>JBAIAA010000379.1:0-693273 GCA_037893245.1 Crossaster papposus | reverse complement strand
TCAAACAACCATGTCCGACAATTTTATGCCTAACAGCGGCGAGCGATTCCGATTAGCGCAAAAGGGTCATAACATAACAAAAACATAAAAAAGGGGCCCACTGTGGTCTGTTTGATGAACTGGAACGCTGCTATTTTGCTGCCATTTTTTTGAGATGAGAATGGCATTCATTGGAAAATATTAAGCTTGCACCCTGCACCGGTACAGGTGGCCGAGAATGAATTAATAGAATGATAAAAACTAACATAAACAACACGGGTCTCGGTTCAGTCACACACATCCATAAGCAATAAAATGGGACTGGGAGAACCCCCCTCGCACCCCCCCCCCCTCCATTGTGCTTGCGGAATGTTGTGGTTTCTTTTGATGTTTTTTAGGGGGGGGTGCATTAGATAACAATAGTCTAGAGAGTGTAGTTGTATGGGGACTAAGGGGTGGGGGTGGGGGGGGGGGGGGGTGTCGCTCGGTCCCATATCTTGCTAGGTATACAGTCGCGTCACGTTTCTCGGATAGCCGGTGCAGGGGGCACAAAGTCTACATGGAGAGAGTATTTTCTAAATATTTCATAACACAATTGGAAATATTTCTCAGTTCCAATTAAGATTCATGTCTTAAAATGTATTTGTTTGTAATGACAATTAGTGAGAGATACCACAATTGAGATAAGTGGAAAACGAGTTCTTTCCAAACTCCTAGGGTTGTTTCCACACTATTTTTTTTGTAAAACCCAATTTGTCGAAATGCAGATAGTTGTTAATCCAAGATGAGCCTACTCTTTCCCGTATTTGTAACCGCCGGCTTGCTGGGTGTCCACAGCCTGCTATGTGCTGCCTGTATTTCATCTACGGACCATGGAGAAGATTCCAGTACTTCAGCAAAGGTATTCCTGGTCCCACTGCCTTTGCCGCTTATTGGGAACGCCCACTCGCAATTGGGAGGGCCAATCCCCTGAGTAAGTTTCAATGATATAGTTGCACTCTAATTGCCCGCAGCAAAATATCAACATGTATTTTAAAAATCTTTATGATAGAAAAGGCAAGGCTTATCAGTCACTTTGTCACCTTTACATCTTTGTTGACTTAGCATTTTCTTTTTTGCAGAATTTTACCAGCAGGTCTTGGGATTTTGCCGAGATTACCCCCAATTCTTCCGGGTGATGCTGGGGGCCCATCCCCATGATTGCGATCACCAATGCCAAGTGATGCAGCAGAGGTGAATAAATAAACACCTCCACAAAAGTAAGTCCCCCTCTCAACAGTTCGTCATAACATCGTCAAGTAAAACATTTTACCAATCAAACTTAGTTAAAAATAATCTCTATGACTGTTTCGCTAAATGTTGTTTGAAAATAAAAGATTTCCATAACTTCATGGCTGAATGAGCTCAAATAAAATGGAAAAAATGCCCTTCTCAAAAGTCACAAAAAGTTTATTAAAGGCTTCTTACTAATGGAAAAAAAACACCTGTGGTTGAATGCAGTTTAAAATACCCACCAAGTGTTACATTACTCTAATCTGTAATCAATTCAGGATCATTCAACTCATGCAAATCCCGTTCTTGGCTCAGAGTCTTAGCACAGTGAGATATTAGGTGATCAGTCCCATTCCTTGTCCCAATACACCGAAGTTGCAGTTGACAAGCATAGGCCTTACTGATTTTTTTCGTGTTCTTAAATTAAGCATTATGCCTAGACTGTCTGATCAAGACAGGGTCATTGCCATTGGTCTTTTACAGACTAGTAATTACCCCTGTGAAGCAGGTGGCTAGAAACAATGGGTTGTTTGCCCGAAAGCAAATAAGAGATCTACGCCAGAAGTTCCAGCAAACTGGTCAGGTAAAAAGATCTACCCCGTAGTGATCGACCAAAGATCACAACTGTCAGGAGAAGATCGACTCATCGTCAACCGAGCTCTGAGACGAAAGGATATATTCAGGTAAGATCTTACATTATGCTCATAAATTTAATTACAATTTTAACCAAGTGTCAAACTGCGCATGGCATGACATCGATGTCATAAAGCAAACATGTCAATTTTTGTGATCAAATTTGCCTTCAGCAAAATTCACAATGTTTTGGTTTTTTTGTTATTTTTTTTTTCAGCAAAGGACATCCAGACTGGGTCTTCGATCCACCCAACCGCCAGAGAGTTTCGACGCAGACGATTACAAGGCGCCTGCACAATACTGGACTTCGTGCCCAACGTCTAGTGAAGAAGGCCACCCTGGAACTACGACACAGACAAGCGCGTATGTTATGAGCCACAGCTCATGTTCGATGGAACCGACAGCAGTGGAGCAATGTGTTGTTCACAGATGAGATGAGAAGTTGTCTGTGTCACATTGATGGCGGGAGACGTGTGTGGCGTCGAGTTGTAGAGCACCCTTCCGAGTGCTGTGTTCAGCCAGTTACAGCTGCCTGATGGTGGGCGGTAGTGTAATGGTTTGGGGGTGGGTATTACCAGGAAAACACCACTTGTCATCAACAGGCGTGGTGGATACACGCGATACTGATCTGAAGATTTGATCAACTTTTGTGACTTTTTGAGAAGGGCAGTTTTTGTCATTAATTTGAGCTCATTCAGCCATGAAGTTATGGACATCTTTTATTTTCAAACAACATTTAGGAAACAGTCATAGGATTATTTTTAACTAAGTTTTATTGGTAAAATGTTTTTACCTGACGATGTTATGACGAATTGTTGAGAGGGGGACTTACTTTTGTTGAGGTGTTTAGATAGCAGAATTGATCAAGGGTGCAGATTTTCAGCTGTCTGATTTAATTACAGATTACAGAACTGCTGCTTTGCATTGCAAAATCTGCATGAAGCTTGAATCTGCTTGGTTGACTAACTGAAGCATGCGCAACGGTCGTTTCACAAAATAGCAACAGGCAAATTTATACCATTATTGTATAGTTGTGGATATTATTGTATAGTTTGGTGGGGTGGGTGGGGTGTGGGGGTGGGGGTGGGGGTGGGGGGGTGGTGGGGTGGGGGGTGGGGGGTGGGGGTGGGGGTGGGGTGGGGGGGGTGTGGGGTGGGGGGTGGGGGTGGGGTGGGGGTGGGGGTGGGGGGGTGGGGGGTGGGGGTGGGGGTGGGGGGTGGGGTGGGTGGTGGGGGTGGGGGTGTGGGGGTGGGGGTGGGGGGTGGGGGTGGGAGGGTGGGGGTGGGAGGTGGTGGGTGGAGGTGGAGGGTGGAGGTGGAGGTGGAGGTGGAGGTGGAGGTGGAGGTGTGGAGGTGGAGGTGGAGGTGAGGTGAAGGTGAAGGTGGAGGTGAAGGTGGAGGTGGAGGTGAAGGTGAAGGTGAAGGTGAAGGTAAAAGTCGAGGGAGAGATAGAGGTGAAGGTAAAAGTCGAGGTAGAGGTAAAGTTGAGCAGCACTAAACACATCACCAAGGGTTTCATCTACTTACATGTAGTGTGTGGATATCAGTGTGTTGAACGCTTTAAGTGCTTCTCCTAAAAATGATCAACTTCAAGGGCTTGAAAAATGTTTTCCCCCCTACAGCAAGGGCAGTAAGTGGTTCCGCCGTCGCAAGATGCTGACGCCAACCTTTCACTTCAGCATCCTGAACAGTTTCCTGGTGACTTTCAATGAGAAGACAGACATCTTGGGAGCAAGGTTAAAAGCATTGGCCGACGGCCAAGTGTTCGATATTTTCCACATCGTAACCCAGTGCTCGCTGGATATCATATGTGGTGAGAGATATATTGAGCGTTCGAATGATTATCAAAAATTAAACTAGGGTCGTTTAACAAACCCCAGCTTAGGATCTGCCTACAGCTCCATCACTATTGCTTGGAAAACGGCCGAGCTGTAAATGCAATCCTTTATCACAAAACCAGTCGGAGGCGGAGGGTCGTATTTTAAAAATGTTGATGAAAGCAAGTCATGAGCGTATAACTTCAAATTTTATTTGAATTGCTTTTATAGAAATACGAGTTGCTAAAGGTCACACATTTGAAATTTGGATTTTGAAGATTTTTAAAACTGGAAGTGTCTCCTTAATTTTTAGAGACGGCTATGGGGAAGAATATTCACGCACAGGAGGACGACCAAAATAAATACGTGCAGGCAGTTATCAAGTGAGTTAAATATCGGATATAAGCTGCTTGTTATTTTTGTATTGGTCAATAACCCCTGTAATATAAATGAAAATATTAAAATATCTTTTATAGAATGAGCGAGCTTGCCCTGGACAGGATGAAATATCCGTGGTTATGGCCCAACGTGCTGTTTGACATCCTACCCAGTGGCAGACAACAGGCTGAATGCCTAAAGGTCCTACACGACACTACAAACCAGGTAGTTGCAATATAGATTTGGGTTGAAAAAATTCCCCCGTAGTGGACAATTTTGAAGCACCGTTGCCAAGAGTTACAGCTATCAACCCACGTGACTTGGTATGTGGGTACAAACCTTGATATTAAAAACACGTCGCTTGTGTTTTTGGGCAAGACACTTTTCTACAATTGCCACTCAGTAGCTTAAATGGGGAGCTGTGAAGGTAGAGGGCAGATCTGGCCGATCTTGAGGAGCTTCAGAAAAGTGGTCTCGTGGCCCAACAAAGGGGGGGGGGGGGGGGATAACCTTAAAGCACTTTGCAACTGTTGGTAACAACTGCCAAATAAAGCGTTATCATCGTTGTCATTTTAGGTTATTTAAGAGAGACACCGTAATTTTGTTGACCTCTACCCCAGAGGTCTGGACAACCAGTCGGACGACCAGCCCAAGAAACGTCTGGCGTTTCTGGATCTGCTGCTCCGCATGAAACACGAGGATGAGACGGTCACCTTTGACGACATCAGGGAGGAGGTGGATACGTTCATGTTTGAGGTAAGTACGAGGGGCAATTGATAAGTTTGTGGCCGAAAGTAGAAAGTAGATAAACATAAATTTGTTTAACATAGCTGTCTTCTACATCACACTCAGTTTAGCAGTCATGGAGCATACGGATCCCTTCTGTGTAGAAGCCGTTGTCTTGGACCCCCAGAAAGCGGTTCAAGTGGGAGTTGTAAAGATGAGCTGTTATTGGTTGATTACCTGTTGGTTTTTAGGGTCATGACACGACAGCAGCTGGTGCGTCCTGGTGCCTGTATCTTCTGGGCCGACATCCCGAAATACAACACCGGGTTCACGAAGAAATGGACGAAGTATTCGGTGAGTTGACGGGAAAAACAACGACGAATGTACCATGTTCCTGTAAGAAGAGCATTTTTTTTAACCCTTGCTCTATGAGCTATTTTGGTTAAAAACTGATTGTATGTTGGCATTTTTAACGTAAAATGTACAGCGAGCGTCGAACGGTGACCTCCACTAAAAGTTGCAGTGTCATTAATAAATAGTGCTATTCAAATGAATTATTGTTCATTGTGTCTATTGACTGAATCGACTACATCCTAACAACTCTTACATTGTTAGAAACATTACCCTTTGCTTTGGACCTGTAACTGTTGCTAGGCGACACCCTGGAGCCGGCGACATCGGACCAGCTTCAGCGACTCCACTACCTGACCTGCGTTGTCAAGGAGACGCTACGCATCTTCCCATCGGTACCGTACATCGCGCGCATCCTCGAGAAAGACTGCGTGTTGGGTGAGGCGCGGATTATATATGTGACGGCTCTGGCAAAACCCAATGCTTCTTGGCATTTCCCATTTACCTTAAATAAAAAATATTCAGCATTATAATGAAAGTTGTTTTTCGAAAATATGTGAATTGTGTGAAGTTTCAAGGCCCAACTCCCTTTGGCGGATAGTGTTGCTAAGGAGTTTGTGTTGGTACAATATTCATTCAAAAGATTAAATTTGGTTTGTCAACTTTCCTGTCCTGACATTCGTTAAAGGGCCATAACTTTGTCAGATTTTATCCAAACTTTGTACATTTTACCTCAAATGAAAAGTTAGTTGTTTATACACGACAGTGATACCAAAACCAAAATATTGAAGTTTCACCCCAGGGGTTGGGTTTTGCTAGAGCTGGTCACGAATTATCTAAAGAAGTTGTGGAACATTATATTTATTAATTCATGCGTGAATGTTCACAGTGATGTAACATGCATGGCAGTTTAGGTCAGTACCAACACTAAATGGGGTTAAACTAGTTGAGCTGCATGCAGCGTGACAACACAAGCAGTTTTTTACTTCGTTGCTTATACTATTTTAATTCCTAATCTTTGTTTGGATACAGGCAGCCACAAGATAGTGAGGATCTCATCAAGTAAAAACTGATTAATCTAGACTTATACTGTTAGTTTGGTAGAGTTGATTTTTTATTTTTTTTTGAAAAAGCAGGGTGAAAGAGTAATATGTACTTGTTATAGATTCTATGTACTGATTCTATGCAATAGAACACAAATTTATAAACAAAACCGAAGAAATGTAAATTTGTCAAATTATTATTAAGTCGGGAAAATGTTTGCATTATCCGGCATTCAATAGTTTGTATGTGATGGGTATTTTGGCATCATGTTTTGGTATATTTTAGATTAATGTATATTTTTTTCCCTTTTTGATAAGTGTGTTTTATAAACTTTTTTCCTCAAAACACGATAAAACTCTTACTAGAATCATGGAGCTGGTTTGAACCCACAACCCCATGTTTCAGAGTCAGGACAACTAACCACAGGACCATCCCTGTTCCACACTACAAACTCATTTTTTATAAACTTAACTCTTAGGTTCAATAATTGTTTTCCTCAAAACATGATAAAAGTCTTACTAGAATCATGGAGCTGGTTTGAACCCACAACCTCATATTTCAGAGTCAGGACAACAAACCACAGGACCATCACTGTTCCACACTACAAACTCTTTTTTATAAACTTAACTCTTAGGTTTAATCTTTAAAAAATAAAATAAAAAGAGGCCAAAACATTAATTTGAACCCACAACCTCTAGATTTTTTATAAAAATGCAAGGTTAACCCCTTACAATTATTAAAAATTGTAAGGGGTTAACCTTGCATTTTTATCAACAATTTGACAAAATCTAATTTTTCTTGAAAATTATGAATTGTAAGGGGATAACTTTTTCCCAGTTGTGTGCTCATCCTGGTTTTGAAACCAGGGCCTTGTGCTCTCAAATCCAGAGCTCATCCGACTGCGCTACTGGCTGTTGAAGACAAAACAATTATCAGGTGTTATATATAAACCTAAGGTTGAAATATATATGTCCAAAAATAGTGTATCTCCAAAATAGTGTATATATATCTCCAAAATAGTGTATATATATCTCCAAAATAGTATATCTCCTAAATAGTGTATCTCCAAAATAGTGTATATATATCTCCAAAATAGTATATCTCCTAAATAGTATATATCCTAAATAGTATATCTCCTGAATAGAATATCCCACCTAGAACCTGTACCCCAATCCTTCCGGGCTGTAGTTCTAGGCTTGTCTTGAGGATGTCACCGCCTGAACCCCGGACCCTCTGCACTGCAGTCGCAACTCATTCCGACTGGGATCATCCGACTGAGCTACTGGCTCTTAAGACAATTTTGTTCGGGTGTTGTATATAAACCTTAGGTTCACATAGTTAAAAAATATATAAAATATACCAAAAATACCATTGCATGGCTATTCATGCAAATAGACATTTCTATGGACTAGATTTTGTTTAGTTTGAAAAAAATCACAAATTGTTAAGTCAGAAAAATGTTATTAGCAAGCGTAACATTTTCTCGCTGTCAATGCCGGGGTCATTCCAGGTCAAATCAACAATTTTCCATCTGACCTTCACAGATTTAATGATATTTGGTGTCATGATTGGCCCATAATGGAAACTCCTAAAACAGAACTTTGTTTGGTAATTATTTTATAATTATTGGTGAGAATTACTACATAATAAACATGCACAAACCTAAAAATTGACTAGAGCAGGATTTTACCCTGCGACTTCCGGATTGTCGTTCCAGTGCTCTGCTACAAATGACTAAATAAACATCTTTTAAGCTCTGGCTCTAAATAGTTTAAAACTATGCTCTTAATAAGGTAATACAAATGTGGTTGGCCAGTTTTAAACAGGCATGTTTAAAACCTGCTCATGTGCCAGAACGCATTTTCTTCTTTTCTAAAAGTCAAAACAAGTGAAAAAGTGAAAAAAAATCCAACAATTTCTTTTTATCCACAATTTTACCTCATTTTTTTAGGAACACTCCCAGTTATTTGATGGTATGTGCCTCGTGTGCGCGCGTTTCACGATATGACATTGGAACATTTTAATATACAGACTAATTGGTTTTTATGTCCAAATTTAATGCAAAATCAAAAAACAAAAACGACATAAAGGAGCTAGTTTTGGCAGTGTCAAGGCTGCAATCTTTGCCAAAGAATCTCACCCCTGTGTCTCTGTCCGTACCTTTTGGCTGGTTCTAATATCGCCTCTTGATGCACACCTCCATCTCGTCCAGTGGCTGATGAGTTAAGGCCGCAACCTCGTTCAGTGTCAGGATAGACTCTGACTCCTTCCCCGGTACCTTATAAAAGGTGTAGCGGCCTAACAGCCAGGTGAAGAGTAGGAAGATTTCCTTTTTGGCGAAGTCCTCGCCGAGGCAGACGCGACGTCCCGTGCTAAAAGGAAGAAAGCTTTCGGGGAGCTTCTTGGGAAGCTGACCATAGTCATCCAAGAAATGCTCTGTCAAAGAAAGTATAGTCATTATACAGTTGCTCCTCGTTAATACAAACTTAATACCAGACCTAGCAAAAGGGTTTATATAAAGGGTACTACCCTATAAATAGGCCAGAAATCCATCCGCCGATCTCATGAATATAAGTTATACACTCAGATTATTCTATATTAGAGAGTTCTGAGAGCCACGGAATTAGGTAATTGAAGAAAATATAGCACTGTATCTCTGGCCCGGATTTAGGGTTATTAATTCTGAGTATTTTGGCTGCAATTGGGTCTGCATGGGGCACTATTTTTGAGGAGAGATCCTTTTTCAAAATGGCATTTTTTTCCAGTTTGAAAAAAATCACTTTGGGAGAGGGGGGGGGGGGGGGGGGGGTCGATTTGGTCGATTTCATCTCAAATTGAAAACTGGCCAAAACCTCATCAAACATGTACTACGGTTGTGACTGGTCCTCATCAGCTAATTCATGCTTAGCATTGCAAACATTCTAAGCAGTATTTTCTGTAGAAAACTTAAAGACTTACCTGGCTTAAACTTGTCTGGTTCGGCCCACTTTTGGGGGTTGTTGTGTAGAGCCAGATGATTAATCATAACCATGGTATCTTTAGGGATATTGTACCCAGCTGTAGAGAGTTATACAAATTAATGACGACTTCAATGACAAGCAGGGGCAAGATTGTGAAATCACATATTAAGAAAATATCATCTTGCGAACATCTGATAAAAATGAACAGGCAAACTTAATGCGACTCCAGGCACAAGCCAATCAGAGTCAACATCCAAAATTGTGACTTCATTTCTAGCATAATACCGAAGAACTAATATAAGGCACCCACTGATTGGTCAAGAATCAGGAGATCAAGAAAGCAGTCTTGTTTTGCATAATTAATCGCTGAAATTAGTTTTTGCTTAGCAGTTCCATGAAATTGGCCCTCGGTCACGAGATGGTGCATTTTGCTCTCCGTAAGTTCATTTGTGTCTGCCAGACTATGATAGATTCGACAAAAAAAACGACCGATTGCCCAAACACTCACCCAGTGTTGTGTCGGACATGACACTGTGGAAGACGCCGAGTGGCACAACTGACCCGTAGCGGAAAACCTCCAAAATGGTTGCCTCAGTGTACGGCAACGCTCCGCGGTTGTCCAACGAGGGCAGCGTGTCATGACCCAGGACGTCATCAATCTCCATAGCAACCTTCTCTTGGATGAGGGGATGTTCTGCCATGAGACCGACGGCCCAGTGAAGGGTGAGAATAGTCGTCTCTGTTCCAGCTGTGTTTAAAAAAGAGTGAAAGATTTCAATTTGCTATCATAAAAAAAAAAATACCAAATTATAATGAAATATATTTTACTGGACTAGTGAATGACAGTCTAAAGCATCTTGTAAAATTATGGCACCTGGTGTGCCGTTATTTTCAAGAAAAGTGTATTAATTTTAAAGAAAATATCTTCTTTCAAATACTACCCCCAATTTACCATATTTAGTTAGTCCGCATTTGTTTAGCAATCGATATGAATAGGTACAAGCCAGAAAGACTGGTTCCATGACCTTAGAATTATAAATTGCTCGGTTTCATTTTAAGTGAGGTCAGGCAACCAGACTACAAGAACATTTGTATTTGTCTTGGTTTTTCCCAGCATCTTTGAACACAAACAGTCTCACAATATTTGCTATACAATACTAACCGCCCAAATCCATCTATTTCTGAAAATTACAGCAAAAGCAAATGTTAATATTCTCTCTTTAATATTCCTTTCTGTTAAACTACCAACATTTGGTACCCGCAAGAAATGATGTGTAATGCTTGGTGGCCTCATGGTATCGAGCCGCAATATTTTAATAAACAATCTCAGCAGAGTTAGCTTCCTGAGGATTATATGCCATTCAGCGCAAAACAGCTAAGTCAACCACAATAACGATTCCTGCCCACACAGTACAGGTACCCATTTTACTCTTGGGTGGAGAAAAGCAAAAAGTGACAAAGTGCCTTGCCCAAGCACATGTGCACCGTACACCAGGCTGGACTCGAACCCACAACTTGCAAAATTACTCGCAGACCATGAATTCAATGCTCCAGACCACGAGGCCACGGCACGCCACTAGCACATTCCACAACTCAATTTCAAGCCAAAACAGATACATGTGTATATTGCTTTTTACCTGCGAAAATGTCGAGGACCGTCTGACAAATGTGAGTATCGGTGATGTGATCTGCATCCTCTTCCCCAGCTTCTACTGCCTCCTTCTGAGTCAACAGCAACGAGTCGATGAAGTCGCGAACGTTTTCTGTTGAAACAAAGACAGGAGATTAAACCCTAACCCTGCCACACGCAGCACAGTGCATCAGAAAAAAATCTGGTGCACTTTGATGCATCCAGATGTCAACACCAGTGCATAAATGACCAAAGTCTAAGACTCTTGGGAGCTAGTCCTATTGAACAATGCCAGAGATATTTTTCTGCTGCGTTGAGTGACCAGTGACTCTGAGGCAGTTTGACCACATTTCATCTCTGGTGAATTTTGCAGCCAGTATTTCCTCAACGTCAAATTTTCTTTGCATTAGCATTCGCATCATCAAATAGTCTTCAAAAGCAGTTCATTCACAGAAGAAATATATTCAACTAATGCAAATTCAGGTGGGACTCGAACCCACAACCTCCAACTTTCTAGTGCAGACGTCTTACCACTCAACCACCACACTTGCCAGGGACGGCTGGCTGGTTCGAATCAGATAGCATTGGGTACCACAACTAATTCAAAGAAGATGTTAAGAAAATGTTCTGTTTCTTTATAATTTACCTGGATCAAACTTCTCTTTGTGTATCTTCAACTCCCTGTGAATCACCCCAACAATTTCTTCAATGATTTTGCGAACTTTCTTTTCACTTGGAGTTGAAATGAAACTCAACGCTGGAAAGAAGTCCTGCAGCAGGCCATTGCCAAGGACCTCCTGTGCCTCGGTATTGGATTTAATCCACTTCAACAGTTCCGGATCGTCGTACTCGTATCTGAAAAGGTCCTCCGAGCTTTAATGTACTTGTGAACTCTAGCGGGCTAAACATTGCACAGCAGATAAGAGACCAGGCCAAACTGATCCCAAACATGTAAACCTGAATCTAAAACCCAGTGTTCTCGTCGAGTACTTCCCGAGTACTTTTTTCACTACCAAATATTGAGCCGTTTGTTGCAAACAAAGCGAGACAAACATTTACAGTAGACAAAAAATGAAGTCAGTGTTAGAGAACAAAAAATACTTGGGACTTTGGATGTATAAAGATACTTTTTAATCAAAGTTTTCCGAGAGAAGTACTTGGAAAGTGCTCGGTCGAGTACCATATGCCTTTGTCTTAAAAGCTTAATTCATTCAGGGTTCTGATTGTCTAAAGTTATTAAATTCTTTAAGCAAAATTTGATTTCTGGCTGTACTCCGTAGTCATTATGCTAGGGTCGTATGGTGGCTTCCTACATGCCATCGACTTGACCACGAGTTCATCTTCTCTGCCAGTAAGGATGATTGCCAACCCTCCCCCCCTGATTATTATTAATACTTACTGTCTACCGAAGCACAATTCAGCCAGGATATTGTACACAACCCGGCCGATGATGAATTTGGGTTCAAACGGCTTGTCTCCAAGGTCCTCAAAAACTTCAGCAATTCGCGGAGTCACGCTGAAGACAAGTTTCTGCAGTTGTTCCTTCTTAGTAAAATGCCTGAAACAAAAAAGACAAGTGACGATTGCGAGTGAGTGTCGCCTTTTCCTGCAATTCACTGACCTCAAATGACCTCTAAATGATCTTTAACCTTGGGATGTTGAAAGAGTTGTGATGAACCCCTACCCAAGGACCACACCATTACTATTAGAGGGCTCCTTTGGAAAGCAGTTTGTTAACTGAAAAGGACTACCCTCTTTAAAGATTACAATAAATAAAAAAAAAAAATTACCTGATTGCTGTATGGCCAAGCTTGCGTTGGTATTTCCACTGCGGACCGTAGTCCGCGAAAACGATATCTTTCCTTCCTTCTGTAAAAATCGCAACTAGAGTAGCAACAAAACAAGTTTGAGAAAGAAATCCGAAATTTCAAAATTGGTTATTTGTTGTTGTTTCTTTAAATTGAATAACGATTATTTGACTTCACCGGAAGTTCCCATCCAGCTAAGTCTATCATCGCAACAAAAAGTGGTGAGTGAGGTGCTGCATGAAATCCCTCCCAATGACTGCAGTGAATATAGTGTGCATATAAATATAAATTTTTACTCCAAAATTATTAATAAACATATTACTTATTTGAAAAGTAAATAATGATTGTAGGCATCCAGCAAAATGATTGCGTTAGATATTCTGTCCTGTAATTGTTCGTAAAAAAATTAAAAGTCAAGCAAAAACTGCCCGATGCTGGTTGAAAACAAATGCCATTTATCCCACCATGTGTCAACAATTTTAGAAACTATCACATTATAAATCAAACAAATTGATGATTCGTACACGTACGCGAGTATATGGCTGGGCGTCCTGCAAATTCCACGGCTTTCCCCACCAGCGCCTCTCGGACAATCTGAATGCTGTTCAGCACAATCACGTTGAAGGTACCAAGCTTGAGTGAAAATACATCTCCGTATTTCTTATGCAGATCACCCATAACCACCACCGACGGTTTGACAAGAAATGCTGATAAAAAAGAAGGGGGGAGGGGATTATACCCCAACTCACAATGTCATTGAAAAATACATCACAAGGCTATTAAGGCCAGATAAAAAAAAGAGTTGTTGATCGTCCCTGCCCGACCCTAGGAAACACTGCCCGACCCTAGGAAACACGCCTGACAGTAAACTGTTTTTATTTTTTATTTAAAAAATAAATAAATCTTTTTTTACGTTAAAAGTTTGGCGCCGTTTTGCAGTTAAAGTCAAAGGCCAAATATGCCAAAGTTTGAAAAATACACACTTGTACTAGCACACCTTAGAAATTGTTGCATTTATGGAATATCAAGTTTGATAACATTTAGTCTCCAAGTCGAGCAGGGTTTTGGCGCATGATGATGCCGACATGACTGAAGACGCGCTCTACTGATGAACTTGAAGCCGGTACCCCCAATAGGCTATTGGTACCACATTGGCAAAAGGTACATGCCAAAATCATAGTTAATATCCACACTACCCAAGCCATGTGTATACAATTTTCTTAAATTTATCCCCTGTGAGTTTAGAGTGAAGAAATACAACCATTTTGTGAAGAAACTCGAAAGTAGTCTTTATTTCATATTTTTACCTGTCAACAAAACTCAATAAAAAGTAAAAGGAAAAAAATATTAATAAAAACAAATTTCTACATGAACTTTAAAAAATAAAGGACGCTCAACAAGTTGTTTTTTTATCTGGCCTAACGGTCATAGCCTGCTTGATTTATAGGGGCACAGATTCAGATTCAGAGCACAATTCTAGATTATGGAATCAAGTACCCATATTCAACTTAAATTACATAACTTTTCAGAAAATGGGGAAAAAGATTAAAACAAAAACCATTTTTTCCGCATCGATCAAGTACAAGTCACAGCTCGTTGTAGCATCTTTTTTAGGATTCAAGGACACATCACTTGGGTGTGGTCAGTGTATTAGGGTATGGGAGTGGGTGTGGTCAGCAGTAGGGTTAAAGTAGGGGTGTAGTCAATAATGGAGATAGGGTGTGGTCAATTGACATTATTGGGGGTAGGGGCTTGGTCAGTAGGGGGTGGGGCGTGGTCGATAGGGGCGTGGTCAGTAGGAGAGATATAGGGGCGTGGTCAGTAGGAGAGATATAGGGGCGTGCTCAGTAGGAGGGATAGGGGCGTGGTCAGTAGTAGGGATAGGGGCGTGGTCAGGTAGTAGGGATAGGGGCGTGGTCAGTAAGTAGGGATAGAGGCGTGGTCAGTAGTGGGGATAGGGGGCATGGTTAGTTGAAAATGCAATCGATTCTATATATTTAAATTTATAGGCCTAAATATTGTTAATTGTTTTTTATTAGACTACTCCCGACTATAGGCCCGGACTAGTGTTAAGTGTAGCATTTTGTTGAATTTTCATTCGCTGCAGTACTGCTGGTTACCATGGTTACGAAGCTCAGTAAGGCCGGTATATTCAAAATTATTGGATTACAAAAGAATTCAATGAGAAATTTACAATTTCATTTTAAAATTAACATTAAAATTGATCAGTCACATATTGACATTTTATTGATGATCCGTACTGACTTAGCTTTGTTCGTTCAACCTTGACAAGTTCAGGACAGAAGACCTAACTCACATGTAACATTCCCAAGGAGAGGCAGAGCAAACGGCCCTGGAGGAAAGTTAGAAGGTCGCTTCATGCTCCTGTACAAACCATAAGCAGCTAGGGTTGTCAGTGCAACCAAAACTGTCCTCGCATCCAAATACCAATCGCCCCAAGTCGCCATTTTTGTGAGTGTGTAATAAATCTACCCCGCCGCGCAGCATTCAGCCGTACCGTCGTACCATAGACATGGAGGTTTTTTTCTTCTCCATGTCTAGTCTATGGTCGTACCACCACCGGCGGTACGTGCAGGCTAGTACAGTATTATACGGGCGTGGCTAGGCTGCGCTGCTTGTGCACGAATGTTATGAGTCTATGCATGATCAATCGCAAGGTCAAGTTGGTTTGAAACGTGTCGTTATCTCATTGGCTGGCTTGGGCGTCGTGCATATCATGCACACGCCCTTCGTAAAAATGGACTAATCAGACACGTACGTCCCACGTACGTACGTACACAGACATACGTACGTACATGTACGTACACAGACACCGATATGAGGTGTCATATCAACAGGCTAGGCGCGCGCGCGCACGTCGTACATATGTACATGTACATGTACATGGGGGTGTATGTACAAATTACATGTTTGTACAAATAATACGCATATGTACGCAAATGTACGCACGCACATGCACGCACATGCACGCACATGCACGCACATGCACGCACATGCACGCACATGCACGCACATGCACGCACATGCACGCACATGCACGCACATGCACGCACATGCACGCACATGCACGCACATGCACGCACATGCACGCACATGCACGCACATGCACGCACATGCACGCACATGCACGCACATGCACGCACATGCACGCACATGCACGCACATGCACGCACATGCACGCACATGCACGCACATGCACGCACATGCACGCACATGCACGCACATGCACGCACATGCACGCACAGGAACGCACAGGCACGCACACATGCACGCACATGCACGCACATGCACGCACATGCACGCACATGCACGCACATGCACGCACATGCACGCACATGCACGCACATGCACGCACACGCACGCACACGCACACGCACGCACACGCACGCACACGCACGCACACGCACGCACACGCACGCACACGCACGCACACGCACGCACACGCACGCACACGCACGCACACGCACGCACACGCACGCACACGCACATCCCCGCACACCCCCGCACATCCCCGCACATCCCCGCACACGCACGCACATGCACGCACACGTACGCACACGTGTACATGTACATGTACATGTGTACATGCTCAAACAACCATGTCCGACAATTTATGCCCAACAGCGCGATTCCGATTCACGCAAAGGGTCATAACATAACAACACATAAAAAAAGGTCCACTGTGGTCTGTCTGTCTGATGAACTGGAACGCTGCCATTTTGCTGCCATTTTTTGAGATGAGAATGGCATTCATTGGAAAATATTAAGCTTGCACCTGCACCGGTACAGGTGGCCGAGAATGAATTAATAGTAATACCAATCCCCTGAGTAAGTTTCATGATATAGTTGCACTCTAATTGCCCGCAGCAAAATATTAGTATGATAAAAACTAACATAACAACACGGTCTCGGTTCAGTCACACACATCCATAAGCAATAAAATGGGACGGGGAGACCCCCCCCCCCCCCCCCCCCCCCCCCCCATCCATTGTGCTTGCGGAATGTTGTGGTTTCTTTTGATGTTTTTAGGGGGGGTGCGTTAGAAAACAATAGTCTAGAGAGTGTAGTTGTATGGGGACTAAGGGGGGGGGGTCGCTCGGTCCCATATCTTGCTAGGTATACAGTCGCGTCACGTTCCGGATAGCCGGTGCAGGGGGCACAAAGTCTACATAGAGAGAGTATTTTCTAAATATTTTTCATAACAAAATTGGAAATATTTCTCAGTCCAATTAAGATTTATGTCTTAAAATGTATTTGTTTGCAATGACAATTAGTGAATTACCACCATTGAGATAGTGGAAACGAGTTCTTTCCAAACTCCTAGGTTGTTTCCACACTATTTTTTTGTAAAACCCAATTTGTCGAAATGCAGATAGTTGTTAATCCAAGATGAGCCTACTCTTTCCCGTATTTGTAACCGCGGCTGCGGTGTCCACAGCCTGCTATGTGCTGCTGTATTTCATCTACGGACCATGGAGAAGATTCCAGTACTTCAGCAAAGGTATTCCTGGTCCCACTGCCTTGCCGCTTATTGGGAACGCCCACCAATTGGAGGCCAATCCCCTGAGTAAGTTTCATGATATAGTTGCACTCTAATTGCCCGCAGCAAAATATCAACAGGTATTTTTAAAATCTTTATGATAGAAAAGGCAAGGCTTATCAGTCACTTTGTCACCTTTACATCTTTGTTGACTTAGCATTTTCCTTTTTTGCAGAATTTTACCAGCAGGTCTTGGGATTTTGCCGAGATTACCCCCAATTCTTCCGGGTGATGCTGGGGCCGATCCCCATGATTGCGATCACCAATGCCAAGGATGCAGAGGTGAATATATAGATAGCAGAATTGATCGAGTGTGCAGATTTTCAGCTGTCTGATTTAATTACAGAACTGCTGCTTTGCATTACAACATCTGCATGAAGCTTGAATCTGCGTGGTTGACTAACTGAAGCATGCGCAACGGTCGTTTTACAAAATAGCAACAGGCAAATTTATACGATTATTGTATAGTTTGGAAATTTCTATTATACTGACTGGAGCTCTTTAATTATCTCATTAGATCCTGTTTAGCAGTACCAAACATATCACCAAGGCTTTCGTGTACGATTTCCTTCAGCCATGGCTGGGCACAGGTCTACTTACAAGGTACGATCACAGCAACTCAATGTCCTGTAAAGGTAAATTAGGTCAAGGTATAGTTAGAGGTACATGTAGTAACGATCGAGCAGCACCAAACACAGGTTTCGGGTACAATTTCCTTCAGCCACGGCTGGGCACTGGTCAACTGACGAGGTAACGGCAAATTAAGGTCCTGCAAAAGGTAGAGGTAGAGGTAGAGGTAGAGGTAGAGGTAGAGGTTTAGATAGAGGTGAAGGTAAAAGTCGAGGTAGAGGTAAAGTTGAGCAGCACTAAACACATCACCAAGGGTTTCATCTACTTACATGCAGTGTGTGGATGTCAGTGTGTTGAACGAAAATGATCAACTTCAAGAGCTTGAAAAATGTTTTCCCCACCACAGCAAGGGCAGTAAGTGGTTCCGCCGTCGCAAGATGCTGACGCCAACCTTTCACTTCAGCATCCTGAACAGTTTCCTGGTGACTTTCAATGAGAAGACAGACATCTTGGGAGCAAGGTTAAAAGCATTGGCCGACGGCCAAGTGTTCGATATTTTCCACATCGTAACCCAGTGCTCGCTGGATATCATATGTGGTGAGAGATAAATTGAGTGTTCGAATGATTATCAAAAATTAAACTAGTGTCGTTTAACAAACCCCAGCTTAGGATCTGCCTACAGCTTCATCACTATTGCTTGGAAAACAGCCGAGCTGTAAATGCAATCCTTTATCACAAAACCAGTCGGAGGCGGAGGGCCGTATTTTAAAAATGTTGATGAAAGCAAGTCATGAGCGTATAACTTCAAATTGTATTTGAATTGCTTTTATAGAAATACGAGTTGCTAAAGGTCACACATTTGAAATTTAGATTTTGAAGATTTTCAAAACTGGAAGTGTCTCCTTAATTTTTAGAGACGGCTATGGGGAAGAATATTCACGCACAGGAGGACGGCCAAAATAAATACGTGCAGGCAGTTATCAAGTGAGTGAAATATTGAATATAAGCTGCTTGTTATTTTGTATTGGTCAATAACCCCTGTAATATAAATGAAAATATTAAAATATCTTTTATAGAATGAGCGAGCTTGCCCTGGACAGGATGAAATATCCGTGGTTATGGCCCAACGTGCTGTTTGACATCCTACCCAGTGGCAGACAACAGGCTGAATGCCTAAAGGTCCTACACGACACTACAAACCAGGTATAGTTGCAATATAGATTTGGGTTGAAAAAATTCCCCTGTAGTGGACAATTGTGAAGCACCGTTGCCAAGAGTTACAACACTCAACCCACGTGACTTGGTATGTGGGTACAAACCTTGATATTAAAAACACGTCGCTTGTGTTCTCGGGCAAGACACTTTTCTACAATTGCCACCAGTAGCTTAAATGGGGAGCTGTGAAGGTAGAGGGCAGATCGGGCCGATCTTGAGGAGCTTCAGAAAAGTGGTCTCGTGGACCAACAAAGGGGGGGGGGGGGAATAAACTTAAAGCACTTTGCAACAGTTGGTAACAACTGCCAAATAAAGCGTCATCATCGTTGTCATTTTAGGTTATTCAAGAGAGACACCGTAATTTTGTTGACCTCTACCCCAGAGGTCTGGACAACCAGTCGGACGACCAGCCCAAGAAACGTCTGGCGTTTCTGGATCTGCTGCTCCGCATGAAACACGAGGACGAGACGGTCACCTTTGACGACATCAGGGAGGAGGTGGATACGTTCATGTTTGAGGTAAGTACGAGGGGCGATTGATAAGTTTGTGGCCAAAAGTAAAAGTCAGTTTTAGAAAATCGAACATGAACACTCAGTTCAGTAGTCATGGAGCATACGTATCCCTTCTGTGTAGAAGCCAATGTCTTGGACCCCCAGAAAGCGGTTCAAGTGGGAGTTGTAAAGATGAGCTGTTATTGGTCGATTACCTGTTGGTTTTTAGGGTCATGACACGACAGCAGCTGGTGTGTCCTGGTGCCTGTATCTTCTGGGCCGACATCCCGAAATACAACACAGGGTTCACGAAGAAATGGACGAAGTATTCGGTGAGTTGACGGAAAAACAACGACGAATGTACCATGGTACATGGTAAGAAGAGCATTTTTATTTAACCCTTGCTCTATGAGCTATTTTGGTTAAAAACTGATTGTATGTTGGCATTTTTAACGTAAAATGTACAGCGAGCGTCGAACGGTGACATCCACTGAAAGTTGGAGTGTCATTAATAAATAGTGCTATTCAAATGAACTATTGTTCATTGTGTCTATTGACTGAATCGACTACATCCTAACAACTCTTACATTGTTAGAAACATTACCCTTTGGACCCGTAATTGTTGCTAGGCGACACCCTGGAGCCGGCGACATCGGACCAGCTTCAGCGACTCCACTACCTGACCTGCGTCGTCAAGGAGACGCTACGCATCTTCCCATCGGTACCGTACATCGCGCGCATCCTCGAGAAAGACTGCGTGTTGGGTGAGGCGCAGATTATATATGTGACGGCTCTGGCAAAACCCAATGCTTCTTGGCATTTCCCATTTACCTTAAATAAAAAATATTCAGCATGGGGTGGGGTGGCATGGGTGGCTTGTGTGTAAAGCGCTTGCCTCTCACCAATGTGGCCCGGGTTCGATTCCCGGCCCGGACCATATGTGAGTAGAGTTGTGCGTTGGTTCTCTCCTGTGCCACGAGGGTTTTTTCCAGGTCATCCGGTTTTCCTCCCTCCTAAAAAATCAAACACTTTCGATCTCAGGCTGTGCTCCGTAGTCATATATAGCGACTCTACCACGTTGTAGCCGCGTCCTTCGCAATTCAGCACACCAGCTGCGAGTAAGGATGATTAGCCTCCCAAATTATTATTATTATTATTATAATGAAAGTTGTTTTTTGAAATTATGTGAATTGTGTGAAGTTTCAAGGCCCAACTCCCTTTGGAGGATAGTGTTGCTAAGGAGTTGTGTTGGTACAATATTCATTCAAAAGATTAAATTTTGTTTGTCAACTTTCCTGTCCTGACATTCGTTAAAGGGCCATAACTTTGTCAGATTTTATCCAAACTTTGTACATTTTACCTCAAATGAAAAGTTAGTTGTTTATACACGACAGTGATACCAAAGCCAAAATATTGACATTTCACCCCAAGGGTTGGGTTTTGCTAGAGCTGGTCACGAATTATCTAAAGAAGTTGTGGAACATTCTATTTATTAATTCATGCGTGAATGTTCACAGTGATGTAACACGCAGAGCAGTTTAGGTCAGTACCGACACTAAATGGGGTTAAACTAGTTGAGCTGCATGCAGCGTGGCAACACAGCAGTTTTTTTACTTCGTTGCTTATACTATTTTAATTCCTAATCTTTGTTTGGATACAGGCGGCCACAAGATTCCCTGCGGCACCAACGTCTGTGTTGTGATCACGGGTCTGCACCGCGACCCGGATGTCTTTCCGAATCCTGAAGAGTTTGATCCGGATCGATTCCTGCAGCAGAATTGCCTCAATCGTCACCCGTACGCCTACGTGCCTTTCTCTGCGGGTGCTAGGAACTGTATTGGCAAGTGAAACATTTTGTTAACCCTAACTCCCTAGTGTAATTTACTAGGAACCATACCCGTCCTTGCAAATTCAAACACGAAATGGCAAACTGTACACAAGGACTGTTGGTTCCCGATTCTGGAGGTATGCCTAACTCGGTGTAAAAGACAATCAGTTTACAGCTCTTGTACCCATCCCAACAGATTAGAACAAAACCTGTAGTTGGAGTTTGACTTGATGGGGATTGTGAGGGTTAAGACAAAGAGTACAACTTAAGATAACTTCAAATAAACAATGTAAATCTTTCTGTATTTTCAGGCCAGCGCTTTGCCATGATGGAAGAAAAAGTCATCATTTCCTCGGTCCTTCGACGTTTCAACATAGAGTCCGTCCAAACGAGAGAGAAAGTGTTCCCGGTTGCAGAGTTGATACTGCGGCCAAGCGACGGTATTCTGGTCAAACTTACTCCCAGAGTTTAACTTTATTTAGCCAGGATAATACCCGATTGTTCTTTAATCTATTTGATTTATAAGACGATAAGTAATGGTGCTTTCAAATTTAAGTGACGTGCGTTTTTTTCTCTGAAAAATGACTTCTTAACTCCTACACACGATTAACCCCAACTCCTTTTGGCGATTTACTAAGAACCTTCCTCATCCCAACACCCTATGCACTAAACAGCTAAAATCCACCAAACCCTTGCGTTGGAGTTTGCATCAAGTAAAACTGATGAATCTAGAATTATACCGTTAGTTTGGTACAGTTGATTTTTTGTTGTTGAAAAAGCAGGCTAAAAGAGTAATCCTTTTTATCGATTCTATGTACTGATTCTATGCAATAGAAAACAAACTTATAAACAAAACCGAGGAAATGTAAATTTGTCAAATTATTATTAAGTCGGGAAAATGTTTGCATTATCCAGCATTCAAAAGTAATGGGTATTTTGGCATCATGTTTTGGTATATTTTAGATTAATGTATAATATTATTTAATTTTTTCCATTTTGATAAGTGTGTAATAATTCTGTGGAGCCAATACTTGGTTTCATTTGCATTGTGAAGTCGGATAGAATCTATGACAATTGGTTTTACTGGTGTATGACAAAGTATTATTTGAACGCAAGAATTAAAACAGGTAGCTGTTGGAATTAACTGCGGTGTTTATTCAACATGCCTATCCTTCGGGGAAAAAACAAAGGTGGTCTGTTCAAAATTTACCCAATTACATGTACCAAGTCTATGTGTTTGTTTTTTTACAACAAAAAAACACTCCACTCCAAACAAGGCATGAAAATAAGTTAAAAGTATGTTTAGAGTAAGGCTTCACTAATCACTGTTTCAAAGCCCCAGGTATTTCAAACGAGTGAAGGATGTCTTTAAATGATAATTTGATTTTCCAAAAATGTTACAAGATTCAAGACACATGGGTGGCAAACTATTTGACATGAATTGGACTTGTGTGCTGGCAACACAAATACATTTCAAGTTTACCTTGGAGGTGTGGGCGAGATAGGGTCAACTTTCCACGACATTCCTTTGTGTAATTCTGCCATACTAAGTAACAATTCTATGTGCAAGACTGGCAGAATGTCACATTCTGGCACGACAAAGAAGTTTACGCGTGGTGGTTGCGATACTTCTACAGTGAGAGGCTGATTTCATGGGGCTGCTAAAATTGGCCCCGGAGGGTTAAAGTTAAAAAAATTCTCTTATGCACACAAGGCTAACAAAATTCATTGAGCCAAGCTATTTTATACGTAGCTTACAAACTTGCAGATTATTTACACGCTCGCCTTTTTTTTCTTTCCGATCACCCTGGTCACTTCTTGGTCTTGATTATTTTGTTGTTGGCTTTGCGCGGCGGCGCCCACCTCAAGCTCGAGGTGTCGATTGTCAGCCGAGGTCGCTTGTACTGCGCACTCTTTAGGTGTTCCTCCACGAGTTTTGGGGTGACGCAGATGACGTGTTGACCCTTCCAGTACTTGACCATGTTGAGGGACTGAAGCGTCGTGATGATGTCGTTCTGTGCGATGCTTGTCATGTTACTGTGACAAAACAAGAAAAAATAACAAACATTCAACAGTAACTACATTTTTAGAGTGATAGGTAGAGGAATTTGCATGATTGGGACAAAGGTCACATCTCCACTGAACAAAGTCAAGAAATAACAGATGATTTTAGAGGATTCAGACCTTGTACAATTTTGCAAGATTGAGGATGTTCCTAGCAAAAAGTGCCTTCGGGGTTTAGGGTTGAACCTGCGAAGAAGAAACAAGTCGGCCAGCCCTCACCTTAGATCTCGGATAGAAAGAGTTCCTTTGAAGTCTCTGAGTATCTCTAGCAGGACCCAGGACCAGTAGCTTCGGTAGCTCAGCTTGCCGAGGTCCGAGAGGGGCTTCTCTGGCGATCCCACGGTGCCTTCATACTTGGACAACTCGTAGCCTGAGAAACGAGGAATTGTGTAAAACTATAACTGTGCACGTTTGTCACTCTTACAAGCTAGTCCCCGAAAAGCCCGATCATATTATACAAATATAACATGGTTTGAAGGTGGATTCTCGAGATAAAGCAGAGAGAACTAGTTTGTCAACTTTCAATCCCCCAAGGAGCTAATACCGACTACCCACCCAATATAAACCACGTTATATTTGTTTCACTATATCCCAGAGCTTGGGAAATCGCTCGTGTGCTGCCCTCTGTTCATGCGAAGATGGCGCGTGCACAATAATTCCTTTCAGTCCTTGGGCGTTCGTCTTTTGTTGAATTTTGTTCTCGGGCGTTAAAGTGTACACTTAGTCTACAGGACTAGGTTATAGTCCCAGACAGTCAAAGCCGAGATACACAAAACATTCACAGCCAGTCAATACTGCCTAATAAGGGCAAAGGGTTCCTGTTAAAACAAGACTTGCCTCGATGATTACTTTGTTCAAAAGGTGAACAACTACAGAATCAGCTGGGAACACTCACTGAATGCGATGAGGAACTTGCCGTAACCTTTTCTCTGGAATGGTGGGAGGGTCAGGATACATGCCACATTATTACCGTCTGGCGATTCTTTCTCCTGTTACCAAAAAAAGTACCCAAAAATGGTCTTACAAAATTCTCAATTTGTTAATTTATGGTGTTTTTTTTTAACTCTTTATGATAGCCCCAAACCTGTTAAATCCAACAGGATCCAACTATGAAATATTTCCAGTGGGCCTTGTTGGATTTAGAAGGAAAGAGGAGGGGAGGGGGGAATAAGATTTTCTTTTAAACTTACTTTTGAAAAATAGCCAACCAGATGAGCACCTTGCCGATCCACTTCGGTCAGCACATAGAAGAGAAATGGCTCCACATCAAAATACAACGTCTTGTGGTCTAGGAAGAGCTTGGCCAACAGACACATGTTCTGACAGTAAATCTAAAAAGAAAAACAATTTTTAAAGAATATCAGCACGGCTAAAGTTCATCCAATTTGGACATTTGACGATATGAACTTCGTGTCTGTGTGCAATGTGTTCCAGGCAATCACGTGAAATACAATGTTCATCCAGGTTTGTTAAGGTTGTTATTACCATGGTACTCGGGCTAACTACAATGCCTACCTTATGATCTCTGCCATCTACTTCATAGACGGAGATGGTTCCCTTTCGATAGATTTCTCTTCCGGGCGGTTGCCTCCTACTACATTCACCCTACAAGCAAATTCAATCACTATACATTTGGGATTACGAGTTATCTCTAGCCTTTAACTTTCTGATACGTTTTGGGGTTTTTCTGATCAAATACAAACGCCTATTACACACTACAACTGTACACTTGGAATGTATCACAACCACGACCAAAGAAAAATACTGAGGTTGCCAACCCTAGACATGTTGTCATTCAAACAAATATTATTCTAAACTTAACAGTTTTTGTTTTGTTTTGTTATGATTACGCCAACTCCTCCATTTCTAAGATTCATGTTTTTTCAACCTTTTTGCAATGACTCACCTATATTGAGATGATATATGAGAAGAAAAAAACGGTGCCAGCTTGCAACATTCTTTCTTAAAATGGCACATTCTTTTTACTCAAATTTCAAGGGGCACTGAGACTCATACTTAAAGTTGTCAGGTGCTACCTCCGTCTAACCTGCAAAATCCTCCTAGTTGATTCTGAGGGGTCCAGAAGGGTTAGGACAAATATTTATCCCAAGACTTAATTTCACAGCAATCAGAATCTTACCAGATGTCTTCTGAACGTCTTCTCATATTTCATGTACTTGAGGCAGTATTCACAGATCCAGAGGCGGGGCTGTTTGCCGTAGTCCTCAGGAAACGGAGAGAAGTACCACGAGTCGATCTCGTATCGGCCGATCTGCACCTTGTCCACGTACTTCACTTTAGTTATCTGAAGCATAACAAAACACGCATATTAACAAAACATTGAATTTTGAACTCGTAACTTATACACGAGATGCAAATTGAGAAACAATAAAAGATCAGTTTTTAATAAGCTAAACGAGTCAATCAAATAATGGAGAGATAATAAATTCTTACAGCTTCATGTTCTCGCTCCAATGCTGCAGTGGTCGGATCCATCTCAGCATAAGTCTGCAAAAAAAACAAGATCAATATAATCGAGTAAGATCACAAAACACCTAGACAATAGCCATAGACAAGAGATTCGGACGCGGCCTAAGTCAGTCAGTCACTGACTCAAGTCAGTCAATGGGCAGAAGTTCATTCCCTTCAGGTCTAACACGAATCCTGACATCTCTTCTATCGGCCAGGATTACTTACCTTTTGTACGTGATTGATCTCGTCGTGTTTTCTCTTCTGGTTGCGAGTGATCTTCCTGTCGGGCTGATCGTCAAAGATGACAGTCGATTCCCCGGGCTTGGGTTCCGTCGGTTCCTGTACAATGTTGAGTTTATCCGTGCCAATCCATTCATCCATGCGACGATTCACTGTGGACAAAAACATAATAAAGTCCAAAGTGGGAGACGGAATATCCCTGTCCCCTCCTAGGATTTACACCCCTAAAATTCCTGGTATATTTTTTAAAGATGTGACAACCTTGGACATAGTGAATACTAGTATGGTATGGTCTGTGGGTTAATATATTACACTTCTGTGAAGAGATCAGATTATTTTGTCTTGTTTCAGTGTGGGGGGCTGGTTCTTTCACACTTTCTTCTGTAGCCCACACCTCGAGTGGACTTAAGGTTAAGATCAAGATAGGCCGACTACACTTACAGCCTTTGTAGTGAACGTAAAACTCTCGCCGCCCACCTTCCATCTCATTACTGCGTGTCTGCACAATTTCTGCATTATCTGTTGACAAAGTAAAGAAGGCAAGATTAGAATGTAAACCAAATTTCGAGAATAGAAAATATGCCAACATTCAGTTACTACATCATGTAATTGTATGATGTACTTTAGGGATAAAAGTAATTTTGGAATGATAAAAAAACACATTTAGAGTAGACTAATTTGTTTAAAACAATAGGGGTCCGTATTAATCGGCTTTCAGTTTCAATTTCCCTTCAAAACGTACGTGTCCGGAAACTGGGCCCGACAAAACGGACGAACAAAAGTCAATCAACACAATGCCAACTTACGCCATGTATCATTTGTCCTCCGAACCATGCACGTTTCGCCGATTTTCAGATCCGATGATTGCTCTTCCAGATCAACGATATTACTGCCGCCATTGTGGTTGACGTTTTCTTTGCCTTCCGACATGTTTGGTCTGTTTATTAGTTGGGATTCTGCCGCGTTTTTTGCTGCATTGTTGGCGTGGTGAATTTCGGCCATGATTGATGATCGATTCAGAATCGACTCTTTTATTAACCGAAATCGAATCCGAAACGACTGATATCTAGAGACGTAAATCATCGATTCCAGTGGGAAAGTAGGTGGGCGGAGTAAACGTTCAACAAAGGGGGGGTCTTTTCGCACATTTTTTTGTTTTTTGTTGTTTTTGTGGCCACAAATTATTGCTTGTTTTATTTTTAAAAGAAAAAAGACATTGCCATTGCCATTCTAGTTCTAGTTTAAACTTCTTCTAAACTTCAAATAAAGACTTTTTTGCCTTCCTATTAATATTATATCTTTAACTTGCCATTATTCATTAATTAATTTACAATGACTGCCCAATATTCTTATGGTGGGCCAAATATTGTGGGCTTTTATAGAGTACCGGTACATGTATTTTGTATATATATATTATATATATATTTTAAAGGTAGGATCCACCATGTGTCGATTTTGGGGTGTTGTATTATACAGTAAATATCGTTTAACTGACCTGACGGAAGTTTTACAAGCATGGATGCCAAAGAAAAAAGCAAAAAAAAAAGGCGTTTGTTTTCAACCGGCGTCAGGCAGTTGTTCTTGTTTTTTGCGATCGCCATTTGGAGATTGTAAAAATCTTTAGTAAAATTTATTTTTCGGAACAATTACATTACAATTAAATAAATGCTCAATATCAGCAAATGGTGTATCCTACCTTTAGAAGAATAGTCTATTAATAAAGTTGCACATTGGGAAAATTGTTTAAAACTACAATACATAGGCGTGCTTCATTTTAGTCAGTTTTTGTGGTAAATGTACATGTTACATGCACACGAACAGCCGTTTTACTTTCTTTTTTTCTGTCTACGAGCGTTTGCAGGATAAACTGCCAAAATTCTAACTCACATAAATGTACAAAAACTAATTCAAAAGGTTTTAAAGTTAGGAGGTGAGGTTTCGAGTTTTGAATGTTTATCTGTCATTTCTCTAAAAATAAGAAACAATTAGCACTTTTCAGCAAGAATTTACTACTAAGTTCAAACTTTTTCCTCGTTTTTTGTTGACAAAAAGGTCTCATATTTTGACGAAGAAGTTGATTCGGTACATGTAGTATGATATAGCCACCCATATAGATGCGCACAGTAGACTCATAGCCAGTAACTCGGCGTGAGTCCCATACACAGCATCCCAGCTGAATGGAAAATGATCCATCAGAATCTCGTGGCCACAGTACAGGGTGATGGGGTTCATTCCTACAAAGAAAATGACAACAATTCTCCACTTCTATAAATTAGGTTTCAAGTTCTGAGAAACACATTTTTTACACATTTGTACTCCTCTCAAATGTTTACAAAATATTTTACATTCTTTTTTAAAATTGCATTATTATTATTTTTGTATTATTTTTTTTTTATTTTTTTTATTTGGATGACGACTGTTATGATGTCATTTCCGTATGAAACTGTTTTGCTCAGGGATTTTTTGTTCCAATTGCTCAAAAGTTTAATAAAAACCACCTTTGAATTAACGGAACCACTCTAAAGCATTACTCACCAGCAAAGAAGAACGGGGCACCAGACCACCACTGCTTCATATCAACAGTGATATAGCACAATGTTAACAGTAGGAACGACGTGCCGGCCATTGCTAGAACAAAAGAAAGAGACCTGCCAACAAAGAAAGCACATATCAGTTTTTGTTATTAATTCAGAGGTTCTTGTTCGTATAATGTATAAAAAAACTTTGCGTGTATACACGTCCTGGTTGAAAACATCCGTTGCCAAT
Organism: Crossaster papposus; assembly: GCA_037893245.1. Classification (NCBI taxonomy): domain Eukaryota; kingdom Metazoa; phylum Echinodermata; class Asteroidea; order Velatida; family Solasteridae; genus Crossaster; species Crossaster papposus. The sequence goes on along the minus strand of JBAIAA010000379.1, from coordinate 664,469 downwards.
TACGGCTCAAATTTAAGCTGTTGATGAGGCAGTCGATACAAAATGGCGTTCAACATTTACAACAAAAGTACACGGTTCGTAGGAAAGACATTACAGACTCACCAGAGATTCTTGCTGATTGGTATCCAGCCTCCTTCTTTGGAAACCTCACACAGAAGGAGTGCAAGACCACCCTAGAGTGTAAAGCACAGACATGACCCGGAGTCAGCTACGGCTATGTCCTGAATTACTTGTATTGGCTATGGCTTGCAATGACACACAGGTCTATGTTAGCGGCTGCAGCCCTTCATGTGTAATTTTAAGCCAGAGTTGGGTAATTTGGACTTATGGCCTAAAATGTAGTCGTATTGAAAATTGCTATTCTTATATCAGACATTTACACTTTAGAAATATATCTGCAACGTAAAATAAACCTTTTTTTTCTTCTAATCAATACAAATTTAAAATAAAAATAAAATAAAAATTGTTTTGATGAATTTGATATATATTTTTATATGTATATATAGGATGTTTGGAGGGAAAGAGTTGTCGGCTAAACGTACCAAAATTAGAGTCCAGACAAGAAGACGTTTGATCCTGCTGCCGTGAAACTGATGAAGCAGCAAAATCTTCCCGGCCTGAAACAAAATGCAAAAAAAAACTGTTCATGTATATGTATATACGTGACATTGTGGGGATGACGCTTCCCAGGTTGTATCGCAAAATTGGGCGTAATCCCTGGCCACACGGCATTCTGGTGTCTATGACTTCTGACTAGCGCCCTCGATCAAAGGTACGAACAATTTGAAAGACCGCCAACATAGATCAGTTAGTAGAGCGCCAGTGGTCGCAGGTATGAGTCCCATCTTGCCAATTTCTTTGTTCACTTTGAAATTTATGCAAATTTACCTAGTCAGTTTCCCTTGTGGTTTTATTTGTGTAGTATTAAAAATGGTTCAACTTTAATGAATACCAACAACGAAATACCTGAAGTCCCAGAAACGTGATGAATATAGACGGTATGGAGCCTAGGATTCCCTCGGGATCATAGTTCACCGTGGTGTGATACACCTTCATGCAGGTAGGGTGACCGTACAGGTGTTTCTCCCCCAGGATCCACCTGTCGATGTAGCCCGTGGCGCCCCCCGTGCAATTCTCCAAGCTTCCGTTTTTATGCATCACCAAGGGACCTCCAGGACCCATGTAGCCTCTGGGGAAAATATATATAGTATTTTTTAAGCCATTTTGTTTTCATTGCCTATCTTTAGGGCTCGTCTCAATACACCGATCAAGTAGGGCAGACGTAACAAATAATTTGAGAAATTGTGCCTTTGTAGATACAAGCTGGAAATTTGGCACACAGTCAGAGTATGTCATGAGAAAGATACTTAGATATAGGGTCATCGCAAATTTGTCCTTTAAACAGATAGAGCAACAGTATGCATTTTTTATTTTAAATGGCTGCTTGTTAATCCACCGATGGCCCTGTAGCCAAAGATCTTTCTGATGACATACTCTGACTGTGTGCCAAATTCCATGCTTGTATCATCAAAGGCACAATTCTATTACCTATCTTCCGTACAAAAATTTAAAAACGTGAATAATTCGGCCAAAAAAACACACATGTGTTTTTAATTATAAACTTTTCTTTGCAATGCTTACGTTGGGCATCCCGGTACAGGAAGAAAGAGGACGAGGCATACATACAATGCCATCAGTCCCAGGATGACAAGCCATTCGTGCCAATAGTCTACCAGGTCACGGAACATGAGATGGTATTTGTTCTACAACATTAACAAGTTAAGACAATTTTGCATTAGAGCGGCATTTTGTCAAAATGAAATGAAACTGGTTACTGGCTGTAGTGCAGATTTCAGTTTTTCTAGATTTATTGATATTTGTAATATTTGATATGTCTACCTCACGCATTAATACAAAAATAGTATACAAATTGTGAAATTAATGTGTTTTTAAAGGTAGGATAGATACATCATTGATAATTGCTTGAATTATCATATATATCAGATGCATTGGAAACAGGGAAAAAAAGCAAGCAGAACCCTAATTTATGAAATGGCCCATATACTTTGTGGTGCGGCAACTGGGGGAGGGGGGTAGGTTAAGAAGGGAAGGGAGATTTTTTACTGACCGATATGCGATAGTCCTCAATCTTGGGTTTGGCGGAGGTCAGATGCAGGCTTGCCACGACGAGGTAGGAGATGGCGAATCTCTGGAGGACCCCGGGAACGCGGAACGTAGTCAGGTCCATTCCTCCTAAGAATAAAAAGCAACAACCAAATAAGAACCGATCAGCAATGACAGTGCACAAGACACGGGGGCCAATTTCTAAGTACACAATTTTCTGTAACAGAGCCTCCTGTCTGTTTCTTGCAAATCCTGAGCAGTAAATGGAGGAAAAAGACGCTTATCTCAAAAACAGAAAATCGCTGCTTATAAATTAACTCAGTAATCTGAAATCTCCATGTGTGCAAAACTGTTACACAGCCCAATAAAATTGACCCCTGCTAGTCAGAAAATAGTGCTCAACCTTCTTAAATCCTGCTAAGTTCTTACGAAAATAAAAGAACACTAAATGGACTTTGAAAGAGGTTTGTCTTACAGAACTCTAACCCTAATCCTCATATTAAAAATCAGATTAAATCAGATTAAAAATTGGAAACTGCAGCTTTTGCCATTAAATGCCTGACGAAATGGTTTCACTGACGACAGAATGGCATCACTGACGACTCACCATCTAGCAGGATTCCCAGGCCAAAGAGAATTACAGTACGTCTGATTATTTTCTTGACTATAGCCCACCGCGACACGTTGTGCCTGACCATACTGCTGAAGGACAGGGACATGGACGTACCCATGATGAAGACAAACCTGGCAACGCAAACCAAAATGTGCACTTGGTTAATCTGTAACTTTCAGGAAAATATGTCTGAAGCAACTGCAGGATATGACTTGAAAAGAAGTCACAAAGAAAACACAAAGAAAGATTTATGTTGATAGGTTATGAGTCGGTAAAGAAATGAACTGCTCACCAAGGGAAGACTAAATCTGCAACAGTTATACCTGCAAAACGACGAAATAGAATCATCAAAATTGTGACACTTTTGAGCATTGAATGAACAACAAAACAGACAGAGAGGCAAAACACAAATGCCAGCGAAAATAAATACTTAGGGTCTTTTCAAAATCTTTGCTTTGTTTTCGGCGTCCATCAAATTTTGAATCACTGAGAAGCAAATAAAAATGGAAGCAAATAGAAATATTCAAACTTTTGGGTTCACATCAATCGATTGAATGTTTCTGAAGCATCAGAATGTGGCTGGAAATCACAAAGTTGGGAATCTAAAATCGCCTCAAGCCAAAGACGAAACAAAGCCAGAGATTCGAAAAAAAATGAAATGTTATTATATACTAGGCAGGCACTGAGAGCTTCACTTGATCTTTAAAATCATTTTTCATGGACGTGGCATTTAGCAACTTTGCGCCCGAACTCTTTAAATGTAACAATAAAACAAATCTGCGTCCACCACGCACCATGGTGTCTTTATATAATCCTGATTTTTGTACTTTTTATACATTTTTTTGAGAACAAAAACTTACCGTTCCAGCGTGAGTGATGGAAAAACCAATAGCCACCCCCACCATGATTGACAAAGATCATGATGACTATGGAGAGCCTATGACAAGTAGAGATGGAACCAATACTTATTTTGGTACGACAAACTTTACAAAGTTAAGGTCAGTTTATGCTTCGCACAAAAGCAAATTGAATATCAAAAAGCATTCGCTGTGAAATTTACCAGATTTCAAAAGTGTTAAACTTTTGCAAAGTCGCAACCTAAAATTCGCGTTCACGTTTGCAAAGTTTTTCTGGAATTCAAAACAGATGACAAATAAAACGTCACGAGCAAGGTCAGGAATATCTGACAGCAACCGGCTCACAGCGAGTGAGGCCAGAAATGTTAGTATGTGCTATCCACAGATGCCAGCCTGAACCCGTCTCGGATCGTGGTTCGTAAAATGGCAAGATAATACCGGCGTGAACTGGTTAAAAGCAAAGACTCACCCCCTGAACGTATCAAGAGATTTCAGTCTGCGCGGCTTTGCTTGGTCCTTGTTGAAGCTGGCAGTGTTGGTGACCGGCTGTCGAGAGGAAGTTGAACCCAGATCCTGGGGAAAAAGACAGAGAAATTTAAGAGTGACGGAAAGTCAGAAATGAAAATCACTCTCCTTTGAAAATTGAACCTCAGATAAAAATTGTAGTACACCAATTGTCAGTTGTGAATTGTTGTCATTTTAAAGTGGAAAAAGTTCTAAAAAACCTGAAGAATAGTGCTTGATAATTAACCTGACGAAGTTTCAGATCTGTGAATGCTATATATTGAGGAAATAATAATGGAAATTTCCAAAAATGCATCTTTGAAATGCATTTTTGAACAATAATTTGCTTGGTTACTTTTTGGATAGTCCTTTAACCAGTTCGCGCCGGACGACGTATATAAACGCAAAAATTTCCCCAAATTCAAAACGGATGACGCATAAACACGCCAAGTTCAAGTTCGGAAATGTATGTCAGCAGCGCGCAAGGCCGGAAATGCGTGGGTGTGCTTCCCGGCACTATCAGCCTGAACCCGCTTCGGATCGTGTTTCGTTAAAAATAATCCCGCCCGTCGGCTCGGCGCTGTTAAAATAATCCCGGCGCGAACTGGTTAAACCCTCTCACATGACCAGTTCACTCTCCTAATTATTTTTACTTTACGCCTCAGCAATAGTACAAAAAAATAACAACATTGAATATATCAACTGTGGACTTACACTGTTAACCACTCGCTCCGTGACGCACCAGTTAAGCACACTACTAAACACACCATTCCTGTAAATAAAAACAAATTAGAAAACAAGGGAATGAGCACACCAGATTCAAAAACGTTACCTTGTGGAGCCTGAACACAATGAGGTCAATGAAAGTGAAAAGGTCTCCACAAGGATACAAAATTGAGAAGAATAGCTCTGTTAGAATGTATCCTGAAAAACACACCACTGTCATTTCCATCATTGGGTTGATTTTAGAAAAGCCAAACTTTTTAGAAATACTGCAACATGTACTTACGTGTAGGCAAAGTTGAATATGCCATACACTAGAGCAAGCAGTGCATAGACTCCAATAGCGACGTAGATGGCTTCAAGAGACAAAGAAAGTTTAGTTCAAACAACTTCGATTTCGATGACTTTACGTATTTCTCTTTTAAATGAATGTTGTTAGTTAGCATGAGAGTTGCAGGGGAGAGAATGCACCGTTTGTTTTTGGGGGGCAGGATAACAGCAGGTTTTAATTTTAAAGTTCAGGAGTTCAAATACTGTTATACCAAAACAAAAACAAATGCAATTCTTTTTAAGATACATCTATTAAAATTAAAATTAAAGCTGGCTTTATGCGACAAATATGTTTTGGACAGATTTTTTCTTTTTCTTGAAGATTTTTTTTTTTGAACTTTTAAAAGTGTTTCAAATTTTCCAACAGTTTAATATGAGAATAAGTAAATGCGTTAACATTATATTTTGCTGTAACTTTTTTTCCCACGTCAGTATGCAAATTATTTACGGGTAAATGTCATTGCAGGTTTCTTTCACGACACTCAGACAAGTGCTGCGAATCGCACTACTTACGTATGTTGGCGTTGTCTGGTTGCCTAGTTGGAGTGAGGACACACGTATCCGAGTTAGCCGAAGTGCTCTTATTCTCGGTGATGAACAGCGAATAGTTGCTGTTCTCACCAAAATGTTTCGTCACATTGCTAAAAAGAAATTGACCCCCAAAAAGGATCAGGTCACTGTATTATGAAAAGAATGTTGCAATGTTGCTGGTTTTTCTTTCTTTTTATATCATCGAAATGAAGGTCAATCAGTGCAAAAATGTTGAAAAGACAGGAATCCGGGAGCGAGAATCATTTACATTTCTGTAAGAAAATACTTGGACTTTGTACACAACTGCTAAAGTAGCGTCATGATACTTCATTTTTTTTCGAAATTATTATTAGGCTTTCAAAAAAACAAAAAACATTTTTCCGACCTGATGTATAAATGTTTGAACATCTTTGGTATCTAAACAAAAAGACGGGTTTTTATATATTTCTGGTTAATCAGTTTAGGTGTCCAGAAACCATCCTAACAGATTTTAGTTTGACTGGATGGGGACTGTTAGGGTTAAAGTATTGACTTGGGTCAGATTTTCTTTACATCATAGACTCGCGTTCTTTTGATGGATCAAGGAGAACGTTATGGTCAAACTTACTTGCAGAGAATGGTGGATGCATTGAATTCGACCTCATGCCCACGGGTCAGAGCCAGGGTCAACTCCCACCAGGTGTCCAGATGAATCAGTTTGGTTGTATTCTTATCGACTTCTGTCAGCTTCACGAGTTTACACTAAAATTGGGAAGACAAAATGTGACCGAATCTTTCGAAATGAGTCTTAAGGACAAGTTTTCAGGTATAAGTTGTTCACATTTTCCAGAGACGTAGAAGTAGTTAAACCAAATCTTGTATAGTATTTTGAGTCTTAAATTGTACGTACTAATTTTAACTAATATACAGATTACAGGGTGCTCAAAAACAAAACAAACGGAACAGCCCATTTTCAGTACCCTCTGACCAGATAATCTAGTTTGGATGGACAGGAGATAAAAAAAAAATATCAGTGGTCAATTGAACAGGCCTTTTTCACTGCTATCGCGCTTTTGTTGATCACCTGTCCAACATGACCTCCGTTGTTCTTCCAGAAAAAGGCCCCTGCATCAGGTGATCTTGGCATCATTTCTCATCTAGAAATGATCGATTCCCCGTCTATCCAAACTAGTTTTTCTGGTTGGAAGGTAATGAAAATAGGCTGTTCCGTTTTTGTTCCACCCTGTATATGATGACATGAGGCTCTAGACTGTTTAATGCATGTACCTGATAACATTCCTGGGACTGTCCCCATACGGCAACATTTGAGTTTACTTTATTGAAGACATACAGTGAGGCGGTGTCGTATTTGATGCTGTGGTAACCAAACGCCTCTTGATTATCATGACTACCCTTGGCCACAGGTCTAGCACTCTGGGCGAGGCTGGTGTAAACTTGAGTTGATTCAACATCTACATTGCCGGTGTGCGTGTCCACTGACAAAACTGGCGAAGAAAAAAAAAGCAAGGCCAAGGGGGGGGGGGGGGAATGTTCTGTTGTCCATGATGTATCTATTTGAAGGCATTATGATTTATAATTATATCGTTGTCCTTGATGTACCAGTTTTCGGGGGTGTACGGATTTATGCCAAACAAGAAAAGGGCAAAACAGAAAAAAAATGTACTTCCCCTCTCCAGTCCCCAAGCCACGCCCCTTCCAATTTCTTCCAAAAAAGCATTGTTTATCACTTGTTTTTAATGCCGATTCGATTTGATCTCTTCGAAGGAAGGCACTTAATACTAACCGGTGTAGCGGTTCGCGTTATTTTTTTTCAGGAGCTGGGTGGTGCGTGAATGTATATTCATGAGAAAGAGCAATGACAACTCATATATGTTAAAGAACTATAAAGAATTATAAAGAACGGCTTCCTCAACCAACTCGCCAATACAATAGCATAGTAGTTGGTAAAGAGGAGAGCTATAGATCGAAAGGTCTGCGGTTCGAATCCGACTCATTTTTTTTTTTTTTTTCTTCAACAATGTTCTTATGGGTTATTTTAATAATTGAACAAGGCTGAAGGGAAAACCGGGTTAGGTTACATAAGTTTCTTGAAAAATACAACAAGAACCACTACACTGGTTAGTTTATAATTTATACATAGTGACTTCCCTCTTCGACTTTGAGTTTGATTAACTTTGAAACTGATTGTAATGTATGGTCAAGACCAACGCCAGAACCGTTCTAAAAATTAAAGGAAGCATGTCTATTTGTTTTTATTTTACCTGTACAGAAAATCACCGTCAAAAATAAGAATTTGGGCAACAACATTATTACAACGTTCCAAGATTGTGACCCAAGTAGTGTACAGCGGCGCGGCGTAGTTGCATAAACTTGTAAACTTGACGTCCAATTTGGTTTAGACTGTCCCCTCTAATCGCGCGTGCAAATTCGTAGTTATGGCACGACCAGGTACCACTCCTAGTCACGGGAAAGCCTAAACTGGCTTCACTGCCCCAGGTTTGTTTACTATGAGTATGAGTTATTAGCACGCTATGTCGTGTTGTTTTCCACAACAAAAACTAGCTTTCGTCTCCGTTTGGGCTTCGTTAACAGTTTACTAGACGGAGCCTTGAAGTTGGAGGTCGCGTCTAAAGTCATTATTACTGCAGCTTCAAGGAATTTTGTTAATACTTTATAACTTGCATTTAAAAATATTATGAAACCACGGGTAGCCTCAACTGACTTCAACTAAAAGGACACAATTTAACTTATTATTACCAATCCACGCAATTTAATTTGGTAATTATTTGGTGGACCGTCACGCCGTGGTTGGGTTTAATTAGTAATAAGTTTAATAAGTTAAAAAAAGGAAAACAGTTATTATGCTAACGGTGTTGTTCTCATTTTATAAACATACGAGTGTAAGTCTGAAACACTGCTAAATAACCAATCGAAATAGGCCTCGAGTCTGAGCTGATAACAACACACTTTGTTCACCTTTGGCCCAATTTCCAATCACACCATAGTTGGGCCACAATCTTCAACAGAAGCAAAGATTATTTTGTGTAATTTGCCCTAAAAGAAAATGACTTGTTTCCATTATGATTAATGCTATATTGTCGATTTTTTTTAACCTATAAGTTCATTGGTAACCAAGACATAAACACCTTGATAACCGCTCCCCTGCCGTTTGCCTTCCGCACCAGAATGCTGCGCATTCACCCAACTGCATGGAATTTACATTGCTGCATGAGGTTGGAAGTGATTGGCTGCTACTAGTCAGAGGATTTAAAATACCGACTAATGAATATGCATATATGCTGGTAAAATTGGCTCTGTTTACTACTATTACAATTCACATTGATTTAAAATTATTTTTTGATACATTTTTTCAAGTTTGCCCTTAGCCTTGAGGTCCCAAAACCAGGGAGTTGATTCTCTGCTATATTTACACAATCCCACCTTTTTTAAAGCCAAATTGTCTCTTTTATTAAATAAGGTTTATATATCATGCCCAAGGCTCGCGTAGAAATCATCATTCCAATTACTGTGTGCCTCTAAATGCCCCAAACACTGGACCATGGGGACTTGCTTCGTCTAGTAACAGCGCCATCTACCGCCGCGGCAGCTGCTTAGTTATTATTGACCGCGCTCGCCCGGCAGATATTTAGAAACATAATCTGAATCACTCTAAGATCAAGACTACAAAATATGTTGGTTGATTATCCGACACAATCATGCGTGTTAGCTTCCTGATCACGTGATATGTGTACCGGTGTTTAGGATTTTTGGGACGCAGCAAGGGTATTTCCCAAGGATGTGAATCTCATGAACACAGGAACACACACCTGTACAGAGTGAATCATACCTTTGTTAGACTTAAGTTCTGAGAAACGTGGGAAATTACGTTCCACCGGTACCCGACTTACCCTCCGACCTCGATTCTCCACCAGTGTCCGTCTGAAGAGGCTTACAGAGTTACGGCTACGGCTTTTGTCAGCATTTTCCTACTGGATGTAATGGGGCGCACACCTAGACAATAGCCCTAGACTAGAGTTTCGGATGCAGTCATAATCACTGCCGACTCTTGCATAATTAAAGGCCATCTATCCCCCCCCCCCTTTTTTTGTTGACCCCCCCCCCCCCCCCCCCTCCCGCCCCCCCCCCCTTTTTTTTAAGTCGAGTCTAAATCTCAATCATGTCTTATACCCCAGTTAAAACAAATTAACTTGTTTGACTAACTTTCATTTATTGTAAATATTATGTGTACATTTGTATCAAGTACACATACTTGTATACTTTGTAAGTGTAGGTTTACACCGTTATTTAAAAATATTTTTCTTTCAAATTCAACAACTCTTTTTTTTTTAAGTCGAGTCTAAATCTCAATCATGTCTTATACCCTAGTTAAAACAAATTAACTTGTTTGACTAAACTTTCATTTATTGTAACAATTATGTGTAAATTTATATCAAGTACACGTACATGTACTTATATTTTGTAAGTGTAGGTTTTTCCCGGTTATTTAAAAAAAAAATCCATTCAAATTCAACAACTCTAACGTTCAATTTCGTCCGGTAAAATTTTTCACACGCTTGTACCAGAACCAATTTAGTAATTTACCACTAAATTACCAAATTCGTTTGCCCTCTACACCACATTTAAAAAAAAATTCCACCAATTTACATCATGTTTATAGTCGTATGTGCCTCACGCACACATGCCTTATATGGAGATCGCGCGTTCCACCTGTGTCAATTGTTGTTTTTCACTTTAAAATACGAGTTTTTTAATGCTTTATGCCTTGACCTAAACCCAACAAACTAAGTCGCAGTCCGCTAAAGAATTATTGTATAATCAATAGAAACAAAACAAAACTATTTGTCCACTTAAGGACGCACCATTGGTAATTGCTTGAATTATCAAGAATGGGTGTATTTTGGGGGTTATATTTTAAAGTTAAATACCTGTCCGAAGTTTTACAATCATGAATGTAGAGAAAAGTAAGAAAAACGGCGTTCGTTTTCAACCTGCGCCGGGCAGTGGTTCTGGATGCCTATACAATCATTATTTATTTCAAAATAAGTAAGATATTTCTTAATAATTCGGTAGTAAAATTGTTCGATATCTGAAAATGGTGTATCCTACCTTTAATGTCTGTATTATTTTGATGTCAAACTAAATAATGTAAATTAAAGATCAAAATTATGGGTTCAACTTCTATACTGCACATAAAAAAACATTCAGAAAAAAAACCTTGAAAACGTTGACATGTAAAGGCCTGTACTTCTAAGTTCACAGTACATGTACCATTATTGTGTTGTCTGATATTAAAGTACACTGTGTATGTGTTTGCCACAGTAAATTTAGGGACTTTCCCTTCTAGTTTGATCGGAAGTGAACCAGGGGCGCTTCGTTGACTTTTCTCCAAAGGTTCCTGTAGGTTTTCCACGAAGGTTCTTTTGTAGACTCTGGGAATTCTTTGTCGTGTATTCTATAGTTCCGACTTCAGCGGCTGTTCGGTCGGAACAAAATGCATTGTTATTTGCTTTTTCTTGTTTTGCTGTGAACAAAAGTGAATCGGGCTTCAAAGTTAAACACGACGGTATCACAATGTATTTTTGGTGATGTCACAAATTCTTTTGTGGCAACGCTCAATGAGCTTTTAAATTACCGAAATTCTCGAGTTGTGCTACAATTTAACTAAATAAAATGTAGAATTTAACAATTTTATCCAGTTCCTTCTTTTTTCTTTTTAAGTGTCTTAACAAAATGGTAGCAATTGAAAGCCCCCCCCCCCCCCCCCCCCCCTCTCCTTATCAAATGCTCTGCGGTGTTGTAATATTACACGTAAGCTCAGACATCTCTGCAAGTTCATGTCGACATTTATTTTATACAGTTGTCATTATTTTATACAACCTAGTGACAAATCTTTTTTGAATTGATTCAAAGTGCCCGGTGCGGGAACAAAGGTTTTCTGCCAACCGTTTGTCGAAATCGGGCATTTTCCATTGCCCGCCAGTCGGGGGCAGACATCCCGCCTATAACTGTGAAGTAGGACAACACGATTTTGAAACAAAATAATGCCACCCGCCCGCAATAAACGGTGTCTGGTTAATGATTTTACTACCGTGTTTTGAATGACCATTGTCGGGCCTAATTGTTTTATATTTCGCCCCCGGACTCGGGGATAACAAAAAACTCCCTGACATTCATCAGGGGCACCTGCGCGCAAGATGAGAACGTAAACGGGCATGTTAAGTACGCTTTCGTTAAAGCGTAAATTGTCATCACCTGTTTGGATTTATTTTCAACAAAAAGCTAGGCTTATAATCTAAAATCTACACAAAAAGCGTTCATCGCTTGTACTTGCATCGCCCGGACAAAATGAAAGTTATGCCAGTGAAAACAAACGTATTTGTAGGCTATAACGCAAACCGAAGAGCTAGCACTGTTTGTTAACACATGGACAATCAAGAGTCGTTTTTTGTTTCATTCAAAACAGTCTTTCGATTTGGCTTTTGAAGCCACAAAAGTAATGCCATGCATGCCGCGTTAAAACGCTTGAAAAAAAAGTAATTATATAACCTGCTCTACACACAAAAAAACTCCTAAAGTTTTCTGATTTTACCAAGGGCAATTTTGGAGTTGATGAAACGAGGTTCAATGTGTCTTTTCGGTTTCTGACAGGAAATATTAATATTGCAATAGAGTGTGTAAGTTGCACTCAAAGATCGTGCCAGATTTTACGAGAATACACCGCATCGGTTTTTCGTACCGAGACATTCACTAAAAAAGTGAACATAAACTGGCGAGACTTATTACGCGATCTATCATAAAGCGCGCGGCTACATTGGAGAAAAGAATATACAAACAAACACAAGTACGTCATTTTCTTCTGCAATGTTTGTAAAAAAAAGTTCGTATCTGCATTTTGTTCGTTGTTTCATTTGATATTTGTTCGAGCAACATTTAATATTGAAACATAAAATGGAGGACAGAAAGAAAGGGAACAGGATGCTGAAACTACTTCACTGCGTTGTTGCGAGAAGAAGGTATTTAATTTGTGCTTCGTGATGCTCGTGCTACTGTCGCCCATACTGCACCACTGCGGCAATGTTTGCGCGCTACTTTGGGTGTGGCGGAATCATACATGGAACAATCACAGTGATGCAAGGTTTAAGCAGACATTCAGGTGAGAATCCAGTCGCGCTAGGATACGATTGCCGATCGTAACTAACAGGTAGCTTGAAAATCTCAGCTCTCACTAAAAGTAAAGCTCACGACAAAATGGCGATTGCAAAAAACGTGGATTAACTTAAATCTGATAAATTGGGAGCAGCGCCCTCTGGTGTTAAGGATAAGCCTAGTTAATAGCATCGGGCTTCACAGCTTTTCCCGAAAAAAAGGGATTTCTTCACGCTGAGTAAATAATTATATTCAGGACAGAATAACAACATTTCACTTTAAAGATAGATAACAAAATAGATGTGTATAAGTATCGCACTATAAAGCACACGTCACAACTAGAGCGACGCCTAAGCACCACACGGCCGCACTGAGCAGTTACACGGACCGTGCGTTCGGCCATTCCAACCCAATACCACCAGGATCGATACTATTTGCTCAGCAAATAACGCCAGTAAGCTAAACCAAACGCTGGGAGGCGAGCATTTCGTGACAATTTCGTTTCGGAATCAGATAAAGCCAGTTTACTCGCAACCAGATGGTCCGAATCAAGCGGGGACGAAACACGATTGCTCTCCTACTATTCCTGCCTTTTTGTTTTTATATTTATCTCAGAAATAAACAATAGTTCTAGACAAAAACATCTTGCCGTTAGTCTCGTCATAACCTTCACACTGATTGATTGGCAGTTTCTGGACTGTGGGTCCTGTGGTACTGAATTCATGGTCATTGCGGAATCATGTTGGCGTATGGCAGTACGTTTTTATCTATCACTTCTGTGGCCCGAGCTCGAATCCCGTCCGGGTCGAAATGTGGTTTGGGTTCTCAGTCCCTAAATCCGTGGTTTAACTTTGGACCCAAAAATAAGCCCAACAAGGCAATATTCCAAGGCTTTCCTCTAACTCTGAAAGTGAAGATTTCTTCTTCGTCTTTTCCTGGTTCTTTAATAGGCACCCAAGTATGTGCTTGTGCAAAATTGAAAACAAAATAGGAGGTAAAAGAAAGAGAGCGAAAATGAAATAAATGAATTGTAGCTTTTACCTCCCAAAAGGTGTATACCAGTTCTTTTAGGTTAATTACCACATTAGAGTATTTCTCGTTTATATTGTTGACACATAATTATTTACTCACCGTAGCCTGTTCGCAAACCACATAGAAATACATTTCTTGAGATAATTTTGTTTCCTTGGTGATATTTTCGTTGGTGGGTTTTTCAATGGTGTACAGGTACCAAAACAGTAGCGAACGATTACGAGTTTTTTTCTCACGCTCGTATTTAATTCGTCGCAAAGAGTTGAAAATTATTATAAGGAAAAAAATGAAACATAAATGTAAGGATGTTAGCCAGTGGCGTATGTACTCAATTGCTTAAAAAAACATAATATATTTTGATTCAAGTTGTATAATCTTCCGACGTCTATATAAACGTCCCCAATACTACAAAATACTACTTGAGTAAACTGCAGTATTCTGTACTTTTACATGTACTACACTGGCCTATGAGAATTTAGTATTTTGTGGTACTGTGTACTGTACCCCAAATAAATGTCTTTAGATCGTGATATTCTCTAGTCCTAAATACAGATTGTTAGCAAATACAAAATTACCCAGATATCATTGATTATTTTTACTTTGACATCCTATTTGGGGCACAAAGTCTAGCTCAGAGTAAACTCCGATGACGTCAACGGAACTCGGCGAGCGACAAACACTTCAAAAGTTTCCTCAATCAGCGCAACGCGTGAAAAGTCAAAAAAAATAGACAGGATAGTTTTATATGATGAAATTCCAAAGTCGAGAAGTCATTCATGAAAATTGCATGATTTGCATCGGGCAATTGCACTTAATCATGGAGTTGATTGTGAGCATTGATCTCCATTTAGGGGATAAATTTATTATTGCGACGATGCGAATAGCTGGTGAAACGAACAACGTTCTGCTATATAATGGTTTGTATGATGACTTTGTTATACACGCCCGCCACCAGCGCCCATTGGCTAAATTAACTACATGTACATGTACATGTATCACTAACTTCTTATGGAATATTGAAACCAAGAATTCCTTAAAAGCGCCATAGGCACTGTAGCTCAAAAGCCTGAAGAAACCTACAGAGGGAAGACAATAAGAAGAAGGTACAGTTTTAGAGGTTGGAGAGAAAAAACAAGAAGAATACCCTGGAAAAAAACCACGGAATCAGGCAGGGATTGAAAACCCAATCCATTGGCCCAAGCGTCATTCGAACCCGGGCGCTGCATACGTGCTACAGCGGTGGAAGGCGAGGAAAGTACCGCAACGCAACCCTAACTTTCCAAAAAAATATTTTTTGACGGAGATTTGATTAGATCTTTTTGATTTGTTTGATTTTTAATGAAAAAGTCAGACATGGTAACTTTATTAGGCCATACACAGCGAACTTTTCTTGTTTATTGGGAGAAGCCCTAAGTAAGTGGAACAATAACCAACAACAAACCTGAATGGGTCTAATTGAACTTCGACTTATCACTCGGGCAGGTCTGCAAATAAACAAGTTTTTGTTCGCTACGCCAGTGACGTAGGCAAGAGGCCATGGGTTGTCCTATAATCAGACAAGTGTTTAACAAAAAAACAACTGAAGACTCCCCTTCGCGTGTTCGTTAGGCCTAAATGTAAAAAAAGGGGTATACATTTTATTCTGTGTTGAGGATTCTCCAACAATTCAATCATATTTATTTGCTTATACCAATAAATTATTTACTTACAATTTATCCCGTTTAAAGAAAAAGGAGGAGTTTTAAACACACAAGATTACAGATCAATTACCCATCTTCGCCAGGCGTAATAGTACTTCAACCGAATTTCCGATCCAGAATGAGAAGAAAAAAATCGACACGTTTATAACGAGAGTCCTGATAACCAAACGGAAGTTCTTAGCTCGCGGCGTGTGTACGCAGTCAACAAAGCGTGATAGGAACAATTATTTAGTCAGCACGCAATGTCAGTAGGACCATCGAGTACCCTCACGTACGCATCCGGCATACACAACCTATTGCTGAAACAAAATGAGCAACATTTTCTCAAATTTATAAATTTTGAGCTTGTATATTTTATTCCAAACAAGTGTTTTTTGTTTTATTTCAGCAAATCTGCATTATTTTGGTTACACAAGTAATTAGACATTTGAAAAGTTATGTTATTCAATAACTAAACGCAGGCCGATTCTTCTAAATGCGGCAACTTGAACTCAAAATAATGCAAAACAAACAACTCAATCGAAGACCAAGATTTGTACCATATCTTGTAGACTTTTGATGCAAGTTAAAAGGAGCATTCATTTTGCCGACCCACTTTTTAAACACTAAAAGTTGCAGGGACTTGCAGGTACTCGAATACAACTGTGCACAAATCCAACGAAATCTACACCGAAAATATCGACACTGTGTCTTAGAAAATGTCATTGACTGCTGGACCATTGCAGAAAGATTAAAATTCTTCGAAGAAAATCCCACTTTGTTTCCTTGCAAAAGGCAAGAGTCTCTTATATATATATAGATATTTTCTC
Source organism: Crossaster papposus (assembly GCA_037893245.1). Lineage (NCBI taxonomy): Eukaryota > Metazoa > Echinodermata > Asteroidea > Velatida > Solasteridae > Crossaster > Crossaster papposus. Next base: position 648,079 of record JBAIAA010000379.1, on the reverse strand, counting down.
TGTCCTACTATATGATTCTGTAACTCAATACACACCGCTGCAGATGTAAATTGTGCCGTTGCATTCATACAGAACTCCTATTATCTAATTCAATTGTGTCGTCACGATCACGTGCCCCATTCACGCTGGCTCTCATTCATAAAAATCTCTTCCGGCTCCGGAAGTTACACGCCCGTTTTGCCATATAAGGTGCGGGCACTCCAGCCGGCCAATCGGCGCTTACTACAATCCGCTGCGCTAATGAATAATGCAGCGCTGTGAGTCGAAGGTCGCGCTACGTAGCAGATCTTATCAATGGGCGCGTGTATTTTTAGAGCGGGGAAATTCGCAATGGGCGGGATTTAGCTAGCTAGCTACTCAAGTCATGACAAGCTCGCTGTGTGGCCGGCCGTGGTATATAAGCGGGGATTCCGAGTCGGCACCGTGCAATGGCCAAGTGAGTCATCATCAAACCCACAAGTTTGTTCTGTTGGGGCTTGTCCGATCGTAGGCTTGGAATCTCGCTTCCTTTTCTTCATCTTCTCAAGGTGAGTGAAAATGTCCTCCGTTATATTCACAGAGACCGCAAATATTTATTTGTTTGATCCCTGCAGACTTTCATTTCATTTCAGCCGGCAAGTTTTGTTTATAAAGTCAAAAATAATAATACATGCACCAGCATGCATAATTCCTCCATGCAATTGGCAGGTGACCAACTTTTCACTGGGTACCCCAGTGCCTTTCCGACACGCCACGGTATAGAATGTTACCTTCCTGTCGCTGCTCAATGTGATGATTTCATTTATTCCAAATCACTTTAGCTCTGTAATAAACCCAGTTGTTTGTGGAGAACATGTTTGTTTTCAACTGCAAGTTTGTTTTAGTGGTGCAAAGCCGAGCCGGTGTTTGCTCGAGTCACGTGCGTTGTGTGTTGTGCGTAGGCGTAACTTATTATTGTTTCTATCGAAGGGCTGTGAAGTTGCGCAATTTAGATAGCTCATGAGTTCTCTTTTCGTTTTAAATGTTTGTTAGAGGTATTAATCATGTTTAACTATAGGTTGTGCTGCTACATACCGAAATTGTTTCTTGCATGGCTGAAACTTACAAGCAAAGATTAGATTTAAGTAGAACAGTTTAGCATGTATACGTGTGTCTTTTTTAATTCCTGTAACCAAAACATGTACAGATACGATGGTTTTAATTCACAAAATTACATACACTCAAAGTCGGAATAGCATCGGGATTGTGCCATAAACTAAAGTGTATCTTGAGTGAGAATAATGTACATGGTGTAGGTGCTTAGAAAAGAAACTTGCTTAAGAAGTCGGCAAAGCGGTTTTCCGGACAAATAGTCCAAGTTTGTTTTGTAGTAGCCGTTTTACAGATAAACTTCCTCATTTGTCAATCGTCCAGGGAATTGTTTTTCCCCAAACCTGTTGGAGACTCCCACTCACAGACTGGAAAGTTTATTATTTAGCCGTCAGGATGTGGAAATATTCACGTGTTGGCGCGTGGCATTTATTTGGGCTTCTAAAGCGATGCATGTCATGTACATGTAAATGTACATGTACATGTACATGTACTTATGTACATGTACATTGTACATGTACATTTATGTACACGTACAGTACATGTACATGTATGTACATTACATGTGTACGTACTGTACGTTGTAGCATCGTTGACTGCACTTGCCCCAACAAGTAAACACCCAATGCATGCTCACTACAGTTGCACCACGATGAGTAAGCCAATTATGATATGATTGCCTTCCTCATATTGAAATGGTTGTGATGTTTCATCCCGTTGGCATTCGCTCTTTGAAGAATGGATGCGCTTAATGTGTTGGTACTCGTGCATGTAAATGAATCGCAGAGTTGTTTTTTATTTAGAGAGGCCGTTCCAAAGATGTTTTGTGGGCAAAAATATAGAAATGTTATTCGGAGCAACATTCATATTTCATGGAAAGAATTGATGTATCGTTAATTAAGACCAGTTTCAACCAGTTTGATATAATTTTTTTTTTTTTTTTTTTTTTAATTTTTATTATGTACAGAAATTTAAAAAAATACAAGTAAAACCATAAAATAGTAATTATTTTGAAAAGTTGCCAAAGTTGCCAAAGTTACTCCTGGCTTCCGAAGCCACCCCGTCTTACGGTATACATTAAAATTAAAAACGATAATTATAGGTATTCGAGGGATTGCGTTTAGGAAAATTATTTAAAGTATAGACGATAAGACCATAAACCTCGAACTGGGTATTCTACCGTCGCGTACTACCCTTCCTGCTGTTTATAGGATAGGAGCGGTCTACCACGAAAACCCAGGGACTTCTTCGGCGGTGCACGGTATATACAGTGTAGGCCTATGTGTAAAACATCCTTTGTCTTTGTGATTAAGATCTGGTATTCTTTGTTGTGTTTGGCTAAAGCCCCACCGGGTTTGTTTAGATTTCACTGAATGAAAGTGTGAATCTTTACGGGCAGGCCTTTGTTTTGGATAAGAAACTTTGTTGTCTTCTCTGAGTTTGCTATAAGTGTTTCTTCCTAAATTACTCCCCTCCCCCCCAAACCAAAAGGCCTTACGTTTTGGATGAAAATGTGTTCAATAATTATTGTTTGTTACAAGCGAAGCTACTAATGTGGGTATCACAGTTTGTGCAAGGGGTGAAATAATTGTATAGAAAGAAGATTCGCGCACTTTAAAGTTTTACGCAAGTTGTAGGTGATGGTACATTGTATTATATTAACGAGCAGATCTGGTAAAACCACGTGTGTTTCAGCTGTGCGGTCACGTGACTTAATGGACCACCAATTAACGAGGTCGTATGAGTCACGTGTAAAGGTCAGACATCGCTCTTTGCCACTGTAAAGCGTGGGCGGCTTATTGGGGTACTTCACGAAGCCCTGTGAATTCAAGTCGATTCAATGATTCAATGGACCTGTCGTAGAGTGATGAACAATTCTTTCAATTTCACTTCCATTCCAGACTTATAACTTTCCATCGTGAGCTTCGTGCAAACTTCACGCACTTTGGACTCCGGGAGCCTTGTTAGTGAGAACCAAAATTAATCTTGTAACAAAAAAATCACTGTCAACTGAGTCAACTCTTCCATTCATAAGTTTGTCGTTAGAGTACGCGCACACGCTGACCGAAGAAGCCACCGGATTGGATGAGCTAACAGCGACGTCAAACTAATCATAGTTGTGACTTCTACGTCACGCGCGCCACGAGCCAAGAGGAGGTTCCCCAGCCTTTTGACTGCTTTGGCGGTTACAACGTAGAATTTACTATGCTGAACACAACTTCTTTCACTTTGATGGGAGGACACGTCTAACTTCTTTTCAGCGGATCTCTGGTGGTTTGTGGGGAGCGAAGGTATTCAGACAAGAAGGGCTTTTCCACACGGGCACATGAGTGTGCCAACATTGTACGTACTATGTACTTTCTTTTTTGCATGTCATTATAAATATCTGATGTAAGATAAATATTGTTGTTTGGGTGGAGATTTTTCGAGGTCGATTCACTCCGCGGTTTCATCTTTGCAGGAGGCTCTTTGCAATGTACTTAAAGTCAAGTAGCTTTGTCATTTAATGTAGTGCTTTTTATTTTCATCATGCAGCCGTCCACTTATCGTGAGTATTTAGCCTAACGTGTTAATTTTTTAAGCTGCTAAATCTTTTGTGAAATTGTAACAGCTTTTGCAATTTTTTGATCTATTTAGCTTACTTTTATGTAAAAATCTGGGATTACACTTCTGAATGTTTTGTTCTAAATATGGTGGAATGTTACCCAATAGTCCCATTTCTATAAGCATGTGAAATTCCAAGCTTTTGATTTGTTTTGGTGTGTTTTGGCAAATCAACTGTTAGTGAAGCTTCAAACCTCTTGTTGCCATTCTTGGTGTGGTGGTTCTCATTCTTACAGTTCAATTACTCCTACAGTTTCCTCTGAAGTTAACAAAGTCAAAATTGTAATGCCTTGAGTTTTCGTCGATTATGACTCATGTCGTCCGTTGTAAGAAACAGGAATGGAGAAACAACATGGCGACGACCATCGCACGTCGTCGTTTGGGCGTCAGCAGAAACCAGGGTCTCCGTGTACGGTATATTTCGCAATGTTGACGGTACACTAACGCCCTGAGAATGTGGCATTGAATGTGGAAACTTTACACTGATTTTCCCTCAAAATGTTGGCCATGACATAATTTGCTTAAGGTACCTCTCTGACACGTATAAGTAGTCTGATTTCATGTTGAGGAAAACTTGTATAAATGTTCAGAATGTTGTAGAATTAAGCTGTGGTTTGTCAGATCATGTAAAATAAATAACATAATGTATAACATTTTGGGGGCACATTTTTTATGTAATCATTTTTGTAGAAATGTATAAAATATTTGATCCAGGGCATGTGCATTGATTGCTCTAGCAATAATGTCTGGTATAATTTGCGGTTACATTTTTCTGTTCATTTCAGATGTTAGAGGCTTAGCCTAATTATGACTAATGCTTCCCATTTCAACTCGCTATACTTATTGTACCTTAATACATCAAGACTTTTGTGTTTTACAATGAGTCAGTTAAAAAAACACGGGATAAAGTTTAGAAATAGTTCTGAGTTTAAAAAGGAATAATTCTTTCCAAGTCTTTGCTTTCAAATTTGGGGGTTTTTTTCTCGCATGCATGCCGTATCGCGAATTGGGAAAAAAACAAAATGGCGGCGGTCGATATAGCAATTACTGTTGGAATTCACTGCGGATTGTTATGCGAGTTGAAGTCTACGTAGGAGTCATTTTGTTGATTATTTGTAAAAAAAATTAGTGGTTTTGTTATCGTGGAGTATGAGTCCGTAGAGAAAAGACATTATATTGGACTGTGATGGAATTTCTAGTGGACATTTTGTGGTGGACATTTTTAATACAGAAGGCACATTTTCGTTGTATAATAAATAAGGAAATCAGTCGTTAAAGCAATGAAGTACGCGGCCTGAAAAGTCTGTATAGTTGACCTCATTTTGGTAAAATCAATTGTACTCAATGTGATTCTTCTTTATTGAGCGCAAATCTCAGATTTGGAATCGGTAGATACTCGATCAACGGATATAACGAAACCAAGATTGGTACTAATAGTTGGAATTAAACATCCTGGTAATTTTGATAAAATTATTTCTAGGATGCTCATTTTTATACCAGTTATATTAATCACAATGTTTCTCTGCTTATTTCAAAGATATTCATAACAAGAGGAGTTTCAATTTGTAACATTTTACTTTATCAGTTTATTTATGATGATGTTAACTTTTTTTCTCACATAGTTTCACATGACAGGAGATGTGTCATACATAAATCCTGGCCGTAAATTATTCCAATTAATACAATATTATATCGGGCATTATTGAACATGATGCCAACATTTTTTCTCTATAATTATTTCAGAGGTATTTAGGATTTTATTGGTTATTTTAATGATGGTTATGGTGGTTTTATTTTCGCCAACAGATATTTTAGGAGACCTAAGCAAATCATGCCGGTACTCATGACCACGCCTTCGCCGTCCAGTCAGGCCAGTTTCCCCGTCACCTCCAGCGGTGGCGCGCCGCTCCAGTCGGCCGCGTTGTCGTCCTCTCGGCCGGCCGAGCGGATGCGGCTCCGGCCCTGGCTCATCCGCAACATCGACGAGAAGAGGATACCGGGGCTGGAGTGGCTGGACGAGGCGGAGCGGATGGTCAAGATTCCATGGAAACACGCCGCGAGGCACGGCTGGACCTGCGACAAGGATGCATCCCTGTTCCGAGCCTGGGCCATCCATACAAGTAAGTCAGCTTCATCACTCCATGTTCTTTACTGGTAAAATTTATCTTCAGTCTTCATTATAGACCTATGTGATAATTATTTTGATTGTTCACTTGATAATAAAAGCATGACATTTGGCACACGGTCAGAGTATGTCACGAACAAGATTGTTGGCTATGTTATAGGGCCATCGCAGATTTGACCTTTGAAAAAATATTACTAATATGCAATGGTAGCTATTACATTTTTTTAATTGCTTGTTATTCCATGCGGTATACTAGCCAAATATCTTTTTAATGACATAATGATTGTGTGTCAAATTCCATGTTTTTATCATTTTAATGTTCGACTACTTCTTTTTCTCTCAAAGGGGCAAAACTATAGGGACCAGACTGTCTTAGAGTGAAAATAAATCTTATTTTTGATTGATAAACGTTTAATACCACAGTCTTAAGTCGATTGAAAACTCCATATTCTTTTAAATGAATTCTACTTTATAAATCGTCTTTACCGATATATTTGTAGACGGATGAAGCGAATTTGCACTCAAACAGAGTGAATGTTCACTTATCGGTAACGAGAAAGATTTCGTCGTGCAGTGTCTCTCTATAAATATCTCTTTATTTCCAAAACAGGGGCAAAGTTTCCAATCAAATAATTGAGCTTTTACAAAACAATGGCAACTTTAACTATACTTCAAACCTAATGAAATCATAAAACGAAGACCAGTGTTGTGAATGCATATAAAACAAAAATTTTCCCGCGTTTACCGTTTTGTTTGAATCTATTATTACTTTACCATTGATATGAACAATCATGAAATTAAATAGAGCATCGATCCCCCTTTTCGCTATGTTGAGATATTATCCTCAGTTTGACGATGTGGAAAGCAGGGGCCTACCAAGTCACAAATCGTTCCCCCCCCCCCCCCCCCCCCCCCCACCAAAAAAAACCACAAAAACTTCCCAACTTGACAAGTTAGTTCAAATCTTATTATTCAAACCACTCCGAACATTAATACTTTTTTGTTTTACTTCTCACGGCAATACGATTATAAAACCTAATGACGTGAACTTGTCGATACATTGTAATATTAAGACCTAACAACCAAATGATATGCAATAACATACTAAAATAATTTAAAACAAAGAATTGTCTTTATAATTGGAACAAGGTTTATCCGCTATAGTAAATTCCAACTATTATTTCGGAGGCCAAAACGAGGTTAATTGGCAAGATGAAAAAAATAATGTCTAAGCGAGTTACGAAGTCGAAACACTCCTGACTGTTATCGCCGCCCATATGAATAAGTTACCAATTTGCAGCCAATATGTGGCCCAAAGCACATCTAGGAGTCAATAAAATAAAATAAATGCCGTCTGTTTGAATACGAACACTGCTTCGAAACAATAAACGAACCACTGTTCATTAGACGACAGTTGATTGCGGAGTAACACATGTCGCGCTCGGTTTGGCTCCGGGAAAAAATCGATAGTTAACTTTGGCACTGGGGGGGATAAAGAAATCAATAGGTAAATATAACTGAGCAAATTAGAAGTAATTTTAGGCCAAAATCATCAGTGAGGTAAAGAAATATATAAATAACACCCCCCTCCCTATTTTTTTAAAAATCGATATCAAATCAAATAGACATGTGGCGTTTGTATTTACGCATGATGTGGGTAATGGTGCCTTTCGGCAAGAAAAGAAAACACTATGAATATAAAAGTTTAATTATGATTTTGGTATTGGGAGATTTCATTTGGAATTGCGTGGGAGGTTTCGACGGATGAAAAATTCACGCTGGTGTTAGAAAACAATTTTGAATCAAAACTCCTGCGAATGAAGTTTTTCGAATTGGAAAATACCATATTATGGACACAGGGGAATTTTCCATTAGAAAAAAAGCAGTTTGCCCGAAATCAGGCTTCGTTGTAAAAAAAAATCAAAACCAGCGGTTTTTGTGTATATCACTGCAGGATTTTCTATTTAGAGCGAGACTAACTTTTCTAGAGGCGTTTTTCCTAAACTCTATAACCGCCGTCATCAACATCAACCTAAATTATTAAAGTTTTAATTTGTACCGACGCCTCCAACCTTGTTTTCGGCAATTCAAATCAGTGCGATCGCAGGAGAGAACGAGCTTTTGAGCGAGAATTTTGGAGTCGTTCAACAAAACAAGCTGCGCTTATGTGGTGTATACGCAGAAATATACAAGGTGTAGACATAAAAGGAAAATCTCAAAGATTCATTGCGAAATGTTAGCCTTGTTCTTACAGCGTGGGAAACGAGTCTTCAGAACAAGGAAGGGAAAGGTCTCGAAACAAGGAACCGCGCGAAAACCAGAACAAAAATATATTCTGCCTGTTTGCAAAACGAGGAAACGACCCGTAAATTTCACAACTTCGTTTTGGTTCGAAACTTGGCTGGAAAAGTGTGATTTCCTCTGTCGTCACGAAATGCAATTGGAGATAAAAGTATTAAATGTCACTCCTTGCGATTTCATCAATTTCTTTCTACTTTTTCTCTCAGTTTTAGCCAAATTGTCAGGGCCAAGCAGATATCTATTTTTTACAACGATCAAGATTACGATTTTGTTTTAAAACTACATGTTTAGCAACACGGAACTGCAGTAAAGTTTTATTGTATTGCTTGTCCGACCCATACACTGAGGCACGATTTAGTTAAACATTATGGACGTTTTCACCACACAAAGCAAAACAAAAGTAAATAATATGGAAAACGTGTAAATATTGTTTTTTTATCTCTTGGGCTGTCTATTCTTTTTGGAATACTTATCACTTTTGTGTCAACCTTGTTTAATTCATCTGGTTGTCCAGAACAGGTCGATTTAATTTATCCACAGTGGTGTTTGTTTGTGCTGTACCTAACTACTTTTGACACCAAAGCGAAGTTCCATGTGGACATATTTTTTAACCGATTCGACTTGCAAACTCCAACTTTGGATTTCTAAGAAAACGCTAGAATATATAATATCAGATTTGTTATGAGTTAACTTGATTACCATACGACGCGTTGGGCGGCAACGCCACGTGTTCAAAAATGGCGGGAATAAAATGTCAAGGAGTCATTAACCTGACTTAGATAGAAACAAATTCCAAAGACGCGGAAATCATTGCGAATAAAAAACCGCCAAGGAACATAATCCAATTCCCAGGCCTGTATAAGGCCGTGTCAGAATTACAGGCTACCGCTTGGAATTACACACGAGTCTATGGGAAGTGGCCGCAGCCATTATCTTGTGTGTCATTTTAAGTAATTCGTACACAGCCTAAGTTGACGTTTACGATCTTCGTTGGTTCTCGAGGGGGAACGAAGGAATGCAAAAAAACACAGCGGGATCCAGATGGCAGGGAAAAGGCGTGGGGACCAGCCCATTTCCACCTCGTACTTGGCATTGGTTGTTACGGCGTAATAAGATTATCGTGCTTGCTTGCCCTTGGAGTGAGACGTCAAAATTAGCGATAAGTCATTGCTTCGAAATCTGTGGGCTCTTCCCTAATTATAGAAAGAAAAAAACTTTCTTGTGCGAAACTTTCTTGTGCCTGTAAATTTGTTAACTAGGTTTTACCTTTTTACAACATTCGTTTCTGTTGGGAAAAAACTTTCCGAGGCACGATATTTTGCAAAAATGTATTTGCAAGAATTGGAAATCGTGACTTCATTCGTCTTTGTATAATTATTATTCCACACGTATAAACCTATACATTTAACTACGAGAGCTTATTACAAATCTTGGGAAACTGCAGCGAAGAGCGCCGACGTGGAACACAAATCTCAATTTATTACAATAGTTTGTAAGTTATTTGCATTTAGTGTTCGTAAAGCAAATGTCTTAGTTTCACACTAAGACATAGTTTTTCAGTCGTATCGCAAAAACAATTCCCAATTTAATTTCCGAATTTATCATCATGCACGAAATCTACCAATGGCCGGCTTAAAATGCCTTTTTTACCGCAGCCCATTCAGATGAATCATGAATATTCATGAGGTAGTGCGTGGGCGTTTTTTCTTTGGTGTATGGGGTCATAGGGCAAGATATTTTGAGCAGCACGCGGTAGACCCCGCGTTATGTTTTTCATAGAGTTGCATAGTTCTGCTATGCGAGGGCCTGTGTGAGTCAAAGTCACGAGACACAATCTGGGAACAAACAACTTTGTTTGTGCCTTTCGTACCAATCTCAAAATGATCCCCTGGTCCTAACCAAGCTAGGGTAGAACTCAACGAGACGAGTACGCTGTATAAGGGTTGGGCCCGTCAAGTTGTTTTTTAATCCAAAAAAATGTATTTCTGGCGAACTTCCCATCGTCTTGTTGTTGTCGTCTGCTGTCGGTAGCTGGAAATGATGGAACCGATGATGAAACTTTTCTCGAAGAAAGGAGTGGGCGCAGATTTGTGGTACAAAAAAGGAAGTCGGCATGAAATTGCGAAACGAGTGGGAAATCACAACGAAAGAATGTCCACTTTCCTCTTCAATTTGCGGACGAGAACGAGAATAGGCCTACATCTTGAAGAATATCATCTGCACGTTGGTTAAGGTGAAGAAACAGGCCGGTCTGATGGAATATTTATGTAAGATTGATGTGTTCCGATATTGTGGCAACTCAGATGCGTATAATGCGCAGTTGTTTGTCGATGAGCTTTTTAAAAGTAAAGCGAAACGATAAAGTAAAAGGAAAGTGAAGAGTGTGTTTGCGTCAACTTGAAAATTGCAACTTATTTGAATTTCTTCGAGTAGGCCTTACCGTTTGCATAATTTTGGTCTTTAAAAAAGAATATAAAGGGGATCTGTACTTTCCATTCGCCAAAATAGGACCAAAATAGTGGCTAACAGTTTTGCGTCAAATTGCAACTCATTCATTTATTTGTTTATACGGGAACTACAGGTTTTTTAAATCTTGGTCTTGAACTACACCAAACCCCATCAAAACACACGATAAAGCCATATTGCATTGCGAAATGCTGGCACATAGTGTATGGCGCAGTCATTCTTCCGTTTCTGTGCAGTTTTCTAGTAGTAAACTCACATGGCTATGCGCTCAAGTTATATAGGTAAATCAACAACATTTGGTCGTCAAAATCCTTAGCGGCGAACTGAATACTGAAACACCGTTGCTTTCTCAGCTGTCTGATCAATCTGATTAAAAAGGGATTCCCCCATTCTATTTAAACACGAAGTAAAAAGCACCTGACTCGTCGGTGAAGAATGCTTTTGTGTCCAGTCACTTCCCAGGGTTTTTGAATGCGTGGGCGCGGGCGTGCGTTTTACTTTCTCGAAGTCACAAGATACGCTTGATTGGACGCTTCGGGATTCCCTATGACACCCCCGCAAATAACCAGGGCATTCCCACATTGCCAAACGAAAACGGAATGCCTACGTATAATGTTAACCTACATAAATACCCCTGGAAAAAAAAAGATTTCGTTTTCAGAAAATATGCCTTTGCTTTGATTAGAAAATGAAAGGGAAAGATTACCGTTTTCTTAGACCAGTTCCATACACACATCAATATTTGTGAAAGAAAAAGGTTTTTCAAGTTTATTTCAAAAATGAAAGATAAACCTCAGAGGCCTAAGCCTGCCAAACTGCCAATAATTTCCCGAGATTTTGATCATAAAGAATGTATTCGCTTTCACTGACGTCAGTGATGTAACTAGGTATATTGAACTGGCATTAGCATAGGCCTTAGCATCAAGCATGATCAAACATAAATCTCAATACTAAAAAAGTGTGTCACTTAACTTTTTTTTAAATTTCAAACAACACACATTTATAGTATTGAATGATTTTTGACTTATTGTTCCGGAGGCACCTTCAACGCCGTAGTTTTTTGTTTTTTGTGTCCAATGTCGTCAAAAAGGTCGCCTAATTATTGTTTATAAATTAATCTTGTTGATTGGATTCAGACAATGATTAAATTGCCTAATTGACTCCGGTTTTTCTTTTAACTCTTGGCTCCATGTAGCGCAGATCAGACAATTAATTTCACGACACGTTTTTACGTGGGAAAATTTAAATGCGGTGCGCCGGCTGTCGTGCGCGCACGTGCGGTGTGAACACGCGCGTGTGCGCAATGGGAGAGATAGAAAACAGCTGCGGTGAAGTGGCAAATTACATTCGAGACCTCGATTTTAAAAATGCACCTCTTAATTATTGATTTCGTTACTGTGGCTCTTACAACTATTCCCGATTGTTAGTCAAATTTGGGTTCATGTAGACCAGTTTTACAATCTTAAAGGTTAGTACCAGTACCCATTTTTACGAGTTGAATGTGTAATACAATTTGTTGTTGTACTTGTAAAAACATAATGACTCAAATCCCGGCCGTATAATCGGAAACACTCCATAATTGTTAAAGCAGAAAATATCCTGCGATTGCGTAATGACAGCAAAACGGCATCCCCACTGTGTCGTAAATTCACCCCGAGTAAATTTGTATAGAGAAACGGGAACAAAATCTTATATTTTACATAAGAACGCCACTTCAACATGCATGTACATGTACGTGTATACTGTACAATACCAACAAGTATACGCAAGATCCCCCGAGGCGGCACATTGAAAGAAAACCCGGCCGGTGAATTTGCGTGGGCGGACGGTGTGGATTTACGGGCGCGCGCCGTTGATTTTCAATAGACGGCGCGGAGTTACGTCGATAACTCGTGACTGGCTCAGGGGTCGCAGGGGTCGTGGTTGGGCAATGGGCCGCGGGCTCAGCGCGTCGATTCCCCGTCAACTCTTTCTCTTTTGCACGGTACATGAACTTTCTTTCTTTTTTCCCTTTTTTTTCGGGGGGGGGGGGGGTCTTTTCAATACCAGCTGATTGCAAGGCCATGAACAGAAGGTTCAATAAACTTTAGGGCTTCGCGTCGGTATGATTTTGTGACAATTTATCGTCCCAAGATTTTAGACTTCAGTTGAACAGTAGTGATGACAGGTTTAGGGGTGTAAAGCCTATTTTAAATCGTGTAATAAGATCGGTATAGTTAGACAAATGTTTACCCTAAAAACAGAAAGAAGTATTAACAACAATACATTTTCATGTTATATACGCATGAAACTAAATGTATTACTAGGCCTTATTCAGATAATTAAGCGTTCGCAGCTTGTACAAGTTGTAAACATTACAAACTCATAAAAATTAACAATTCGCAACAAATTAAGTTATCATGATCTATAGTACATTAGCAGTTCCCTATAATTTCAGTGCGAATTGGTTTTACTTGAAAAGGCAGCTGTAGGGTAGAATAAGAATAAACCGCAACGAGATTGGATATTATTATTATTATTATTTAAATATATCAACAAAACAATTTGCCATGCCTGATCGATGCCAAGAGCCCATGACTCTGAAATACGGGACTTAACAATGCGGAACCAGGACCGTGAAATACCACTTTTTCCCACCGTGAAATCGTTAACACAGGCCGGGTGAATTGCGCAATGGACTCGGGGCACGTGTGCGGTCCGCATACCTTTCCGCTCACTGAGCAAACTATGTCAGTCAAGGTCGGAAAATACCCCGATTCAAACTCGGCTAGTTTTCAATAAAAGAATAATGGAGTGAAAAGGAAACCACATTTTTGACGTGAAATGTAATCGCCGTATACACTTCTAGCATTATAATAAATTCGTTATCGATTGAATTTTGTGTACAACACCTCTTTAAAACTACATGTAATTAAAGGACACAAAACCTGAATAATTTTCACATAATATTATAATTACATACAGCCACATAAAACTCACAAAATGTAGCCCGTTTGCAATGATTAAAGATTTACAAGAATTTGCTGAACAAAGGCTACATCAATCAATATACTAAGTGTTTCTGCATGCAGCGCAGGCAGAACGTTGACCTAATTAATTGTGTTTCTCTTGTGCTGAGATGACAGTGTGTTATCAGACCGAACTCATCAACTATCTTCTACAGAAGTTCTGCTGTATCGCTTACCGTCCCGTCATGTCTGGTATCGGACCCAAGTTCATTGCCAAGGACGATGATCCTACCACGCTAAATCGTTCAGCGTGTACAATATACCCCACGAACACCCCAGCTGTGACAGGAATCCCATAATGTGGTCCCTGAGTATCAATTTTTCTCCTATTAATCATACACTTCCCACACACAGAATGATCGCTACGGCCCTAGTGTATGTAAACCGCAAGTGGTATACGGCTCTCCCAGGCCCAGTGGCGTGCTCTTCATAATACTAATAGTGCGCGGCGTTGTATAGCACAAACCACAGGAATGCGGGGCTGTCGAACTTGTTGCTCAATTTGGTACTTATCACCGTACACATTGATTGGAAATTGCTGTTAAATCTAACCGCTTATGGTGGTACATTATTTTGACAGCCGAAATTAGGTCAATCGGCCGATATTATAAAAGGATACAGACAATTCAGATGGATAATTTGGACAACCGCCAACATTGGTCCGTGGACTGTGATAGAACATTCTTCCAATTGGTTAAAATATAAATAACAAATAGCCTATATTGGTTTCCATGTTTTTTCTTTCCCTTTAATAGAAAAATATGACCCCATTTCCAACACCCCAAAGGCGAACCCCAAGATCTGGAAAGCCAACTTCCGGTGTGCCATCAATTCACTTCCGGACATTTTGGAGGTCAAGGGTCAGGGCAAGAGTAAAGGCAACGACGCTTTTAAGATATACAAGTTGATACCAAAGAAGGCCCGAAGGACGAGAACTGGTAAGGAGAACAAACAAATGGGGTTTTAAAAGAAAGAATGGTACCAGTCATTTCAAGATTTTAGATGATTGAATTAAGAATAGGGCCTATACAGTAATACACGAAAAACCGGGCAAGCATCTCTCAACAGACTAATATACCAATATACCAATGGATGGAGAATTCTTTCTAGAAGAAAAATGATACCAAGATATCTTGATTCGGGCTAGTATAGTTTTAGCTATAGGCCCTATTTTGTGAACTTCAGTCAGTGGTTCTTTGGCACTGAAAAGATAACAGTGGTTTAGTTATTTCTCGGTGCGAAAGGACTCTGACTGTGCTTCACAAAACACGGTCTGGGGCTAAAAGTACTAGCCCAAATCAAGATATCTTGGTATCATTTTTCTTTCAGAAAGATTCTCCATTCATTGGTATGTAGTTTTGGCGTCAGGGTATAGTGGAAGACTGCTTGTCCGTTTTTGTATGGGCCGCTCTGTATAATTATACAGGGCCGTAAAAGTAGAGCAAGTTCCTTGCTCTATATGGTAAAATCAATGCGTTACCGTGCAGTCGCTGTTTACACTGCTGTCTCATCCATTACTGTCTTCGCCTTGTCACTCGTCACAAACTTATATATTTATCCGCGCTATAAAACAATCATGGAATAGTTCACGGGCCTAGACTTCAAAAGACTATGTTACCCATACTTCCACACAAGATGATTGTGGAGTTTTCAAACATTTTCACATCTGCTCTCTTTATAGCTTCCGACGGCAAACAGTCGCAGAAGAAACCGGGTCGTGTGCAAAAGAGTCGGGCGGCGAAGCCCACGGAAAAGCACCGAGCACCAACATCGTCTTCACAGGTAAGAATGTATACAACTGTTTTATGTAAAGTATCGTTATATCGAGAGAAAAAAATGTTCTGTGATTACAAGTACTGTATAATTATGAACAGTATGCTAAATTTTAATGAATCTATAGAATAGTATATGTCCACTTATAAATAAGACAGTATTAACAATTCATATATTTCAAAGTGAACAAACAAATCTGCAAGGCAGACTTGAACCTGCGAACTAATAACGGACCGGCGCTCTACCAACTGGGCTATCTTGCCCTATGTTGGCGGTCTCTAAAAATGTCAGTGGTTTATTTGTGTAACTTTATAATTATTAGTGAAAGTTTGACCCTATAATTATTTGAATAATTCCTTTCAGGTATATCCAAAGTCACGCGAGAGCTTGTCTTCTGCTAGCCTATCCCCAGAGCAGTATGTAAATAGTCTACTTAACAGTCGGTTACCTGGTTACCCACCTATTTGGGACGAGCCTATTCGGAATGACATCGTCCAACCACAGCGAACGACAGGTAAGGCCGTATTGCAGTCAAAATAAAAGAGGCGCTTCTATTGGTCAGGGCTAAAGTACAGAGAATTTCCTTTAATACTACATGTACCACCAAACAGGATTTTGTTCTCGTAAACAAATTGAGGAAGTTATAAAACCAAGGGAACACGAAAAATTTAACTGTACTCGGCATACTTCATGTATTTTTAAAAACAAAAACATTCAGAGACAAAGTTTATTACCGCTAAAAACGAAAGTGCATGTCCTTTGTATACGATGGAGATTGCTTCAACATTGTTGTTTTTTCTGGTCTAGATTTGTAGAGGTTCCCACGGCCACTTCATCAGATATATTAGAGGAAACGGAGCCGCACAATCATGGGAATTTTTTTTAATGTTTGAAGCCTGTAAAAATACTCGGCCCGATCAAAACAACATAATATTGGTGGGATACATTTGGTTTGTTATATTTTGTATAGGGATGCGATTTACCGCTAAATGCTGGCCTTATTGTGTTAGGATGCTATGGGAACTACATGGTTTACATTGGTCAAGGTACAAAGTAAAACCTGCACTTGAATTCTTATACAATGTAGTTATAATAAGACTGAGATCGGTAAATGGTGTGCGTAGAGTAAAGCTCGGTAGCATAAACATATTTTGTGAAAAGGTTGGCTCGCGGCTGACAATTTTGGTCGATTATTTCGTTTAATCTCAGATTCGTGGAGCTCGACTATTACCTATACCAACACCCGGCATTCACCACCTCAGCACGACATGTCGCTGTACCCAACCCCACCGTCGTCAAGTTCGAACCACTGCACCGCCGATCCTCTGAACCTGAGCTCTACTCACCACTCGAACCCCGATGTTCCGGTCTCTTCCCCACCGGCATACCCGCACCATGCCCGCGGGGTTTACGCGTCGCTCTACCCGGTCGGCAGCGCGCGGCGGCACGATGTGTCGCCAAGAGTTTCCCGAAGCCACGAATTGATGGAGTACATCGCCGAGGCGAGGCTTAGGGAGGATACCGTGAACACAGACGGGTACCAAGAGCAGCTACAAGATGCAGGTAGGTTTTCGATTAACGAAATTTTGGTTAAAATGTTTTTTTTTAATATGTAAATTTAAATTTAAATTAAGAGCGATTAATATTTCGGAAAGAGAAAGAAATAATAATCATTAAACCTGGCTTCAACAATACTTGTTTATGTAGACCTACACCATCCACAAATTAAAAAATATAAAATAAACGAAAAGAAAGGCCACCGAAAATTGCAAATTCAATTAATTAAAGTTACACCATCCAGCAACCATCATTTAAGGGAGGAAACAAGGCGGCACCCTAAGCCCTGACCCCTGAGAGACCAGTAAATGCCTTAAACCTGTACGAAGGTACTAACCTGAACTTACACCAACAACTCATATTTTACTTTAAGTTATCCTTTTTAAAGTTAGTTACCAAGATCGAATGAATGCTCTTATCACAATTATTGTCAATTGGGGGTGGGGGAGGAAACCGCGGTACTTTTTTGTTTCATCTGTACCTCTCGATAAAGCGATTCTGAAACTATAGTTAAGTTTGCCCTGAGGCGCTGTCGGTTTCGTGTTCAAACATTCTGTTTGCATTCGAGTGAAAGTGCTATTTTTGTAACTGTTGTTTGAAGAATAATTTGTTCGTTATCTCGTCCCTTTTGTGTGTTGTTTTAAAATTGTGTGCAAC
Source organism: Crossaster papposus (assembly GCA_037893245.1). Lineage (NCBI taxonomy): Eukaryota > Metazoa > Echinodermata > Asteroidea > Velatida > Solasteridae > Crossaster > Crossaster papposus. The sequence continues at coordinate 630,520 of JBAIAA010000379.1, read as the reverse complement.
AGGAATTAATCAGTGTACTTTAATTCTCTCTTGCGGTTTCCTTGTGGCTATTAAACATCGTCATTTCCTTGTGCTAGTCCGTGGCTATACGGTGTGAATTGGGCGGTGTAGTCGTTCCGGGACACGCATAATGCACGCAATCTTTGTTTTTCCTGGCTCACCGAATTTTTCTGCGTGTTTGAGGATGACAAACTATTTCGCGATGAACTTTTTTTTGTAATCAAATTTTTTTTCTAATGTTGTTTTACATTTTCGAACTTTTGTTTTAAATTATCTTCCTATCCAACAAAGCATATGGATATTAAATAAAGCGGGTTACACATTAACCGTTAATTATAGGAATTGATTTCTACCTTAAGCTATTTTTTTGTCGGAGAGTGGAGGACAGCTTTCGGTTTAAATTGGGCTCATTGAACAAATGCATTGGTCATTTTTTTTAAAGCACAAAAGAAAATACTGGAGAGTCTGTTATTAATACCGAGCACACAATCTGATGTGTACGTTTTTCAAGAATATATTATTGACAATTATTTTGTAAAGTTAAATTTTCTTTTTCTCCTCTCTTGATTCTCAGAAAGCAACTGCAGCAGCATTCCATCTGACGAAGAGATTGTTGACGTAAGAGTAATTTGTTTACTTCATTTAAAAAAAATCATTCAGTTTTTTTGTTCATTATCATTTAAGGATTTTCAGTATTAATTAATGTCGCCAAGTAAAGCAAGTTTTGGGCGCACATTGTGTGCGTGTCGCACAAAGCATATTGCCGAAAAACATATTGATTTAAATTAATTCATGAATGAAAAAAAAATCGATCAAATGAGCCACATCCTAACTTTATATGTTTACAGCCAATTTGTAATCAATATTGATTAAAACGACGCCGACTAATCGAAAGAAATATTAGGCATCTTTTCCCCCGAGTCTATAACATATTGTATAGCAAGACATGGTATGGTTGACGAATTGATTAATTTTCCGTTGGACTTTATCTTTTAGCTATCATCACGATAACTAGCATAAAAAACTGAAAGTAAATAATATGAATAGTTTCATCTAATTATCTCCAATTGCGAGCAAGAACTCTGCGTGCCACTAAAGGGTAAAGAAGAACGCCCTCTTTCGACAGCAACCGCAACATTTTGTATTTATTTGCTGTCTAGACGCGACGCCGAAGAAAAATATAAAGAGGTTTGGGCAAGTCGTGATCAGTGCCCTGGGGAATTAGCCGTTCAGAAATATTGACCAAATATAGAGAGGTTTGCCAAACCCCTCATTCAGACAAAAGAAACATTTTAGAGGTGCCCAGAAATCGAATTTCGCTGGAAGAACTTGGCGCGATCGCCTGTTATGGAAATGACAAACTTGCTCTTGCTCTTATAAGGAGAGTGTTTTTGGAGTTGGCGATGATCACAAAACTGCTGATAACGTCAACTATTCTCAGCTTTCGTTTTTCGGCGTAAAATTTAAATTAGTGTTAATTTGAAATAACGTAGATGGAGGTCTTTTTGATGATTGCATCTCAGTTGGAGACTCGACGCACACGCCTTCTCCGAAACATACAAATAAATAAAATAATAAAACAGGTTCGATTTGCGAAGCTGTGCACGTCAGCGCAGCATCCAGCTTGACCACTCCCCCTCCCTCAAAATGCTCCGCGCTAATTGGCCATTTCCGTTTTCACCGACACTTGCATTAACCGCCAGGCGCCGATCTGATTGGCCGTTGTAATACAATCGCCGGCGCTATTCACGCGCGCGGTTTGACCATTGGTCAGCTAGCCACACGTGCGCCGTAATTTACATAACTCACCTACGGTTTCTTACACCCCGCAGATTGTGGACGACATGACCAAGGACAGCCCATTGAACAGCCCAACTCGGACGTCACCGTTCGATGGCAACAACAACAGCAACTCGTCCTCCTATTGGCAGACTAGTATGCAGGACAACAAAAGCTTTCTAAGTGACGAACGCATGATACCTTCGACAAGTGGTACGCACACGCCCCTCGCTTGGTTCAAATTAATTCTTCGTTTCCCTCTTTTTTAATTCAATTTGTATCACCCCCAAGGTGGTATACCCCCACCAGATCACCCATAGGTCCGATCACCGTGGTATTACAAACTTTAGATCAAATAACATTCAAACTTTATTAGTCGTCCTGTTCGTCCAACTATCCGCTTTCGCTTCTCGCGCATAGGAGGCGCCAACAATTAACAATCTTGGAGTTATTTGAAGATAATAACCGCATGGGCCCGTGTTTTGACAGCTCCGAACCCATGAATCACCACTAAAAGATGTCAACATCTTATTTTTGAACACATTGCTTCCGCCTTTGTATCCCAAAGGCCTTAGTAAAATGCAGAGATAAATTGGCTCGAATCGTGGTCAGCTCCCCCGTAGGTCTCTCAAAACCCTTCGTCAAACCAAGGGGCTCACTCGTAAGGCAAGTTTTGATACTTTTGTGTATAACTAAAAATAATTATTTTAGATATTACACATTATACCTGTCGCGTGAGCACCGTAAGTCCCACCTGTCACTATTTGGAGGTGGTGCCCCCGAGGGTTTTATTTAAGAGTGCCTTTGGTCGAAGGAGGGAATAGAAAACCGATTGAGGAATTTGACTTACTTTATATAGGATCTTTGTATAATTATTTTGGCCCAGATATGTCGATGAGACCGCCCCCTCCCGACTACAACGCGTACCAAAGCTCAAGCCACGCCTTCAAAGTGGAAACGAGGTCTCCGTGCGACTACATGAAGCCTGACGTATATCGTGATATTCAAACAGGTAAGAATTCAATTATACCCGACTTATAAATAAACACGTTCATGCAATTTCTATCCCAAATTCCATTCCAATTCTATCCCATTAAAGGCATAACCCCATCACATATCTGCTGCACTATCCCCCTTTTCTTTCAGAAGAAACGTTTTGTGAAGTTGAAACAGTTCCAGACTGATTTTTTGCAATACCCGTATTTTGATATATATTTTTACGACAATAAGCGACTTTTGTTTTATTTCATTCCACAGCAGGAAACAGGATTACACAGACGAGTTCGGGAACCTGTTTCTACAGTTTGTGAGCAACGTTCTGTCGCATCTTGACAATCTGTTCTTCATTACGCTCAGCACATGGTCTAGTCTTAAACTCGCTGGGTTTAGATGAAAGATGAACTACGTCAAGCCTACACTCGATGTTAACTTACCGACGCCCGTTGAGCACACTAGCTGGATATGTTGTAACGCGATGTAGTCTGTCCTGATAATTATGTATGAAACAAAACTTGACTTCAAGTCTGACGACTCGTACGGATTTGATTACTTAACTGTCCGATCTGTCTATTGCAGCATAATGTTGGATGTTTTGTTTACTAAGATACTTCTTGAAGCTTGTAAATATTGCGCTCATTAAGTACATGTATGTCGGTACGTCAGTCAGTGTATGGGCCTTAATGCGAACTCGTTGGAAAGTTGTGCAGTACGCCTGCGATGTACATGACGAATTAACGTTGTCAGTTTTGGCATCTATGGACTACAGTGGCGGATAGAGGGGCGGTGGGTGTTAGGGATTTGGGGGTTGGGTTGCGGGGGTTGCACCCCCCCCCCCCCCCCCCCTACCCCTCCTCTACTCCCCTTGTATACTATCGAGCTATAAACAAACATGGACAATTCAGTCGAAGTAAGTTGAGCGTACATTGGCGAACTGAGATTTGATTTTTATCAAAGGCATAAATAAAAACATTAGCTCGTCACTTAGTTTTGTAAAGTATCTTAAATCCACTTTGTTTTCTTTCGCTGTCTATAAATTGATCCGAAAAAGTAAGTGAGAGCGTTTAATATCACTCTGTATTGCCTAAAAGACTCAATTTCTTACTTCCGTTTATGTACTTTATCGAAATAAAAAGTGACGTCGGGATGTGCGAAGTTGTATTTTCATATATCCTTGTTTGGTATTTGGCACGAAGTGCGTATAACTTTTTATGTTTTTGCTCCCGTCGGTGGAAATAAACCTTTAAAAAACAGAGCCGTGTTTAAAAAAGATTTGGCGAGTCCAAGAAAAATTATAAACCTTGTAAATATATTATTTGTATATAAGACAAACTTACAGAGCCCTTAAAACAAATATAAGAAAGTTTTAATACTTGTACTTCTTGCTTATACTGTTTTGTAAAATTGTAGTACTGTAAATCTTAGTACCGCAAAAAGGTGTGCATGTTTTTCGCAGTGACTTTGCTTATACTTTGTGCCATACAAATTGTTTTGTTATGACTGGGTTTAGGGAAAACTGCAGTGTTCCGTTCTATATCCTTCTTTTAAAACCTTTAAGTTGGTTTTAAGCAATTGAAATTATTAACGAGTTAACGATTTGTGCCAGTTGCTATATGATTTAAAGATACAATGTGAACGTTTGCATTGCTTGATTTTAAGTAGACCCTGCGGGTCAGAACAAAATAATTATGGTTTTTCACCCCTCTGGTACACATACAATGGACTGTCTTGTCCACTTCCCGCCAATTAAATTGAAGTACAGTGCGAAGGCTGGGAAGTGTCAACTTTGATTGAGGGAGGTTGGTTTTTGTGAACCGTTTGGGTGAAAATGCGTAAGCGTCTGTATGGATGTGTATTTTTAAAATTAACCAGAATCTTAAAGATTGACTTTTTAAATTACTTTTTAATTTTTAATTGCAGTTGGTGATCTTACAACAGTTTTGGGGGTAATTGGAGTTTTATCAAAATGTGTACTATAGTACAAAGTTCAGGGTTTTTTCAATAGTATTTTGCTAATTGACTTAATCGAGTTAAGCCAAATGAGTACTGTATGTGCGTAATTTTTGCTCAGATTAATGACGATGGTACTATTTTTCTATCTAATGTCTTCTGGGTCACTATTTTATATCTGTAAGAAAAAGACATCTTCTTGTGAATTTGAATACGTCTTTGGTATTGGTATAGGCTAGCCTTTCGGGATTCTTGACAAAGGGACGGTTGCTTTGGATGAATAAAGTCACTTTTTTTCAAAAGATATGCAAAACCAGTGAGTGAGTTTTACATTATTTTCTTTAAAGTGATCAATTTATAACTATCATAGTTCAATCATAAAATCAATCACAAGCTAGCCCAGGTCAATAACAACCCGTTCACAGTACGTTATCTTCTTGCAGTATGATAAGTTACGATCTCAAAGGCTAAAACAGTGGCTCCGTGAAAATAAATTATTTGTATTGGTTTTTAAATACATTTACTGATCTCTACGGTTAAAGATTATAAATGTCCTAAGTTGGGTAAATGACTTCAAGGGTCATCATGACAAGATATGGCACCAACTTTGAACTGAACACTGCGTGTAAACTTTCGGTTGTTATAATGTTTCCTTTTTTCAGTAAACATGGAAAATCCCCAGTAGCCCTGAGTGGAAGTTTTATTTTGAAATAAAATCATTGCCTCGTTATCCAAGCCCACTGCGAAAGTAAAGTAGCCAAATTAATAACAAACTTTACCCTATTTTCTTATCTTTACTTTTATTTTGTTTTGTTTCTCGAAATCATGTGGGAACTTCCCCCAACTTTTGTCTTTGGCCGCTTCCTCCAAACCACCTCTCTTCCCCGATTCACGAGGTCTGGTTTTTTTTACCGGTAGTCCTTAGGTCCTAGGATACCCGATACTGGAAACAATTTAGTTATGTTCCCAGAAAACTGACTTCCGATGTAATAAGTTATAAACCTCTATGAATCAACGCTGGGATTCTCTGCGTGGTGTCGAGAACAGGCGCGTGGCTCGCGTGAACTCTGCGGGTCAAGCGGCGCGGCGGGCCCCAGGAAGTGCGACTGCACGCACCGCTTGTAAATCCATTGTTCTCAGAAAGGTAAAACAAAATCGAATCAACACGCGAATAAGGCACGGTGGTGTGGTTTCTCCAGTTTCGAATATACCTCTCAGTTTTGGAAGTGTATGAGTGATAAAACGATCGAAACTATTTTTTTTTCGAAAATTTTCTTCCACTTTCGTTTTCTTTAGTTATAGGCCTACATGTAATATTTTGACTGGTTTGAAATTTAGCGGAATCCACCTATTCTGTCCAATAGTTGACACGATTTACAATAATAATACGAGGTAAAGTGCATCGTTGTTTAGACAGGGATGCAGTGATAGTAGCAGTTCCTTATGGGTTCACGAATTGACTGTGACATAAAACAAATGGCTGCGTATAGCTCACTTGGTAGAGCACCGAAACGGCAATCCAGAGGTCGCTGGTTCAAACGCCGATCCGATCCAGCCAGTCATTTCCCCTACAAAAAAATGTGTAGGCCTAAGTCAAAAACCTTTAAAACTGAAGAAAGACTTAGACTACATGTACAAAGAGGGCCTTGGTAAACGAAAAAAAATTAAGATCAACGTCAGAAATTGTATAATTCAATTTCTACCATGTGCAAAATCTATTATTGTGTCACACACAGGTGGAACAACACCTGTGTAGCATTTTATTCCCTTCGTGGAAATACATGTACTCAGATGAACTTTGGCGGAACACTATGGAGTATGGACGGATAATTTACTGATGAACAAGGTGGGTGGGTACGGAAGATATAATCTAGACTAGCTAGAAAGTTAGAAAAAGTAGTTTTTCAACTTCGATCCCTTTTATTTTTCCCAGATAGGACGCCAGGATGGTTTTCGATCTCATATGCAAGGACTGGAGCCAGTCTAACAAAGGCACGGACACATTCAATCGTTGATGGCGCTCTGGTTTTCAATTGCGAAACATGTCCGAAGCCAGACGATTTCCTCCTTCAGTTTAATGGTAATAATGGTCGTGTCTCCGCCGTATGACCGGAACTCGTATTGACGTGTGTACATTTCTACACCCGGAATCTCTACACGTGGTGCGGGGGGTTGACGGATTTTTGGTTTTGTTGTGTAGAGAACTAGCTTGTCTTTGCATAAAGTACTGCATTGTTTTTGAGAAATAAATGCCGTGTGCTACTTCTAGAATGGACGAAGATCTTGTTCAAGAAGCTGGACTAGATGTCGAGAAGAAAAAGACGAAAAAAATCAAGAAAGTTAAGAAGCCAAAAAAGGTATGAAATGAATGGGACACACAGCACACAAACGTCTATAGACGTTTTTTAAACACAATTTATTTAAAACGTTTGTCACTAAAACTGTTCTTACCATTTTACTATTTAGAAATACACATTAGGTTAAACCAAACCCTCTCACGACCGATGTGCATCACTGTGATGTAGGCGTAATCAGGTACTAAGAGTAGACCAAGTTCCTGTTTCTGTGAATTGAATTAAGACAAAAATGCTCTCATTTGCTAAATTTCCATTCCAGGAAGAGAAGTTGACGACCGACGAGTCGCCGCCGCCTTCTTTGGCCAATGGCCACGCCTCTCCCGTCAAGGATGAAGTGAAGGAAGCGAAGAAGAAGAAGAAAAGCAAGAAGAGAAAGCAGGAGGACGACAACGAAGATGCCGGCGACGACTCTGTCATATTGAAGAAGAAATCCAAGAAGAAAGATGTCTCCGAAGGCGAAGAGGGTACCGCATCAGAGCCAGTCGAGGAGGTGCCTGAGGTACAGAGGTCAAAGTTGAGGTGTCAAATAAAGCCTAGCCGTAACAACTTTTTTTGTGCTGACCTCTGACGAGAAAATTTTAGAAAATGGGTCGGATACCCGATTACAAAAAATACGGGTACCCGGGTATCTGTCAAGGAAACCCAACCCCAAAATTCAAGTCTTAGAAGTTGCTGCTTATTTGTATTGTCACAGTATTGTTAAATACCAAACAGTAGTCAGTAGTCAAAACTAGGTGTGGAATTTAATTTTCAATAGTTGGCACGATCTGGGTTATTTATATGAAAAATCTTATGTGTTTAGAGTGAAATTATTGGAAAGAGAGGCTAAGTTAGGGATTCTTTATTTTCTTCCAGTTATCACCAGAAGAAAAAGAGGGGGCTTTCCAGAACTTTCGGATATCGTCAAAGACAATTCAGCTTTTGAAAGGTATGCAAGAGTTAACCCTAACCCTCCTCAATCCTCCAAAGCCTCATTGCAGGTTTGGAGGATTGATGAAGAATGGCAAATATTTCAAGGGGATTTTGGAGGATGCATTTGGTTGAAGTTGTAGGCCCTACCCTGCATTCTTTATGTTTAGACATGCATAATCTTGCATCATGCACTGCTTCTGAAAGTCATCGGTACTGACTCAACCCATAGCAGTGATTGGCAGAGGATTTGGGAGGATTGAGGCAGTCTTCACTCTTCCATTGAACAAAATCAATTATTTGTAATTCAATAGATATTGTAATTGTCAAAATTTCTTGCTTTAACAAAAAATAAATCAACGTTTTATCACTTAACATTCTAGCAGTAGGCCTAAATTGTCTTAATTTTTATTTACAGCACGTAAGATCACGTACCTGTTTCCTATTCAGGCTAAGACGTTTAACGATGTCTACGATGGACACGACGTCATAGCACAAGCGAGTAAGTCCTCCAACACCTACTTTACTTTTTGAAAAATCTTTTTGAAGTTTGTTGACATGCTTGGCAAAAGCTAAATGATATTAAGTGAGAAAGGTGTACTGTGTATACCGTTCACCCCAAATCCAAAACTCCAAACCATGCAGGACAAACAGTTTCAAACCTTGCCAAACTTGATTGTAAATGCAACTTGCATCTTTACATAACACTAAAAAACCTGCCATCCCAGGAACTGGTACCGGCAAGACGCTGTCCTTCGCCCTTCCCTTGGTGGAGAAATTGAAGGACATACCTCGCAAGAGCGGACGACCACCTACTGTCATGGCCCTTGCCCCGACCAGAGAACTAGCTAAACAGGTAAGGAAAAAACCAAAACTGCCAGAGATAACTTGGATAAAGTCGCAAATTGTGGAGACAATTCGTCATACTTCAGAAACTTAGAAGCAAGTTCGGCATGACCGTGGTAATTTTCATTATTGCACCTGACATGAACACATTACTTGACTACGGCAGTTGGAAACACAGTTTTGTTATCAGTCGCAAGTAAAAACCATAGGTCAAAACTCAAGTCAGTTTGCTTGTGTGTTGATTTGACTGGATGACTTGTGGTTGCTTGTGATGATCTGTGGTAGCTTGTTGTGATCTGTGGTAGCTTGTGATGATCTATGGTAGCTTGTGGTGATCTGTGATAGCTTGTGATTGCCTTGCTATAATATATGATGACTTGTGATGACTTAAGACTGGACCGACTCTGAACAACCAAATCTACCAAACCCACATAAAAGCCGGCTCTTGCGATACGAATTTGACATCGCTGGGGTTGAAATGTGTTGAACTTTTGAGAAATCGCAGTGTGAAAAGTCGCAGTGACGTCAACAGATTTGCATTCGTGTTCGCTTTCACTCTAAATATATGAACTTGCCTAAAGCTTACACTTTTCTCCCTGTATCTCCCCCCTCCCAATGTAAGGTCTGTGAGCAGTTCGAAGCCATTAGCCCCTCCCTCACAACCTGCTGTATCTACGGGGGTGTGGCCTACTGGCCGCAGGAGTCTGCCATCCGTAAAGGCATTGACGTCCTGGTGGGCACGCCCGGGCGGGTCCTGGACTATGTCCAGAAGAAAAAGCTGAACCTGACGCAGCTCAAGCACGTGGTCCTAGATGAGGTCGATCGTATGCTAGACATGGGATTTGCCGAATCAGTGGAGGAAATCCTCTCGGCCGTCTACAACATCAAAGGTGGGTTGAACAGAGTTGTGATGACTCAAATTAATGACTCAATCTGACTCGAGTCGCATCTTTTGGGGCATGACTTGTGGCATGACTTGAGACCAAAAATCTCAGAACTTGCGGGGACTTGACTACCTGTCATGTTTGGTTTTTCCTGCCGCTCTCTTTCTCTCTCTCCAAAGGCTCAACCGCCGGCAACTCTTCAGACAGCGAGAAGCCCCCTCCAGCCAACCCCCAGACCCTGATGTTCTCAGCCACCGTTCCGTCCTGGGTCCTTAGCACGGCTAGGAAGTACATGCGGCAAGACCTACGGAAGCACGACCTGGTTGGAACGCAGTCTGCCAAGACTGCCAAGAATGTTAAGGTAAAAGCAGACTTGCTGAGCAGGTAAAGGTTTCTAGTCTGTCTGTTGGTGGCCCTGGCTCCGTGTTTATGGTAGAAGCTGCAGCCAATTCCCATTGACACAGAAATTTGTCTTTAAGCTGATAAAATGTTTGCTTAGCAAAAACAAGTTACCAGTTGAAACACCCTGCAACAGAATGTAACCGAGACTGGTACCCTGCCAATTTATGCTTACAAATTTGCTGAGCAGTATTTTCTGCTTAGCAGGCCGCATCCGAATTACTTGATGGACCTGGGATGGACCTGGGACAGATCCATTTATTGGTTATAGGTTTTATATTTAGAGGTTTAAGCTAAAACCAAAGAACGGGCGTATTTAACAAAAAATTGATTTGATTTTTCTTTTTTACCCAGCACCTGTCAATTCGTTGCAACTACCGCGACCGGCCCGGGCTGATCAGCGACGTGATTCGTGTCTACAGCGGGCTGAATGGATGCATTATGGTCTTCTGTGAGACCAAAGTGGAGGTGAATGAGCTGTCCATGAACCCTGCCATGAAGGTAGATGCACAGGTCCTGCACGGTGATATCCAGCAACAGCAACGGGAAATCACTCTGAAGGTACGCCCGATTTCCTGGAAGTATCGTGGAGTCTCCTTTATAATGTAGCGCACTTCAATGTTTACCCTTGACTTTCCTCGTACATCGTTGACAAACCTCTTTTCTTGACAAACTTCAAATGTTAAATACTAGTACAGATAACTAAATAATGCTTGCTCCTGAACCTTCATAAACAATTTCAGTGTCATGTCTTTAAAAAGATCTTTATTGGTAGATTAATTTTTTATTTTTTTTGGGGGGGCAGGGATTTCGTGAAGGCAAGTTTCAGTGTCTAATCGCGACGGATGTGGCGGCCCGTGGCCTGGACATCCCAGAGGTTGATCTTGTCATCCAGTGCTCTCCACCAAGGGTAAATTTACAGATTTTTGTTCCCTTCTGCAGCTTTAGAGGTAAAAGTACGAATTAAAGGCAAATCCTGATTAAGATTTGTAATGTTCTGTTTTGTTTTGACTCATTTGTGAGTAATGTTCTAAACAAAAAGTTGAAGGCGAATTTAATACTTAAGTTTCTCTAAAACTTTGCTGTAGATTCCTATACAATTTTTTTGTTTGTTTATACTTTTGTTTTTGGGGGGTGGGGTAGGATGTTGATTCTTACATTCATCGTTCGGGGCGGACGGGCAGAGCCGGTCGTTCGGGGATCTCTGTCTGTTTATACAAACCTCAGGAAGAAAATGACATCAGGAAAGTCGAACATCAGGCGGTGAGTTGGCTTAACCATCGGTAGGGTTGGGATAGGTACCCAGGGCCACTTGACAAACCCCAGCTTGGGCTCTATTTCCTTCACCATTGCCAAACTGGATAAACGAAGCCCAAAAAAGGAGATAAAGCTGGGGTTTAGAAAACGGCCCAGGTGTCTGATATCCGACTGAAAAATTTCATTTTTCATTTTCTTCGGTTTAATACTCTGATTGGTATAATCCGATAGGGAAACACAACCTTTTTGTTCAATTAGTTTTTGATGCTTTTACAGTAACAAGCTTAAAGGTAGTATACACCATTTGCAGATATCGAAAATATTTACTTCTGAATTATTAAGAAATACCTTACTCAATTGAAAGTAAATAATGATTCTAGGCATTCAGCAAAAGGATTGCGCTAGATATCCTGTAATTATTCCAAAAAAATGAATTTTATAAAGAAAAATTCGCTCTCGCCGGACGGCGAGAGCGAAAAAACAAAGATAACATAAGAATAACTGCTCGACCCCGGTTGAAAACAAACGCTGTTTTTCGTGCTTTTCTCGGCATCCATGATTGTAAAACTTCTGAAAAGTCAGTTAAACGATATTTACTATGAAATATAACCCCCCAAATCTACCCATTCATGATAATTCAAGCAATTACCAATGGTGTATACTACCTTTAACAAAGAATGTAAACTTTTTCATTCTTTTTTGATTTTTTTTTTCTTGCTCCTACTTTTCCTACTTCTTGAAAATTTCGTTTACTCTGCTTCTTATACATGGGATAATGGAACAAACACTTGATTTTGATGGATGGGGGATGGATTGATGGATGGGAAATGATTTTGATTTCTTGATAAACACAGAATAAGTTTTTTTGAATTTTTTTATCAACAGGGGATGAAGTTTACTAAGACGTCTCCCCCACAGCCGGAGGACATTATCAAAGCCAACACGGTCGAAGCCGCAAAGTAAGTTTTGATTTTCCTGAATTTAAGAATGCCAGTTTAATTTGACCTCACAAAGCATTCGTTGCATAAATTCGCCGGAGTTGAAATGAGTTCAACTATTGCGATTTCACAGCTCAAAAACTTGCAAAATCGCTTTGGCGTTCGCGTTCGCGCCTAAAGCGTTAAAGCCGCGTCACAAAATGGCTTTTCACAGTCAACTTGTTTCAGGCATTCACCTCGATAGTGATGGGCAAATCTTAATTCGGTGTTATATTCTCAGGAATTTCCAATAAATATGATTCGTTTAGTTGGTGCCCGAACAATGGCGTTGTTACAGCGCCATTATTCGATCAGAAAAAACCGATCTATTCCAATTATAATCAAATCTTGTCTCTTCAAAATTACTCTGCAAAAAGGTTGCTTCAGGCAGTCCCTGCCAGCGTAGTGGATCACTTCAGGCAAGCGGCTAAGGATCTCCTGGTAGAGAAGTCACCTGAGGTAGCCTTAGCCACAGCCCTAGCCTACATGTCGGGAGCTACCACAATGAAGACGCGCTCCTTGATAACGGCTCAGCAGGTTTGTACAAGCTTACTACATGTACATACACTATTTGCTTTTGCTGTAAATTTGTTTAACCAGTTCGCGCCGGATGACGTATATAAACGCAAAAATTTCCCAAAATTCAAAACGGATGACGCATAAACACGCCAAGTTCAAGTTCGGAAATGTCTGTCAGCAGCGAGCAAGGCCGGAAATGCGTGGGTGTGCTTCCCGGCACTATCAGCCTGAACCCGCTTCGGATCGAGTTGCGTTAAAAATAATCCCGCCCGTGGGCTCCGCGATGTTAAAATAATCCCGGCGCGAACTGGTTAATGAATGGGTTAGAGGATTCATAGTGAATGGTGTGATGCTGACTTGTTTAAAGTTTTTAATTTGCTGAGCAACTATTTCCCCTCGAGAGAGCCCCTTTTTTAACCAGCTCGCAGGATGTGTACGTTTTTTTTAGAATTCAAACGGATGACGGATAAACACATCACGGCCAAGGCCAGAAATATCTGTCAATGACAAGCTCGCAGCGAGTCAGGCCGGAAATATCAGGGTGTGCTACCCACAGATGACAGCCTGAACCCGTCTTGGATCGAGGTTCAAGAAAAATAATTCCGTTTCTGGGCCCGTTTAATGTCAAAATAATCCTGGTGTGAACTGGTTAAGCCTGTCGCAAATTTATATTTCGAGCATTGATATGTTTTGTTTATAGGGCCAGATTACCTACCTCTTGAAGACCAACTACCCGATGTACTCGCCCCAGGACGCCTACCAAGCTTTTGGCTTTCAGCTCTCCCACGAAGTTAAGTCGTCCATTAAGGAGGTGTGCATCTGTAAGGACCGGCAATCAGCAGCGCTGGACGTGCCACAAGAGTTGGAGACTCAATTAACGGTATGAGTTTGGTGGAAATAAACAAAAAGTACCTGAATACTTGAATACACAAAAACCCGAGTACACATGTACTTGAGTACCCCACCGCTTTTGTCTGAAACCAGGTCCAGATTATCAGATCTGGCACCCGTAACTTATTTTACAAACAACTTTTGTCAGATTTAAATGGAATTTGTGGTGATTTTTTTTTCAAAATGAAAACCATGCTACATGGATAATCTAAAACTGATTACCGTAATTTCCTGCGGTAAAGCCGCACGGTGGTTAAGGCGCAGGTCCCTAAAATCACCCAAAAAAAATTCAAACGCCAACAGATAAGGCGCACTGCCGAATAAGGCGCATGCTTGAACGCACCCAAAAGAACACCAGGCGCCACCCGGTGTAGGTACATCGCCAGAAAGGGGTCATTTTGTTGCCTTAGAACGATCCCATTATTCCAAGCTTGAATTAAACCGTAACCCCATGGGCTGGTCCCATGAAGAAAAAAACCAAAGTACCTTTATCCATCGAGCCAACGCTGTGCATGATTGGGGTCATTTTGTTGCCTTAGAACGATCCCACTATTCCAAGCATGAATTAAACCGTAACCCCATGGACTGGTCCCATGAAGAAAAAATCCAAAGTACCTTTATCCATCGAGCCAAAGCTAGCTGTGCGTGATTGCGGTTTCTGACCCTGCAATGGTGCGTCTTTTTCCAAAAGAAATAAGGTTCAATGAACTAAAACCATTGAGTGAGCCGACACGAAATGTATCAACAATCGCAAACACCAGATGTTCCTGACCGCAGAGTTTATACAATGGAAGCCGATACACGTGCCTCTCCCACAGATATCGGGTTTCAAAACCACGTTTAATGTTTTGGTCCGTGGGATTATAAATTAATTCAGTACCGGTAGTACCGGTAAGTTCAGTCAGTCAGTGATTATAGTTTCTTTCCAGACAACGTAATCAGACAACATAGAGTTGACTTAATATATGGAAGGGATTTTTAGAGGGGATTTGTTTTTAAATAAAGTTCTTTTCCTTTATTTCAAACCTATAATTTGTTAATCACGTTCATAAGATATTTGTTTAATACATCACTACTCTTAGTGTTAGTTTTGTTTTGAAGATCATTAAACTTATTTAATATCTTACTAATAAAATAAACGAAACAGACACATGAACCATCTCTTTTCTCTTTGGAGATAAGCATTTATTGAGAAGCAGTTTGTGTTGAGAGAACGTCAACACCCAATGGTAATGAAGATTTTTTTAACTGGACTTCAGGGTTGGATAACGATTTTGTCACTGGGGAAGTAGTGAGCGGTGCTGAGGGCTTTGATGTTGGTCTTTTCAAGAAACTTGGTCGGCTCATCACTCAGTCACCCTGAATAATAAGATAATATTACGTTAAATTCTTATAATACTTTCTCAAACAAACATCTAAAATGAAGATATAATAAAACACCCTCAACGTTCACACAATAGAGGTTGGGTGAATGCGAATTCCAAACGTTTAAGTAATTCTGTTGCAGCATTTTCGGAATGAAAGAAAACGGCCAGAAAGAAAAAGGGGGTCGACACATTGCGGCATTGTTGGAATAAAAGCACGGTCGTGGGGGGGGGGGGGGGGGGGGGGGGGGGGGAGAATCAACACATCGTGGCATTGTTGGAGGGTAAGCACATTCATAGGGGATCAACACATCACGGCATTGTTAGAATGGAAACACGGTCACAATGTCCGAAGAGTTGAGCTAATTGGTTGACCGCATTATTGAGTAAGATTACGGCGTTCAAAGAATTCTTCACACAAAGACCGTCACTTTGAAATCAAGCGACATCATATAAGGCGCACTGAAAGATAAGGCGCGGCGATGTTTTTGTGGTCTAGAAAGTCAGATAAGCCGCGGCTTTACCGCAGGAAATTACGGTATACATTTATCTTTTCTTATCTGTTTCCACCCTCTGCAGGATCAATGGCAGGATTCACCGGACTGTACCTTGAGTCGTGCAGCTGAACTCCCAGACATTGTGCCGCAATCGGGGGGACGCAGCGGCGGCGGTGGAGGTCGGTTTGGGGGTGGGGGCGGAGGAAGGCGCTGGGGTGGGGGAGGGGGAGGGGGAGGCAGGGGAGGAGGTGGGGGTGGGGGTGGCAGGAGAGGTGGGGGTAGTGGCAGATGGGGCGGGGGTAGTGGTGGCAGACGGGGAGGGGGTGGGGGAGGCCGAAGATAGGTTTTGTTTAAAACGGGGAGAATCCATTGAAGTTGATTGATTAATCAGTGATTCTGGGAATTGTCCAGAAGGTTATGTACTGAGAATTGGTCAAATAAGAATAGACCACAACATTGTCCAATTTGATAGTAAAAAGGGACAATATTGTAGTTTATCTTTAGATTTTAACCCTTAACCAATCTTAAAGAATTAGGTCTTAATTACAACGCGGTCATCATCTTTAAGAAATTGGATCAAAACTGCCTTTAAAAAACACAACTAATATACAGTATTTACTCAATGCAGACCAAACCTAAAATCCAAACGGATCATACACATGTATGTACACCTAGTTATTTCCAATATTTAGGTATTGGAAAGTAAATATTTATTTACTATGGAGATATATTTAAAGTTTATTCAGTGTGAAAACACGAGACTTACAGTTTTACCCTCCTGGGTATTTTTGCTGTACAGTTCCTTACTTTTTTTTTTTTTTCATGTACATTTTCTGTATTGTCTTTACGTATTAAGTATATAATTATTATCAGATCATTAGGTAATGTTTAATATATCATTGTTAGTTTCTAGTATAATGTTTACTCGGAATACAGGCCTACAGCATTCATGAAGCTAAAACTTCATCTGGTTTAGCTGTTTAGCACTCTTTAGATTTTGAGCACTTTTGCTGCTTGAAATGGTGGCATGGGTGGCTTGTGTGTAAAGCGCTTGCCTCTCACCAATGTGGCCCGGGTTCGATTCCCGGTCCGGACCATATGTGAGTAGAGTTGTGCGTTGGTTCTCTCCTGTGCCACGAGGGTTTTTTCCAGGTCATCCGGTTTTCCTCCTTCCTAAAAAATCAAACACTTTCGATCTCAGGCTGTGCTCCGTAGTCATATATGAGTCAATGTGGCCGGCTGCCGTAGACGCCTTTACGTGCCAGCGACTCGACCACGTTGTAGCCGCGTCCTTCGCAATTCAGCACACCAGCTGCGAGTAAGGATGATTAGCCTCCCAAATTATTAATTATTATTATTAAATGGAGAAAAACCAAACTCAATTGACTAACGGTCTTCTATATTCAGGGTTATGAAGTCGATACTAAACCATCAGCAAAAGTTATCACTGCTAAAATTACAGGTAGTACGTGTACATTGACAAGATGCATCCAAGGTCTGTGGTCAACTTTAGGGTTTTTTAAAGTGTTTTTTTTTTTTTTTTCAGATCAAAATCCCCTGTATTCGCCTAATAATTTTCTGTCATTTATTTTGTTATAGTTTAATTTGTAAATATGCTATTTTAATGCATTGGTAAATTTTATAGCAAAATATAAAATCCCCCCAACATTATTACATGTTTTCAGTTAATAACTTGGCATTTAATGAATCGGTGTATACCAATACGGTGAGCTTCGTTTTCAGTGCGAGTCAAGCACCCAATTGTTTTTATTTTTTGTCAAGTTAATTCATAGTGTGTGTTATTTCAGCCCAACCTTTTCGGCAGTTTTCTTGAATGACAAGTTTAATCACCTCATCTTTGACCATTATACAAAATATTTAATCTTGCTGCAAGAATTGTAAAAAAAATTGAAATAAAAAGGCGTTAACCCCTTACAATTTTCAATTTTCCGGACAAAAATCTGAATACAATATTAAATTTTCCAGAAATTGCAAAAAAATGCAAATGAACTCTTTTGTATCCAAATTTGGCAACAAAATTACTTTTCCCAAAACGACCTAAATATCTTCTTTAATGCCGTAGGAACATTAATCAATTAAAACAAATCTAAATTTTGAAACAAATCACCTATTTAGAAAAAGAAAATTATATTTTTAATAGATTTCATTTTTTTTTTTTCAACACACTTTTTTTTAAAATTTAAATCCGTCCAAATTCAAGTTGGAATGGCTTCTCCTGTCCTGTGTGCATCTTCTGAAAGAGTTTTAAAATAGATAATTTTATGCCAAAATTTGAAATAAATGCAAGGGGTTAACCCACTTTTTTATCAATAATTGGCCCAAAATTGACTTTTTCCAAAACGAACTAAATATCACCTTTGATGCAGTAGGAACACTTATCAATAAAAACAAAGCAAACATTTCTAAGATTTCGAAACAAATCACCTATTAAAAAAAAATTATCATATTTTTAATGGATTTTCTTTCCTTTTTTTAACACATTTAATTTTTTTACTTGAAATCCGTCCAAATTCAAGTTGGAATGGCTTCTTCTGTCCTGCAGGCATCTTCTGAAAGAGTTTTAAAATATAAATTTGTTTGCCAAAATTTGAAAAAAAATGCAAGGGGTCAACCCACTTTGTTATCAATATTTGGCAAAAAATGACTTGAAATGACTTAAATATCATCTTTGATGCAGTAGGAACACTTATCAATAAAAACAAAGCAATAAAAAACAATTTCTAAGATTTCAAAACAAATCACCTCATATTTTTAATGGATTTTTTTTTTTTTTAACACATTTCTTTCAAATTTTGCTTGTTTTTTATCGATTAATGTTCTTCCTGCATAGAACGTTGAGGGCGCTGTGCAAACGGTATAGGGGGTATAATTAACAAGTGATTAGAAGATATTTCACGTCAGTTTACATATTCTTACAGCTCCAAAAAAATTACATTTTTCAATATCCCATTTTTAGATAAAAGTAATGTTACTAAACTACTTCATTAAACGTGATTTTACCTGTGTTGGGTACCCGGCAAATGGCGTCGTATAGCGCCCTCATGCGACCAGGAATACGGCGCATTTAAGTAAGTTTTTTTTCAAAAAATTATATAACAAAATTCTTTCAGAAGATGCCAACAGAATTCACAAGAGAAGCCAACTGGAATTTAGACGGATTTCACGTTATAAAAAACAACGTGTCAAAAATTTCAGAAAAAAACAAAAACATTTTTTTCAACAAAAACATTGGAGAAAAAAAGGACTCTTTTTTAAAGAACAAAATACTCGTCTAAAATAGGAATATGTTATCAAATCAACTGTTTTATTCATTATCCCAAATATTCCATTATTAGTTCTCATAATTAATCTCCATACCGTACTCTACAAAAATATCTTCATATTAAATATAGAATTGTGTTCATTTGCGCGATACCTTTTTTGTACAAATTTGGGGTTAGAAAAATTAATTAAAATACTAGGACTTGGCATTTATTGACATCTTCACATTTCAGGATAACACTTTTATTTTTCGTTTTTACTTTTTTTTTCTTCCCAAAAATATCATTAAGGATAAATGTAATGTTTAACCACGTCGCATTTGAAGACGTGTATACACATAACGTTTTCTGGAACTTAAAACAAATGACGGATAAACACGTCACGAGCAAGGCCAGAAATGCATGTATCGGGGTGAGCTACCCACAGATGCTGGCCTCAAATTGAGGTTCGTGATAAAACCATCCTGTGCCTGGGCCTGGTCAATGTCAAAAGAATTCCGGCGCAAACTGGTTAACCCACTGTACATTTTTTTTTAATCTGAAAAGCCTAAAACTTTTAAACATATTCATTGGCTATTTATTATATTCAGGTCCCAAAAATAAACAATGTACAATTACCATGATTATTTTTTTTACACAAATTGTTCAAGGTGCATCTAGAACTAGTGTATTTTTGTACCGTACCGAAACTACATTTTTAATGTACAAAGTTTAGGTCTACAGTACAAAATACATGTATACACATTCAAGAAAAAGATGCATAAGTCAATGATTATGACCTCATGGAGAAGTTGACAGATCAATGTTCCAGAATTAAAGTTGGAAATAATGTTTCAACCTGATGCCTTATTTTGTCTTCATAATATTCATCTCAATGAAGGTCAGTTTCCATCGTTGTTAGTAAATACTTAGACAATATTCTCGAAACTTCATAGACTTTATAACACAACCACTGAAGTAGCATCAGGATTCTTTCCCTTGAGTTGTCATCAAGTTATTATTTGTGTTTAATTATTAGTTTAATTAATCTAATTAAAGCTGTCATGTGTTTCTAACACATTGACTGCCGACAAGTGGCAGGCATTGCTAGCAATACAACCAATAAGATGCTGGCAATTGGAGTACAAAATCTATCGATTGTGACCCAATCCAGCAAAATTAGTAGCAAGTTGCCAGAGCTAATAAGCCTTTTAACAGTGTCCCACACAATAGAAATCAATGGAAACAGTAAACCTTTTCACCCAAATAACATCCATATATTACAAGATATATCAGTAAATGTCAGTAATATACCAAAGGTTGTTATGTCGACAGTCAACGCGTTAATAGACACGGCTCCACTACGAAAGGGCCGATGATTTTCATGATGCTTGCTAATAAATACTTCTATGGTATAAAACCTTTTAAAGATTAAAATCTGATCTCTAAGCCAAACTTTCTAGCCGAAATAAAAGAAAGAAAAAAAAACATTAAAAAGATACAATTACTATACAAGATGGACAATTTCAATTAGTACTTCTTCTGACATCATTTTGAATTAATCCTTCTCACAAATAGGATATACGTATTTCTTATGTAATTTGTTGGGGGAGGGGGAGGGGTAGGGGTAGGGAGAGGTGAGGGGGGAGGGGGGAGGGGGGAGGGGGGAGGGGGGAGGGGGGAGGGGGGAGGGGGGAGGGGGGAGGGGGGAGGGGGGAGGGGGGAGGGGGGAGGGTGGGGGGGAGGGTGGAGGGTGGGGGGAGGGTGGAGGGTGGGGGGGGGGGGGGGAGGGTGGAGGGTGGGGGGGGGGGGGGAGGGTGAAGGCTGGAAAGTGGAGGGTGGAGGGGGAGGGGTGGGGGATGCAACATCCCACAGGGAAAACAATCGCAACAGTTTGTCAAATATTTTGGCAAATTCATGCATGATTAATGTTGCCCCCAATTTGAACAATCAGATTTTGGACGCACACAATTTAAATCTTGTGGATTGTCAGAATCAGTCATCTATTTCAAAGTGCATCCAAAACTGCATTAAGCTACCATCCAAGTCATGTGACTGTCACGTGACTGTTACTTTTAAGTCTATAAGCATATTGTCAGTGCTAAAAACAAGATCAACCGTTGTTATCTGAAAACTATCATTTTACTACATACAATCGGATAACTTTAAATCCTTGGGTTGAATGCTATTTAGGAATTTCATGGGAAAAACATTTTATTCATGATGTGGACGAAGTATACTTTAATTTTGGATAAAGTATACTTTGTCGATCATTTTAAAAATTCCACCTCACTTGCATTCCCTGAAAGACGAAATATTGGTTAGTTGGGTATTAATGGCCCAATCCGAATACATGAATATTAATTAATATGAATATGCGAACATGTATAAATGAATAAACGATCAAATTAACATAGTTGAAACAATGTCCTAAAATTATTTGATTAATATACAAACATACAACAAAATTGTTAAAAATAAAAAATTAGAGAGCATAACAAAATACATTCAATTTTTAGAACCGGTGGAACAAAAATTATACTTTGTTTCAAAAATCATTCAATCTCCACATTAAAAGTGACAATAAATTAACACACTCACTGTTTTAATTAATTAAAATTGTTAAGGCATGCAAGGGGGAAACCTCTGAAATGTTCTAAATGAATCTAGGCTGCTTAATAGAGAAGGCCACATCAAAAGACAAAAAAAAGTAATGTGGTTCAAAAGGTTACTGAAAAAGGAAACAAATAGGTAGGTTTAACATTTTCAAAAGCATAACTTTGGAGAACTAAATCTGAATAAAAATAGGACTTTTTGTTGATAATCACCCATGTCTGTACTCACAACACTTGTGCTCTATCCTCAACTAAGCTCTTGAAGTACAGTTGCAGTACTCCTGCTATGAATTCCTGTGCTAAAGAACACAAAACTAAAAAGGGACAAATTTAAGTTTGGACAAGTTTTATGAAAAAAATGTATTTCTAAAGGTGTTTTATTGAATGTAAATATTATTCTAATTGTCTATTTTATTTGTTTACTTGTATTTTACTCAATTTACATGATTATTCTAAGCTCAGAAAAATAATACATGAAACATTAATAATCAAACCGGTTTGGCTCAAACAAACAGGCACTTAAGATAATTTTCAAAATATTATGTATCTGTAGGAAAAATCTATTTTGATGATAAAAATTCAAACTCCGCATGCGCAACAAACGTGCCCCAAGGTGATTCAAGTTTCTCAAGTACTTTGAAGAAAAAAACCAAAAAGAACTACGATTGTTCTGATTAGTCTATTTCTTGCTGTACACATCGAGAAGCATTTCAAAATAATGAATTACATTTCTAAGACCAAAAAGGTAATTCTCATCAGTTCTGTCGGCATCAACTACATGAGTGAAATCGATCATTTTTAACAGTGCCAATTTACTGTCAGACTCCTTTTCCTCTTCGATCGGATGGTTGGGCCCATCGGCTGTCTCGATTGGCGGGAATTGGTCGGTGTGAACATCGGCTACCACCATTGGCTCTCCCTCCTGTTGCTCAGGCTGCGACGGCCAATCAGATTGACTGAGACTCCTCTGTCGTTCTCTCATCTGAGAAACTGTCAGCCTACCATTTATGTCGAGCAGTTGATGCTCCGTCTGCCCTCCGTTGAGAATCCGCGTCTCCACGCCATTAGTGAGTTCCCCCTCCGCTGGGGCCGTTCCACCCTTGTGACCCATCTTAGCTGCTATAGACTCCTGGTAAGTCGGAAGCTTATTGACAAATCCATTCTCTTCAAAGGGTGGTTCCCCTTGCTCGGGAAAAATGCTAGACTCGGAGGAAAGACTTTCAATAGCGGCGGGAGCAGATTGCTTTGATTTCGGACCCACTCGTTTAAGCTGGGAATAACTCACAAAGTTCGGCACCGCCTGGCCATCGCAAAGTGCATCACCCTCTGGCAGTGCAACCGTCTCGGGCGCTGGTTGCGATGCGCAAGGAGTAAGGGCGCCCTCGTAGACAAAGAGCAGAGAGCTGGAGTAAAAGTGGAGCTGTTTCTGGTTGGTAAACCAGCGTTCGATTCGTCGCATCTGCTTCAGGAACTCGGGAACGACGTCGATCCTGACATCGTCGACAACATTCAAATATCTGGCAAAGCCTGCATAAAAAACAAAAGCAACAATTAACCCTGCAAAAAAAAAAAAAAAAAAAAAACACTCTACAAACAACAATGTGGCACAACAGTTGGTCAGCTTTTGAAATCAATCTTTTAAGTTCTTTAGTTGGAGGGAAATGACAATTTTGAATGAACTAACCTTCAATGACATTATCTCCTTGTAAACTCCGGCCGTAAAACTTGTCCCGACATTCAAACTCATCAGTGGCTGGATGGTAAACCTGATAGGAAAATGACCCCCCACCCCCCAAAAAAGAGCATAATGCACAAATTAAATGTTTGTACCAAATTAAAATTGTTAATGATGGGACCTTTTGGTTAGAAGGTCCCCGGTCTCGAATTTGGCCAAGAAAGAAAAGTGGAGAGAGGAAAATGGGCGTGAAGTGGCTTGCCAAAGGACACGACACATGGCAATCGGCTGGATTCGAACCCCTGACCCTCTGATCATGAGTCACGATCCTAACCACTAGGCTATACTGTCCAATGCACAAAAAGGTAGAAATGATGGTCTATTATTGTCCACGATGGAGCGAAGACTAGTGATCAGTTAATAGTATTAATTAATTCTGATAAAGAAACCAAGGTTCCCTCAAAAACACCCTAAAGAAACCTGAAGAAACCTGTAGAGAAAAGACAATCAGAAGAAGGTACATTTTTAGAGGTGAGAGAAAAAACCCGGAAGAATACTCCTGGGGGAACCCACAGAATGAGGCAGCGACTAAAAATCCCCATATTGGCCCAGGAGGGATTCGAACCCGGGTCATAGCGGTGGAAGGCGAGGATAGAATCGCTACGCCAACCTGGCTCATAATAAAAAAGTCAAGGGGTTCGAATCCAGCTACTGGACATATCCAGTTGGAAATCCAGAAAGCAAGTCCCGTTTTACCCTCATGCCAAGAATCTGAAAGCCGATCTTCTCCAAGTTAGGGTACTTCTCCTTGGCCAGTTTCACCTTCCTCATCGAGACGCCGTCTTCGTAGCTCTTGCCCCCAATCTTGACGTCCATTACGCAGGGCTTCCGAAACCGCGACGTGACGTCGTTAATCTTTATATACACCACTGACACAACACGGGTCAAGGTTTAAAAATGCTTGGAAGTTGAGGGGAGGAGAAAAACCAGTATGACATCGTCATTTGTATTCGCTCTGCTTTTTGCTTTAAACACCGAAAATTACTAGAATCCTACAATATTAACATGACTAACTTAACCAGTTCACGTCGGATGACGTGTATACAGGCAAAGGTTTTTTGAAGTTCAAAACGAATGTCAGATAAACACGCTACGAGCGACCGGCTCACAGCAAGCGAGGTCGGAAATATCTGGATGTGCTGCTCACAGATGCCAACTGAACCCATCTCGGATAGAGGTTCAGGTTTTCCAAATCTGCAAATGTATGTACATGACCACCAAACTTATTTGAATCTGTGTAATGCGTTGTTAACAAAAAGGATACATGATGGGTCATTGGGCGAGACAAAGGTGCCGTAGAAGTGGGGTATCATTGGCCTCAAACTGGTGTACAGCGGATTGGACTGGTCCGGTCGGGTGACGTCGTGGTAGAACATGCGCTCAACCTTGCCTCTACATGAGTTCTGGCCTGGTTTAAGGACAGTTCCCATACCGTCTTGTAGTAGGCCTAAACAGACAAAATTAACGGCAAATTTTATTTTGCTTTTGCTGTCATTTGTTTTGTAAATTGATGGACTGATGGATTTTATAGCAAATATTGTTACACAGGCCAACCTGTTTTATAGTTTAGTTCTCACAGATGCTGAAAAAACCAAGACGAAATCCTGTTCTTGTAATATGGTTCAGCGACCGTACTTCAGATGAAACGGGGCAATTTATATACGTCAGAATATTGTCAGGTCCGGGAACCAGACTAGCCTGATTGCAACCATTCACACACGAATCTTCTTTTTTTTTAATCAGCAACAGAAAATATAATTTTTGTAAAAGTGTTTTTACTTTTTTATTGGGGGGGGGGGGGGGGGAATTGGCCTTTGACCTGTTTCAAACAAGCTTATGGTTGAAATATTTCGCTTCAATAAGCGTAGGCCCCTAATTAGCCAACAGCGCCAACGAGTCAGATTGTATTATGAATGAGTCACTTAACCTGTCAGACATCATTGTTGTCACACAGTGGGACCTAATACTTAAACTCTTCGTTCTCAATGTACATAAAGTGTGTAAGAACATGATCACATACACATGTACATGGGCGTGCACATGTACATGGGCATGCACATTGTAATGTACATTTACATACATTCCTGTACAGTGAGTATGTAAATATTTTGTATCCATTCGCACATGTACCAAAAACACACATGTATTTTATATTAAATGTCCATGTGCTGTACAAAATACAAACATGGCAGAGAATGATAGGGGGGTTGTATTTTATAGTTTTCAACTGGCGTTAGGCAGTTGTTCTTGTTTTCAATTTGTTTTTCGCGATCGTCATCCGAGGATAGTGATTTTTTTAAATCAAATTCCAATTACAGGATATTTAGGGCAATCATTTTGCTAGATGCCTAGAATAATTATTTTTTTTAAATCACAAGTAAGATATTTCTTAATAATTCGGTAGTAAACATTTTTGATATCTGCAACTGGTGTATCCTTTCTCTAAAGTGCTGTTTTTATTGGAAAGAAACACAATGAAAATCACATGATCCTATATATGCCTTTAATATGTAGGTCAGTCGTGTGTCAAGGGCTAGCATAAATACATGCCTATCTGATTTGTATTGATACCCTGCCTGCAAGCCTCATACACAATCAGGCCATGCATGGCAAAGAATGGACAAATAAAAAACAAATTGCCCGAGTGTTGAATAAATATTTGCCTAAGTAGCCAATTAGAAATGCACATTGTCTACCAGTGCATGTACGTAAATATGATCATATTTATATATTTATATTAGGATTGCCTTTCGTTTATTAGGCTCATGGAGTGAATTTTTCTCGGGAACATATCTTGTGCAACTTTCTATGGAATTCTTTCTGACCCCACAATACAATTAAATTCTGTTTTTACAAAGCACTTTTGGATTTGGCATTCTAATCCAGATTAAAATTGAGGAACCCAAGCAATGATATTAGAATCGTTGTCTTAATTTACAGCTAAAAGACATAGCACGAAACTGGATGAGTTTTCCGCTCTGGAATAGTCTGGCTGCGCTGCCAAGCCAAGCCCCGCTAGATGGCCTAGCAATCAACATTCCGACCTTATATTAGGGGTTAATTACACAAATATATCTAATCCGTTCAGAGTACGAAAGTGCTTCGAAGGTCTCCCAATAACGTTGATTGTTTTTTGCAAGATCATGACAATTTAATGAGTATAGGAGGAGTAGGACATTACCGGAAAAACAAATTTTCGCAATAAGTAGTGTAAGCTAATGGACGTATAACTATAATACAGTATTCCTACTGCATTAAATCATTTAAATCCTTTGTTTCAAAATAAAATGAAAGTCCTTGCTGCAATTTGGATTATACGTGTATGTGTTAATTTTTTAATGAGACAGTATACCTTTTGCAACTATCTGAGAATCAACCAACCAAATTATTGTTCAAGTGATCACTTCATAAACAGATATCAATGACTGTAAACTCTATGTGAAATTATTTGTCAAAGTGTCAACCCTGCTCAGTGCAGCGAGATTCATCAGGTCAAAAATCCCAAGACCAAACTGCTTCAGATTCTGTGGTCACCTTACGCAGCAGAATCCATCCAAGCACTAACAAATGACTAGCTACAACTTAACCCTGGACTTGTGATGACTTGTGATTGGTCTAGTAACGACTTATGGTGATCTAGTGCGAGCCTTCCCCATCCTTGCAAATTCAAACACCACATGGTAAACTATATACTTAAACTGTCCATGGAGGTAGGAAACACTCGGATTCTGGTGGTAAATGTATGTAAAGGTCAATCAGTGTGATGGTCCAGTACCCATCCCAACAGGTTCCAACCACACAAACAAAATAATACAGTTGGATTTAGATGGGTTGAGTTCGGAAAGGGTCGAGTTTGGGAAGGGTTTATAATTAATGGATCCGTCTAGACCGAGTTACTGGCCTCTAGTTATCGCTTTTTTAACATTTGGACATCATCTGGCACTACTAGTAGCGCCAGATGATGTCCAAATGTTAAAAAAGCGATAACTAGAGGCCAGTAACTCGGTCTAGGATCCGTCTAGATTTGGTCTAAACAAGACGAAAAAAAGTCATGATTAATTACCTGCTTTAGTTGTTCCTTTTCCATACATGTGACCAGCCACCTGATGAGAGAGAGGCACACATCCTTTAGGTAGCGGCGGCGTTACCACGCCGTTGGAGCGATCTTGTGTTGCATTCTGACCTGTACCATAATATCAAATACATGTACTGCCAAGTTACTACTCCGAGGGCCCGAGTAACTCTGATTTTAGTTATTGCTTTTTTATTATTTGGACATGATCTGGCGATACTAACGTCTAACACTGTTTAATACACACCGTTACTACCGCTAGTGTAAAGTTAGTTTTGCACATCATTCATCTCAATAATTGCCAAAAATCACGCAAAATAGTTAGCAAATTTACCTGGTCTAGATCACAAACCAAAAACAACACATTTTGATGGTGTTTAACGTAAAGAATGCAGTATCATGACGCTACTTCAGTCTATGGAGGGTCCAAACAATTTCTAGGTATTTCCTAAGGATATTGGAAGTATTTCTCAGTCCCAGATTCGTGTGTTTTTACCATTTTTGAAGACTCAGACAGTGACTGACCTTCATAAATTAATGATAAAAAAAGTGACGACAGGATGCAACATTTTTTCATTATTTCCTAAATAAAATATTGGCTAACCACATTAATTACGAACTATAGAAAGTAATAACAAATAAGTTTGTAGTCGTACCTCCCGCTTTAGTATCTTTGGTAAGACGTTCACACTCTCGATCTAATGAGCCATCATCAACTGCCCGTGCCGGTGGCAAGCTAGACGCCGCCACCGCCCCGTTCATTACGGCCTCCGTTCCGCCCGACCGTGGCGGCTCGGCCCCGGCAACAGCCTTGGACGACATCGGTCACTCTGCTGGCTCTCAACTCGAGATTCTCGGCCAGATTTAAGCGCAGATCGCTATCTTTCCTTGCCGACTAGTCCGCAATGTTTCGTTTGAGGTTCGTTTCAGGGCGTGTCTCTTCACTCAGAGTGAAATTCTGGTGGTTTTCAAAACTTGGCCTTGGAATGGCACTCTGTACATTGTGCGTGACCCTTATTAGCGCATATACGATAATAATTATATGCATGCGAAGGAGTCAAGTCCGGAACCAGACGAACCAATTTTATTAAAGGGCGACCTCTGTTGTTCAATTTTGTTTAGCTTATAAATATAATTATTAGCAGTTTTTCGCCTTTTTTTGAGATGCCAGAATTTATACTGTTTTGTTTTATAATTTTATAAAATGCTATGTCTGTAATATTTACCATTTGGCTATACATTTTGTTATTTAATTTGTACTTAACTTAATAGTAAATAGAGATGGTTGGTTGGTTGGTTGGTTCGATCATGGAGCTATATAAACTGGTTTGATCTGACACATAGAATCGATTTGGGAATCGATTTTTGCAAATAATTAGGTTTTAGACTTAATAACAAAAATTAAAATAAAATAAATAACTCAAAATGCCCACAATGAAGTGGATCGACCAACGCCCAATGCCGGGTTTAGGCATTGCAACAAAAGAAATGCTTCATCTTAGTTTTTCGCAAAATAACAATAATTATTCAGATAATTTTCTATTTTTTTTCTCACTCCTTTGGTTTCTTCCGTTCAATTTCCTCTTCCAAATCTTTTTTGTAATCACCCCCCCCCCCCCCCCCCCCCTATTACTTCCAGTCACACTCCTTTGTCAGTTATCCCCTTTAATCTTCACCCTGGACCCACGGTTTCCCCCTTTTCTGTGTTTGTTCCCCACCCAGGTTTGCACCTTTTACCCATTGGTCTGTCTTTGATCCTACCCACACATTCTTTGTGCAAAAAAACATCAATAACACTGCATGAATGGTTACCAGACCGACTAATTACTGTACATATTATTATACCGCGCTAGTGAAGGCTTTGACAATAATTAATTTTACAACAATTGAGAATATCTCTTGTTATGAAATTGAACACAATGTTTACAATGGCATCGTTGCAATGATACCACCAATAACGAAAATAATTGGGAAAACACCAGATCATTCGACTTGCCGGACAAAAAAACCGTTCAATAAATCATTCCGCGTCTCAATAGGCACTCTCTCGGGTAATAAAACATGAAGTATGTAAACAACAAAACACCGAATTAGAATTGTCATAATATTGCACGCAAAGGAATATGTAAACATAATTATTACTCGACATTCTTAAATTCATAGCCGAGTACAAGAATTGATACACAAAGTCCGAAGTTCCAATCGATTCTCGGTGCCGACGAGGTGGAGTTATTACAACCGTACTGGGTGCAGCAGAATACGCAGGTTTCTTTATCGATTCCGAATCCTCGAGTTTGACAAGAATCGCTGCAAGTCTCGGCACAGTCACGCTCGAAGGTTCGGATGACTCGGTTGAATCGTAACCTCTCAATCTATAAAATATTTATTAAAAAAATTACAATGCAAATCAAATAGACGATTTTGGTGTTCGGCTCTGTTGCGCATTACCATAGAGACTGAATTTTGACAGTTCGATTCGGTTCCGATTGCTCGGTTATTTCTAGTCAAGTGTTCGGTTCAGTTCGGTTTGTTTCGGTTCCAATCGATACTGTCTTGTCGATTCGGTTCCAAGAACGTAGTTTAATTTGTTCGGTACCTTTGGTCCATTTTAGTTTGTTTATGGCCGTTTTTCAAACCCCAGCTTCGTCTACGTTTGGCTTTGTTCAGGAAGTTTGAAAATGGTGATAGAGCTGGAGACGAGGCCTATAAGCTGAGGTCTGGAAAACAGAAGGTTTAGGTTCGATTCAATTAATCATTCTATTTTCGGTACCATTCAGCGAGTTCTAACTGAAGTATAAAGGTTTCAGTTAGTGTATTTTCTTGAACGGGTTGCGTTCGGTCAGGTTGGCTTTTTGAGTTTATGGAGTTACAGAAAAAAGCCACTTAAAGCGGGACCAAGGCGTGGCTAATGCCAGACAGGCTCACCGCTCGTTTGATGATTAGGTAATGTTGCGGTTTTTGTACCTTGCAATATTTTTCGTGTGACTGGCATTGTCTTGGGGAGTAGATGCTGCTGACGTCATAGATACACTTCGACAGGGAATCACCTGATTTCTTCACGTCGACCTTGCAGTCGTAGCAGTAAAGATTTGCCTCGACTGGTGGAAAGAAGGGAAAATACTACGATATTATCACAAGTGATTGCCGATGTGTCCACGATTTCTTACGCAAGTCAGAAAGCGCTTCTAAACTAACTACGACTTTACCGGCCGATTATCTGCGATTATACTTGTCGGCTGTCGCTATTATAAACCTGGAGATGTTAATAAGGTATACGACGTGTCATACCAACGAAAATGAGTTAATGTTACGGCAATACGGAATCAGCGAGCCGATATACGGATAGTCGTGGTCATTCATTATCACAGGTGCCGTTATGAGGTTCGCAAACGCTAATTAGGAATTTCCCTATTTCGGACAGCAATTTTGATTGCTGCATGTCTCCGTTTTGCTGTGTTGCGGGGCAAAATAGTACAGGCATTCCAATCAAGGATTGGTTTGTGTGGGTGTGCGACTTAATTCGAGTGACAGATACCTCGAGATGTTTATGTCATCAAAAGACAGCATGCACCAGGCGGTATGCGGACGCAGCATGTTTTGCATCAAAATTGGTTAAGGTGTTACGTCGCAGGTCAGATTGCCTTTGAGGTTTTCTATCTTTTACACCTTCAACCCTATACCTCCTGGCTAAATAGGTTG
Organism: Crossaster papposus; assembly: GCA_037893245.1. Classification (NCBI taxonomy): domain Eukaryota; kingdom Metazoa; phylum Echinodermata; class Asteroidea; order Velatida; family Solasteridae; genus Crossaster; species Crossaster papposus. The sequence continues at coordinate 599,514 of JBAIAA010000379.1, read as the reverse complement.
TGTGAAAAAAATCCTATTGGATGATCTGGGAATATGCATGGTAAACTATAAGGGAGTGAAGCAACACTTCGCAGTCTTATTGTTTAGACGGCCCTTTAAATTACAGTAGAAAGCTAACCAAACGGTTTAGGTTTTTTTGCAAAGCATATTCAAAACCTAAAACCAAACAGCTTGACTTTTTTTACCATACACGGACTTCAGTTCCATTGATTAAAGGGTAAATATTTTAATTGCAAGTTGCAACACGGGTACTCGAGCAAATAAAATAACGACTGATTTATATTTATTTAACGTAACCACGCGCCATCATTTGCAAGACGAGTGATAATCAAAATACGGAACAAACGGTTAACTTACCAAAGCATATTCCAATTGCCGCCAAAGTCATTAGACCGCTCAAAATATTCAAAGGGCCCATCTTAGTTTAGAACAAGAAAACCCCTTTTCCCGCTTTATCTAAGATTCGTCGTTTTTCTTTCAAACAGGCCGAGAGTAGTTCATTTTGTACTGATGTCCATTCATTATTAAGCAGACGTCGTGAATTAAAAGTGTGTTCTCTTGGAACAGTCCAATCAATTCCAATGCCTGCGACAAATTCTCATCTGACAAACTCGCGAAATTCCTCCAAGGAAATTAGATGTTATCTCCTCACTGTCCGTTTTTGCAAGAACGACAACTGGTTTAATGCAAACAATCTGCACTGCTCTACCAAAGGAGAAAGAAAAAAACTAAGTCAACTATCAAAATCATCCAAGTCCAACTGAAGTATTTTCTCCACTAAAAGCAGACAGCAAAGGTTACCACTGTGCGAATTTGCAACTGAACAATCGTCTGTGATGAAACAAAAATAAGGTATTGCTGCGTGCGGCGGCGGCAGTCAGATCGATCAATAACGGGTAATAATAAAGTCAACAAGCCCGCGGCGGCCGTTGCTGATTAAAAAATGGCGCGACTAATTTCAGTTCCTGGAGAAATCAATTGGATGCAGTCATTATGTCATTCCGTCGTCATCACGTCATTCAATCCAATTTACTCTGGGTTGGGGGAAGAAAACATAATTGAGAAAGTAATATTACAAGAAAAATGCATCATCGATAACCGATTGTTTTTGTTTTAGTTTTCGTTTATGAATAAACATGTCTCCGTGTGGCCAACTAAGGAAAACAATTTATCTGCGACTAGATATTTGGAGGAAAAAAATGTGATTACAGTCTAAAAAGTGATCAAATAATGTGTAATATGTGATTAATTGATTTACCTAAAATAATATGCCTAAAATTGATTTACCTAAAATAAAAGTCACTAAACTAAAAATATTTTCATTGATCACCAGCCGAACAGACCGCCCGACAAACAGCCTTTTAAAAAGACTTCCAAACAACTTCAACTGCATGTCCCACCAACTTATTCAAATGATCAAGCCCAACCAAATTGTCTCATAGAAATATAAAAAAACACAATGTCTTCATTATTAGAACTGATAAATAAACTATCCTACAGTGTTGCCCCACGGAATTCTGGTGTTTATGACTTCCGAGTATAGCGCCCTCGAACAAAGATACTGACAAATTGGGAGACCGCTGACACCGGGCAAGATAGCTCAGTTGGTAGAGCGCCGGTCAGGTATCCTGGAAGTCGCAGGTTCAAGTCCCGCATTGCCAATTTTGTTGTTCACTTTGAAACTAAACTATTAGTTGAGTAAATGCTAATAAGTAATAGAAATAACTCGGCTGTAATAACATCGGCTGTAATAACATCAGCTGTTTCATGAATGTTTAAAGGATAGTACAGCGCTCCGACATAAAACAGCCTTCGTTTTTATTATTGTCTGTCCACAAATAGTACGAGTAGTTGAAGATAATGAATTGCGTCGAGAAAGGCAATACATTGTTGTCAGTAAAACCAATTTATATGTAAAATATTGCTGCATTTAGCCACGCTAATTGTTTATCTTCAAGTATCACCTCCCAGAAGAGAACACACAATGACACAATTGTGGGGTAAAACTCGTTATAGAAAAATAACTATTTTGAGATAATAGGGAAGCTATACATTATCTGAAAATATATATCGTGAAAGAATGGAACCAGAAAGATAAAAATGAGTGAATATTAATCATATTAAATTATATGCATAAAATGAGTTTCGATAAATAATATGCTCTACCTTATCATTCACAACAGCGTATCATATTATATGTTTGGTAATTGGAAACCCACAAATTGCAAATTTTATGACACTTCGGACTACTGTCAACAGTCCAATTAACCTAAAATCCCTAATAATAATTGGAATTTGTATTTATATTAACAAACTTGATCACAAGAGGAATGTTCATACATTTGACATTAAAACCACATTTTTGTGAATATCAAGCATTTTGTCTCTTTTATTAGATGAACACAAATGTGCTGGGGTAATAAATACAATGTACAAAATGTAAGACAAGCCAATAACATGTAAATTCACACCAAGGTCGAAATAAATAAATTGAGCTATCCGCCCCATTTTTGGAGGATCCCCTCCTTGCCAATGTTTTTGTTAAACGTGTTCTTGTCAAGATAACTCACAAAAATACCCTGTTCATCTATAAATAACAACCACCAACCACACAACAATTATCCTACAACCGTTTCAACAGTGAACCTCACCACAAAAATACCCACATATCCATCATGACAAATGTACAATTTTTAAAGTATACCTCAAATAGTTATATATAAATATACACAAAGATATTACCACAATAGTTTTAATACCAATACGATTTCACCCTGTTACAACTGACACATTTATAATAATACACACACACAAAACATATTAATTCCACTTTATAATACCTGTAATACTGTAACCTTTTTGTATAAAATTATCACATTTTCGTCCCGAATCTCCAATGGCCATCAACAAAATATTTGAATCTGGCTGAACTTGAACTTATAATAACAAACGTATCATCCGCTTAGCAAATTTAGCAAATCTGTACCACAACAAATATTACAAAATATAAACATTTATAAGCTTAATAAATCCAACGGGATATAACAAAAAAGGCACTTATGATCCGAGACTCGATAGTCATCGACTGAAGAAAAATTTACAATCAAAATTATAACACAAACGTTTGCAAAAATGGCAGCCATCTTTAAATTCATATTTTTAATTTTTTTTCGGCTAAAATAACTTAGCATTTTTTACGACTTGATGAATGAATGAAAACCTTGCTCCAACTTGACCAGCGTCAAGGGGTTAAATAAAAACAAACAAGAACAAATGGATATGGCTTTCTGGCCGTCTGCTACTTATACTTTGGGATGAGCCTGAGCTTGATGTAAGCCAGAACCATAAAGGACACACACATAATGGCTAGGGCTAGCTCATTCTGCCATAGACCCCAGCTGGTGTAGTCTATGCCTTGCCCCTCGAGGTACGTCTCTCCTGTAATACTAGGGAGAAAATTAAAAACAGAACAAGTTCAGATGCAAGTACCAGCGGGAACCTACCAGTCTTTTTTAAGTTCAAAACTCCAACAGAAAAATAATCAAAATGTTAAATTTGTATTTGTAAAATATTTATTTATTAATTTAAAAAAAAATTGTATTATTTATTTGTATTTTAATTTTAATTTGTATTTTATATAATTAAGGGAGGGGGGGGGGGTTGTCAGTTTCGTATCTACTTGATTTCTTGGTTTTCACATTCCTTAGGGCCTAACTTCGTCCTACCTCATTGTCATGTTGTTGGCATCGCCACTAAACGTCAAACCAACCAGCTCGTTGATACTTAAAGCCTGCAAAAATAATCCCAATGTAATAAGAAACGTAATCCTGCAAATATACAAAATGTTTTCTGCAATGCCACATTTTACTAAATATACAATGCCTGAATAAATCTCTGGCATCTGATTGGTGGGTCACTGATCACGTGACATTGATTTATTAATCCCAACACACGGTGTGGCTGTATGGAAAAAATATGGTAAAAAATAGTTTGCGTCAGCGTCATCATCAACTCACATTTAGGCTGTATCTGAACAAGCTGAAGTACTGTATCCATTGTATCCAGGAAGGCAAGGAGGAAATATTGACAAGAAGTCCACTGAAAACCTGGAGAGACAACAAAAAAAGAAGGGAAAAACAGCTGGAATAAGATTGACCAAAAATTAGAAATCCACAAAATCCAAACAAAATATCCACTTTTACAATTATCAGCTAGCGAAACGGCAATTAAAAGTTGGAGATCGGCAATTTGGCTGCCAACAATCCAGGTCTGTCGGTTGATCGTAGTGATCTTGTTGATCCTTGCATCTTAACTCACAAGTCGCCGTACCGCCCGAAACTGCCTAAACTGTCGGAAAGTAAATACAATAGTATACAATGCAGTACAAAAATTAAAAAGGACCAGTGCTTACAAGCATTATGACAAATGTGGTTGAGATCAATAGCGTTGCGACACCTTGCATGGTCACACTACAGCTAATGACGAAGGCAAGACCACAGGCAGTGAACGTCGTCAGCGACAGGTTGAGTAGATACACAAAGTAGGAACCTGCTGCACTTTTCAGACCTGGCAAACAAAACGCAAGCAACAATTTTTTCTTAAAACAAAAAAGATAACTTTATCGCAGCCATAAGACTATACCATTCCTCATTTGTGATTTAAAAAAAAAATTGTTTAAGCTTCCAAAGTGCTCAAAATCTAAAGAAGGGTGCTTAGCTCTGTAAATAATTTGAGAAAATAATATTCTAGGGTCTTGATTTCCATTTCAATTCGGAGGATGTGCTCTTTAAAACGTCAATTGCAGCTGTGCAATGTCACGTACTAAGCAAACAAAAAATATTAACTACGCACGCAGATGCGTTGTGCCTACACTTGCACGCAACGTTTGCGGATTACAAAAACAATAGAAATTTATAAAACACATCTTTGGAAATGACCTGTTTTTGTTTTCTTACCTAGTTAGGCATTGGGACAGGGCAATAACGGGGGTTAACAAGTTATACATGAAAGTTAAACTAGTTAAGCACAGAGGTTAATGCTTCAATTAAGTAAAGAGATTAACTAGTTTACTCAAGTTGAAGGCAGTTTACCTAGCATCCAGTAGGTGATGAGTGAGAAAAGCAACGTTGGAATGAATCTCATTGGCAGGAGATCGCAGACAATCTTGGCAAGGAAGAACGTCGAGACTCGGTAGTATCCGCTGGCCGTCTCGTGTCTGGATTATTTTAAAATAATACAAACATCTTAGACGAGGACAGTATAACGGCCAATTGTGTACAATTGTGGTCTTTTACAAAACAGCCGCTGAAATATCTTCTGTCTGCCATTTTGAAAAGTAGTTTTGTTTGACTTTCTGTTAAATCGTGCGGCAACTTTACAAATTCAGTCACAAGTAAAATTGCAATTTACTCACTTGGTCTCTTATTAAGGTTGTAAGGTTGAGCAATTACAGGCTCCATGACGACCACGATTAGTTGGTAAAATAGGTCATTTTTAGTCGCTACGCCACAACTCACGCCACCTAAATTGATTACGTAAGCTACGCCAAATTTTATTGCACAAATTGTGGACTTCTGCACTTTCAAACTCACGAGAAATTGTTGTTAACAAAATGTTGCGCAGCCAAAAAATGTTGCGCAACTTACGTAATAAATTGTGGCGCAAGGGGACGTGTGCCATTGCGTAAGTTTTCTTGAAATCGGGTTCAGCAAGTTTTGGGATGCGACTCAGAGATAAATGGTTTTTAAAACGGTTCAATGATTTGGTTTTTTTACTTACATGAAGATGGCCCTTTCCTTGATGAAGATTTCAATGGCGCTCATGTTGCCAAACACCATATTCATTGTCACAAAGAGAAAAGCACCAACCCTGCAAACCAATATGACAGTAAAGGGATCGTAAACCATTTGTCATTTTTTACGAGTAAATTAGCTTGGTAACACCCTAGGGTTCAACCCCAACTTGCCACTTGTTTTTATTACTTTTCTCACCTGTTTTGGATCCCCGAGTTCAGCGACGTGTCAATCTGCCAGTAGATGAGGCCGAGAATTATGGCGAGAATCACAACAGTCAACGGCTGCAGAAACAGGTCAAAGGTTACAGAATTTATTTCAGAAGGACTTAACCAGTTCGCGCCGGAGGACGTATATACACGCAAAGTTCCCCCCAGATTAAAACGGATGACGCATAAACACGCCACGAGCAAGGCCGGAATTTTCTGTCAGCAGCAAGCAAGGCCGGAAATGCGTAGGTATGCTTCCCGGTACCATCGGCCTTAACCCGCCTCGAATCAAGTTTCGTTAAAAACAATATCGCGCCTCGGTGATGTTAAAATAATCCCGGCGCGAACTTGTTAAGCACAGGGCACACTTTAACTTTGGGTTTTCAGAATGGTTAAAAAAATATATATTTCATCAAATTTAGGCAATTAATTCAATAAATGTTAAACTGCTTACCTGAAAAATGGAAAGTTGAGGGTTTCTGAGGAAGTTCACAAGGGTTCTCCTGGAAACAAATCTCAGCTGGAAAAACAACAAATACCAATTATTTTTGAAAAGTAGTTTTAACTACAGAAGAAAGTCGTTAAAAAGACCACCACTCGATCACACGTCGGTCTCCAAATTGTGTACATTTTTATACTGGGTACTGACAGACCGAATCCTAATGACATAAAATGATCGCCAGCACGCATTGTCTACCAATAAATGATTGGGGGCCGCTGCCCACACTGTACCTACCTGAGTGAAGAAAGACGTTGCATATTGGATATCAGGCAACGCGATAACCTCGTCGCACTGGCGATGTGCGGAATATATCTCGCCTGCCTCTCTCGTCATTCTAGCGTACGCATCAGACTGTCGATAGAGGCTGGTCAGGGACGGATGATCCATCTCGTTTAAAGAAACCTGGGTAGATTTATCGATGCGGTGGTTCTCTAGACAATTAAGAGAATGACGTCAGAAGAAATTTTTGGCATCTGGTGGGTGTGATCTTCCTCTTCGCTGACTGAAGTTTATGCTCAATTGTATATCACTGTTCAGACTCAAGGCACCCCGCTATTGTACAAAGCAACTGAAGAGGCCTCAGATTGCGTACAAAATATGTCAACTTATCACAAAATATAAGCTAAAAGTCAGATTCTTTTTTGAAGGAATTGAGATATCTATATTGCCGAGTGTTTTACCTTTTCCGTCCGTCAGCGTTGACGCACATCTCTGCATTTCAAATGAGGGCGTGCCAAAATTACCGTTGATAACGTCCAGAAAAAAGTCGGGCGGATTATTGTGTTCCTCACACTGAAAACCTTTAGAAGAAAACAAATCTGAAATTGGCATTTGTTTGTGCAAAAACTTAAACAATTTGGTTTAAGTTTGCTCTGTTTTGCTTATAAAGAGGATTTGGCTGAATAAATGTGTGGTTTTAATGCAAGTTTACATCACATCATTTATTTTAAACCCACCAATGGATTCAAAGTACTGGAGGGCGCCCTCTCCTGGCCCGTGGTAGACAGTCTCTCCTTTGCTGAGCAGATGCAACTTGTCAAACAGACGGTAGATGGAAAACCGTGGCTGGTGAATAGAAAAGATGACAGTGCGCCCTCGCATGGACAAACTGAGGAAACAACAGTCAAAAAATTGATTTAAAGTCAACAAGTTACCCTTAACTTGGAGCTGCTAAGCACAAACATTTTGCTTAGCACAAAATAAGTCTTAATTGCTCTGTAAAAACAGGTTATAGCCAAAACTGCATGTGCTTGCTATGCAAAAGCCAGTTAAATACCAGTCACAAACAATATACATCACCTGCAAATGTGGTTTGTAATCCTGTTTTGTTTTCTCCAAAGAAGAATTGTTACGCTAAGCGATTCTTGTGTGCTTAGCAGCTTCATGAAATGAGCGCAGTCACTCTCAACTACTCCATGTGTCAAATCTGAGGGAGTACTTTAATTCAGTGTGACTCGTGAAACGGTTGTAGGAATACCTTTTCAGTACTAGCATGACAGAGCTGGCCGTGCTGGCATCAAGCCCCGTCGTTGGTTCGTCGAGAAACAGCACGGTGGGTCGAATGATTAGCTCCATTCCAATGTTGGTTCGTTTTCTCTCCCCGCCAGAGACGCCGCGGATGAAATCAGTCCCGACCTTTGAGACAGATAAGAAACAACGCGACTCCCTTTTTAAATAAATCCTACTTTTATATGTTGTCGTAAAGGCTTTGCATCGATCCGTCTTGAACATCCGACATGTCTGCTTGGTCTTGAAGATGATTCTCAATGACCCTTGTTGGCTTTTGAGATGTTTAAAAATGTGAACTTTAGTTACATTCATAACAATTCTCTACCATCGGCTTCATTTGCCATTGGAAAGTTCACTATTCCGTGCTGCCTATTCATAAAAACAAATACTGCCTCAACAAAAAATAATTAACCATCTCTGATCCCTACGACAGGAGTAATTAAAGAAATCCTGATAAAGTATCTTGCCCAAGGACACAATGGCACCATAACTCTGCAGTCCAGTCATGATCTCGAGTCTTAGGTTCCAGACAACGAGGCCAAGGTACAGCCTCAAGTCACAACACACTCTCATCAAGACCAACCTCGACTAGACGCGTAATCTAAGCTACCCACGTACCCTGGTATTCGCACAATCCTGGAGACCAAGCTCCATGATCACATCTTCCACCCGTTCTTTCCTCTCCTTGTGGCCGATGTTGCCTTGAAGACGCAAGGCTGCCGAGAAGGCAAGGTTCTCTCGGACCGTCAGCGTTCCCATGACAACATCATCCTACAGTGATGTTCAGCAACGAGACAACATTAACGTAGAAAGGGGAGAGAGGGAGAAGGGGAAGGAGACAAAGTTTAAACGTATTTGGGAAACACAGAGGAATTGTTTAAACTGTTAAGACATTTTCGGACAGACAATTAAGTATTGTCCACTTTTTACACAAGATGGAAGTGCTGCAAACTCAATATTAAGTTTTGCCCTAGAATCGCTTTGGTGAATACAAACTGAAAGCATCAAATTTCAGGGTGTACGTGTGGGTTGATACTATAGTCCTGTTAAGACAAGGCCCAAGTTCAGTATATTTACGACCCATATTTTCTTGTCTTTTTTGTACATTTTTTCCTCAAAAACAAATCAATCACTCCAGAAACGCCAAACGACGTTATCAATCACGGTTACCTGCACCACATAGCCAGAAGAGCACTTGAAGTTTGAAGGCTGCAGGGCACCGTCTACCAGCACGGTACCAGTTAATCCCGCGGGATCCTTGCGTTTCGCCAAAATGTCTAGTAGGCTGGAAGCAAACAAACAAAGGCCGAGAGATTGGAAAAGATAAAGACATTTTGAGAGTCAAAATCCCGAACATGCTGTGAAAATCTAGGTCAGTGGAATTTAGTTTACTGAGTGGTCAGATGTGTGGTATGAGCTTAAAGGTGGGATACACCATTGACAATTGCTTGAATTATCAAAAATGGGTGGATTTGGGGGTTGTATTTTATAGTAAGTACTATAACAATCATGAATGTCGAGAAAAAACTTAATAAAAAACGACGTTCGTTTTCATCGAAACCAGGTTTTTAATTTTTTTATTCTAATAATTATGCCTTTTCCTCAAAATAGAATAAATTCAAAATGACAAGAGTCTGATATGGATGACGTCAGCTACAAGATATTTGATAATTTGAGACCAGCGTCAACAATTTCTATAAATTAAGTTGTTGACTGTCAATATGGACCTCGATAAATGTCACTTTCCTAATCCTGGAGGGGGATAGAAGTGGCACCGTGGGCGAAATCTAGAAAGGGCCAAACTCGCAGGCTGGTGATTTATGGGAAACTTGGCAACTTTGCATGCGTTTGACACTAGCAGGCATTTCAGCAAATGTAAGCAATTTTACACATTTACAATAATGGATTTATGTAGCACACATATTTCTACCAAAGTGGTACACCATTACTACCCCTGCTCATTGTGCCAATGAAAGAAAAACATTTCCAAGAAAATCTCAGCTCCCTTGGCAAGAAACTATAACCACCCGCTCGAGAAAAGCAAAAGTCCCCCCCTCCCCTTCCCCCATTTTTCTCACTCGTGTTAATTAATAAAAGTTGTTTTTTTCCTTCACAACTTACGATGTTTTCCCACTGCCTGTTGGACCAAGAATTGCGTTCATCCCCGGCCAGAACACACCGCTGAAATAATCCAATGTACAAGTCGAAAAAGCAAAGTTGAAATTTAATTAAATCATTATTTTACACATCCCCAAGACAGTTTAACCATTGGCTATTGTTCGAGAGTCTATCACGTGGCCGGTTTCAAAGCGCTGGTAAAAACACTGTATTCTGTGCAACATTGCGGAATATGCGTCCCGTGCATGCCAATTACCATAATAAGGAGATTTTCAGCACAAAACCCACAAGGCACAAAAATGGCCGAAGCCCGAATGGTGCTTCGCAAAACACAAAGTAAAATGGTTAATCAAAATCGGTGAAAATTTAAGTATTTTGTTTACTTGTTTTGACCTTTTCCCAAAACTAAAACTATCAAGGGGCCTGTTCACGCAGCTAAACAACTAGAGAGTATATATTCTTGTTATCAAAATGCCAAACATATATTTATTTCCTTAGTTATAATAAAACAAAGACATTGATGAATTTCTACCAGATCATAACAATTATACCGTCTTCCCATCTACAACTTGGATAAGAACTGTTTGTATTCCTATTCCCCCCCCCCCCCCCCCAACCCCCCTAACCAAAAACAAAACAAAGTATTGACGGGAGTGTTTACTGTTTAATAACTTACGTGACATCTCTTAAGATGCATTTGGTTGCTTTCTTCCGCTTAACTTTGATATCTACGGTGTAGTTGATGTCATGGAATGAAATGGTCGAACCACTTACTTGGAGTTCCTGGAAAAAAATGGTTCCATCTTGGATTATGACTACATTAGCTGAAGAAGTATGTAATTCCTCGCAAGAAACAAGCACTTTCAATAACTTGCTCGCTCAACTCTACTCGACTCGAACTTGACTTTAAAGCGTACATATGAATGGAAAGTACTTATAGAACGTCTAGCTTCAATAAAGACTGTCTGTTTTCACTTTACCCAAGAACCATAACGGGGTGGAATTTGATAGCAGAAGATATTCGCTCCACACCAGATCTAAATGTGACCCAGCACGAGTATTAATGAGACACTTTGAGGCAAAAATGAAAATTGAGATTTTGATTTCATCATTTAAAGCTTGTTTAGCTTTAAATGATGAAATCAAAATCTCAATTTTAAATTTTGCCTCAAAGTGTCTCATTTACTCGTGCTGGGTCACAAATGTCTTCAAGTCAGCCTTAGATATAATCAATAAGGAACCTAGTAAACCGCGCCCACTTAAAAAATGTAGCTCAATACCGCATTTGACCGCTGTACCGAGATAGTGTACAGTATGAGCAGATAGAAGCATGGAGGTTTTAATAGCAGAAGGAAAACATACCGTGATTTGCTGCAGATCCATGAAAAAATGTAGAGCTAAACACCACTGCAAATCACTACTTATAGCAAACCCAAATTTCGGCAATACATGTTCATGAGTGTGACTGACAGACTTATGGCTGTTTTGTAACAATTTATTGCCAAGATGCTGGTACAGCGAACACATTTCAACAAAATACTGGCAGGTTTGTAAGGTCAAGATATTTGTTAACATTCTTTTAATGGTACGATTACTGACAATGCTCTAATCACAATTTGTATACTGTCGATATTTTCTGTTAATATTTGCTTTGTGGCCCCTGAACTTGATGATGGATAGAAATCAAGGCTTCCAGCTCGACGACCGGTCTTTAAACTTGTATTTCTGTGTAATTTAGCGCAAAATTTAAACCCGAAAGTTGCTCTATTTTGCAATAGAAAAAAAAGTGAAAAATGTTAAAAACCGTGACAGGCTTTTAGGGGTGATAATCTTAATTAGGATGTACGGGGGAAAAAAACCACTTGAAGTCAATGGAAAACCCCTTAATTTGATTTCTTGATCGTCTGAGACAGTTTTAAGTATTTTCAAGATTTTGTATTGATTTTGTATTATTGCTTTTTTGACAGTTACAATATAGACAATATAGCGCAATCATTTTGCTGGATGCCTACAATCATCATTTACTTTTAAATAATTAAGATATTTCTTAATAATTTGGAAGTAATTTTTTTTCGATATCTGCAAATGGTGTATCCCACCTTTAAGCAGACAAAAACTAACACGTTCCACATCACAGCAGTCAAAACTGCCAAACCAAAAACACAAAACTGGGTCTAAAGTCAATTTCCTGTACCTCCATCTACACCCATTTAGGTGCCATCATCCGTAGTGTTGACAGTTCCAAGTACAAGACACAAATCCAAAGGCATTTTTGAAAGTCTAATAATAATATTACTAGAATTTACACCCGAGTCGCCCAGGGCGAATATTTTCCAGAGATGAACTCAAACAACCGATGGGACATATCCAAACAAATATCCCAAGAATTCTAGTGCAGTTTCATGATCCTTTTGTTGATTACCTTTCAATTGTTTGTGTCGTTGGAATGCTTGCGTGATGGGAACATAATGGCTGGTTTTCAAAACATTTGTTAATGTTTGGTGGTTTGTTTTGTTCTTGTGGAAACCAAATTTAGGAGGAGAAAAAAAGAAGCATTTGCTATAAACTCTGTGAGAAATTAATAATCCTGCAAAGAAAATGTATTCTACGAGAAATTAATCTTACAAAGAATATTCATCAGTATACATGAGCCTATTCGGTAGTTGCTTAAAAGACATGAATCTGGGACCGAGAAACATTTCCAATTTTGTAAGGAAATACTAAAAAGTATTTTGTTAGGATGTACTCTCCATAGAATTTGTACACAACCACTGAAGTGTTGTCAGGATACTACATTCTTTCATTTTTTTTTTTATCAGAAGTGAAAAATCATCCAACGCATTGGGCCAAAACTTTGGAATTCTCAACGGAACAATCAATAAAAACATTAGCACAGGAATACCAATCAACGGATCAGATAACAACAAGAGCACTCGTTCAAACAAAGCACTCAGTGGTGGTCTTTACACCTTACCATAGCTAGCTAGTTCCATGAAGAAAAAAACATTAAAAAAACACTAAGAAAATCCAAACTTGAGGGATTGAAAACAAGGAGTAGAAAACTGAACTTTGTTCTGCCCCCTGGCGTGGCAAGTTAAAGCATGCAGACCGTTGGCCGATGACAAGAGGATTGACAAAAATGGCCAGGGGGGGTAGCAGGAAGCTTTCGTTCGGAAAATTTGTTCTTCCGTAAAACAGGCTCGAAAGTTCATCTGACAGACACGGAATAGGAAGGAAGTAATTAAGGGTGGGGTTGGTAAACTTTGTTCGTCTTTAACCACAAGGACCTGCATTTATGGGTGAACAAAATAGTGTGGTGAAGGGGGGGAAGGGAGGGGTAGAAAGCTGGGTGAGGAAGGGCTAATACATTTTTCGACTCCGAAAACATCAAATGAAATGTTTTTGTCCTGAAAACACGACTGCAGAGTTTGTTAGACAGGAGCAGAAAAAGAGGAAAGTAATTATAAAGTTCGGGTTGGTGAACTTTGGTTTTGTCTTTCACCACTGGGGTGAACTACGTTATGTAGTGAACAGAACACAAATATACTATACATTTCTCTATGTTCAATGTGTGGTTAGTTTTGGATGAACATTGCATTTGTCCACAAAAAAAGATGTAGGGAAATGGGCTCCGACATGTTTGCAGAAAATATCAAAGGTATACCTTTTAACAGAAAAGCCCATAAAAAATGTATCAGTTCATACATGTTGTATATAGTTTTTTAAAAACCTGAAATCTTGTTAAGTTTACACGATAATTAATTACATGAAATCACATGGGGCTGTTCAAAAGCATTTTGAGGTCTAACAAGAAAACCATGTTTATTGGAATTCTAAAAATTGGGAAAATACAATAAAATTTCCATTTTCACTCTATCGTGGTAAGAAATAGTCAATATTTTAGATTGGAGACTGTAAGAAATCACTCAAATTTGTTCCTGGTTTTTTGTATTTTTATTTTTACACAGGTGTTTTGCATTTCAAGGTCTAACAATGTGTGGTCATGCATGTTGGGTATACAATCCTATGGAAGAATATACCAATGGGCTGAAAATATACATAATGAAGTACCTGCACTTTTTATATAACCGACTGCGTTGAATGAAGTAAAATCGCAGACATTGCCGCAAACACGGTTTTCCCCCCAGTTTTTGTGTGTGTGTAAAAATGGAAGTTATGAAATCGTTATCCTTGGAACTGTGCCAAATCTCATTGAGAGCATAACACATATCAAAGTGTATAGTGTGATAAAGGCTTTTATGTAGGGAAATGGGCTCTGACATGTTTGCAGAAAATCAAAGGTATACATTTTAAAGGTAGTATACACCATTTGCAGATATCGAAAAAATTTACTGCCGAATTATCAAGAAATATCTTACTTATTTGAAAGTAAATAATGATTGTAGGCATCCAGCAAAATGAGGGCACTAGATATCCTGTATTTGTTCCAAAAAATTGAATTGTATAAACCAAAATTCATTCTCGCCGGAACTGCCCGACTCCGGTTAAAAACGAACGACGTTTTTCTTGCGTTTCTCAGCAACCATGATTGTAAAACTTCGGACAGGTCAGTTAAACGATATTTACTATGAAATACAACCCCCTAAATCCACCCATTCCTGATATTTCAAAAAATTACCAATGGTGTATACTACCTTTAAAAGAAAAAAAACATAACAAATGTATTTGTTTATACATGCTTTGAAAAACCTAAAATCTTGTAAAATTGCACGATAATTAATTACATGAAATCACATGGGGCTGTTCAACAGCATTTTGAGGTCTAACAAAAAACCTGTTTATTGGAATTCTACAAAGTAGGACAATACAATACAATTTCCATTTTCAGTCTATCGTGGTAAGAAATGGTCAATATTTTAGATTGGAGACTGTAAGAAAATAATTACTCAAAATTGTTCCCGTTTTTTGTTATTTTTATTTGTGCACAGGTGTTTTAGATTTTGAGCCTGTCTAACAATGTGTGGTCATGCATGTTGGGTACGGTATACGATCCTATGGAAGAATATACCAATGGACTGAAAATATACATAATGAAGTACCTGCATTTTTGTATATAACTTACTAGGCGACTACGTTGAATAAAGTAAAATCCCAGACATTGCAAACACAGTTTTTTTCCCCCATTTCTTTGTGTGTAAAAAGTTATGAAATCGTTATCCTGGAACTGTGCCAAATCTCATGGACAGAATAACACAAACATCAAAGTATAGTGTGATAATAAAGGCTTTTGAAAAAAAAAAAAAAACGTTAAAAAAAAAATATATATACCCCATCTCTTAAAATTTAATTGTTTTTGGAAGTCTCTCCACCCCTAGCATTTGCACATGCAGAAATAGACATCGGCCCTATAGAAAGATAGAGCTTCCATTGATTACCCAACCATTTTTTTCTTTCTGACAATAAATCTTGAAACTTTGTTGTCAATGTTACTTCTTCTTTTTTTAACACCTGTTGACTGCATTTGCTAGGGGTTGTTGCCTCTCAGATATATATTGGTCCCCCGGGTCCCCACACCAGAAATGGGTCACAGAACTGTAAAGTCGAGTTCAAACTGCACAGAGTTGAGCAAGTTCAGAAAGTGTCTGTCTACATTACGTGTCAAAATTGAATTTAAAATGTAATGCTCATTTTATGAAAGGCTTTGAAATAGACCAAAAAAACACCCCCTTTAGATTATGCTCCTCCCCTCCCTCATTTTACACAATGCGACCCAAAAAACAATTTTGTTTATGATCACCAATCCGAGTGATTACAAATTCACACAAATAAATTACAAACCTTGTTTTTCAGTTCCTGCTCGTATGAAATCATCACAGATTCAGAGACAGAATCTGGAGATATTCCTCCATTGGGAATGGTAGAGTCCATCATTTCTATACACAAGGAAATTATACAGTTTAGTTTGGCACTAGGCTTATGAATATGTGGCCGGCTCCACAAAATAAGGTTGTATATCTCATTTGAGCAATTATATAAATGGTTGGAAAGCCCACAACGTCAGCTTTCATTTGGTATATAATACAGCTTCATAGCCCCTCCTTTTGGGGGAAATGACATGTTTACATATATTGATTACTTCCTTGGAATTCAAAATACACAACTGAGAAAAAGCCAAGTGCTAATGCTACGGTACGCTGTTTAAATATTTGAAGTTTCAACAAAATTAAGCTTATATGGATAAAGCAATTACTTATTATACAACTACAGAAAATTGCTATACAACAATAATAAAATTAATATTATACAACAATTAAAACAAAATTGCTAATGCAATTCTATAATCAGCTAAACGTCGGGCCTAAAAAATAATTGTAATTTTTTATCTAAACAATAAAACATTTTTCAATTTGGAAGAACAGCCAATCACGAGAACTAAGTGACGAGGCTGTACAGTCAAAATTATTCATTTAATTTTTAAAGAAGAAGAAAAAAAAGAAAGGAATAGATTACCTTTATTTACCGTCAAGATTTTGCCGGGATAAAGGCGCTTATCTACAGCAAGGCAGGCCCGCTGACCCTGGCGTGAAAACTGCGACCAACCCCGTTCAACACGGAGTCCCGAATGGCGCTACGGCCGGGGGGCAAAAACACCGGAGTTTTCCGCTCCAACCAATATCCGACTAGTACAGGCAGTAAATTCCCGAGGAATTCAAGAGGTTCTTTGACATTTACAGCACAGCTGTGCTGGGGGCAATAAGTCCCTTTGTCTCATAAAATAAACATTTTTTTTTACTACCGTTTATATGCAAAAATGACCGACGGTCGAGCTCGATCGAGCCGGCTCGCGCTGCGCGCGCTAGCTAGTCATAATGCTATAGGGCGCCCTCTTGCGACGAATTTTAACAAATCTACTTTTTGGATATTTTCTTGTAACAAAAACAAGCAAAATTGCAAGTTTAACAAATAAGTAAAACTAATTGGGGGGGGGGGGGGGGACTAAGGTTATGAACTTGAAATTGTACTGAGAGACGGGGTCAGGAGCTGGGTTGCTGGATGCAATCCCCTAATCCTGCTTCCCTCAAAACAATGTACTGGGTGAACAAATTGCAAAATTCTATATCTCCATTTATTAGGAAAATGCCTCGAACTATCACCTTCATTTTTTTCAGTAACAAAGTTCAAACCTTAACAAAGTAACAAAAACCAACAGCATTACAATATAAATCCTTTTCAACATTTTTGTTTTAGTAAACTGTGCAAATTGTCATAACGTTCAGAATTCTTATTACAGCTTTTCATCAGAAAAATTTGCAACAAAAATTAATGATTATGATTATATAACTGATAAACTTTTACATTTAACACCAAAAGTCATTTTCAGTACAAATATGTTGGCAAAATAGTGACGATTATAATCTTACATTTATCCAAATTAATTTGAAATATTAATTCTTTTGTAAAAATTGCAATCTTACAATTACTGTGTAATTACTGTTATAGCAACTGTATTTTGAAACACTGCCTCATGCAGGTTTCTAGATTATTGCGCAGTTCCATCAGAAATCATCCAAACGCAAATTAGGCAGGTAGAACCGCTGCCCATCAACGATCCTTTATGGCCCACTACACAATGGAATGCTCTCCCTGAGAACAATGTATAGAGAGTGAACAGCCTGAGAAATTTAGACAAGCATTGATCAAGTTTATTTTTAGTTTGAAGTGAGCTTTTGTTGTTGAAAAGCCAACTTCAACTATCTCGCCTATTGTGACGGCCTTGCGACGGCCTTACAACAACCTTGCGACAGTTTTGCGACAGCCTTGCGACAGTCTAACGATGGTCTTGCAATGGTCTTGCGGTGGTTTTATTTGAGCTTGTGGATGCGTCGTAGCTGGATGTAACCCAGGACCAAGAAGATGACGCTCATTGATCCCAACGCAACCTCGTTCTGCCACAGACCCCAATCCGTGTCGTCAATGCCTTGCTTCTCTAGGTATGCTTCCCCAGGAAAACTATAGGGAAGGAAGAAATTCAGGGAAGCTTAGTTCCGGTAACATCTCACTTTTTAAACGTTTTTAAATCTAGAGCAAAGCAGTTTTTAAACCAAGTTTAGCCAAACCCAGGCTAGTCCTACCCTGTCCTAACAACAAGGCCTAGCCTAGCCAATCACTTTCCAGCCCATTCTTAACAAGCCTAGCCTAGCCTATCCCAGCCCATCAAATTCCAGCCCATATATACTAAACAAGCCTAGCCCAGGCCAGCCCAGCCCAGCCCATCACAGCACAACACAGCCTAAACTAGCCTAGCCCAGCCCATCACATTCCAACCCAGCCTAGCCTATCTAGCCCAGCCCATCCTAGCCTAGCCTATATTTCAGCCCAGCATATCCAAGCCTATATTTCAGCCCAGCCTATTGCCCAGCCCAACCCAGCCCAGCCCAGCCTATTCAAGCCTACCCCAGCCTACCCTACATTCCAGCCCAGCCTAGCCCATTTGAGCCCAGCCTATATATTCCAGCCCAAACTATCCAAGCCCAGCCCAGCCTTGCCTATTCCAGCACAGCCGATTTTAGCCTAGCCCAGCCCCGGCCCAGCCCATACACATTTGGTTTCAGGATGCATTTACTCATTTTACACAGGAGCAACCGAAATAAAACTGCAATTAAAGGTAGTATACACCATTTGCAGATATCGAAAATATTTACTACCGAATTATTAAGAAATACCTTACTCAATTGAAAGTAAATAATGATTCTAGGCATTCAGCAAAAGGATTGCGCTAGATATCCTGTAATTATTCAAAAAAATTGAATTTTATAAAGAAAACTTCGCTCTCGCCGGACGGCGAGAGCGAAACAACAAAGATAACATAAGAATAACTGCTCGACCCCGGTTGAAAACAAACGCTGTTTTTCGTGCTTTTCTCGGCATCCATGATTGTAAAACTTCGGAAAAGTCAGTTAAACGATATTTACTATGAAATACAACCCCCCAAATCTACCCATTCATGATAATTCAAGCAATTACCAATGGTGTATACTACCTTTAAGACTCACCAGTCAATCTTTGTACCATTCACAAAGGTGCAGAATTCTAATCCACGAAGCTCGTTCACTGACAGGGCCTGATCAATGTAAAAAATAGAACATTCAATCGTGACCCGAGGTACAGTCGTTCACCCCTTATCCTTAATTGCAATTCTTAAAAAAGCACTTTTGCGTCCCATTCATTTTGCCATTTTCAAAGATATTTTGATGCCTTTATGGTTTTTATGCTAATGAAAATGTCCATATTCAAAAGCAAATTTTAGCACCGAAAATTGCCGTAATTTTAAATATTTTGCTTCCGTTTGTCACTAATATTTTCAATACGCAAATTTCTGGGTTCACAATTTGAACAGAAAACTCTTTAAACCAAACAGTGTCTTCCTGAAATAACGTCGCAGCAACAGCGCCCTCAGTTGTCTAGAAAAGCGTGGAAAATTATAAACAAAAATGCACTTTTTAATAATATTAAAGATTCCACTTACGTTGAGACTGTATCGGAAAATGCTCAGGTATTGAAGCCACTGCAGCCATTCAGGCAAGGACGCAACGTTCAAAAGTAATCCGCTGAAGATCTGTGTAGAAAAACAACGCCCAAACGTAATTACTTCCACCATTCTAAATTACCTTTTGCAGTCATGTTATTTAAAAGTAGGATACACCATTTGCAGATATTGAAAATGTTTACTCCCAAAAATCGCCGGACAGCAATCGTAAAAAAAGCAAAAAAACAAGAACAACTACTCGACGCCGGTTAAAAAAAAAACGCTGTTTTTCTAGCTTTATTTTCTCGAAATCCATAATTGTAAAACTTCGGACAAGTCAGTTAAAAGACATTGACTATATTCTGTAGAGAAAATATAAGAATGTAAGGGGAAAAAACCCAGTTCAGCCTTACCATCATGAGTATGTAACATACGGCAATAAACAGCGTTGCGATGGCCATGATTGAAACGCTGGAACTAATAGCAAAGGACAAGGCGCACGCTGTGATGGTGGTCAACATGAGGGTCAAGGTGTAAATAAAGAAGGCATCGACCTCCGCCTTAAGCCCTGAAAATCAGAAAATGACAACAAAATACAAAAAACGGCGGTTGGTTGTGGGCAGTGTTGTCAAGTCCATTCATAATTTCACTTACAATCGGTAATGAACAGTTAACCAGTTCGCGACAGAGGACGTATTTACACAAAAGGTTTTCCCCATATTCAAAATGGATGACGCATAAACACGTCACAGGCAAGGCCGGCAATGTCTGTCAGCAGGGAGCAAGGCCGCAAAATGCGTGGGTGTGCTTTCCGGTACCATCGGCCTGAACCCGCCTCATATCGAGTTTCGTTAAAAATAATCCCGCGTCTCGGCTCGGTGATGTTAAAATGATCCCGGCGCGACCTGGTTACGGCCGACCTCATACTCGACATCACAAAGCATGCGCTGTGAAAATTGGCCGAGTTGAAATGTTTTAACATTACAACAGCAAAGAAATCACAGGATAAACACTTTACTATTAACAATACCGTTGACAAATAAAGTAATGAAACAGTAACTTTTCCTGAAACGAACAATACTCCATTTTACCTATCATCCAGTAGGTGATGGAGCAGAACATGAGTGTTGGGAGGATCCGCATAGGGAGGAGATCACAGAAAACCTTGGCGAAGAAGTAAGCGGAACACCTGTAGAATCCACTGGCAGACTCATGACTGAGATGGAAAAAAAGAAACAATATTATGAAAATGCTGCTTTGCAATGTGTTATAGAAAACTGGGGCATTTATAAAATTTTGGCTGTCTCTCGAGCCTTGGATTTAACTTTAGAATAATTTCGACATTTTTAACATCAGAACCAACTGGAAAATAAATACAACTTTTGCCTTGTATTATTGGGTTCAATGTTCCTTATACAAGCAAAACGTGAACTCATATCAAGAGTGCCTCTCAGTCTGAGGACTCGAGTCTCCTGAAGGCCTAAGCTGACACAATGCTGGGGTATCGGAAAAGGGGCGAAATGTTCATGACATTACATGCAAATAAATGACCTTTGAACTTCGAACTCACACAAAGACGACCCTTTCTCTGATGAAGAGCTCCACGGCACTGAGGTTGCTGAAAACCATATTCATGATGAGAAAGAAGAAAGCGCCAACCCTGTTCAAAAACAAATTACAAAAAGGCCATAGATTTGTTTCCATCATTTCAGTCTGGTCAGACTTGTATTTTTTGGGTCAGGTTTAGCCATTCTGTTAAAACTACGAAATCAACCCAAATAACTTTTCTTTTTTTTCTGGATTCTGTTTGGTTTTCGTCGGTTCATGTCAGTTTTTCCCTGATTTTTTTGTCAGCTCAGGTTGGGTCGGTCTGGAAGTTCATATTAGTTTCTGTTCAGAATTTTTTATTTTCGTATTTGAGTCAGTTTTGCCTGATCAACCTAACCTAATGCACGCAATTACTGCATACCTGTTCTGTATACCGGATTCAGAGAGATCTAGCTGGAAGTACAGACCACCAACTACTAGGCCGAATATCACCATGAAGCCAATCTGTGCGGATGACAAGAAGAAAGAATGAACATATAAAGAAATATAACTTCATGATAAGGATTCATGTCATTCATCGATACAGCTAGTATTTGTTAATTAATGCTCAACAAACAACCCTTTTGATTATATTTAACTGGACGTATTGCATTACCTGTATGTAGGTCTGCATCGGATTTCTGAGTACGTTCAAGATGGTCCGTTTGGAAACGTAGTACAACTGCAAAATAACCAGAATTTTGTCCTCAAATAAACCACACAGAGAAATTACCTGGTACCATTGCAACAACAACAATTAAAGTTGAACAAAGAAATTGACAGAAGCGAGTTTTGAACATGCGATCTCCGATTTGCCATTCCGGTGTTAGTTGGTAGAGCAACCAGGGGCCAATTTCATAGAGCTACTAAGCACAACAATTTGCTTAGCATGACAATTTGTCCTTGGCAAAAACAAGGTTTCAGACCAAATTTTTACCCGATCTTTATTGTTCTGGATTGATAATCAGCTGTTTTCTTGCTTAGCATGAAAAACATTTATAATTTTGGCTAGTAACCTGTTTTTAATGAGCAAGACTTTTTGTGCTAACCAATTTTTTTTGCTTAGCAGCTCTATGAAATTGGGCCCTGGAGGTTGCAGGTTCAAACCCCACTCCAGCCTACTTCTACTTATATAATATCACCAAATTGTTTCCATTAAAACTGGCACCAGAAGCAATCTAAAGAATACCCAAATGACTAAACGAAAAAGGACGATACAGTTATGCAAAGTTATAATTATTTTACAAGGTAAAAAAGTTAGTTTTTGAGGGAGGTTCAAAATAATTTAGCCTCAGTTTAAGGTTATTGGTCACCCACCTCATACAATTCCAGAAAATTTATGTTTGGCTAGTATTGGCTAGTAAAAAAATGCTGGGTCTAACTTAATTGGATCTCGAGGTATTGCCCATTACAGATGGCATGTACAAAACTGGAGCTTCATTGTAAATGTTGAAGACAGAAACTTAAAGGTAGTATACACCATTTGCAGATATCGAAAATATTTACTACCGAATTATTAGGAAATATCTTACTCATTTGAAAGTAAATAATGATTGTTGGCATCCAGCAAAGTTATTGCGCTAGATATCCTGTAATTATTCTGAAAAGTAGAATTTTATAAAGAAAAATTCGCGATCGCCGTCCGGCGAGCGCGAAAAAACAAAGATAACATAAGAATAACTGCTCGACGCCGGTGGAAAACAAATGCTGTTTTTCGTGCTTTTCTCGGCATCCATGATTTTAAAACTTCGGACAGGTCAGTTAAACGATATTTACTATAAAATACAACCCCCCAAATCTACCCATTCATGATAATTCAAGCAATTACCAATGGTGTATCCTACCTTTAAAAGTCAGTTTTGAACTTACGATCTGTAATTGGCCATGTCTTAAGATTCAATTAAGCTAGACCTACCATTATTTCTAAACACCCTTCTCATCAACACTACAAACTTAAATTCTCTGGAATTGTAGGAGGTGGGCAAACAATCACCTTGAACTTGCGTTAACTTTTTCTAAACGTTGTACGTGTCACTGCCAACAGTGCACTTTTACCTGTGTCACGAAGGAAGTCGGGTACTTAATGACGACGTTGTCAACTTCGTCTGACGTGGAGTACTCCTTGTAGATTTGGTTGGCCTCTTCCATCAGGCTGTTGCTGAGCTCCGACGACCTGTAGCGTCGCGAGAGCTTGTCGCTCAGCGAGTCCGGTTTAATGCTGACAATCGTTTCGTCGTTATTTTCAGAGGAATCTGCCACATTACCTGTACCTTATTAAGGGCATAATACAAAATAAAAATAATCGTGCTTATATAGCGCTTTTCATCTCATCAACGATCTCGAAGCGCTTTAAAAGTACAATCACAATTTTCATTAGCATTAAAAACACCAAAATATCCTTAAAAATGGCAAAACAAAAAATGAAAATAGGGTTAATTGCAAACGCCAATTTCCTTTAAGACTAGTCTTGGGCACAGACTGGAGAGAATTGTTATACCCCAAACTTCAGTCTGTGAAACGTCGGCTCTCTGAACCCGAAAACTTAAATGTGCTCTTACTCGTTTTGCCATTCCCCATTGCCATGGTAACGGCCGTGGAGTCGCCGTTGATGATGTCCAGGAAAAAGTCCGGCGGATTGTTGTGTTCCTCACACACATAACCTGGGAAGGAGTCAACAACAATTATTTTGCGCCCAGTATCCATTTTGTGTCCAGTGTCCATTTTGTAGAATTTGTTGTGCTTTAGGCCAAGCTTTCGTAGCAATGGCATGTCATGTATTTAATTGGATTTAATGTGATAAACAGATACGAAACAGACTGAACAAAATTGGTTTTTTTGTTTTTCCTAAACCAACCATTATCAGAGAAATACTGCAATGCTTGATTGGCCTCGCCATGGTACACCGTGTTGCCTAGCGACAAGAGATGCATCCTATCAAACAGCTTGTAGATGGAGTATCGGGGTTGGTGAATGGAGAAAATGATAGTGCGCCCTCGCTGTGTCAACCTGGAAAACGACAGATTTTGAGAGACGTTTTCGGGTATTTCGTCAAATTTCTATCTTAAGGGATAGCTTACTTTTGCAACTATCTAAAAAGTAACTTACCAAGTTACTGTTCAAAACATACTTGGTGTATTAAAATAGAAGTATATGACTCTAAAATTATTTCTGTAACGATATTACACTGACTTGGAAAGCAGCAGCATAACTGCGTTTGCCGTGCTGGCATCGAGGCCAGTGGTTGGTTCGTCGAGAAACAGCACTCTTGGTTTAGTGATCAGCTCCATGCCTATGTTGGTCCTCTTCTTTTCACCTCCAGAGACGCCACGGATAAACTCCGTTCCAACCTTGGCAGTTCACAGGGATTTGTTTGTTAAAATTTTGATATCAATTTCAAAGACCCCTTAAAAGTAGGATATAAACATCTACACAACAACTGGTTTCTTTTCAACCAGGGGCCAAATTCACGGAGCTGCTAAGCACAAAAATTTGCTTAGCACAAAAAAGTCTTGCTCAATAAAAACAATTTCTCAGCCAAAATTCTACGTGTTTTTCATGCTAAGCAAAAAACCAGCTGATTGTCAATCAAAAACAATAAAGATCACGTGAAAATTTGGTCTGTAACCTTGTTTTTACCAAGGACAAATTTTCATGCTAAGCAAATTTTTGTGCTTAGCAGCTCCGTGAAATTGGCCCCTGATGTTTAAAATAGGATAAGTAAACAATCCAAAACATGACAATTTTTGAGGATCTCAGGATGTAATGGCCCTTTAACATATATCACAGCATCATATAGCCCTACTGTTCACCCTATCGATTTCAATAATGATTTTCACACACACGGAGGGTCCCAGGGTTAAGCCTAGTTTGGCACATAGTCAAAACTTTTGCACCATCATCAATTACATTTAAGCTCTTAGGAATACAGCTGTAGTACTCACGGTCCCAAGCCCTTCATTGCATGATTTAAAGGTAGGATGCAACATTTGCAAATATCAACAAATGTTACTACCGATTTATGAAGAAATATCTTACTTTTTTTAAAGTAAATAATGATTGTAGCCATCCAGCAAAAAGATTGCACTAGATATCCTGTAATTGTTCCGAAAAATGTAATTTAAAAAACGATCGCCGGACGGCGATCACAAAAAAAACAAGAATAACATAAGAACAACTGCTCGACGCCGGTTGAAAAAGAGCGCGTTTTTTCTTGTTTTTCTCAGTATCCAACGGATAGTTTTCAGTTCAACTGACTGAACTGCACCTTTGTCCCCGAGCAAAGATCCAAGCCAAGCTCGTTGATGATGTCTTGTACTCGTTGCTTTCGTTCCTCCCTGGACACTTCTTTGGTGAGACGCAGGTTTGCCGAAAACTCCAAATTTTCCTGGACAGTCAAAGTCCCCATAACAACATCCTCCTAAATTAAACAAAAAAATAACAATTGCAATAATTCTAACTAAAAGAAACTTCCAATAAAGTTAAACTAGTGGCAGTCTGATTTGTTTGGGTCTTTGATTTATTATTTGTTTTCAGATCTACTTTTTTACAATTAACCTTAAATAACATTTGACCTCAGA
This sequence comes from Crossaster papposus, assembly GCA_037893245.1. NCBI lineage: Eukaryota > Metazoa > Echinodermata > Asteroidea > Velatida > Solasteridae > Crossaster > Crossaster papposus. Next base: position 573,733 of record JBAIAA010000379.1, on the reverse strand, counting down.
ATGTGACTTTTAACACCACCACCTTAACTATGACCCAAGTTTAATTGCAATTGAACTTACTCAAGTTTTTTAATGAGACCAATTTTACAATACCAGCCTCTTTTACAATTCGACCTCAAATGAGTTTGATTGTACAATGTAATAGGACTTTAATTTTGCATATTAGACAATTTTTTTGAGTGATTTCGAGTCTCTTTCTTAACTTTTTGTCAGGCAAGACAAAAGAAAAGTCAGATTTCTCGTCTAATAATGATATTTATGTGATATCTTGACCAATGTGACTGACCAATCTGTCACTCACCTGAACAACATACCCAGAGACAAGTTTAAATTTTTCAGGTTGGGCTCGTCTGTCAATCAGTACTGTCCCAGACAAGCCTCTGGGATCTTTTCTCGCGGCCAAGACATCAAGCAGGCTAATTGAACCAACACAAAACAAAAACATTGTTTTATTTCCCCGCAGTTTACGGTAAGTCAAAATTTTCAAAATGAACACACACACACACACGCAGCTTTACCTTACATACGCACTGTGGACATTCCTTTGTCTTCGTGTAGTTAACAAACTTTGACTAAATACTCATTTTTCTCGCTTCCCCAAAACAAATTTACCCTCAAATTTGGATTATGGGCCTCTCAGCTGTCCCTTCTATCTTTTCTATATATAACCCTAACCCGTTTTTCCTCTAGCGCTCTTTTTCGGAAACTGAAAAACGGATTGTGGACGTGTGCAAGTCCACAAACCGTAACCTCTTCCCGCATCGTGTGGACCTATATTGTTCGGAGGTCCACAGTGCGTATGCAAGACTAACTCACCCATGTACGTTTGTTTATGGTGTAAATCGAGGAGTTTCCTTTGTTTTCTGACGGCTCTCATTGGTTTTGTACACGATTCTCAATCGAGGTTGCCTCGATTCTAACCCTAACCCCAATTCACCTTCGTGTCGCCAGGTATGTGTCCTCGATTTACACCATAAACAAACGCAACCACACACAAAAATGGCAGGGGGAGGATTTGAACATACAACCTTCCGAAGACTGTTACTAAAAATTGTTTGTTTTGAATGTGACTGCATCTGTTGTTGGTATTTTAATATGGAAAGCTTTGAGGGCCAAGGAGCAAATAAATTTTGAAAAAGAAGTTTTCATTTTTGTGCTTTTAACCAGTTCGGGCTGGGATTTTTTTACACAAATAAACCACAAGGGAAACTGACTAGGTATTTGCAATTATTTCTAGGTGAACAAAGAAATTGGCAAGGCGGAACTTGAACCTGCGATCTCCGGAATACCGGTTTGTCAGGTACATTACCAGAAACCAAGGCCGTGTCCGAGCTCTGGCCAGTTTCATAATAATAATAAAAATAATTATAATAATAATAATAATAATAATAATAATAACTAGACATGTGTTTGTGGACAAACACAGAGCTGTTTCGAGTGTCTAACATCACTTTCAATATGTGTGTGTGGTGGTCTATGTGTGTGCCAAGTCTCAAGTCGATCAAATTTACGAAAGTGTCAAAGTCAATAGTCTAAAAAAAAAATAAGAGCTATTACTTACGATGTTTTTCCACTGCCTGTCGGTCCAAGAATGGCATTCATCCCAGGACCAAATATGCCACTGAAAAAGGCAGATAACCAGTGATATTTCCTTTGCAAATACACTTTGCAAACATACACAGCATATTTAATGTATTGTGGTGTTTTCTTTCCTTCATTTCGTTATATTTTTGCTGCGAATCAAAATGAATTAACAAAGTTTCGGGACATAGGGGAAGGGTAAAGAGCTCATATTAAAAGTAAATTTTTCTTGGGAAAATTTGTTTTGTTCTACCTAACTAGTTCGTGCCAGTTCACGCCAGTTCATACATGTATCAAATTCTTTCTGGTCACAAGTCACCCATATGCAAACAGGCCAAAAACCACTTTGTCAGATAACCTTGACCCAGCCTCCTGGCTGTGTAAAATCCACTTTTACAGAACATAATTTGTATGCATACACTGTACAGTACTGAACCAAGAGCGATGATATATTTCCTTTTATTTTAGAAAATACGCGAACCTAAACAAAGGTTATGTGACCTGTTCCAATGAAACCCGGACAAAGTCGCACAATGTGTTTTGTCACAATGTACTCCTGAAGTCATTTCTGGATGGATTTTACCATTTTGAGGTTTTAGGTTTTCCTAAGTCACTCACTATTAATCTACAATCTCCTCAAATTTAAACAAAATCCGTCTACCAGAAGTGTGTTTTTTTTGGTCAATTTTGTGAAACATTTGTGTATAGAAATAATACGCTTTTCTCAACTTCAAAGCTGTTTATCTCATAATTAGGTTGTCAGGGTTTTATCACTAAATCTAGACCCCAGGAAAGATAGGGTGGGGGTACATATGTAAATGATACATCATTTTAAAGCTGAGAACCTAGAGAATTTGAAAAAAGCAAAATCTGAAAAACTAAAAAGTCGACTTTGTCTGGGTTTCGTTGGAACAGGTCACATATTGTTAGAAAGCTGACATGCCAAACAAAATCGACTCCAAAGAACTTAGCCCCCAGGGGCGCTATTTAATATGATAATGTTAAAGACTATTTTTTCGCTGAACGCCCATTGTTTTTTACACAAAATTGGAAAACTGCGAAGTTTAACACTAGGGAAACACTAGGAAAAATCAATTATTCGTTTAGAATTTTGTTTTTAATATTTTCGTTAGCTCTTTATATTTACCTAGCATCGTTTAGTATGACCTTGTCGATTTTCTTGCCATTTTCTTTGGTTTTAACCACATAGTTGACGTTGTGGAAAGACACAGTGCAGCCACACACTGATTGGCTTCTGGCCAGCTTGGTTTCCACTCTGGGGGCGTGGTTATCATCTGAGTTTAAGTTATCAATATCATAGGTGGAGTCGGTAATAGGGAGAAGGTATTCCTGTTTCATAAAAAAAAAGATAAAGAAATAGGACAAACTTCTAAAGGTTGAATGAAGTATCATGTCACTTTTATTTGTACATCATCATTATCTTGATCGTCTGCGGTATCCATGCCAAAACATTTGTGAAAAAAATATTATAAAAACAAAACTCCATTTGCGAGTTTGAGTGCAGCTGCCAAAATTGATGGCAATGTTAAAATGCAGCCCGGACAAAACACGACAAGAAATTGTATAAACTAGAGAGCAACAGTGCCAATGCAAGCGATTCATGCCAAAACATTTGCGAAAAAAATATTATATTCATTTTATATTTAGATTTATTAAGTATGATGGCTTCCTTTATTCAATTGTATTCACAAAACTAACATCTGATGGATCAATGGATAGAATGTTTTGCGGGTTGGCATTGTGTACCTAATGGGTCAAATAGTTTCAATGCACGTGATCGACGATCCACGTCGGATGGCAGGGATTTATTCAGGTGTGGTATACATACTTGAGACTCTCCATAGACTTTGTACACAGCACTATGGTACAACTACTGTGGTGTCTTACATACAGTTACACCAATTGAATTTAACCCAGTACACACACAAATGTATTTCTAAATTTGGTACCCTGTGGAGACCTGAACACAATATGGGGACAATGGGAGTCAAAATATCTCCTCAGGGTATGAATACATCCCACAAGGTTTTCACAAAATAGATTCATGGATTTTACTCAAAAACTAGGTTTAGTGTTTGGGTTATATAATATAATATAACTCATTATAAGGTATATTTGATCCAAATTTCAACCCAGGAAATTAGCCATGGTTGAAATTCAAATAGGTACATTTCCATTTTGATGAGAATTGTTGACAAATTTCACAAATTGTACAACAACAAGAGAACAAATAGATGTCTCCACATTAGAATACAATACAAATTTGCGGATATCTGTATCTGTAATTGTATCCATACAGTTGGCAAAGCATCCCAGGGAAAACATAAATTCCAGTCGTATACTCTCATCATCATCATCATGTTACTTTATTTCCACACAACAATATTATATTATATTATGAAATATTTAAACCACTGCAGAATAAGTGTGGATGGGGGCCCCCAAAAAGCAAGCTTGTCGAGTGGGGGCCCCCACTAACAACGTAGGACAAATAACAAACAAAAACACGATATACAATTATTGTAGTACATGTAGCATATTAGAGAGAAACAAAAAATACTTATAACCTGTACTTATAACCTGTTGCCTGTAACCCCGTGAAGCAGAGACATATTTTTATCATCAGTTTGAATATTTATTTAATAATTTAATTTTGTACTTGCGTTTAAAAGTACGCAGGCTGGATATAGCTTTGAGAGAGGGGTCAATAGAACCCCACAGCTTGGGGCCTTCATGTTTCACTGTAGCTTTAGCAAGCTTAGTACGAGCATAAGAACGATGAAATTCCTTGCATTGTCTTGTGGAGTAAGAATGAACTTGTTGATTTTTTGTGAATAGCGAGCAAATGGATTTTGGTAATTTAGTGTTACTAAGTTGGTGCATGAAGGAGCCAAGCTGGAGACAGTAAATATCAAAGACTTTCAATGTTTTACAATTATAAAAAGGAGATTTAATACTATGGTCATTGAAATTAACATTGTTAATTATACGTAAAGTATTCTATTAATTTGACCTATACCACTATTTCCCCATGCTAGAATGCCATATGAAATGTAAGGCAAGACAAGGGTATTAATTATAAAGAACCATTAAAATATCACGGGGAAAAAATTGTTTTAATTTTAATACAAAGAATACCTACATTTCTTGAAATAACTGTACATATGTAATTGACATGCCGTTTCCATGTGAGACTGTCGTCGATCATTATGCCCAAAAATTTAATGCAATTGGTTTTTATAATTATTGACTATTGACAATGATAATTTCAGGAATTTGATATTGCTTTTTAGTAAATAACATATAATTAGTTTTTTTAACATTAAGGGATAACTTGTTTGCTTTTATCCAAGACGATATTTTTTCCATGCGCATGCGGTCAGGTCAGCCTGACCATCATCATTCATGGCCTGACCATGGAGGTAGGAAAAAGGGCCCGACTTACCCGTGCCGTTTCTTGGTGTCGTTTTGTCTCCATGCTGCGTGAACAAACTCGTGACATCGACGATGACGATTCACCCTCTATGCCTAGCCTTTATACTGAAAAAAGCCCGATGCGGTCACTTAACTTGTTGGACTTGTACCTTTTATCAGGCTAGTATTGTTGATACTGATACAACCATTTGAATTGGATGAATATGGCACGCGGTATTTACACTATTTTTGTAAGACTGTTTACCCCATTTACGATAAAATTATTATAAAATGAATGGCGGAGGTGATTCGACGACGATTTCGTGAAAGAACACAAATGTATACAAACAGTCGTCGTAAGCATTGTAATGTTGTGCAGCTAAGTTATGCAATTAGTTTTGTTGTGTAAGTTTTTTTGTTGTGTAAGGTTCTTTGCGTAAGCCGCGCTTTAATTACGCCACTTCAGATAATATTATTTGTTTTTGATAAGTTGACTGAAAGCTTATTGCATAAAAGACATTTATAAGAGACGATAAATATAAGTTCTTGGTTTATCCATAGCCTTTACAGCAACATTAGCGTCGTGGTGGGTGTCGTTAGCAAAGAGGCAGAATGAAATTAGATCCTTTAGGCCCGATTGACTTGCAGATGTCGTTCACCGACTATAAAATTAATCATAAACAGCCGTGGCCCTAGAACAGATCCCTGAACTCCGCAATGTTAAACATTAAACCAGTGTTGTTGTATGTCAACATTGCAATCTATTTGTCAAGTAGCTTCTAAACCACTGTAATGTTACACCATGAACAATAATGTAGCCTATATATAGCTTATATAAGCTAACTTATTATGACCTCAGTATCAAATGCCGGGTTGGTTTAGCGATACCGCAGCGGATATGCCATAACTTTGATTGAGACTTAACTTTGATTGAGACTTAACTTTGATTGAGACCAGTAACTTTGATTGAGACCAGTAACTTTGAATGAGACTTAACTTTGAATGAGACTTATTATTATTATTATTATTTATTCGGCCAAGAAATAAAAAACAGTACATTGACAAAGTTATACAGCTGTACATGAAATCATTGCAAGTATAAAGTAACAATATGCTTTCAATATAACAGAAACAATAAGTTTGAATAGTAAAACTGAATTATTCAAGAGGTTAAGAGGATTAGAGAGCTGGGGTCAGTGGGGGAGGGGGTTATCGGAGGGAAACGAAGGAAAATGAGAAGTAAAGTATGCAATGGGGATTGGGGAAGGACTTAACTTTGATTGAGACTTAACTTTGATTGAGACTTAACTTTGATTGAGACCAGTAACTTTGATTGAGACCAGTAACTTTGATTGAGACCAGTAACTTTGAATGAGACTTAACTTTGATTGAGACCAGTAACTTTGATTGAGACCAGTAACTTTGAATGAGACTTAACTGTGATTGAGACTCAAGACTTAACTTTGATTAAGACTTAACTTTGATTAAGACTTAACATTGATTAAGACTCAGAGACTTAACATGATTGAGACTTAACTTTGATTGAGACTTAACTTTGATTGAGACCAGTAACTTTGATTGAGACTTAACTTTGATTGAGACTTAACTTTGATTGACTTAAGTTTGATTAAGACTTAAGTTTGATTAAGACTTAACTTTGATTGAGACTTAACTTTGATTGACTTATACTTTGATTGAGACTTAACTTTGAGTGAGACTTAACTTTGACCAGTTTTACTTGATTTGATTTGTGTGCTTCGTTTGCCTAAAACTACAAAGCTACATCATACACAAAAATGCACCAATTAAAATTGAAAACATTTTATTCCGTTGTTTGAAAAAGCCTCAAATCAACACAAAACACTGGCAAATCTAATTTACCCAAGTTGGAAGTATACTCTCTGTTAAATGATAACATTCAATACCCAGAAGTCAGTGTTAATTAGTTATCCTTATCCCAAGCCTATAGCGTTAGTATTGTTTAAACGTGTTTGTAGTTATACAAAAAACATAGTACAAAGAATTATAAAGACTGTACTGATAGTGAGTGATACACAATTTTAGAGCGGCGCTAAAAATAGCGCCCTCTAGGTACATTATATGGCTACCATGCTCTTTCGTGCCTAACTCTAGTACTAGATACAGCTATAGCTATGCTTTCTTACAAACAAATCTGGCAATATCAGCAGTGCTGTGAAGCAACCGAGAAACGACGACCCTCTCTGAAAGCAAACGTACTATAATGTCGCCGCCAAAAAACCTTTAAAACCCTAACAATCCTCAATCCTCCATAATTTTATGCTGTTTGCGATACACTGAAATATCGATGTGACCAAGCAAGACAGGTATGATACGTCTAAAATCACACAAGACAAGTTCCAACCATTGTCTTACGGCGAGTTTAAAAAGATTATGGTACGATTCGCCAACGTTTTTTTGTATGCCGTCAAGTGCTGCTCAATCTTCCTTCGTTGGTTCGTTGATTGTCATTAGTCCCTCGTATAATGACCGCTTGAATATAACAGGTCATAGATGCACGCGTACCACCTCTACCCATGGGGCTATGGATCCTTGCTCCACTGCGCCACTCGGGTATAATTTAGGTGAACAGGGCTAGCGGTTAGTGTGCCCCTATACTCCGGGTTTTAGCACACACAGACCTTTAACTCTAGGTGGCTTTCTGGTCATGGCGTGCGACTTCCTTAAAACCCAAATTGTCTTTGGAGTCAAGCGTGCCCATATTCACCCCCTTCGTCTTTGATCGCCTTATCCACTACGCCAGCACAGCACGAGTCTTCTCCCTGGCCAAGAGATATGAGTCTCATAGGCACGGGGCCTTCCACCACCGCGCCTAGGCTATCTTCCGGACTCGTCTGCGGCGAATCTCCGTTAGTTTTTTTGAAATATCGACGGAGGTTGCGGATGGCCTGGCTAAGGCTCTTGTTAAACGTCATCTGCAGGGAAATAAGAAAAGAAAAATTGATGAATTCAGTGGGTGGGTGATGCTTCATAAGATTTTTCCCAATCCTAAAATCAGTTTCTTTATCTTTTCTTCTGAGAGACGGTAAACCACGTTTGGGAGAACAGTGAAAGGTATTGTCAATATTCTAAATTTGGGTAATATACGCATGACTAGACTATACTAGCTTCCAACTGCGTTTTCCTTGCTAAGTCTAACCTTACATTAAATTGCAATAATGTGCAATAATGTTATTATTATATATTTCTGGTAATGATATCAAGGATCCCTCAAAAGCGCCGAAGACACTAAAATTGTAGCTTGCAAGCCTGAAGAAACCTGTAGAGAGAAGACAATGAGAAGAAGGTACAGTTTTAGAGGTGGGAGGAAAACCCCAGAAGAATAACCTGGGGGGAAACCCACGGAGTCAGACAGGGACCGAAAACCCAATCCACATATTGGCCCAGGCTGGGTCATGGAAGGCGAGAAAAGAACCGCTACGCCAACCTGACTCCACGTTTAAGCGTCTCTAAATCGCCATTAGGCGGCTATAAATAACACGAAACAACATTTACGAATTGCATGCCATACCCATGGTGGGGATTCGCCGTCAAAAGCTAGCACTGGGTACTTCCCTAGCACCGTGCGTCCAATGTTATGGTAGTCCTTCTGAGTCAGTCTTTGCCCGTTGGTCATGTCGAAGTAGAAACGGGCACACGCGTTATTTACCCTCTTGCGTAACGAGGAAAGAGGTATTTCCCCGGTGCCGGTGATAACCGTACCCATTCTCGTGTGTAACCTTAACATCTCCTCTAGGTCGCTGGGAAACTTAGGAAGAGGCGCCGGGTAGTCTATTGTCACGTAGTAGATATCTTTGGGTGGTTCGGGCGAAGAAGACTGCGGCGGCAAATCCTGGAATACCATATTGGTGCTGGGATATTTAAACGGAGGGCCAGCTTTGGTGGGGTTGGTAAGACAGAAAGCCAGTATACTTGTGTTAGCCTGCTGGTTCGCAGACGCAGGCCGTTGCAGCTCATCTGAGGAAATCGAAGGTATGGTGTTCATGGGTTGGAAATTATGAACTTTCTGCCCCAAGGTTGGATCTGAAGGAGGCATTGCATAGCTGTTATTAAAGGACAATCTTGTCTTCTTCTCGGCTGGTTGGTAGTTCCTATCCGCCGCGTCGGGCCATGATTGGTACACCAGCTCAGCGGGCAAATTGCCGAGAGTGGTTGAGTGAGTGCTACTAGGGGCAGGATGCCGGACGTTGCTGGGCCAAAGTGATGTGACCGAGTCAGGATGTGGAACGTGGTGTGAGCTTGTTGGGTGTACTACGTGGTCCGGTGGAGCCTGTCCTGACGACGACGGTGACTGGTTATCGGTGCTTGGCGGGTTTTGGAATCCCGGACTTTCTTCCTGTTAGATTAAAACAACAACTCCATTAAAGAATCACGAAACTAAGCCCTCTGTTTGCAAATACTAAATCCCAAAGACTGAAACATGGTATTATATAGACCCAGACGATTTAGTATGTTTAGGCCTATAGAAAATTAATATATATAACATCGACATTTTTGTCCATGAACAATATCCACGAAAAAGTACATGACGATCAGATTATAGCATAAAGCCTTTTTATAATAAACTCCTTGAGAAGTACCTTAAACAGTTTCCGTAGCATGAATTTGAAGGCCAGTCTATCTTTGAGCGCGGGAAACAGGGCTTGTATTTCGTCTTTCTCGGCCGCCAGTTGCATCAACGTGTGCCCATCCAGGTCGTTCGCTCTGACAACACCCATGACCCGATTTTTCATTTCTTCCCGCGAACTGTCATTGCGTTGAATCCAGTCAAGAACTGTTTGGGTATCCCAGATGTCCGGAGAACTGGCATCTCGGCCTGAAAACATGATGGTGTTAAATCTTATACCGAAATTTGATGGACAATGGATTGAGTTGTGCACTGATAATGATCAACACGCCGCCATTAAAGAACACACATTGCATGGAATACTGCTAGACTGCACACACAGCCCCTACACGTTTAATATGTGCTGGGCTAAAAAACACGTTGTCATTGTGTGTGTGTGTATAGAGGAGCTTCCTTTGTGATATAGTTTGCATAATATACCGGTACTAGGTAGGTCAGGACGGTTGACCACATTCAGGGCCGCCACGCCACTAGAGCGCGCGGTGATCTTTGGTCATGCATGGCCACGTGGCGTGCTAGTACTGTACCCGACAACACGTATAGGTGCACTTGCACCGTGTATTAGTACAACCATGGAGAAATGTGTCTTATTTCTCCATGGTACAACAATGTACATTACATAGGGGGAGCAGAATTAGGCGGCGAAATTAAGGGTTGAAGTCCGACGCCTCATTAGTCCGACGCCTCATAAATCTAAATTTTCAGAATTATGAGTCGTCGAAATTATGAGGCATTCTATAGTAATCGGCCCCATAGCCCCGACGCCTCATAAGTTTGATGCCCCATAAGTCCGACTTCAGACAAATGAGGTGTCGGACTTATGGACCGTTGCAAAGAAACTTTCATTTGTCGAACAAGGCAATAACTAGTTTAATTATGTCTATAAAAAATGCATGCTAATTCCAACACTGCCTTGCATTTTACGCGATGTTTGTGAGCATTAATAACGACAGTCAGACCATTGGACAAAAGTCGGACTTATTATAGACTTCGAACTTAGAGATGGGTACGTCGAACATAAGCGTCGGGCTTTAAGTCGACCCGGCGAAGGAAGCCCTTATGCTTGTAACTGTGAGGGACGTATAATAAGTAGTACCCAATGGTACTTAGTTTACTAAACAGGAAAGAATGAACAATAACTTAATTAATATATGGGATGCTGCGTAGCACTGACCCAGTGGGCAAGTTGTTACCGGTTACTGATATTACCGGTAATATCACCCCAAAATTTGACTAAGTCCAAATGTTACCGATATTACCGTGTTATTACCCAAATGATATTACCGGTGTGATAATGAAATTGTTATAAATTCCTTAATATTTGTTTTTTTAATATAAGGATTGGATCTAATTGATCCTTGAGACCGACAGGATCTGTTTCTGATGAGAAAAACTCTTGAAAAATGGTGCAGCGGTCTACCAAATTTCAAAGTCCAAATATAACCGTTATTACCCTGTTGAAACCAACATGTTACCGAGTAACAACAGGATAATACAGGTAATATGGGTAATGTGGTGAAAGGGTTGAATTGGTTATAACATCGGGAACTTGAGTAATAACAGTAACATTTCCAAGTTCTAATATTACTGTTATTACCCTGTTGAAACCGACATTTTACCGAGTAACAACAGGATAATACAGGTAATGTGGGTAATGATGAAAGGCTTGAATTGGTTATAACATTGGTAACTTGAGTAATAACAATACAATTATAGCAATCCTAGCAACATTTCCAAGTTCAAATATTACTGTTGTTACCCTGTTGAAACCAACATGTTACCGAGTAACAACAGGATAATACAGGTAATATGGGTAATGTGGTGAAAGGGTTGAATTGGTTATAACATCGGGAACTTGAGTAATAACAGTAACTTTTCCAAGTTCTAATATTACTGTTATTACCCTGTTGAAACCGACATTTTACCGAGTAACAACAGGATAATACAGGTAATGTGGGTAATGATGAAAGGCTTGAATTGGTTATAACATTGGTAACTTGAGTAATAACAGTAAAATTATAGCAATCCTAGCAAAATTTCCAAGTTCAAATATTACTGTTGTTACCCTGTTGAAACCAACATGTTACCGAGTAACAACAGGATAATACAGGTAATATGGGTAATGTGGTGAAAGGGTTGAATTGGTTATAACATCGGGAACTTGAGTAATAACAGTAACATTTCCAAGTTCTAATATTACTGTTATTACACTGTTGAAACCGACATTTTACCGAGTAACAACAGGATAATACAGGTAATGTGGGTAATGATGAAAGGCTTGAATTGGTTATAACATTGGGAACTTGAGTAATAACAGTAAAATTAGTAGCAATTCCAGCAAAATTTGTAAGTTCAAATATTACTGTTATTACCCTGTTGAAACCGACAATTTACCGGGTAACAACAGGATAATACAGGTAATGTGGGTAATGGTGAAAGGCTTGAATTGGTTATAACATTGGGAACTTGAGTACCGGGGGGTAATAACAGTAAAATTATAGCAATCCAAGCTAATAATTTCCAAGTTCAAAGATTACTGTTATTACCCTGTTGAAACCGACATTTTAGCGAGTTATAACAGGGTAATAAGAGGTAATGGGTAACAATTTACCGAGTTAATAACATGAAAATGCCAGAAATCTCGGTTACATTCTCCCTGGTAATATTTGGTAAATGGGGTAATATCAGGTGGTAATAACACGGCAATGCCAGAAATATCAGTTACATTCTCTGATATTGGGTAAATAGGGTAATATCGGGTGACCTCAATTTACATGTTGACCCCAAGTGGGCGTGATAAACCTTGGTGAAACAATTTTGTCACTTTTTTTCTACATGAACGTTATGTTTTGCGAAATAGCGATACGTTTAGGGTGTTTTCGTAGAGATAATTGTGTAATATTTATTTACTCCAAGTCTCAAAGAAACAAATTTGCCAAAAAACCAACACACAAATAAATTAACAACAAATTAATTGCAAACTAGCTGTGATTACAGACAGCGGTGATATTGGGCACATATATAGCATTTAAGTACACGCTAAGATTGTGGGCTCAGAAGAGTCATTGATGTTTATGTATACATTGTAGTATTGTTCCGGTAGTATCGTAATATTAGTATTAACCAATATAACCAATATAATTAACCAATTAATCAACAAATTAACAAATTTCGGGTAAATGGGGTAATATCGGGTAGTAATAAAAATGCAATGCCAGAAATATCGGGTAAAATAGGTAATATCGGGTGGTAATAACAATGCAATACCAGAAATATCGGGTAAAAGAGGTAATAGGGTGGTAATAACAATGCAATGCCAGAAATATCGGGCAAATGGTAATAACAATGCAATGCCAGAAATATCGGGTAAAAGAGGTAATATCGGGTGGTAATAACAATGCAATGCCAGAAATATCGGGTAAATGGGGTAAAATCGGGTGGTAATAACAATGCAATGCCAGAAATATGGGGTAATATCGGGTGGTAATAACAATACAATGCCAGAAATATCGGGTAAAAGAGGTAATATCGGGTGGTAATAACAATGCAATGCCAGAAATATCGGTAATCTCCCTGGCAATATCGGGTAAATGGGGTAATATCGGGTGGTAATAACGTGCAATGCCAGAAATATCGGTAACATTCTCCCGGGTAACAGTGGGTAAATGTGGTAATATCGGCTGGTAATAACGGGGAAATGTTCGTCTACTATTTCCCCGTTATTACTCGGTGATATTACCCGTAATAACGCGTTATTACTCGTTACAACCCGGGTAATATCGGTATGTTACCCAGTAATAACTAGCGTTATTACTCGTTACAACCCGGGTAATATCGGGTAAAATGCCCACTGGGGAGTGATGAACTTGCATAGAAAATATGAAAATATACTCACTGACCACCGGAAAAGAAACCAATCGAGCTTTCGGTGCGAATGCACTTTCTTCAGGGAGAATTAGGGCATATGGCTGGGGAATTATGGCTTGAGAATTATGTCTCGCTGGTACTGGTAGAACAAACCATAGAGCAAGGAACAGCAAACGCTTTCATCCCGTCAGGTTGAGCGTGCCAAGTTAATTATTTTACAGCTTGGTATTTTAATAAAATGTTATTTGGGCGCGAACTTTAACTTGAAGGCAATTATAGTTGACAGTGTAATCATCGTGCCCCTATACCGCGAAGTTAATAAAAAACAAAATAATATGGGTGGCACAGTTTTGGGGATAACTCATTCCTTTATGTTAGGTTTTGTTACAAACAATTCCAAGATGCTTAGTATAGTATATCCGCACCCAAAATACTCTTATTTCCAAATGAAACCCGGTCCAAGGCTCTACTGACCCCGCCCCCTCCGCACCAAATGCCGTACTAAACACGTCCTTCCCACCCCGCCAAGTAAAATAGTTTTCGAGGAAATGGTAAACAATTATTTAACACACACAAAATGCTGTAATACTAAGTTTAAGAATGAATGTATACTATATACTCCAAAACCAGCATGAGTTATTTATTTGCACACAAACCGGAATTGTTGACACAGCTCTATACATGCACGCGCACATGTTTAGTCATCCAATTTTGCCGGTGTCACGTGACCAATCAGCCATATTGGATTTTTCAGCGAACATGGCCTCCGCAGTGGCAACTTCACAAGAGGTAAAATCTACGTTTTCTCTTTTTAAATTTGAAGCTGTTTTTCTTTGAACATATATTTTGGAAGTGGGGGAGTACATGCCATGTTCTAATAAATTTTGAGGGATATAGCTCTTCGTGAAATGGATTTAATTAAAATATTTCTAACGTATGTCATCTGATCATGCGAAATTGTTTTTAACGCGTTGTGCAGTACTGTGCCATGTGCCATGTGCGCCGACGAATTTACGGGGCACATGGTCAATACATAGTCAATACGACAATACGATCATGGCGATGGTGGTACATGTAGTATAGGAAACATGACTACGGTGTACATGTACTCATGCCTACATAATAATTTGATTGAACACATGGAAACAATGTATTCTGACGCCGTTTTTTAACAACATTTAAATTGTTTCTTACTCTCAGTTTCACTCGCACTGTACTGTCTCACTCTCAGATTTTAAAAAAATTAACATTTTTGCAATGATTCATTGATTGACCAACCTAATATATATTTATTGAGATGATGGCATTAAAACAAAAAGTGGCGTTATGTTGCAACATTCTTTCCTTTTTTTACTTTATTTTACTGGTTGAAAAGCGATGCAACTTCTAGCAAAAATATTTATTTTTGATGACAGGAGAAACCTCAAGACATTAGTAAAGCGACAAAAACCGAAGGCGAGACCGAGACTGAAAGTCAAAGCCAGGCTATTCTTGATCCAGGGGACGCCATCAGGCACCCTCTCCAAAACAAGTGGGCCCTCTGGTTTTTCAAGAATGACAAGTCCAAATCCTGGGCCGACAATCTAAGAATCATAACTTCCTTTGATACAGTAGAAGGTTTCTGGGGGTAAGTTAAAATCATCAACATTTTCATAAATCTGCAGAAAGAAAAATTACCGTACTTGTTCAAAATCGATGGGATATTTTCAACGTTTTTTTCAACAGCATTGAAAATCTGTGACGGCATGTTTAAGTATCTTAACCCTAACCCTGCCAGATCCAGCACAGTGTATCACTGGTGACTGCTTGACCTTGCTGGACTCTGCACACAAGTCAATGTGACAAAGTATGCAATCTGTTGCGTCTGGCAGGGTTTCTAGCCAAAATACCTTGGAGGGTTAGGGATAATGTAGAATTTTACGACTAATATCGATTGATTGCACTCTTTTTCTGCTCAGGTTGTTCAACTATATTCAATCTGCCAGCAAACTTCAGTCTGGATGTGACTATTCCTTGTTCAAGGTAGATTTATCATAAACATTGACAAATATTTAAAGCTAACAGTAAATATACAGTATGGCCCACCAAAAAACTGACAAACTTTGTACATCTCTACCAATGTATGGAGAATGAAAAGAAACACGATGCCAAGAAATCCTGATTTGGTTCAGTAGTTTTAGTGCTCTCAAACATTGACACAATAGGGGAAACGTTGACATAAGGACAGCTCAGTTTGTACCTGGTGTTCCCGACTCTTCAACGGCGGTTGCAGGTTCAAATCTCGTTCTGTTTTTGTTCAAGTTTTTTAATTTGTACTCGTAGGATGGCATCAAACCGATGTGGGAGGACGGCAAGAACAAACCGGGGGGACGTTGGCTGGTGAATCTAGGACGAGCAAAGCCGCAGGACGTGGACAGATTCTGGTTAGAATCGGTGAGTCGATTGTATAAATACATCCCATTTAACCCTAACTCATTTACTACGAACCATGTATACCCATCCTGGCAAATCCCAACACCATATTGCAAATTGTACACATAAACTGTTCGAACTCTGATTCTGGAGGTATGCCTAACCCAGTGTAAAAGACTGTAGTTTAGGGGTCCAGTACCCATGCTAACAGATTCCAACAAAACCTGGTGTTGGAATTTGACTGGATGGGGATTGTTAGGGTTAATGGTCATGCCGCGCCGTCCAACTCGCGATTGATTGTATGTGGATTCAAACCCTGACTGAAAACATTGTGTTTGTGGTTTTTTTGGCAAGCACTTCACTACAAAATCCCCCTCTCTCTAAATACTTTTTGTATTATTATTTTTGTTTACCCCAATTGAATACCTAGAACGTTAGGGTTAATATCACGCTTGCCTTGTCTTGTTTTTCAGCTGTTGTTTCTGATCGGAGAGTCATGTGACGATGACAACGAGTTGGTCAACGGAGGTGTGATCAACGTCCGGGGTAAAGGCAACAAGATTTCCATCTGGACAGGCAACTACAAGAAGGAAGAGGGCATTCTAAAGATTGGGTGAGTTACAGTTTGCATCAGATGACGTATATGTATAAATGTACACGCTGAGTTCTTCCGAGATTTAAAACCGCTGACGGATAAACAGGTCACCAGCAAGGTTGGAACTATCTGTCAGCGACTGGTTCAAAACGAGTGAGGCCGGTTGTGCTTCCCACTGATACCGGCCTGAACCCGCCTCTGATCAAGTTTTTGTCAGCGAACGGCTTGCAGCGAGCGAGGCCGGAAATATTAAGGTGAGCTGCTCACAGGTGCCGGCCTGAACCCGTCTGGGATCGAGGTACAGACAAACAATCCTGCGCCTGGGTCCCATTCAGTGTGATGGATAGATTTGTGAAAGGGTAGTAATAAAGGTTTGACCCAAGTTGAGACATGTGGTCTGCAGAGTTGAGTCAAACCGAGTCGCATTCTTGCCAAGTCAAGTCAATTTGAGTCACCTAATTTTTGTTTTATTTGTAGACGGGGATTTAAGGAAGTTCTACATCTACAACCTAAGACATTAATATCATACGAGGTGAGTTAACATTCTATTATTCAACTAGGTCAGTCAGTTCTGTGGTCTATGGAATCACCGCTATAATATAAAAATGGCCTATTGTTCTATTAAATTATTCATATCTTCTTTGTTCCAACACAGGCCCACGCAGACACAATGTCTAAGACAGGTTCAATGGCAAAGAGCCGGTACGCGGTATGATAGCGGGCTGACGTAGATAATACCTGTATAGCTTATAGTGATACATATAGAGATTGGAGAGACCCCCGTGTTGTGCATGGGTTGTACATGTACACTAACCATGATGACTGTATGCCAATAGAGGTGCTGTGATGTAAGGGGTTGGGTGGGGAGAAGAGAGAAGTATTGCCATGTAATGGCCTCATAGTTGTTTTTTAAGGCCATTTTGTAGGTGCAGCTATTTCAATTTCGTACTATGTGATTACTAAATATGTTGGGCCCAATTTCATACACCATATTCACGGTAAAGCCATTTTTGATCGTGCTCCATGAATCACAAAAGTTTTCCGGGGAATAATGTCCGCGTTAGTAAGCATATTTACATTACATTATTACACGTTTACATTACGCGACAAAATCGTGCGCCTTATCGCGCTAATAATTTTGAAAGTCCGGCAACCGTCGCATACTATTTTGTTTGTTTACATGCGCGCGTGCCATTGACTCAAAATCAAGGCCTTGTAAACCGTTGAATAAGATGGTTCCATACTATTTATGCTTTCCAATCCTCGCTGAAAGGGACACAAGTAAGAGGTCCCATAAACATAATTTAAGTTTTTGCACATGTTTGTGGGGAAAAAACCGCCGTACCAACAAAATGGCTTAGTGACTTATGATGCCAAAGTTTGAAAGTTCAGACATTTTCAGATTTTAATTTAAATTTTATTAAAGCTTCATTACTGGCCTCTAGACAATGTCAGTATACTTATTTGTTATGGAAGACTTGCATTGTTAATTTGTTTGTCCTTTTTTAATATTTTTTGAAAAATAGTCAAAATGCACATCTTGTTTGTTTTTTTTAGAAAAAAGGAATCGGTGACTATTTTCAGTTGTTTTATGTTTTAAAATGGACAGTTGTTAAGAGCCATTGCTCAATGCCGTATTAGTTGCAACTTGCATGACCTCACTGATTTTTTCATTTTGTTCCGAATATTTTATAGTCTATAAACAGCAACATTTTATTGGAATTCTTTTGTTAACAAGAGTTAAAGTTCAGCAGAGTTATTGTTACAATTGGTCTGTCAAAAAAAAATTTGGGGACAGAAATTTGTAAACAAAAACAAAGCTATAAAACTACTCACTAAATATATTCATTCTGGTTTTAATTTACGATTCAAAGCAAAAAATGTCACGGCCGCTTTATAAAAATAAAACAGATTTGTTAGGTACGGACAGAACAGAAAAATTAAGAGGGAAAGAAATCTACTTTGATATCTATTGTAAATATTATCACACTTTATTGACATTAACAAAGCATTTGTTTATAATTGCATGGTTAAAATTGCAGGTTTTTAGACAAGTGATCACGCTGTGAATCAAAACATTTCTGTTCTTTCGGTGACCATTAATTTGCTGGTAAGGTTCTTTTTATCTTAAGTTCGGTTTAGGGTCATTTCTGGAACATTTAGCACACAAAAAGGAACACAAATGAAACTTTAAAAAATTGCCTATTTTGTATTATTTTTTGGGGAGTTACACAAATCTTTTTTCATTTGTCATTAACGTATCAAATAGCTGTGTAAAAACTATATCGCATTTCACCTCCCTAACAATTGGTGACATTAAATATGGTGTAAACAATTTTAGTTTTGCCATATAAAAAAATATGAAGTAAATATTTTATGGTAAGTCTACATACATTTGCATTCGCTTTATTAAACAGCAGTTTACAACATTAAAGTAGTACAAGAGATTACAAAGTATTAAATTTAGAACTTCTTCGATTTGCATCTTACATACATGTACTTGTCTTATTTTCTTGTTTGTAATTTTGTTCGAGGTTTATGTGGATATACATTGTAGGCTTATATAATTAATATCTATTGTTCTTACATGTACATTGAAGAAATGTTATTCAGTAACAAAAAGATGTAGAAATTGTAAACATTGTTAACGGGTAGCAATTTTGCAGAGCATCAATACAAAAAATAAACAAATTGCAAGCAAAGTTCAGCCTAAAGACCAGCGTTACACATCCGGGATGTTCAACATTTTGTTTGGGGGAGGCAGCGTTCTCTTAACATGTTATCAGCCTTTCTTTTACTTAATTTGTGTTGGGCAGTAAAATTGTTACTTTTCGCCCATTACAAATGTGAAGGAAATTCACACCTTTTTCCACTTAGGATTTTAAAACTTGCTAAAAGCAGTAGGCATATCAGTGTTGCTGTTAAATAAATGTTCACCAATATGTGGTCCAAACCTATTTGTATGGAGAAAAGGCCGTTTATGGCAGATTTTGGTAACAACTTGGTATCCAATGTTATTTAGTTAAACTCTTTGTCAACTGTAAATAGTCCAGATTTAGGTTTTTTTTCCATCTTAAAATCATTTTGTTTGTTTGTTTGTGCTTTTAAATTAACTGTACAAAATGTAGTACAGATTTAAGGATTACAAAATTTATGTTGTAAACGGAGCTTGTTAATTGCGTCGTAACAGAAGAATGTTATGAAACACATTTTATATTATAGTAATTATTGCATTCTAATAAAAGAAAACAGAAGTTACATTGATCGTTTAATATTCCAGTTTGTTAAATTTGCCATTGTCCCTCGGGTTTACATCATTTTGTATTTAATGTTAAAACAATTAAGAAAATAAACCCCCAAAGACTGTTTTAATGCAGCAGCAAAAAAAGATGCGTGGTGTCGAGTATGATGCAACCTGGCACTATATCAGAAACTGAAAAAATCACAATTGTTAAACCTTAATAATTAACCAGAGAGTAAAATTATATTTGAGCACTGGGATTTGTGATATGGGCTGCCAATCTGGGATGCCCATAATTGGGACCTAATAAAGGCAAGTGGAATATTGCAGCTAATATTCCATATAAGCAGCCCATATCCCGTGGCTGGCCCATAATGCTGGCCCATACGGGTATCCGATCGAGCCGGGATCGGGAAATATTTTCATAAAATTCAATTTTTCGGAACAATTACAGGATATCTTTCAAATTAGTAAGATATTTCTTAATACATGGCTAATTTTTGTGGTAAACAACATCACAGCTGAGTCATACTCTGATGAGCCTCTGTTAGCTTTGCCGTAATTTTCAAGTAATTTGTTTTCCTGAAAAACACTTTTTGTATATGATCTCTTTTGACACCTCGTTTAAAGTTGGTTGCATGCAGCGCGTGCATTGATTGAACTTCAATTTTTCCCGCCTAGAAGTACGCCCTCAATGTACACACAAACTTTGGCCAACTTCCCAACATGCACCTGTATTTTTTTTAAAGCATTTTGCTGTCAAAATAAGTCTGGTTCCCCGACCTGACAATTTTGTTAGGCCCGGACGTCTAATTAATTATTCATCAGAAATAGTCATAATTATTTGGTCTCAAGTGGGTTTTGTTTGTTTACTAAAGTTGCTCTTTGCTGTCGAAAAGGGAAACGAGTTTCGTTTTGTTTTGCTTTCGGCTGTTCAAAAGGTAAATATGTTTTGTTTCTGTTGTTTGCTTGTTCTTTTGTTTTATCTTTTTGCTCGCGTTAAAAAAACAAAAAGTAAATTGCAGTTTGGTTCTCTTTTTCCTTTCCAAAAAGGAATATGAGTTTTGTTTCCGTCTTTCATTATTCAACCTGAAACGAATAAAGAACAATAAGTATGTTTGCCTATTTTCTACATTTAGCTGATTTGTGTAACATTTTGCAATTTTTTATTAGTAACCCATCAAACTCGAATGGCGCCCTCTGTTGATGCCAAGAAATGCACAGCACGATGTTTGAATAAAGATTACTGATACAATTATTTATTATAGCCTAGGCCTAATATCACATTCACTTGTACATTGGGAAAAAAGGGGTGGGTGGGTGACTGTTTAAAGCTATACAAATGATGATGCATCTATCTATGACGAACTATCTTAAAGAGAGAATACACCATTTGCAGATTTTACTACTGAATTATTAAAAATCTGGTTATTTTTTGTTTTAGGAAATTTGGATATTTTATTTCTGGATCGAGATTTTTGTTTTCTTCTTTTGCAGGTACCAAGTTCAGTAAAAGAAAAGTAGGCCGCCAAATTTGATTGACACATAACCAATTATTATTACCTTTCTAAGAAACATTTATTAACATAATTTGTAATCAACAAATCATAAAGTAACTGCTCCATGAATATTATGCTAGGTAATTTCGGTCATAACTTCACTAAATATATAAACTTTGAATGAACCAATTTAAAGGAAAATAATTACAAACTACAGTACATGCAGGATGATATTTTTGTATAAGTAAAATTCCAAAAAAGTATTTATATACCTCCAAATGGGCACTTTGGGAGACAATCCCATAGAGTCGTGCACAATCTTTATTGTAACCTAACCCGTTTTTACCTGGAGCTTTTTCCACGAAATTTCATATTTATGCTATTTAGACCCAAATCTGTCTTCTCCGAGCAAAAATAACTCCCAAATATCGTTTTGTGGGGTAGCTAGACACTTAGGGAGACACTGAAATGTCTCCCTAAGTGCCACTGTCTCCCAAGTGAATCAAAACTATCGCTAATTTGTCTCCCAAAGTGCCTATTTGGAAGAATTAATTTCATTCTTAATTATGTATTTATTTGTATTTATTAATATTAGCTTTGCATTTCAAATACAACAAAACTTTTTTTAATTACAATGTACACATTTGCTAAGAAAATAATATTTGTTTATAATAATTTTTGAATAAATACAACCGTGTCAAGTAACAATTATTTATATCTTTGGTTTCTGAGTTGGTATATAACATTTTTTTAATTTATACAATTATCAAAAATTAACTGGCCAGCAGTAAAACAAATTGTAGCCTTGACACGAGCCACTTCAATTGAATTCAATTGGTAGTTTGTTTTATATATTAGTCTTATCTACAGTAAGCAGCAAATGAGCAGCAAATGTATGCAGCAAAAAATGGAATGATAATGAACAAACACTTTTGAAAATAAACCAGAGTAATAAAGGTAGGATACACCATTGTAATTGTTTGAATTATCAGGTATGGGTGGATTTGGGGTTAATATCGTTTATCTTACCTCTCCAAAGTTTTACAATCATGGATGCCGAGAAAAAAGCAAGAAAAATAGTGTTTGTTTTTAACCGGCGTCGGGCAGTTGTTATTGTTTTTTGGGCGATCTTGATTTGTGTTTATACAAATCAATTTTTAGAAACAATTACAGGATATCTAGCGCAATCATTTTGCTGGATGCCTAGAATCATTATTCAAATAGATTCATGTACACTTTCCCCCAATTCTTTTTTAAAATGTCGTCGATTCTCCTGAGATGCTTTAAATATTTAGATTATTTTAAAATGGAAACTCATAAGACAAACAACACACGAATACTTAAACACACTATTTAAGTGGACTAAATATAGAATTACAACTAATATTGTACAACTGTATTGCTAAAAATATTTGTGTTTTTTTATTTTATTTTGGAACTACAAATTTACTTAATTCATTAACTGATAATATTAAAATGCTGAATGTAATAGGTTGAATGGGATTTAAACACCATACACAAAATGTCCACATAAACCAAGAGTACATTACCGGTACTTAACAAAAATATTCACAAATTGTCCATAAAAGGGTAACAAAATGTTACTTACTAAAACAAAATCAGTTGTCTAAGCTGGTATTTGCGAACATATGGGAAAACAGGATGGATTTATCAGTAGCATTTCTCAGTGTTAAATTTATAAAGAAATTCTGGTTTTTGTTCATTTGTTGAGTTTTGCATGTACAATATATTGGTATAATTAGCCATCTGTTTTTCATGATTCGTTTGAGAACGTTTTCAATGGAGTTTTTGTTGAGGAATGTTAGCACACGTGTGAATATCGTTAAAAATAATTACATAATACTAATTACATACAAACCTAAATTGGTGCTTGAAAGCACAAACCAAGACACTAAAAAATATATAAATATGACCCGTTTAGAAAAAACATAAAAATGGAAACTATTTTTTTTTTTAGCTAGCATGCAATTGGATTTGCGATAACCATATCCCCTTCATCCGTGTTTGTGCTCACCATGGGAAATCTCTCACCACTCGAGGGCGCTGTTGCCATTCCATTACTCCCGGCCTTTTGGTTGGAGTCACTGCCATGCTCGTTGGCATTTGTGTCCATGGTGACGCTCGTGACTGTATTCGAATAAACCAGGTCGCTCGTTATTCTGTAACTCTCATCGGCCGAAACGGGCTTTTCCATTTTCGCATTCTTTGGCAAGCCGGGGGATTTTAGTTGGTCCACTTCGACGGCGATAGGAAACAGGTTCTGTTCGACGAAGCCACCCATCTCTTGTTGGTACACGTTGGGTCTGGCGTGTTTCGGGGGGTGGGGACGTGCATCAGCGCTTGCAGGGTGGGGCGGGAGGTCATCTATTGTGTAGGACTGCTGCTTGAGTACAAACGAATCACCATTCTTTAAGATAAAACAAAAAAAGATTATTAAGGTTTAACAAAAAAAAATTATGGAGTGGGATCTAAACCTGCAACCGCTCCGATACCGCACCAGTCGCTGGTACACTGATATGGTATATTCCGGAGGTTCGAGGTTCACACCCTGCTCTGGACAACTTAATTTGTTTCATCTGAATGTAAATCCTGCCTTCTTGAGTCGACTTCGAATTCTCTGCTTTTACACCCGAGAAATGTCCACGGATTTCTTAATTCATGCCATCCATTTCACTATAATTTTCAAGTTTTTACCGTATTTGTTACCGTGGTTCCCCGAGGCAAATCGCTGAATGCAGGGTTGGTGTAGAACGCTCCGTCCCTGGGCTTACGACGACGATTATTGCCAAACGGCTTGGCAAAAGCTTTACTGAAAAGGCACGAGTCAAAAAAAAATTGGAAATTGAATCAGCTAGTTTGGGATATTTCAACTGCGCATGGGAACGATATGGATCAGTTTTTAAAGAATTGTCAAATACACAAATATGTCACGCAGACAAAAAAAAAGAAGTTAATACACTAGAACCACTATTCCTATTCCCCAACACAAATTTGATAAAAGTCCATTTTTCCCACAGGAGGCAATACTGCATGATGGATGGCAGGCTTTAAATAGCAACATGTTGACACAGCTGTACGTTACTCCAGATGTAGACATACACACACAGAAAAACACAGGTAACTTTACAAAAGTAAAAGCACGCATGTACAATGTACATAATATCTAAAGTTCACACAAACGGATTAACCCTAGCCATCTCGAATCCTCCAAAATCCTCTTTGCAAAATACAGGCTTTAGTGCAGGATTGAGGGCACTTGGAAGTTGATGCATTAGAGGATTTTGCAAGATTGAGAGTGTTTGAGGTTTATGCCACTGGAGAATAATGCAGGATCCAGGTCATGAGGTTTAAACTGATGCTAGATGATTTTGCAGGATTTAGGTAACATGGGTATTTATCCAAACTGAGGAATTTAGAGGATTGAGGTTATTTGTTACTTTCACACTGCTCACAGTGCTCTATATGTACATTCTCCATAGAACTTAAGTCAAGGTGTAAGTTATGTGTCATTGGATAGGATTTTGCAGGATTCAGGTTATGTGTAAAAAATGTGGTAAGGGTTAAGGTTATTATTTAGGTTTCTGCATACCAGTAAATGTACAAAAACTATAAATAATATTTACAGGAATTTTGTGTTTAAATTAGAGGAAAAAACAATAATCCGATTCCACACATCAAAATAGAACGCTATTGCTACTTCCCGGCGAGACGAGTTGGCTCATTCTTCAGAAAACCCAGACACTATACAATCTCGGCAGAAATGACTGAAAGGGGACACCCAGTCCTTTCAATAGAGTTCCTCTTTCATTACAGACAATTATGCAGCCTACGAGCACATATAACACAATTTGCATTACAGTCTGGGAGAAAACACATTTTCTCTGCAGGCTTTCCGGCTGCTGCTATTACCAAATTCTCAAGACTGCGTACAAAATATGGACGGCCTGAATTTGTAAGCAGCTGATCAAATTGCGAACAGCATCTGTACAATGTGCTGCCAACAAAATGTCAAAGAAATGGTGCATTGGAAAAGGTGGTTGCATTTGAAAAAGAGTCACAACAGACAGGTGGCCATAATCGACTTGTGGATACAATCAACAGGTTTTACACAACAAATGGGACACGTGTGTATAAATATATATATATTTTAATTTGGTCAATACCTGAAAAATGCACAACTGATTAAAAGAACCACCATTCCTACACAAGAGAGCACACTCAGTACAGTTCCTAATGTTGGGATGGCGCTTGCATTCCCGTATTCATCTGAAAATATAAACAAGAAATAAGTACAAGTATGATGTTTGTTGCTTATCAATGATTCATGTGAGTGAGTCAGTTGGTCGTTGAGTCAGTTTGTGAGTCAGCAGGATGAAAGTGCCAATTTAGAAAAACGTTTGAAAATTAATAAAAGATGCATTTTTAAGTTCAAATTATGTATTTTTCTGCGATTCAAAAAAGTCTGATTTCAGACAAAACTCAGAAAAATCTCATGCCTAGAGTCAGTTAGCGAGTCAGTTGAACTGAGTTGTCTCACGAAAAGAAACACAATTGTCTACCTTGAAGGTTGGTGTCTGTTCTCACAGCCTTGTCAATGCTGTCAGTTATCTTCTGACCTCCTTTACTTTCAGTTGATCTTTGCCTTGTGACCTCTGATTTAAAGTAATAATTTAACAAAGTACTGTTGGCTGGTTTCCTGCTATCATGCTCCTCAGTTTTGGACTCTTCACTCTGATTGGTCGTATGTTGCCTTGACGATGGGGTAAACAACGTTTCCACTGTGGAGACCAAATTGAGCATACTGGCAGGGTTTGTTGTTTCCGACTGTGCAGTCGATTCAAAACCAAAAGTTACGTCGCCATTTGGCAATTGTTCACTCGTCGCATGTGGGTGGGGAGAATTTAATCCGACACAAACGCTCGAATCTGATGAGTTTGGCATGGCCTCGCAATTCAAGCCACTGAGGAGGTCTGAATAAAAACCAAACCAAAAACCGCAGTTTAAAAGGGCGCCCTCACACAAGGGGCGACACGGCGGAAGCAGCCGTCCATCGGGAGTGCATTGTGGGAAGGCGGCCGCACACAGAAAGAGCTGCGCTTTGTCATAGCAACCAATCGTTATCAACGTTTGGTAGGCGCTACTGAGTTGCGGTGGGAGTTGGTCGCGTGACGAGTGTCCGAGACTGTTTGGGAAGCCAGTGTGGGAGTAAGGAAGTGCAGAACACACCTCAAGTGGAATTTCCTCGCATATTGTACCTAAAAAAAAAACATAAAAAAAAATAGTAAAACGAAAAAGTGTAAGAATTTTGTTCAAAAAGATAAATCAGAAAATGTTTGATGAGTCTGCTGGCTTGGTTTGCACCCGAGAAAGAGATCTGTTTGAGAGGAGAACCAACAAATATAACCAAAAAATCTAAGAGGTTCTTTTTCATACAGCCACAAGCTTTAATTGCATCACAATTGTCAATTTTAAGGTTCCCAATATTTCATTCAACAAATTAGGAGTTATTTTTCCAGTTGGGAAAGGAAAAACCACATACCCTGGCCTGAGGCAGGGGTGTATTGCTGGGTTAACCCAGCCAATTTGGTTCCATTTAAACATCTGACCACAGATTCAATAACCAGAGGCCTTTAATTTAAAGGTCACATACCAGCAAGAACAACATGCACAAAATGTATAACCCAAACCAATCAATACACTCAATGCAGTTAGTATATTGGTAAATTACGTTTTCAAAAAAAATTAAAAAAATAAACAACCCACCAAAATATAAAAAGGTTTAAACTCGACACAAATTACGAACTGCCAATTGTATTATTTTTGTAATTTAACTTTGTTTTCAGTTGGAATACCCTCAAGATGTCAGAGCTATGGTTTTGCAAATTAATCTTACAAGAACATCCCCAATAATGTCAATTTTACTTGTTCAGTGTCACATTATAACATGGTACATGTACATGGTAAATGCACAGCTCTGGTCACGACACATGTATCCCCAATATCCATAATTATTGACGTTCACTTCGCCTGGGCAAACAATCCAAGCGAATCCCTCTGTGAAATTTCTGAAAAGACTTCAGTTCAGGGCAAGGTTGCAATTTTGTTTTCTCCTAGAGGATCATTCATTTTCCAATTGCAGATGTATCTATGATACTGATTGGTATTGGACAGAACGTGATTCACAGTGCAGTGCTGGAAAGTGGAAAAGCAAAAGTTGGAGCAAATCAATTTAGTGGATGGACATTGAAGGTCGTCTTAATTTAATTAGTTCTCACTGCAGTAGACAGGCTTGATAGATATTGCATCACGATGATAAGAATATTAAAGGGGAAGGTTTGACCACAAAATGTACATAAAATGCATTTCTCCCAGATATAAATCTGAGTACAATGAATGAAGAAAAGCTCGTATGAAAGAATAAATGTTCACACAAAACATTAATTTTAATTAATTATAATTAATATTATTTTTTCATTATAAAAAAAAAGGGACAACAATTTTGTCATTTTC
Source organism: Crossaster papposus (assembly GCA_037893245.1). Lineage (NCBI taxonomy): Eukaryota > Metazoa > Echinodermata > Asteroidea > Velatida > Solasteridae > Crossaster > Crossaster papposus. The sequence goes on along the minus strand of JBAIAA010000379.1, from coordinate 545,906 downwards.
ACATTGGCAGTTTTCTCCCGGAAAGAATGTTGCAACTTGACGTTGCTTTTTTTCTTCATATATCATCTTAATGAATGTCAATCAATGCAACAATTGTTAGGAAAAAATATAGCGTCAGGATACTACATTCATTCCGACGACTGTTTTTATGCCCCCCCCCCCCAAAAAAAATAACTATCAAGTTCCTGCGTACCAAACCTATGGGCCACGACACACAAAATATTGTAAAGTAAAAACTTAGTTTTCTAATTCATAAACAGTATCCAACCTCCGAAATTAAAGCGTTCTTTGTGCATGGTAAAGCATAACAACATCTGATTTCAGTTATGAAATTATTTCCAAAACTTATTCTTTTGTTCCCTCCTTTTTGGTGCTTAAAGTTATGATTGATATTTAAATTTGCCAAACCCCCAAATCATTTTTTTTTACCTGAATAATAATAAACAACTTTTTTGGCCCATGAAGGAATAATGGTTGACCTCGCTCGCAAAGTCACTATTCATCAGAACAAGCCGAAAAAAAAAACCTCTTAATAATTTGATTGTCATACATTGTTCCCGCGCAAAGAGTAGGTACAAACTTCCTCCATGGTACGACGAGTCTAGCACCCACCAGGATTACACGCTTGACACCCTACCGTGGAAAGCGTCTCAACCACCCACACGTCACCCTGCTGCCAACACGCTCGAAAACACACGCACTTACCTGTTGCAAATGTCGCACATTCCGCGAGGATTACTAGGAATACTGCAAAAACAATCCCCAGAAACACCTCAAATCGCCTGCTTTTCATCTTGGCAAGGACGCAAAGCCAGTTGTTAACAAAACTTCAAGCTGAAATTTGGATGAATTCGTCGAAAAAATTATGACCATCTATGATCTAACTTCGCCAACGACATACGGAAAAGTTATGGCAGGGCGCTCTCTACGCAAAGCTAAAGATAATACTATACGATCTTTGCTGCACACGTGCTCATCACACACGTACAGCAGGGCTGCGTTCCACTTACGCGAACTGTTTGCGCGAACGTTCGCCAACGTTTTGAGAGGGCGTTAGTTGAAGTGGAACGATATTTTAAAAACTACGTTTTTAAAATGGCGGCGCCCAGTGAAAGTGACATCGTTTGGTTCGCTGCTTTTTGTCCAACTCATTATTTTTCTTTAAAAGGTCCCTGTGAATGCTCAAAACAATCCACCGTTTATAACGAAAAGTATAAAACGTAAATAAAAACCGTGAAAAGAACCCTGCCGTCTGCTAACCGCTTCGCCATCATTAAAATACGTCACTGGCCAACAGCGAACAGCTCGGAATGTCGTTCGCCGTTTTCGCTAACGTTCGCCAACATAATTGGCGCACATTGCGTTCCACTCAAGCGAACAACGCAAACGTTGGCCAACGTTGGCAACGTTCGCGTAAGCGGAACGCACCCCTGGGGTACATGTACATGTACATGTACACGCGGTACGTGTACACGCGCGCATATCGCATACATGTACATGTATACATACTGTACGAACCATCATACTAGAGATCTAGGGGGCGGTACATGTAAAAAAAAAAAAAAAAACATGATTGGTTTGGTTGTCGGCTGGTTGTCGGTATATGAGGCCGGGGAGGAGGGGATTCGGTCGTTCTATACTTCAAAATAAAGGAACAACCTCCAATTCTCACGGAGAGCAAACAAAAATATACACCTTTTTATTGATAATCCACGGAATAATACCGAAAATTTCTTCTTTTAATTGCTTAGGTCGTGTCTGAATTACTAGCTGCGGCTAGGCTAGCTACGGCTGACAATACACACGCGTAGGGTAGCGCGGCTGCAGTTGATAGCTAGTCAAGTACACATGTAGTATAGTTCGGAGAATTGATCAAGCCCCACCCCTAAATTCTTTTGACCAATCACAGCTTTTTATTACGTTTTCCTTTTGATCACGTGCAGTCAGGGCGCAGCGCGTACGCCACGTGTTGTTGCCTGCATGCATTTTCTCGACCACTTCGGATACAAATAAATTGCGCCAATCTGGAAAACGAAATAACAAGAATAAGAGCATGCTAGGAGTCAGAAACACCCGCTAGAACTTCCACCTGTTTATTTTTAAAACCAAATGTAATTGTTAAAAAAGGATTTCAAAAAAAGTTTCAGAAAAAATACATCATACAAAATAAAATGAGCTATTTTTATATGCAATTTGTCAAATTCTTTTACGATCATTACAGCATTGGTCAAGATGTTGTAAAAAACTAACTACAGTAGTGTTTTTTCTTCAGAGACAAAACTGAGGCTATGACGATACATTATGTATTCATTGTTATAAATCTACAAATTTGCATTTTTCATTATTCGAGGCACTTTTATGATTCGTTAAATTACATGAACTAATTGATCGATGGCTTTATTCAGTTTTATTAAATACTCCGTTAGCAAAATATATATTGATAAATTTCATTTTAATCAACTGCTCATTACCAACATAATTCTCCAATTGGATTAACAATAAATCATTACTGTAATATAAAAATATTAATGCACATAAGTGTGTTGTCAATGTTAACAAACAATTATTTCATATGATTCTTAGTTTTAATTATATACGTTTCAAGTTAAAAGCTATGTTTTACTTTTCTAAGATGAAGGAATGTTTTAATGCAAAAATATAAAACTATAGCAAAAGATAATATATAGAATGCTATTTTCGAAAGTTTCAAACGACTTCTGCACAATAACAGACCAGTTGGAATATGTTCCTAGTTAAAACTCTGAGCAAAATATAATGCCAATATCTTGTTTCTTCAATTACAATAAATGTGTTCTTTTTGCTAAAATATTTGCTTTGATTCAATCTCCCTATAAGGTAACATATAAATGTGACACAAGAAATATAGCATGTGAAATGTATCTACCCTGGCCTTACCAAGCTACAAGCTAAGCCTTAAAGGTAGTATACACCATTGGTCATTGCTTGAATTATCATGAATGAGTAGATTTGGGGGGTTGTATTTATAGTAAATATCGTTTAACTGAGCTGTCCGAAGTTTTAGAATCATGGATGCCGAGAAAAGCACGAAAAACAGTGGTTTTGTTCAACCGGCATCGAGCAGTTATTCTTATGTTATCTTTGTTTTTTCGCGCTCGCCGTCCGGCGATCGCGAAATTTTCATAATAAAATTCTATTTTTCGGAAGAATTACAGGATATCTAGCGCAATCATTTTGCTGGAGGCCCAGAATTAACATTTACTTTCAGATGAGTAAGATATTTCTTAATAATTCGGTAGTAAATATTTTCGATATCTGCAAATGGTGTATACTACCTTTAGAGCGTTGGCACAATATTCACTCAAAATAAAAAACAAAGAGTAGAAACGCAGGTCTTTCATAAAAAAATTATTTTAAGAATAAATTTGGTTATAATAGATGTTCAAAACGTTGTATGCTACCACAGAAGAAAAATGAACGAAAAAAAAGGCTGCTTTTATCCGTGTGACCTTTTAATCTTTACCTCAGGAGATTAAAGTTAAAGATGTACTCCCCGTGCTATTTTGAGTTTCAGTGTGTGAATTATAGATTTTGTGTTGTCATGTTACTTTCTATTTTCCTGGTGATGTGAAAGTTATTTACTTCTGAATGAAATACCAAATGAAAAACCCCCACCGATATTTTAGTAATTGTGCAATAATACAAATGGTTTAATTTAAAAATGGCATTTAAAAACAATTCGAAATGTCGTAGGGTGGATTCATTGGTGCACTAATACAAATAAAAGTTGCAGAAAGGAGTTGCAGTCAACCAAAATATAGGAAAAACTATTTTTGCATCGAGAGCCCAGGGCGCATATCTTTAACGTGGCTGAAAGCACTTTCAACATGTACAGATAGAACAAAAGCCAATATTTGAGATAACGATGTAATTGGATAAAGGTTGTGCTGCCGGAAGCTTCGCTTGCGCCAACTCGAGCAAAATCCTCCCACAAGACCACTGTTATAATCTAACTAACACATGCAAGTTTTAATAACATACACTTCTTTAATACATACTTCTAAAAGTTACTGATGCACCTACTAAAATTGGTTGTTACAATTGTGTTGGGAAATCTTGAAGATTGGAACGACCAGTCTTGCCGGCCATCTTACTTCACGAGGCTGTTGAATTCAGTGGTTTCCTGCCCCTCCTTAAAGACGGTGACGGGAATGAGCGGGTGCTTAGTCTTCATCAAATAGCTCTGCAGTCGGGGAACAAATAGCAACAATGCAAGACTGATAATGGCAGACAATTCTGTTGAAAAACGTACTGATTCTAAACTCCCTATGAAATTATTCCGTCTGGCATGCTCTCATTTTGAAAAACAAAACACAAGAACTTTATTTTATATTTAGCAGCTGAATATGTATGAGCTACATTCTCCAAAAGCTGAAGATGTGCCTTGTTTTCGCAAACACCTCCAAAACTTACATGGGCATAGGACAAACCGTTCTTCTGTTCGTCAGGACTGGCTCTTCTACCGACCCAAACGTACAACACCTTTCCAGTATCCACCAAAAACACATCCTAAAACACAAAACAAAACATAAGTTTGTCAAGATCTTACACAAGATTCCGAGTGCTGCTCCAGAAATGGGTTTTATTCTGAAGTGCATGAGGCAGTGGTTAACTGGAGGAGGGGATCCCTATGAGAAGTATATGCACACGAACAATGTATCAGCTACCTTTAACACCCTCTTGAAATATGTATGCACTTTGGCTCGGGTGTTCCCTACATGCCACTGGAATGACTAGAACAAGTTGTAATGATGCTCTAATACGGGCACTTTAAGAAAAATGAGCATTAACAACATGCTTTCCCTGCAGCGTCTCGTTTGATTATTTTTAAATGGCAAAATTATGGCACTTTGGTAAACAAAAATGGAACATTGGTAAACAAATATCTGCCAGCGAAATATCTGTTGCGACCAATAAGTTGCGACCATACCGTACCTTTGACTCCAAGAAGCTTTTTGAAAGGTCACCTTCAGACTCCAAAGTGGTCTCTAAGGAACCGGTCTCGTCGGATACGCTTCAGTTCGTGAGAGAAAAAGAAAAGAAAACCTGTTTTCAACTCGGCAACAATTTCATTTCGTTTGGTCATTTTACTAATCACAAAAACACAAATGTGAAAAATGAAAGCAAGTTTCCTTATTAAAGGGAATATACATTTGCAAACATCAAAAAACAAAACTACCAAATTATTGTGAAATACCTTTACTGGTGAATGACAGTCTAAAGCATCCTGTAAATGGTCACTGGTGTGCCGTCATTTTCAATATGAACGGGTACAAGCCAGAGAGACTGGTTCCATGACTGAACAATTCCCGGATCTTACAAATTGCTCCGTTTCATTGTAAGTGGGGCCAAGGAACCAGACTCCAAGAACATGATTGTTTTTCTTGGTTTTTCTAGCATCTACGAACACACTTCCTTTAAACAAGTCAGTCTAACAATATTTGCTGTTCAATTCTAACCCAAAATCCATTAATCCTGGCAGGGTTTGAACCCAGGCACCATGATCATACACGAGTCAAACACTGGAGCATGGGATTCTATGCGGCATGGAATTGATTTGCAATTGTTATTTCAAAGGAAAGTATCTTTTTTTCTTTTTTCTTACCGAAGAATGGAAGGTACGAAGCCTTGGTCGCTTTCATCTTCTCCCTCGACTGGCTCATCCGACAGACTTGTGTAGAACTTGTGGGTTAAAGCAATCTCACGCTCGTCCAGCGATTCCACCTTGGGCTTACCGCCACGTTCCGACTTCAGAGTCTGCAGAAACTGCACTGCCTGTAATTTGTATACACCAAATTGGAATAAATCTTAAGCACTTTGACCTTTCAGCCGTGGTATGAAAAGCCCTTGTAGGCCTTAATCACTAGTCGGCCATCTTACATGTGCGCTTTCCAATAAGCGAGTCTGTCCCGTGTCAGGGAGCACAAACAAAAAACGGCTTCATTGCTAAGAAGGTTATGGCTGAGCTGACCTTGAATTTCTCATCCTTGTTACAAGTTTTGCCGTTCCACTGGAAGATTTCTAATCCCAGGTCCAGAATAAAGACGTCGGAAGAATCCAGCGCTTGTTTTGACAGAGGTACCTGAAAATTAAACAAACAAAAATGAAATACACATTTCAAATAATAATTTTGTCAAATGTACTAAAGGCCCTATAAATAAAACAAACTAGTTTCGTAAAAATATTCTATTGATTTAAAGGCATATTTCTGAAGTAATATTCCAGTGATTGTGATTGTGATTTATGATGTATTTTCTTATTGAATCTTGTCGTGTATTTTAATGATTTTTAAATATGATTTTTAACAAGTTAAAATACGTTTGTTTATAACTTACTTCTTTCACTTGAATGTTTTTCTTCGTCCCATGGAAATGGAGCAGACGTGGTTGGTACTCCGTCGGCTTTACGTGACGGAAACCAGTTTCTGCACCTCCCTCCAATAGGCTGCAAAAAACACACAGATAGATGGCATTCAAAATGGTAGATTTAAGTTGTAGCTCGCTTGATTCGACGAAATAACCTGTCTGTCTTGTGGACCCCAAAATGGCGGTGTGCATGGTGGCAACCTCACTTACGTCATGCTTGGAAAGTAGGACTTGAACAGATCCGACTCGTGGTTCATGACTTCCCGGTGTTGAATTGGCTTATCGTCAAGAAGTGTATCCAACTCGACAGTCTTGTAGGCTGCAGTGCCGTACTCATCCTAGGAGAGGACAATCACACAATGTTATACACAAGAACAGAGCCTGGCGTCCCCAGTAATGTAAGCTAGTCTCCGATTGGATAAAATCGGCACACAGAATCCATTCCTGACTATCCAATTGTACATGTTATGTAAGCAAGTTTCTGATTCGATCAAATCGTGACAAAGAATCCATGCCTGAAGTTCGAAGTAATGTAAGCTTGTCTCTGATTGGATCAATTTGTTACACAGAATCCATGCCTGAGGTATCAAGTAATGTAAGCTAGTCTCTTGGATCAAATCAAGACACAGAACTTTAATCTATGCCTGAAGTTCCAGGTAATAGCTTGTCTCTGATTGGTCTATTAAAGATGGACTACAACGGAATAATGATAATGACTGTGTTGCTGTTTTTGTTCGAGAAATGTATAATGATTACTAATATATCATTAGTATTCAATAAAACTTGTTCCTTCATGCAAAAAAAACCCAAAATTGATCGGCGTTCTACGACCCAGAAAAACTCAGTTTCAGCAAAAGCCCTTAGCTCATGAATAATTCATACTTTGTGTGTGACGTACTACCCATGACGATTTACTCGGGTCGATCGTGTGCGTGCATTTTTACCGTACAATGCAATGCGGAATAACAGCAGACAAGCTAGGCTATATTTTGGTACAACTATTTTCGACCGAAAAACAGCGAAAATGTCCGATAGCAGCGAGTATTGGGAAGACCACAGTATAGATGAGGAAGAGGCATTTCGTGGAGGTACTTCTGAGGACAGTGATGGCAGCTCTAGCGATGAGGGGAGCTCACCAGACGAGAGAGAAGGCGAAGACGAAGACGGTGACGACTCTGCGGCCACGGCAGACCCGGCGGTTGCCGATGACTCGGCCGACGTAGAAGCAGTAGGCCTGGTGGTAGTACTAGTACGAATTCTCTCGATGTTTGGCGCTTTCAATGTGGGGATCGATCCAGGCTTCAAACGAAACTTTGTTGTCAATCCCAGTGAATTTTTCAAAGCACTTGAAGGTTCAACACAGTCCTCTGAAAAATGTGCTGAACAAATCAAAGGCCTACTTCTTGCCGAGAAGGTGAAATCCTTTCGTGTAATATTTACGAACTTCACCCATTCCTTTGATAACGCAGGATCCCGCGGAAATTGCACAAAATGAATCTCTGGATTCTTCGAACAATTTCTCGTGCATCCACCAACAACACATGAAGTTGGCATTATTGTAGCTGATAGTGATACACTATAAAAAAAAAAGATTCGTAAAAACTTCATGCCTCTGCATGAAAACGCATACATAATACACACGGAATAACATGGCGTCTTTTGTTTACTCTCGGTTGCTCATGGGTAGTACGTCATCACTTTTCGCTGGTTTACAAGTCCGCTGGTACTATATCGTGGATTTCATCGTGGTTTTCAGTGGATCTTTGCCGTGAACCAGTACAGGGCGGGAAATTTCAAAATCGAAGAATCGAGGTCTCATTTTTTCGGTCAAATTGCAACAAAATTATTTAGAGAAAAACACGACCGTAACAATAAAGTGTTACCTGAACACAACATAAACAAGGTCCGATAATAAATGTAATGTGTGAGTTTTCGTTGTAGTCCATCTTTAAGTGGCTTACCTGGGTGGAGTACTGTCCAATCCAGAAGTGAACATCATAAAGTAGTTGATCACCACCTTTCTCCTTCTGCATGTTCAACAACAAAAAGGTTACAATGTCACGAAGGTTTTCAATATATAACATTTTACATGAATTAGTGTAATTGCTAAATAGACAGGGGTCATGTGGGGTCTGTGCATGTGTTTGAAACTTACGTAGGTGTTAAGAATGATGTAGGAATCTCCGTTGTAGAACTTCCCGTATTCCTCTTGAGGCCATGCTTGTACCTTGAACTTCACAATACGCCAAATCTGAAAGTAGGAATATCACCAGTCAAATCACAAGCGAGCACACAATTCAATTTGAATCTATAGTATTTCACTGGGCAAGTCCATTCACAAGTCTTGTGTTGGAAGAAAACGTGAATGAACTACAACATTTCATTGGAACAGCTTACAAGTAACTTGACTAAAAACTGAAGGACCTGCAAATGGACTTGAAGCAATGGACTCGGCTTCAACAATTCTCATGCGAAATTGCAAGCATGAAATACAATGTTTCAATACAATTGAAATACAATGTACCTGCTTGCCGACTTTCTGGCCGGCCCCCTTCCAGGCGGGCTCCGTCTCTGCCGATTCCTTCTTGACTTTCTTGTCTGTGTCTGAGCCAAAGAGGGCCAAATTGGAATCATTCCAGTCGTACTTCTTGGCTTTGACCAGACCGCTCATCTTGATGGTAATTTAGGCAGCGAGTTTCGGAGTAAAACACAACAAAAATCTGCAAAGTAAAAAAAAAAAAATTGAACAAAAAGAAGAAGCTTGAAACATAAAAATGCACCTTGGTCATCACAGACAATTAACACACTGGTAACTGGTTTGCAGCTTCACACATTGTCACACACAGTGCACAAACTGAGCACCAGTCGAAGGTACACACTGGTAATCAACATTTTACTGTACCTATAAACAGAGCACCAACGGGAGGGAAAATTTGCTAGTCAACAATTTTCATAGCTGATCTAGTGGCCCCTAATTTGGGAAATGCATGAAAGTAAATCCTGTGGTCATGTAGGCCTACCTTACAAATCCAGGAAGTAACTGCAACCGGTAAATTATGTTCGGGAGTGGGGGAAGTAGCAAATATGTACAATTGCATGGCAGGGCATGGTTTGGATGAATTAATTGGAATTTGCCTAAATTGACCATAACAACACACCCATATTGTTTCCAACATAGATGACCTTATTTCTCCACCCACGAAATTCAGCTACCCACTTCGAAATTCAGCGGCCCACACAAACAAAATAACACTAATGAACAAACAAAAATTACACTTGTGAAATTGAAAACTGTTATGATTGGTCTCAGTGATGTTTATTTGATTGCAGAATGCTGCCTAGTTTATAACACAATTCTTTTCTTTTGTAGTTTTCCATGCAACACTAACTACAGAGCTGATTCATTATCCGAGCTGAATCATCATGCATCAATGCTTCCACACAGTGGAACTATACATATTTCCAAATATGGACTTCCGTGAAGTTGGAATAACAACTCCGACAATTATTTTGTTCAGTTTACAGAGTATGGCACTGAACGCTTTTTTATAAATTCTTAACCTAGCTGTTTTGAAAAATTTTCTAAATAAAAATGAAATAGCATCTTTCATAAGTTATAACTAATTGTACACACTTTCAACGACTATAAATAGTAAAGATGCATGTATGAACACATTTTTTAGTGGGGATAAAGTGCAGTTACCGCTAGCTCTGGTTGAATTCGATCTGCTCCCCTTCCGGCCGATCTTGACGAACAACTAATAAACCTCAATTTGGGCAACTCCCTACTTTAACCCTAACTCCCTCACCATTGTTATTAAACAATACAATTCCTTCAAAATCCTCCAACTTCCTTTGTTGTGTAGGGAGTACAGGGTTAATACTTAGCTTGTTATTTAATTGTCACACTTGCATACATGTAGCATTCTCAAACTAACTTTAATCAACAATAGGGGAAGTTTTCTATCTTAAACTGACTAACAATAAAATACAGAAACGCAGGTTTCTAAGGTACCTATAGGTAACAAAAAAAGGTTAGGAAAACTTTCTATGCACTCCAGTTAATTAACCTACACAATAGTTCCTTGATTTTGAACAGACAGCCTGGCTTGGTGATGCTTCTACAAGGGGTGCATGTACAGTCAACTCGTTAATACAAACACTGTTGACAGGATTCTTGTTATCGCAAACATAAAGCCCTGGTCCTGACTCATCCCCATTTATGTGCAAAGTGAATGGAACTGGCATATATGCACTCCTTATATACAAAAATACAAAAGACTTTTACTAGGTCTGGCTTTTACAGAACCTGTACAAACTAGGTCTGGCTTTTACTGAGTCTGTACAATCATGGTACAATGCAAAACCAGTGAAGAGGATTCATCATGGCCTAGGCAAGGGGGGGGGGGGGGGGGGTAGCTGAATTACTAAAAGGGAAAGGTTTGCACACAAGGAGATAACATAAATTGAGCCCTATGTTATGCATTATGCATGAATCTGTATTAAATGTATAAGTTCGACTTCCACTCAAAGTACAGATGCCAGCAAAAGTTGCCATTATCATCTTGAACTTTGCCCCATGTAGTTTTGATAAATTGAGATAGTTCTTGTATTGAATAAAAGCCTGTCAATCATTCATGTATGCACCAAATGTACTACATAAACTAAACTACAATGTACATTGGATCCAATAATTCAATAAAACATTGAACATCACGACTGTGTTGCAAATATACCAAATGTTCAATCATTCATAACATCAACTAGTCTAAACTTATAAGTTGGATTCTGTTCAGCGAATCTCTGAGCAGAAGACTTCTTGGTTCTAGCATGGAGCTTAAAAAACAGATACACAACTAAAACAGGATTTACAATTTCCGAGTATCGAATATTACTTTAGTCATCAGGATTTAATTTATCAGGAAAGAATTTATATTTGCAAAAAAAACCCACTTTTTTAGTGCTATTTAATCTATCATGGTCAAAAACATTTAAATTCTGCATAAAACATTTTCAATTTTACGAGGAATATTAATTTGTTTCCCATAAATTTATAAATATTACACAATTTAGGCCAAACAAATAATTAGTGTGTTTACGGTAAGGGCTTAAAAGAAAATGCGGGTAGGTAGGTAGGAAAATACTTTTTATCTCAAAGTAGGTCAATAATTGCACAAATGTTGAAAAGATATGCATCTGAGATTGGAGAAACATTTTGTTATACTATTTTCTTGACTCTCCCTTGATTTTGTACACAACTGCTGAAGTACCTGTATCATCAGGATTCTACATTCTTTCCATGACATAAAAACACTTCCCTTTATGATCCCTTTACATTACAATGGAAACCATCAATGCATAAAGTATAGCATTTGTACAAAAACTTACAGGAAGTCCCACACAAACCGGAAATTACAAGCTTTATAAAACTCTGTACAGTTTTTAGTTTTTCCAGCATAAACATGTACATGGTCAGTAAAAGTCAATGAGGAAATTGATCAGCAAATTTTTTTGGGGGGTGGTTGATGTAGGCCATTTTTGCTAGCTTGACTAACTTCAGCTTACAATGCTCATCAAATCAGAAGATTAGCATGATTGTGTACAGCATATATTTAAATCCGGGCTCTACACAGCTACACAGTACATCGGAACAGCCCGCACGCGCATTTTTTTGTAAAGTGGCCGCCAAAATCATCAATATTTTTTTCCTTTTTTAAAAAGATAACAAATATTGATGATTTTGGCAGCCACTTTACAAGAAATGATTTACTCGAAACAGAATAACACAGTTAATACTGTGTTATTTCTGTTTTTGGTAAATTATTGGCGTTGTGAATGACTGCTACACCCTATGACTGAGGTAGGCTTTATGTGTTGGGGTTTGAGAAAGTGGAAAAAGAGAAATTTTGAAGCAAACATTCTTTTGTCGTTTCTACTCTTGGATGTAAATATACGTTCATTCTCCAGCGCTACATGTACGTCATGATCATTGTAAGCTTGAGTTATCCAATTCTTGCAATAAAACAAAATCCGGCACTCAATTTTTTTTAGCTCTGATGGGCCGGTGTGCATGTAAATTATTCTTCAAAACATCTGCTAAAAAAATGTACCAGTATTATAATTTATTTTTCATCTAATCTTGAGAGAATCAATTGAACAGATTAACAATTCCATATTTTGACCTTTGGAATATATACGCATACCATAGTTGCCTGGCAATGCATGCAATTTTAACATCGATAATTATGTACATGTAGGTAATATTCCGTATAAACATTTGTCAAATTTTAAATTGTTTTCTTATCCCCTTTAAATGTTGATTTTGTCAAATATATTTTGCCAGTCTAATCATGGAGAAATGTGTCTTATTTCTCCATGGTCTAATCTACTAAAAAGTACTTTGTACTTCAAAATAAAACTCTGTTGCTTAAAAATTGAGAAAATTCCCTTAAATATTTATTTGAAACTTCAAACCTAACTGGTGGAATATTAAAGACCTTGTCTTTGAGTCAATTTTGGAAAATGTTGTCAGCTAAAGAGTAAAGATGGCCTGAATTTAGTTTTGCATGTTTTTCAACAAGGTCCCAATACAACTAGTACAGTCTGGTCACAACTATGATTGCACGGGGCGCGGGCGGCAGTACTGCTGCATCATGCGTGGGAAACCTGGCCAAACAAAACTGACTTCCCAACTCCAAAATAATACACTACATCATGTACATGTATATCGACATCTGTCAAAAGAAAAGAGAAAACATTTTAGTCGTCTCACTGAGTTCACTTACCCGTTAAAAAGTTGAAAACGGCAGCAAGTTTACAGGTGGAAAATCTAGCAAGAAGTTTTCAACGAAAGCGAAACACCAAACCGCGCGGAGTGAGTCGGCCGAGTCAAATGAACGTACACGCCGTTAACGATCGATCCCTGCACTTACTTCCGTATTCCAAACTGTATCCGTTTACCCGTAGACTTAGGTCAAGGCTCAAAAAGTATCACTGGAACAGATCATACATTTGTTAAACACGGTACCACTGCGCTTTATTTTGGACGCACAGCACTCGATCGCATTGAACGAAGACTAATGATATAAAAGCTGGCCAACGCCCACATTTTGATTGTGCTTTACCGCAGGAAAAAACGCGTCATACGTGTACATGTATGCAAAATAATCCCCCCTATTGAGACATGAACACAATAGAGACCGTAAAGACAAGCAACGATTGGTTAGGTCTCTGAGTACAAGGCAATTCTATGGGTAATCATGGAGGTAGGAAAGGGTGATTAGGTTGTCTCCCAAGGAATTTTAGGAGAACAATATATCTTCACAGGAATGGAAAAATCGGAATGTGCGTAGACAAATGAAATAAATAAAGTAAATTATACATGACGTAAATAACATTATTGAGACAAAACTCACCAAACCAGGGAAAAAATGACAAGCTGACAACATTTTTAGTTCAAGAGTAATCAAGAGATTTTCTTTTTACTTGGATAAGAATTATTTGGAGAGATTAGACAATTGTTTTCCTCTCCCCCTCCCCCCCCCCCCCAAAAAAAAAAAAACCAAACAAACAAAACCTTTATTGAAATATTAACATTCGACACTGGTAATTTATATATATTTAACAAATAGAAGTAGAGTTGGTTAGAGATGTCTTCACTTTCCAAGCTTTTCAAATGTTGAGCTTTAAGCAAAATTTGCAAATAAAACGTACACAAATGTGCTTTACGAATCAATTACACTCAGCCTTTCCTTTGCAACAGGTTTATTTATATATTGGGAACAAGCATGATACAAAGCGCATTAAAGTGTATGTCTGATTTTAAATGGCTGTGGCTTGACATTACAATCGAGTCTGTGGAAGCGGCTGTAGCCACCTATCATTGACTTGTTTGTAGGATAAGCCATAGCCAAGTAATTAGAACACAGCCTTACAAAAAGAGCAAATGTTACACAAACAAATTATACGCAGGTTTTTATAACATTCTGTCACTTCATAATTACATGGTACAATATATATTTTCAAGTAAAATGAAAAAAAGAGATTATGATTTCATAAAGTTTTCCAGTAGTGCAACTGATGTAAACAAATAAAGCTTACATCGAAAGAAACAACAAATCAGTCAGTCAGTCAAAATTATCCTCAGTTTAAAGAATTAAGCTTAGGTTCAGAAAAACGTTCAGGTCAATTCGTAAAACATTTTTAGACAAAACTAAAATCCAGTAGAATTTTTGTTTAAATGCAACTGCAAAAAAAGAATAAGTATTTTCTAGGTGAATGTACGTATTAGTTATTTCATGATTTTTTTTTACAGGCTTTTGTTTCGGGAATGCAAATGAGGGAATGCGCCAAATTACACAGAATAATATGGAATGTGAAATTGAAAAAATTTGCCGGTGAAGGTCTGGTACCTAAAGTCAGCTCAGCTGTATCAAATATAAAGTAACAGGGTTTCTAACTAAAATGACCGTCAGAGAACGACAGTTGCAAATGCATTTGTAAAAGAGACTAGACTGTCAAATGATGCTATCTGACGATTACAAAAGACATTCTTAATACGGAATGATTTGGACAAAACAACTGGTGTAAAAAGAACATTAATAAGCATGTTACTAAACTACCAAATTATATCAATGAAAAAATAGCATCAATACAGAAAGACGATTCAAATTATATTTAATCACAGTTACTACCCAACTACTACTTTCGAATAACTTCAACAAAACCTACACGCAAACTAAAAAATGTCCAGCTACGTTACCAAGAACGAATGAAAGCCGAAATGCTAAATTTAAAAAAAAAAAATTAATATATTCCTTGCACTTTAACAATACGAGTGTATACATGTATATGCAAGCAAATTCAATTCGTACTTCATATTTACAAGAACATTTTGTAATCCTTGGAAACGATATGGAAAATATTATTTTCATTAATAAAAGACACATTTTCATACTGTTACGGCTACCTCCATTTGTTCTGAAAAATCAAGATTCTATTTAATGTCAGTTTAAAAAAAACCACTGGTAATTTTAAGGTAGCTTTATCAAAAAACCCAAATATAAGACTACCACCATTTCATTATCAATCTTAATTGTTCACAATTGCATAAAATTAAAGACATTACTAAGAAATATAATTTTGGTCATTACGTTACTGAATTACATGATTTTTTTTTTCCAATTTTTTATTTTTTTTTACATAATTAGTTCAGCTTGTCTTGAATTTGTAAAGACTCTGAGCTGATTACTTTAAAATGGAAAATTTGTTAAATTGTGACAAGTTTGGATAAATTATTTTTGCAAAGCACATTCATCGTCATTTATTATTACATGTAGTAGTTATTAACTTCAGGTGCTCGTTACCGGTTAGGCTAGTTAAATCTAATAGGTGGGAACAAGGTGCAATTTCTCAACGTGAATTTGGACGAGGTCAATTTTCAGACCCGTCCTGCTGCCGCCATCTTTGTATGGTTCCCCGAAGAAGTGGCATTGCTCACTCAAAGAACTGCAGCACAAGCACCAAACTACATGTATTCTGGTTATGCCGCCTTCTCACCAATTACATGTAGCATTTCAGATTTAAAGCTTGTCACGTCATGTGCCACAAAACTAATTTGTCTCCGGAACTTAAAAAATTCCTTTAAAGTATTTTCTTAAAAAACAATATTCAAAAATGTGACTTTTTGATGTTATTGTTAAAACAAATTAAGCGAATGCCTATATTGGTTTGGGGACATCTAGTTCCCTGACTCTTTGTACAAATTTGGAGGCAGTGAACAAAGTAAAATGTGCCTGAGTTATTTAACAGACTGGTGACAAGTTAAATTAAATGACCCGTTAAATTAACCGACTTGTACATTTTTCCGCTCGTAATCATTACATTCTTGGAACAGGTCACTAGACTTTGAACAAAAAACAATCAAACCAATCAATACAAGCAAAGTGCCCATCGGAATAAACAAATCAAATTCAAGCAATTGGGGATTTTTTGAGAGTAGGGATAAGTGTCATTCAAAAGTTTCAAGTTTTCTTGTGTGCTAACCAATATTTAAATATGTTTTTAGCTTTGGTACTAACAAACCAAATTTTTCTTTGACAAATTCTTGGGAGGGACGATACATCATACTTGGATAGTTAGAAAGCTGAAAGTAAAGGCGGGGCTTGACGTGTGTCGAGAAAGAGGAAAATCGTTGGTAACAAAACTTGCGGGGCGAGGTGCTCGTTTAGGCAACAGTGGCAGCTTTGAATGCTCGCGATTCCTTGCCTTGCTTGACGACCGAAACTGACAGTAGAGGGTGCGTTGTGTTACTCAGATAGTTCTGGGAGACAAAATAATACAAAACCGATAAATACCGATAAACATTGTTCTGATGTCTGTTGTACTTATGAAAAACATTCAATCTGTTAATAAGAACCCCAAAGTTTGAATATTTCCAATTGGTTTGCCTCTCAGTGATTCAGAAGTCAGAGACGAAGCGAAGGCTGTGTCCTGGAAACCGCCCTAAGTAATAGAAATGGGGAAGGAACTGGCAGTCAACTTATTCCAAGTAAACACTCACATGTGCATAACTCATGCCGTTGCCCTTCTCGGCATCACTGGCTCCCGAACCAATCCAGACAAAGCATTCTTTTGTCGTGTCAAGAATGAAGACGTCCTGGGGACCCAAAATAAATAAAAAGGTAATGAAAGAGAGTTCTGGATAAATGGTATTTGAATGTCTTGAAATGATTGAGGGGGTGGAACACAATATCAGAGTTGTATTTGAGTCTCTGCGAGTCGCGAGTCCAGTCTCTGCTAGTCGCGAGTCCAGTCTCTGCGAGTCGCGAGTCCAGTCTCTGCGAGTCGCGAGTCCAGTCTCTGCGAGTCGCGAGTCCAGTCTCTGCGAGTCGCGAGTCCAGTCTCTGCGAGTCCCGTCTCTGCGAGTCGCGTCTCTGCGAGTCGCGTCTCTGCGAGTCGCGTCTCTGCGAGTCGCGTCTCTGCGAGTCGCGTCTCTGCGAGTCGCGTCTCTGCGAGTCGCGTCTCTGCGAGTCGCGTCTCTGCGAGTCGCGTCTCTGCGAGTCGCGTCTCTGCGAGTCGCGTCTCTGCGAGTCGCGTCTCTGCGAGTCGCGTCTCTGCGAGTCGCGTCTCTGCGAGTCGCGTCTCTGCGAGTCGCGTCTCTGCGAGTCGCGTCTCTGCGAGTCCAGTCGCGAGTCCAGTCGCGAGTCCAGTCGCGAGTCCAGTCGCGAGTCCAGTCGCGAGTCCAGTCGCGAGTCCAGTCACGAGTCCAGTCACGAGTCCAGTAAGAAATATTCACTTACCTCATGTGACAGGTTGCTTCTGCTGAGGCCGCCCTCATTTGAAATTTCAGTGAACTCCAACTGCCCAGATTTATCGGACAGCCTGTGGGCAAAAATGCGAAAAGAGCTGGGTCTTAAAACTTCACACATTTATTCAGCACACTTCACCATAATTAGAAGGAAAAAAAATTTCATTACCGCGTAAAAGGAAATGCTGAGAAGCATTGGGTTTTGCCCGAGCTGATCACACGATACTTAAATCGCGAAATTACCCCGCACCTTAACCATAACCCTGCCAGACGCAGCACAGTGCATCAGGAAAACCAATCTGGTGCACTTTGATGCATTCAGCTGTCAACACCAGTGCATGGACAACCACAGTCTAAGACTATTGAACAGCTAGGCCCATTGAACAGTCTCAGATATGGATCATGTTGTGTGAGGTGACCACAGACTCTGAGGCAGTTTGACCTGAGAATTGTTGACCTGATGGATCTTGCTGCACTGGGTAGGGTTGTCACTTTGACAACTGATGCATGTTGCTGGGTCTGGCAGGGTTTCTAGCCAAAATACCCTGGAGGGTTAGGGTTAACCTCCCTAATCCCCTTTCCCTTAACCCTCGCCCCACCCCCTTCTTACTTGTACATGGAGGGTTCGCTGCTGTCTGGTTCATCATCGGCCTCGTCTTCATCATCGGGGGTTTCGGAAAAATCACTGAAACAGGAGTGCCCAAGACTCTCTACAACTGTATGTTTTGCCCTGCCACGAGTACCCTTGATCTTTTGAATTTCCTCCGATCCCTAGGAGAGAACAAACAAAACCACCAAAGAAGAAAAAATGGGTTATTTTGGGAACTGGCTCCACAAATAAAGGTATTAAGTCAGAGTTGTGCATTATCATGTAATGGCCCACTCAATGTGAAGAGGGTAAACATTTTGTCTAAATGTGATTTTTGTTGTCATGAATGACATCTTAAATATCTACAGTTGCAGGTTTCATTCACATAAATGTTAATTTTGTCAAGAACGGGTCACAAATTTGGGGAAAAGTATTATAAATAGTAGAAATTCTGAGAATTTTTAGACAAAGTAGGGCCAAGGCAGGAATTAGTGGTGAATGTTGGTCCTTGATGGAACTTGCCCTAGGTTGCCTATGCGTTCCAGGCCCAAACTTACCTTATGCCTTTCCATCAAATTTGACGTCGGGCCGATGTACAGGAACAAGTCATTGCCCTTGTCAATGATGTACACGTCATCTTCTGTGATGTTAGACTTACAGTAACCAACCTACATTAACACACACACAGGTAAACAAAAAATGAAATTTGGCCAATCTAGGAATAGTAATTAGTCAATATATACGGCATTTAAGTTGACCAGCAATGAATTCCTTGAAAGATTATCAGGCCAGGAGCCATTTCATAAAGCTTCTCAACACACACGAATTGGTTAGAATAAACATTTTTCAATTGGCAAAAACAGGGTTACAAACCAAATTTCTGGTGATGTGTATTGTATGTGACTGGTATTCACCTGATTTTTGCTGGGCATGAAAAGCACATGAAAAGGAGTTTTGGCTGGTAAACCGTTTTCACCGAGCAAGACTTTGTTTGTGCTAAGCAAATTGTTGTGCTTAGCAGCTCCATGAAATTGGCCCCTGGGTATGCAAAATATTTCATGTTCCCAATTGAAGTCCCCGAACAAATCCTGCGTGTTTGTTACTGTGTTTTTACCTGCGTGACACGGACATTTCTCTTCTCGCCAGAGACCTTCAACAAGCGAGGTACATACTCCTCTGGTTTGACCTTATTGAACCCTGTGTCACATCCACCCTTCTTAATTCTGTTGGGAGGAAAAAATGGGGAGAGGGGAACGAGGGAGAGGGGAAACGGGAAACAAGCTCTTTAGTTTTTGAATACAGATTTCCGAATACAAATAGCCATGTTGTACCACATGGCTTCAATTTTTGTTAATTTCTAAAATGAAATGGACAGCTATGGTCAAAAAGAGGCAAAACACTTGTTTCAATTTTAAACCAAGATGCAGTATGAATGCTTGAACAAATTCTTCAGCAGAGAGACGGAGATTTTGCCGCGGTAAACGTGAGTTTTGTTGCACTCATTTGCTCTGTGTACTGGAGTTAGTTACATACAAACTAACTTACTAACTAACAAACAAACAAACACCCCAACAAACTAATCAGATATTTCAACTTTGTCCTAATATAGTGAAACGCATTTTGTTTGCATTCAGAGCAAAATTACCATATTGTCCCATTTGGTTTTTTTTTTAATTGTATGATTACGCCAAGATAGCCTTTGGCAGAAGAAGGTACGGTAATAGTTTAAAAAGCGAAAAAACAAAAACCAGGACGAAATTTCCAATTGAAACTTGATCGTGTGAAACCTTTTCTTGTCAACATTTTCTGGCATGTCCACTCACGTCAAGCTCTTGAAGTAACCTTTGAACAAAGGCGATTCGTGCTTTTCAACTTCACGGTGTTGTATAGGTTTGTCATCTAACAAGGTGTCCAACTCCACTGTCTTGTAGGCTGCAGTTCCGTACTCGTCCTGTGTGACCAAGAAAATAATCCGAGACATGACTAGGGGGTCAGTCAAACCTAGGATTTATCTGGCTTTGCTCGAGTAAGCTACCTGTTCACAGACTATATTCAATATTGTTTTTTTGCCCTTCACTGACAAATTGTATAAACACTGTAAACTCAGTATTGTCTTGAAAGATTATTAAAAAAGAAAAATCACTCCGGTAGGACTCAAACCCCAACTTCCTGCCTTCTAGGGTCGACGTCTTCCCTCTCGACTTCCGAGTTAGCTGGGGTCGGTCAGCTGGTTCAAATCTGAATTGCAGCGGGCACCGCAACCAAATGTTTCATATTACGGAATTTACATCAGGTGATTGAAATTCCATCTTTTGCATCTTATGATCTGATTTTGTGATTGTCTGATACCCTGCACCCTGCCCCCTCCCCCTTAAGCCAGACCTAGAACCACCCCTTTACATACCTGGGTTGACTCGGAGCCTATCCAGAAGTGCAGATCGTAATTCAATTCGTTACCGTCTTTCTCTTTCTGTAAAGAAACAAATGAATCACACGGTAAGTACAATTAATACTGTAAGACTAACAGTGGTTTGTAAAACCTAGATGCCTCTTTCTCTCTCTGTTGCCATGACAACTCCAATCCACAACTCAAAACCCCCCCCCCCCCCCCCAATGTTGTGGGACTCTTGATCAATACAGTTCCATTTTCTGCCTCAGAAACATTTCCCAGTGATTATGAGAAGAAAAAAAACTCAGTTAGGTGGGATTCGAACGTACGAGCTCCAGCTACAGGCATCTTACACCAACTCAACCACTGAGCTGGCTGGTTAAATTCTGTTTACAGGATGAATATTTGTTGGGGGGTGGGGGTAGGGGGGTTGGGGGGTGGGGGTAGGGGGGTTGGGGGGTAGGGGGGGAGAGGAATGTTAATACAATATTAAGCAAAACCAATACTGAATTAACATCGCCCCAAAGCCAATTTCATCCCATAAATAACGTCGCAACACCGTCATGAAACATACGTAGGTTTTGAGGATGATGTAGGAGTCGCCATTGTAGAACTCCCCATATTCTTCCTTCGGCCAGTGCTCCACTTTGAACTTATTGATGCGCCAGATCTGGATGCCTACATCTTGCCCCGCCCCTTTCCAGGCGGGCTCCGTCTCGGCCGAGTCCTTCTTGACTTTCTTATCTGTGTCCGAGCCGAAGAGAGCCAAGTTGGAATCCGTCCAATCGTACTTCTTAGCTTTAACCAGACCGCCCGGCATCTTGCTGGTTTCAGGTGACGAGTGTTAGACGAGAACAAAATTGAAAAATCTGCGGGTTGTAAAAATTAGAAAACACCTTATAAATTAAAAAAATGGGATTTATCCTTTTGCATTACTTGCATTACTCTAATTAAAACCCAATACATCTTCAAGAAGCAATGCCATATATTAAAAGACCTTTAGTTCTGAATAAAAAAAACACCTTGCTTTGGCATGTGTTGGTCGCACCTAAACCACAGCTATTTGCAGTATTTCTCTTGAGAAAAAAAAATACTACCCCTAAAACATTACATTATTCCAAGGGGGCACAGCTGCACTCCAGAGAGCCAATTATGAAAATAAAATGAAATCTCATCACTATCACCGCGGTAACCACATCTTTATATCATTATCATCGTGACAACATCACACCATGACAACACTATCAATTTGTTGTCCTACTGATTTTTTCTTTTCTTTTTCTTGCCCATTAATTTAGTCCAGTGTTTGGATAGGGAATTAAAGCATTCCTCCATTTCACTGCGAAAATGGTTCCATCCACTTAAAAAAATTACAGGAAATAAAAATGTATATTACCGTCAAGGTTGCAGGGAAATGTTAATCAGGCCTTCATTTTAAAGGAGCGCGCTCGCGCTCGCGCTCCTCCGCGCTCCTTAAAAAAATTAAGGAGAGCAAAAAAAAGCGCTCCTTACAATTTTAACAAAAGCAACCCCAAAAAAAAAAAAAAAAAAAAAAAATAATAATATTTTTACATCACCGCACATCACCGAAATACCTGGAATTCACGTTCATTTATTGTACCACACCAAACCCACACACCTTGCGAGTTAAAACCGATTCCTCACCATGGAATCACCTACCTGCAACTGATGAGTGTCATAACAGTAAAGACACGAAAGCATTGCTATTGCACACAAAAGAGAATTTGCGATTACAATTCTCTCCTCGCACCCCTAAATAAAATCACATCAGATTTATCTTATACCAACAACGGTCATCTAGTCTTTCGTGTTCGCCCATTCCATTTATTTCGGACATAACGGGCCTAGACTAATTCGCGCTTAATTAAGCCATACAAGTCACAGAGAGAGAAATGTCACTGGATGGGAAAGCGCAATCATTCTCTTAACCAAAAGTTGAACTACATGTACTTGTGAATGTTGTGTTCCTTTTCTTGAGTATGTGTTTATTAAAGGCATAGACACCTTTGGTTGTCATTTTGAGTAACTACAGATAGTGTCCAGGGCCTTTAAACTTGCGTTTTGTTAGCGAGAGCAAATCACTCTCCTTAATTCATTGTTTTGATTTAAGGAGAGCGATGCACAGCTCTCCTCAGATTTATTAAAATGAAGGCCTGGTTAATGCAACATTCAAATGAAGATCATTGAAATACCACAAACACTTATTTTCTTTATATGCAGGTAGATGCATTTTCCAATATCATATACCTGCTAATTTGTTTTCAAACTGTTATTTGAAAATATTTGCTCTTGTTTTGTTAGAATGCTAAAAAAACCACAAAAAACAAAACCAGGCTGCACGTCAGTGGGAGACATGCTACACTGGATAACTTAATTATTTCCGGTCCCTAACCTAGGAATCTGAGGGGTCAGAAATTGTTCAAGGAAAACTACATTTCGATAGAGTAAGATTCGTTATTGAAAAAAATTGAAAAAAAACAAGAATATGAGTCATCGCAGAGGTAATAAGTATAAAGGCCAAATTTGGTTTTCAGCTATTTTTGGAGAAAAAAATTGTATGTTAGATGTGAAGGGATTAATCTGCACGTCTGGGACGACCATCTGAACCTTGTCGGAGGATGACTACAAGTTGAGTCATCCAGATGTGTTGTATTTGTTTCCACAGTAACAAGAATACATCAACCAAATAACCTTCTTGGGTTAAATGCTGGGTACTTAACACTGTATAAATAACAAATCTTAAATGAGACGTCATTAATTTGTGTGTGAAACAAACAAGTAGGACAATATTGGAATTTTTAGTATGAAACTTTAGACAAGGTTAACAAATTTAGACAAGGTCCGAAAAATTGTATAAAAATTGTACCAACAAAATTTCCATCGCCGGACGGCAATTGCAAAAAAAACCACAACATTGCGAAAAAACTACCCAATGCCGGTTGAAAACTAACAACGATTTTCTGGCTTTTTTCTTGACATCCATTATTGAAAACTTCGGTCAGTTAAACAATATTTACTGTAAATTATAACCCCTAAATCCACCCATTCCTGATAATTGAAGCAATTACCAATGGTGTATCCTACCTTTAATTGAAAATTGACTACAAAAAGCAATAAGGAAAGGTCAGCGTACTACATGAACAGTAAATCCACTTTTCCATGCTTGACTGCAGAACACAGACACACACACGCCCCCAAGTTACAGACACCCACTAGGATATTACTCATTTCTGTGTGGCAGGTGCCCTTGGCTTTGTACCCTACACCCATTTGATACCCGAAATGAGTCATTGTGTAAGTGCCTACGTATCCCCTTTTCATCCCAGTGCGAACAGGGACGACACCCATTATATTGCAACTTTGCCCATGAAAACAAAACTGTTTAGAAAGGGCAAGATGAAAAAACAAAAACAAACCAAAAAACAGTTGAAAATAAGCAAGTGGAAAATTATTAACCCTGTAACTGTCTAAAATCTGCCAAAATCCATTCCCCTCAAATCATTTGATTTTGGCGGACTTGGTCCTAAAGGCCTGTCCTGAACAATATATTGATGGATTATGATGGACTTAGTACAAGAGGCCTGAAGCAGTGCCGGTGCAATTTATAAATATTTGCCTAGGATCCAGTAGTGTTGTTTTCATTTACAGGCATGTGTACTAAGTCCATCAACATCAACCAACACTTTAGTGTCGGTTCCATTAGCCCATTTCTAAAAAGAAAATTGATAGATGGATTTTGGTGGATTTGGTCCAGAATTCAGCAGAGGCAGTAGGCATTTAGGGTTAATACAATTGCACATATACATGTAGACTACCCATACCTGTATATGGGCTACAACATGTACATTTACGTCCTTCAACACTAATTTTACTTTACCGGTAGTGTACGGAGAGTCAAGAAAATGTTCTAAAAGTATTTCTTAACAAAATTGGAAATGTTTCTCAGTCCCAGATTCATGTCTTTTCAACATTTTCTGCATTTTGTTATAAAACAGGTAGAATTAATACCGGCTCCCAATGTTGTGGAGTTTGAAAAATTCAGGGGATTTAGACAAATAAATAAAGCAGCACCAAAAAAGAGAAAACATGCACTGTAAATTAACACTGAAATATGTACAAATCCTACCTTAGTGAACGAAACTTTTTCACTCTAGTTGTCAAAGCCAAGTACAAGCACGTGGATCCCAAACCGTGCACACTGCGAGAGTTTAACTTGTGTAAATGAATGCCCACTGATTGTTGTCAAGTATTGAGAGACAGATATAAGTCCTAATCACACGCCCACGGGTGACATGACTCTCTCAACCTTCACCTTTCCAGGGCAGGTATTTTAAACCCAAGCGGAGGATGCTTGGGGAATGTTACCATGGAGACAGGAAATCCAACCAATGTCTGACATGCTCGGCGATTTCCTGCTTCGCGGTCTGCGTGTATCACAGACGACAAGTTTAAAAAAGAAATCCTAACAGTGCATGTCCGCGAGGGGCCCTACGTCAGTCACTGAAATGCCGAAACTGTGACTCGCCAACATGGCCGAGACCTTTTACTTTCAGCTTAAATCATATTCAGCTTATAGACTTGCTCTTTATAATTTAGAAAACTTAATTACGGCTTTTTCCTGCTCCAGTTTAACTTTTGCTTTTACACTGCTCACTGCAAAAGTAACCATGCACCGTAGCGTCCTCAGCACGAAACTAGACCGAAACTATACATGTACCTTTGTAGAATGTTGATCATAAATTGTCTGTATTGTACAAAAAATTGTAAATACAGGCAGTTTATCCCCATAAACCTTCCAAACTCCACCATATTCGATGGATTTTGCTGAGACATAGTTCTGCAGGCCTGGCTTGGCTCAATTTTGATGGATTATGATGGACATGGGATGGGAGGGCCCGAATTAAGGCTAGGAATGAATCCGAGTGATTTTGGCCATCACAGAGTACTGCTATTGTCACAAAAGCTGTAGCAAGTCCATCAAAATCAACCAGCATTCCAGTGGAGATTCCATTATTATAATACACAGCGAGTGATAGAATTTGATGGACATGGTCCTCGCCTTATATAAAAGGTACTTGTATGAAAGGTACTTGTATGAAAGGTACTTGTATGAAAGGTACTTGTATGAAAGGTACTTGTATGAAAGGTACTTGTATGAAAGGTACTTGTATGAAAGGTACTTGTATGAAAGGTACTTGTATGAAAGGTACTTGTATGAAAGGTACTTGTATGAAAGGTACTTGTATGAAAGGTACTTGTATGAAAGGTACTTGTATGAAAGGTACTTGTATCCTTAAAAAATAATTAAAAAATCAGACCTGTTACTAAAACACCCATTCCTTTCCTCGAATCAAACTGGTACTCTCTATGCCACTGAAATACAGAACACCATTGTGGTACAGTGTAATGGGAGAAGCCTGCTTGGGAACCATTTATCCAGGGATTTATGAAATGCGAAGGTGTGCCAAAGGTCACACAACCGGTCAAGCAAAGCATGTAGGATTGTTCGTTAAAGCAAGCATTTGTATGTTTTCTATGAACAGGTATGTATGTCAACAGGATACAGGTACATGTACTGTGCTGTACAAAACGGAAAAAAAAGGTAGGCCCTACACAATGCACGTATTCTGCAAACATCCAGAAATACCTTACTTGACTGTATGAATAACAACAGTCTCAAGCATCCCATGAAATCACGAACCCTGATGTGCTGTGGTGGTTTTTTAAAGAAAAGTAAAATTGTATTAAATTTAGTTAGTCCACATTATATTTGCAACACAATTACACATCTGGAAAGTGATGCTAACCAACCAGTGTTCCTAGACGATACACAAACTGCACTTTTCTTGAACTTTAGTGACACCACACCAGGTGCCAAGATTTACCAGGATTCAGAACACTATTATTCACTTACAAGTCGAGTGAGACATCCCAATAATTTGGTAGTTTTTTTATGTCCGACTGTCAGGGAATGACAGTTTAAACCATTTTGTAAAAATATGGCTCTTTCAAGTAAAATGGTATTTTTGTATCATTTGTGACCTGTTCCAACGAAACCCGGACAAAGTCGCACAATGTGTTTTGCACAATGTACTCCTGAAGTCATTTCGGGATGGATTTTACCATTTTTAGGTTTTAGGTTTTCCTAAGTCACTCACTATTAATCTACAATCTCCTCAAATTTGAACAAAATCCGTCTACCAGAAGTGTGTTTTTTTGTCAATTTTGTGAAACATTTGTGTATAGAAATAATACGCTTTTCTGAACTTCAAAGCTGTTTATCTCATAATTAGGTTGTCAGGGTTTTATCACTAAATCCAGACCCCAGGGAAGATAGGGTGGGGGTACATATGTAAATGATACATCATTTTAAAGCTGAGAACCTAGAGAATTTGAAAAAAGCAAAATCTGAAAAACTAAAAAGTCGACTTTGTCCGGGTTTCGTTGGAACAGGTCACTTTCTTCTTCTCAAATACTGCTTTTCATATTTAGTTATTCCTCTTTTTAATTTGTATTTATTGATTACACACCTGTGAGGTGGTACAAGCAAGCTACATGTAGACTGATTCTAACGTCTATAAATTGCTCGGTTTACAAGAACATGATTAGTTTTCTTGATTTTTCCAGCATCAACGAACCGAAACCGTGAAGCAAGTCAGTGTAACAATATTTGCTATAATATACCGATACTAACCCTCAAAATCCATCCATTTCTGAAAAGTACAGCAAAAACAAAAATTGCACATTCCCTAATAAGGTTGGCTACAACTCTTCCCTCCCAGAAACAGAAAGGAAATCAGGAATTAATCCTGGCTCGTGCCGCCCACCAACTTGAGCTCTCAGGTTGCACATAAAAGACAGTTGGATAGGAAGTCCAATTTCTCTTTTTACTTTGGTTTCCAGTGGCTAGTCAGGGAAACTAATGGCAAAACCAGCAATAGATAAAAATCAGGAAAGGAAATACGGCAAGGTGTTTTGAATTGAGGACGTGTACGTGTACATGTACACACAATTTGACATTACAGTTTAGGAAAACAAGTACATGTAGTTTTACAAAATTTGTTTTCGTAAAACCTCAGATCTCTAAAGTTAAACATTTACACCATGTAGACAAATAACACTATGCTACTGGTATATTATACTTTGTAAATGGGCTAGTGTTTCACGTGAATAATTATACACGTTGGAATAATGGTCGTCAGAATATCAACACTGAATACTTGTTTTTAATTATGAAAATAGGAATGGAATGAATTAACATGGTGGAGATTTTCTATGCTAATGGGATTTATCTGAAACATTATTTGCTCATTTGGTTTATAAAAACCGAGTTAAGTGTACAGTATTTACCGAATAATCATAATCAATCAATCTGTTGTAATTATTATTATATATATTTTTTAAGTGGGACCTATGAGGACAAAATCTCAAATTTGCTCTTGGAAGTACAGTTGCAGTACTCCTGCACCCAAGCCCTTCATTGTGTCACTTTCAAAATGACAGTATATTATATAGTAAAAAATATGAAGTAAGAAAAAAAATATTAAAGCTGCCAGACAAAATGCAGGGAAAAGTAACGATTTCAGGGGCAAAAATAGGAAAAGTAGAAAAAAAGTATAAAAAAAAGCTAGCAAAATCTAGGAAAAGTATGTGGAAATAGTGGTGAGCCTACAATTCTACTGGAAAAAGATAAATCATTGGTACACCCAAAATGCACTTTTACACTTGCGTACTGTATGTGTTTCTTAGCAACCGAGCGACCATCTAGCCACTTGATCTCAGATACAATAGAGATTCTTTATCACTTAAATGCAATTTGGGGACAATCATTTTGAACCCTGCTCTGATATTTGCACAAAGTGTATTTCTAAAGCCCATCGGTAATTTTATTTTATCAGATTCTTAGAGCCAACATTTACTGAACTACATCCGTGAGATATATCCTGCTATTGCCGTGGGTTGAAAAAACCATGAAATATTTCCCATCCTTGCATATTATTAATGGACATATGAACGTCACCAAAGCCACGCTTGAAAGCAATTTTCTGAGATCGTCACAGAGTAAATGACACAAAATAGAAGGACGGGATTCGGTTCAGTGATGAACGACTCGGACTTTAATACAACAACAACAAACCACCTGACTCAGGGTCATGTGTTGGGGTCAGTTTTAGACTGCTTTTGACATGGCATCACTTACAAATCCATAAAATACTTATAAATTGTTAAAAGAGAGCTATTACTACAGTACATGTACATGTATATAGTTATAATGCAGGTGGTTCACCTTGCCAAACTATTTAACATTAGAGACATGTTTGCACATTCATGTAGCACAGTAAATACGGTACATGCATGGTTTTCTACCGATGTCCTACTACATACCGGTACATGTAGCCCCTCCCTTCCTGTTATTTTCCCAGTCTGCTGACCCGGGAACCATGGCATGACAAAGGAAGTCCTGAGTTGTTATAATATATCTACTATCGTCCAGACTCTGCAACAAACCAAACTGGACAGGGAGGACTCTTTGCTATTTCAGCTGTCACGTACGAAAAAAACCACCAAAAAACACTTGACGGAACACGCAGATTTCTTCAGAAAACATCAATACTCTCTTGCCCATCGTTTTGAATGTCAATCAATTACATGTGAAGAGTTGGAATTATAACTGTTTTCATCGATTTGTTGTTTTTATTTTCAAGAAAAACAGAGTGGTTGTAGCATGACAGAAAGATTCAATACATTACGTACGGTGTAACTCTTTGTACTTAAATAAACTGGGTGCATTTTACACATACCGGTACATATTTTATTGTTGTGTTTTCTTATATTTCGTGTCTTGCATCAAAAAAATGTCTGAGATTCGGTTGCATGCTGACAAATAAATAAAATTACAATTTTCCGCTCTGTCAGTTATTAACAATTCAACATTATTGTGTAAGGGGTGCTATGTATAATTTATAAGACTGCACACTTACTGTACATGGCAGGAAATGTAGCATTTTAATTTAATTTTTTTGTATTATACATTTTTTTTATTTTTTTTAAATTTACAATTTGATTTATGTACAAGATATTGTTCCCCTTCATTGATATCTGCATCCCATTATGTCAAAAATGATAAAACTAAAAAATGTTAGAGCGGTAATTTTGTGTATCTTCACTCAGTAAGACAACTGAAGCGGACATCTCACCCCGGATACAATATTAAAAGTTCAGCCAAGTAAGACCAGGGGCAGGCAGAATGAAGGCATCCGACAAATGGAATTCTCGTTATTTTGGTCGCAAGACCAAGATGTCTGCCGTAAGTACGCATGGGCGATCCTCATAATATTGGATGGTAACCAATTCCGGATATTAGGAGGTGTGGAAACACAATTTTGTGATTTAATGTGACGTCAAGGCATTTTGGGTAATATGAAATTCCCGTATGTAAGAACACAATATTGTAGAATACTGTTAAAAGTCTCCTTATTAATAAAACAAAATTCTGACGACTTGTATAAATTTTGTTGGGTTGGGTGACATTTAGTTTTCAAGAGTGTTTTTTTTTATTTAGGAATTCCAAAATTTTCTTTTATCACTTTGGAAATTATTGTTATGTTTTTGCCAATGTTAGTTGGCAAACCATGTTTTGCCAACTAATAGTTGGAAAACAATAAAACTGCAATCCCACCCCCCAAAAAAATACAAAGTTTGGTACAAAAATGTACATTTGCATGTGTATCATAGAGTACCTGCAACTCGTATGCAGGGATGGTGGAGCTACATTCATGTCATGCCATCATAAACTACAAAGTTTACAACACATAACTTGTTGGTGCATATTTTCTGTACTGTACACCAAGTATGTACACAATTCTCTGAATAACATTCTCCTACCGAACTATACAACAAACCAAACAAATAGCTCCTATAAGCTGTGGGTTCAAAATACATCACTGTCAAAAACTATTCTCAAAAACTGCATTCCGGCTAAACAACTGAACAAACTGCCCACACACCCACGCAAATATGCCCACACAAATATGCCCCAAAATATGTCCCCCACCATTTCACAATACCATGACAATTTCTTTTCAGTCTTTAGACTATAAATTCGTCCAAGCTTGTTTACTGATTTCTATATGCAAAATGTATGAGGGAAAAAAATCACTCCAAGGTTAGATTTTGGATATAGTTACTGAAGCTTGCACCGGGAATTTTTTTTGAAAGGCCAGATCCCGTGTAATTGCTTTTCTTTAATTAAAGTAACTATTACTAACCAGCCAAGTCTAACATTGCATGTACATGTACATAGAATAAGGTGTAACCTAATTTACACACCGCTAGAATTTGCATACATGTGTTACACATTGTGGTTATACTTTAGAGTATTACAGTTGGTGATTAGCAGAGCTATGAGGTATCCAAAGTGCATCTTACATTTGACCAGCTTGTTAATACTGCATGAGATATTTTGAGTCTCCATTTAGAGTACAATTCCGTGCCTTTTGCACACATAATCATTATCCCACACTTATTAGCTTTATTCAACACACAGATGTCTCGCATAGATACTTTACACTCGGCAATGGGCTGGCCCACAAAGTTGTTCCAAAGGTCGACGATATTGGATAACTCCCCGTCACTGATAGTGCAGCACGAATTGCGACCTTTGACCTATAATTGCCAAATGATGGTTGACCTTAGACGATTTGCTGCCCTATGTTCAAAGATACGGCCAAAGCAAAAATATGCACTCGTTCAAGAATCGATGTGTCCTGTAGGGCAATTAATTAATTAGGGAATAACAGTGTGAGGACCCGGTTATTACAGCGTGATAATGACCGGGTTTGAGAATGACCGCTAGCCGAAGGCGAGGTCCATTACCAACGCTCATCCCTCAACCCGGCATTATCACGCAGTAATTACAGGGTCCAAGCACTGTTTTTCCCTTTAATAAATACCTTTTTAACGAGAACAATTGTAAAAATGCTCAAAATTTCGTGATTTTTCCTTCGGCGATATTTCATTGTTTTGTTTTCATGTTCAGGGGCCATGTTTTAGCTTATGCATTGTTATTATTACCCATCCTTTGAGACCAGACCTTTGAGACCAGACTAACAGACGACACGTGCATTTTGAAAAATGCCGCGCTTATAGATACAAAAGTTCTACACATACATTTATAGTGTGCTGTATCAAGATTTGACGCGTCCTTGTTACAAGTTACGGTAGGACTGTTGCATTCGGCAAATCATTGGCTTACATGATGCTTGATTGATGCTGGTTCAGGGGACATTTATTCGCTTATTCTTAGAACCCGATCATTACTACAAAAAAATGCCCTCCCTGTGATCGAGTCTTGAGTCTCGACCAATCAGAAGCCATCAACTTTCCTAGGTATTTATAAATTTATCGTATTTTGGGGGTTATTCATTTTGTTTATAGAGCCTGTTATAACTTATTTATATGCAAACAATTTGTCTGAAGTTGAGTCCCATTTTTAGATGTTAGTATTTCCAGTTAGAGACAATTTGCGATATTTACATTTTTTGGCCGTGATTGATTTAAGGGGTATATGTGAAAATATAAATGAGGACATTCAAAAATGTGTGAAAATCTTAAAATATTGTACCTTCTGTGTTTAGCAAAAAACAAACATTTATTTATACTTTTGTGTCGAGTGTTATAATCATTAAATAAACATGGGCTTAACATTATGTATAAAGTCCCCCCTACCCCTCCCCCCACCCCTCTAGCCCTACCCCCCCCCCCCCCCCCCACCCCTCCCCCCTCCCCCCCCCCCCCCCACCCCTCTAGCCCTACCCCCCCCCCCCCCCACCCCTCTAGCCCCCCCCCACCCCTCTAGCCCCCCCCCCCCCCCCCCCCCCCCACTCCACTCACACAATAGTTATAGTTATAGTTGTTTCGAAAAATGCACCAGAAATCAGAATTAAATTAGAAAACGCCTCATTTCGTTTTGTCGACAACCCTTCTTAACTAGTAAAGCATGGAGGAATAATTAAAGCAATGACAACCGCACTGAACTATCTACAATTCCTTATGACAAACATAAGCGGCAACTTACCTCGTAAAACCGTGAAGGTTCGCTGCAAAATGACGTTTTTTCAGCAACCAAAAATGTACCGATCCGTCAAACGAGTGGGCAGGTTGTTGAAGAGGCCGTGAAAGTGCACGGCGCTAGCGACGCGACGCGATAGGCGCGCCTGAGGAAAAAAAACAGGTGGTTAAAAGAGCGCCCCCAAGAGAACAGACCACAAATGATGGGAGGTGGTAAGCGCGCGAAACCAAAATGTTATTATTATTAGTCTCGACAACTAGCATATTTTAAATTATTTTATCTGGGCGTAATCCCTGACCACACGGAATTCTGGTGTTTATGACTTCTGACTAGCGCCCCGGGCCCCCGAACAAGGAAATACTGAACATTTGGGAGACCGCTAACATATAGGGCATGCCAGAATCAGATAGCTCAGTTGGTAGAGCACCAATCCGGGTATTCGGAGGTCGCAGGTCCAAGTCCCGCCTTGTCAATTTTGTTGTTCACTTTGAAATTTTTACATTTTATGTTTATATACTTTATTTAATTGTATCAATAATTTACAATAATTTTTTTTTTTTTTAATGATATAATGGTAAAAGTGTATGGCCCCATCCATAACTTGTAGCAGGCAGGGTTCCTGAGCCAATATCTTAGGGGGGGGGGGCTAAACCATTCGCACGTGACGTCAACTTTTAACTTTTGCTACTTCTATTTTTCAGCATGTACTTTTTATTGCATTTTATTATATTGTAATGATATAATGGTAAAAGTGTATGGCCCCATCCATAACTTGTAGCAGGCGCGGTTCCTGAGCCAATATCTTAGGGGGGGGGGCTAAACCATTCGCACGTGACGTCAACTTTTAACTTTTGCTACTTCTATTTTTCAGCATGTACTTTTTATTGCATTTTATTATTATTATTTTTGTTGGGGTGGGTGGGGGGGGGGGGGGGGGAGTAAAATAATCTTTCCTCCAACTTTTCAACCAGAACCTTTGGTCCATGTACATGGAAGTGCGCCACCAATGCATGACAGGGATCTCAGCCCTGAGCAGACTTTGTGAAACCCGATTAGACGCCATTTTCCGGCTCCTTTGCTTAGTGCAGTCTGCACGGTCGACAGAATTGTTGGTGAGTCGTGTTTATCATCAGTTTTTATCACATCTCTTTGGTGCTATGCACAAAAAGAGAACTGCATATGGATTCCTGTTGTATTGACATTGTAATGTTTCATTTTTTTATTCGAATGGAGGTTTCTTAAGACCATTTTCCAGCAGTTCAAATGGTCAACATTCAGTTTTTGGGGTAGTGTCTGTCGCTGGTTACCATACGCATGATGTGAGAATTATTGCAGTGTAGAATAGTGACATTGACTACAGTACAGTGGTACTCGCGGTGATGCAACTTTCTGCAACGACATAATTTGATTTCATTTTGTTTGTACTTATTAAAAAACGAAGTTGAACTGAGGACTTTTTTTTATTTCTGTTCAATTAATTATTCAGATTTATTTCATCTTAAATATGGTCAATTAATAGCTTTAATTATATTTATAATATTGCAGTATTTAAACAGAAAATCTGACAAATCTGGCCTAGTCATAAAGGTGAAGTGAGATTGTGGTTGGGGATGGGCATATTTGAATGAATGAAACTTGAACAAGTTAATTAATGAACAGCTGAACAGCCCGACATTTTGGTGTCACAAAAGTCTTAAATAGACCCCGAAAGTCGTTCTTCACAAGATTAACACAAAAATGCCTAGTTTTTAAAGGATGGTTTCGGGTTAACATTCTCGCGGTCGGCATGACGTCACCGGGCCCTGTTTCTTGTCTCTGATTGGTCATGGTGGCTGTAGTGTTAGCTAATTATCACCCCCTCTGGACTCGAAGGGAACGAGTAGCAATGAATAGTGTTGAGGTCTATGCAAAACAATAAATTATATTATTAATTAATTAAATAATTAATTATTGTCCAATGTCTATTATAAAACACTACACTGAAATATTTCAAAATTTCATTGTTTTATAAAGTAACAAAATCTCCCACGATACACACAAAAAAAAGTGTGCATTTTTGTATTGCTGTAAATTTAAAAAAAACCCACATAATTCCCTGTACAAATTGAATGGAGGGATACCCCTTTGCCCGACGGCGTGTGCAATAGGTGGAGCAGCCTCCGACCATGAGAATTACATTGTTTAGTTCCAAAACGCATTTTGCAGTCCAGTTACTGAATTAGGCACTTCCAGGATGACTGTCCTCTTATATTGTATTTGGGTATTAAGATAACCTTGATATGGCTTGAGTTGACTGCTGAAAAATATTCTTACCATTGTTGCTTTCTGTTGCATTTAGCAGGGTTAGGGTTAAAGTAACATGTTTAACAAATTGGTAAGTATAGGTTCCTCTATTCCAAAAATACAACAATTATGCAAGTGTAATTTTAAATAATTTTTGCAGAGAGACGATACGCAGCTGAGCAAAATAAAATGGCCGTCCCACCAGCATATGGAGACCTTGGCAAGTCGGCTAGGGATATCTTTGGGAAAGGATACGGTATGTTTACACTGTCCTTATTCTTCATACTGTACATTTGGCCAAGTGTAACCACTCAATCAAAACCCAACAACAAAGGGCTTGTTGGAGTTTGTTGGGTTGTGTATTGTTGTGTAAAGTGGGCTGTTGGATTTTGATGGGTTGGGAATTGTCAACCAGCAACATTCAAGCATTGTGTTGAAATTTGACTAGTCCAGGAAGGTTTCTAATGAAAACCCCTAAGGGGTTGAGGGTTAAATGTTAATTTAATGCATGTGATACTAGTGTACACATGTAGCAGGGCATCCCGTTTGTCATCACTATTCCCAAATCAGTTTCCTTCCTAATTCACCTAGGTGGTCTGACCACAGACACAGGGACAATTAACACATTGCATGCTGAGCATGCCTCACTTCCTCCTCAGTCCGGTATCGGACCACAAAAAGGCCTCAGTAACTAGGATCTGTGGTACATGTAGATAAGGGTACTTCAATAGCAAGGTGTTAAACACTAGTACAGACAGTGACTTATTCTTTTGGTGAATACTTGAATTCAAGATGTATGACCATTGAAGTTCACCTTGTGGAGAGAAAAAAAGAAAAGAATTTGAAGTATTTTTTTGAGACAATTCCAAATTTCGAAGAAAGAAATGTGTTCAAGTACATAATTTATAGCCTAATATTTAAATTTGTGTGCTAATTTGACAAAAGCTGCATTTCGAAATTCAGTACTCTGTGGAAATTGATGTCAGTAGAGGACAAAGGAATTAATGAATTATGTGTACAAGGTGTATGGGTTGCTGAAGTACAAGAACAAAAGAAAGAACAATGCTATGTCTCAACAGGGATATAAATTTGAGAATATGTGTGTGTGCTCTGGTGTTAAAACAATTTAGAATTGTAAAATGGCCATACATATTAATTTCTTCCGAAGGGAAAAAACCCCGAAGGATGTGAGTTTTGTCGGTGTAACAGGAAGTGAGTTTTGTCGGTGTAACAGGAAGTGGACAAATGCGACAAACTGATTTTTAAGCAGTAATATTTGTTTGTCTCTTTTTACTTTTTAGGGTTTGGATTTGTAAAGTTGGATTCAAAAACGACAACACAGAAGGGCGTGGTGAGTGGTCTGATTTAAAATGACAACAGGTTTTGGTTTGTTTGTGGTTTTTTTTTTTAAAGTTTTTTTCAATATTCTTAAAGTCAATTTCTAGCATTTTTTAATGCTAACCAATATTTTGTGCATAGCAGCTCCATGGATATCGCCTCAGGACTACTTTAGGTGAATATGGTAAATAAGATTTACAGTGAAACGTTATAGCCGTGCTTGACATTCACATTTGATATCAACCGATTAACTGTAATTTAACCAGGAATTCAACCTTGTTGGGTCATCTAATAACGACACCGGTAAAGTTGATGGCAGTCTGGAGACGAAATACAGCTGGAAGGACTATGGTAAGTCTAAGTTTATCGAAAACTCGCCATATTTCATTTGCAGTTAAACCCTAACTCCCTACCCCTTTTTTCTCACACATAACTTGAATCCTGCAAAATCCTCCATTGTTTATTACTGGTGACCACTGCTTGAATCCTGCAAGATCTTGCAGTGGGTTCACCATTGAGCTATAAAGCAGCCAAACATGGAACAAACGGGTGCTAAGTGCCCTAATACAACAAGGGAATGCACACATGACCCTTGGTATGCAAACGTTTCCTATCCTTGACACATAACTTGCACTTTGACTGGGGCTTTATGGAGAATGTGCATATAGCATGAGCAGTGTACATGAGGGTGAATCTTCCAAACCGTCTTTGCATGTTTATAAAGGTCTGTCTTTCAAGGAGAAGTGGACCACGGATAACATGCTGTCCACGGAAGTCACCATTGAGAACCAAATTGCACAGGGCTTAAAGGTGACCTTTGACACCAGCTTCTCACCCCAGACAGGGTAAGTTGTTTACACTTGACCCTAAGATGAGTTGTTTGCTGTAGAAGTAGTCTCCCTGTGCACAAAGTCTACCTGGGTTTAAAGTTGCCCTGTGCGCAATTTACACTCTCGACTGCATTTCTTAGGGCCAAGTTTCTAACCCCCCTTGTGTCTTTTTTTTTTCCTTTTTTTTTTTTAGGAAGAAGACGGGCCGAATCAAGACAGGCTACAAGAGAGATTACCTCAACCTGAATGCCGACGTCGATTTTGATTTTGCTGGGCCAACGGTCCACGGTGCGGCTGTAGTTGGGTAAATTTAATCATATTAAATGAAAATGAATGATATTGGACAGAGGTTCAATGCAATTTAATTTCTATAACAATTGAAAAATAGGGTTAAATAGGACATGAAGGTGATTACGTTTTATGAAATTTGCCCTTGTTTAGTTTGGCCCGAGTTTTAGTCTAGCATCTAAAGTCATCCCGTATTTATTGGTTTGTTGCCAGCTACGAGGGCTGGTTGGCTGGCTACCAGATGTCGTTTGACACCTCCAAGTCCAAGCTAACCAAGAGCAATTTTGCGCTCGGCTACAAGACTGGCGACTTCCAGCTTCACACTGCCATGTAAGTAGACGTCATGTACAACATCTTAAGTTAGGTTATTATTTGTACTTAGAACCAACCATTCAGTCAGTCAGTCAATCAGTCAGAGAACACTTGGTCGGTGCTTTGGATCCAGCAAAAACAAAGTGTTAAAGGTCATTTGAGGTCAAGTGTTATTTGGGGTCAAGTTGTAAAATGGGCTGAAATTAAAAAATTGGTATCATTTGAAAACTTAAAGTTCAATTGCAAGCAAATTTAAGTCACACATGAATAAGGGAACTTGCATGTGAGCGTGATTTTAAAGGTACTACTGAAGTTAAAGGTCATTTGAGGTAAAATTTAAAGGTAAAAGTTGTAAAATGCGATAATTGCAAAAGCAGGCAAGAGACGTTGGTTTGAGAACCATCCTTGTTTTATTCAATTAAATTTATTCAGTTTTGGAAGCTCGAATAGGCGTCAGTAGTTTGATTATTTACCTGACCGAAATGTTGGGTAAATTACTGGATTCCTAACGTAAGTTTTCTAATTTCCAGCAACGAGGGCACAGATTTCAGCGGGGCCATCTACCAGAAGATCAACGACAAACTAGAGAGCGCCATCAACGTTGGCTGGACGTCGGGGACGAACGCAACACGCTTCGCAGTAGGCGCCAAGTATGCGCTGGATGAGGATTCGTCCCTCCAGGCCAAAGTCAGCAACACGAGTCAAGTCGGAATAGGCTACACCCACACTCTAAGACCAGGTGAGTTGGGTCAGTTTGTACTGCTAAACTAGTGGTTAGAAGGGGATGAGATTAGAATCATGTTCCTTGCAACATTTACTGAACAGTGATTGGCTGCTCTCACAGTCTTAAACAATTTATAGAGCTAAGTGCAACAATTTGCTTAGCATGAAAATTCATCCTTGTCAAAAACAGTATTACACGCCAACATTTCAGGTGATGTGTATCAGTTGTGACTGATAATCGGCTGGTTTTTGCTTAGCGTCAAAAGCACATGGAGTTTTGGCTGGTGACCTGTTTTTACTGAGAAAGACTTATTTTGTGTTAAGCAAATTTGTGTGCTTAGCAGCTTGTGATGTCTAAACCCTTTCCATCTTTTTTCTCTTTTTTTTCAGGTGTCAAAGTCACCCTCTCAACCCTCATCGACGGCAAAAGTTTGAACCAAGGAGGACACAAGCTGGGTCTGGGCCTTGAACTGGAGGCTTAAAATAAGAGTTTTGTTTGGACTCCAAAAAAAAGTGAATGGTCGATGCAGTGTTTTGGGAAAACAATTTTGTTTTTGTGTGCAAGGTTTAAATTAATCCCCTAACGTCAATTATTACTATTGGCTCTGTGCGCAAGCACCCCCTCAATGGTCGGGAAATAGAGAGTGGGAAAGGACCATTGGAATGATTTGCAGACAATGCCCAATGCTCGCACACCCGTGTGTTTAAACACCTTTCATTGTGGGCCTTATATGCCCTCTTTTGTTTGTACTTTTTTGGAAGGCCTCCTATAGGTTTTGTACACGATTTTTAATCGTGGACCCTATTGTCCTCTATTGTTCTATGTCTACTAATTGAATGCGAAAAACAAACTCCTAGATGCTTTGCCTCTGTGCTCATTCAGATTAGGAATTAGTTCTGGGTACTTTGCGCTAAATCACGCAAAATCTTCAGAGCTGCCCAAAAAACCCAAAAACAAAACCGCCCACGCGTGTTTGCGCACAGAGCCCATAGTCTCATTTACCTAAAACCTGGTAGCGAAACCATCTCAAATTACACCTTTTCGTAGCATGTAACAACAAAGCTTTTGTCTTAGATTGTACACGAACATAAGGCCTATGCAACGTAATAAGAAAGTTCGCGTTTGATGTCGTGGTTTTAAAAAACATAAAACCTTCATGGAATGCTTCCCATTTGTTGCCCGTGTTATGCCACAGTTTTTGTAGCTGGTTGTGCTTGAGATATTTTTTGATTTGTTGTTAATTACCTAAACACTGGTGGGGATAGATGATGTAAACATGCGAGTATTTAACAGCAGCCTAAAAGAGTACAAAACGTGAGCCACTTTTCACTGGAAATGCTAGTTGAGACTAGGTGACACTTAAACAGAACATCTCTTAAGTCGGTTTTTTTTGCCCAAATCCTGAATCGGCTGAAATCTAGCATTACTTGAGAGCAGATTTGACGCCAGTCGAGCCCACGAAAAAAATTACTTAGTCGGTTTCAAGATCGGGGATAATAAACATGGTTGTAACCAATGTTTTTTTTAAACCAGAATTGCACATTTGCATTAGATGAGTTTTTGAAGGTTTGCATGGTGAAAAAGCAAATAATTTAAGTACTTTGGGGTAGAACCATGTGGTAATTCTCTTTAGTGAGATGTGTGGTTCTGAGAGGAACCAAAGGGAACTCAACGTTTCAGACAGTTTGCTCTGCCCGTCGTCAAGAGACTTGGGCCTGTTCTGTTGTGGGGCTTTGTGCAACTTTTTCATTAGATTCACTGTAACGTAACAAAATGTTAGTAAATAAGAATTCATTTTTCAAACTTTTCCTCATTCATGCTTAACGCAGTCATTGTAGATATGTGGATAGCTCGCCTGAATTTGTCTCTCCTGTGCTTTTGCCATTTACAAGTTATTGATAACCACGGTAACATACAGTTCCAGTGTTTTAGATACTCCATGTAAAACATCTAATGGTTTAGGTTATATTTAGTAAATGAAAGATTTTATTGAAAGGAATGAATTTCCCCGGTAACTGCTGTCGAAACGTAATGTGTACATGTACATCCCATTAATATTGATGACATTTGAACACAAAGGTATTGTGGTAATTAAAAAATATGACAAAAGTGTTGAGCAATGTTATGTACTGCCTTCAATTGCTCTGGTTTTTTCTTCTTGATTTATGGTTAAATAATCGAACAGCTTTGAACTTTTGCTGGTCTTATTCAAATAATGCCCTAACATTTGAATTGGACACAACCGAAAGTTGGCCTTCGAAGCAACTGCTGAACTTATGTTGTTTTGGGATGCCAAATTTATTGAATCTACCGTAATTGGACGTGGCAGAAGTTTGGCGTTTGAAACGAACCAAATAGGTTTAGACCTAATGATGTCACGCTTTGTTTACATTGGCTTTTTCTTTTGAGAGTCTGTCCCTACTTCGTCTGGTATCCCAACCTTGCTCCCATAGGAAAGTGCATATGTAAAACAAAGACATTAGGTCTTGGGTGGTGTTGACAAGACGTTTTGACCAGGGCCAATTTTTAAGATGAATCAAAATTAATGTCTTGGGAACTTTGACGCTATGACTCCGAAGCAATTATGAATATAATTGTATAGAAAGCTAGATATAAATATAGTACGGATGCGGTTAAGAACTCGGTTTTCTGTTCCGCAGAGCGTAGGTTCGAGTCCCGGTGTCGACACGTGTGTCCTTAAGCAAGGCAATTAAACCACTATTGCTTCGTCCTTCGGATGGGACGTAAAGCTGTAGGTCCCGTGCGTTGTGTAATGCACGTAAAAGAACCCAGTAACACTCTTCGCTAAGAGAAGGGGTTTGCCCCGGTGTTCCTGGCAGCGCCTCGGAATAGGCAACTAGATAGATGGCGCTTTACAAATGCATGATCATCATCATCATCAACAATCCACAAGTTTCTCGCCTCAAAACTTTTAGAAACGATTAACTTTTTATAATGCTAACAACAAATTCCTCGTTCTGGTTTTATCTGAAAGGGGTCCTCGGGACTTTCTTGCATTGTTGTTTGAGAGAGCAGGTAGTGGTGCATGGAAGCATACTGCTCGACACTATGGCAACGAGGTCATCACCTTTAACCCTAAGCATAACCCTCCAGGGTATTTTGGCTAGACATCTGCTAGCAGCAAAGTGCAACAACTGTGTAAACATAGTACTAGCACAGTGCAGCAATTTCCATCAGGTCAAAAATCTCGAGGTCAAACTGCCTCAGAGCCAGAGTCACTGGTCACCCAACGCAGCAGGATCCATCTCTGGCATTGTTCAATGGGGACTAGCTCTCAATAGTCTGAGGCCGCGTCCGAATCTCTTGTCTATGGCTATTGTCTAGGTGCTCGCCCATTACAAATACACGTGAGCAGGCTGACAATAGACGTAGCCGTAGCTCTAGAATCCCGTTTCGGACACAGCCTTAGACTGGTGTTAAAGTACTGGTACTGGTATGTACAGCAGAATGCATTAAAGTGCTGCACCAGGCCGTTTTGTTCCTGATGCACTGTGCTGCGTGTAGAAAGGTTTAGGCAATAGTTAGGTTGCAGTACAAACCCCAGCTTAGGCTTAACTACATAAACGAAGCCACGTCGGAGACGAAGCTGGAGTTTAGAAAACGGCTAGACTTCAACATATTTTTTGACTGGTACTCTGCGTATAGTCTGACAGCGGCGCATTAACGAAATTTACGGGAACCAGCGGTAATTTAGCAGACGGGAAAAAACATGGCCGACATGGCAGACAGTGCTAGCGCAAGCGAGATCGAAAGTGACACGGACAGCATTAAGATGTCCATCCCTACTCGCAAGGAAGAACTGCTGAACAGAATTGCCTCCCTGGAGCAGGAGAACAAAGTGTTGAAGATTGAACTGGAGACTTACAAGATGCGATGCAAGTCCCTTCAAGGGGAAAATCGTGATCTGAAGCGAGCGAGCGTAAATATTGTGAGTGGTCAAAATGGCCTGGCTGGAACTTGGAAAAAATGAAAATGCCGGTTGCAGCCCCATAAATGTGGCTCAAATACTGAACTTTTTCCGTATTTTGAGCCACATTGCCGGCCAT
The DNA here is from genome assembly GCA_037893245.1 of Crossaster papposus. NCBI lineage: Eukaryota > Metazoa > Echinodermata > Asteroidea > Velatida > Solasteridae > Crossaster > Crossaster papposus. The sequence goes on along the minus strand of JBAIAA010000379.1, from coordinate 503,283 downwards.
ATGTAACAATAAAAGAAAGTCCCGAAAACATTCTGTTGCTATGGACATGGGCATGATATGGTGATAGATGAAAGGTTACAAAAACTACGATGGCTTTTGTTTTCAATTGATGATGCAGTACTGACCAATGTTCTAGCTATCTTGTAATTTCCGACACAATTTTGTACTCCCCCCATCACCCCCCCCCCCCCCCCCCCGAAAACAAAAGCGAAGACATAACTAGCAAGATTGAGTCATGCACAAGATCGGCTACTAGCCGCCACTAGTAACGGCAGCTCATGAATCATCGATCTTTTGGGCAGATTCCCAAAAGATGCAAATACCAATGTCAAGTTTACTCGATCGTTTTGAGCATAATGTATTTTTAAAAATGTGTTGAGAAAAGGGTTAATGTGACCAATCTTAAGACATCTATCAATTTTGTAATTTTAAAGACATTTGTGCACTTTCCCCCCAAAAAACCGGTTTGTTTAATCATTAATCATCATTTTTGTAATTTGTCTGTTCACAGCAAGTGCAGGCAGAGCAAGAGGAGGAATATATCAGCAACACGCTCCTCAAGAAGATCCAGGCCCTGAAGAAAGAGAAGGAGAAGCTAGCTGTCAACTATGAGCAGGAGGAAGAGTTCTTGACTAACGACCTGTCCAGGAAACTTGTTCAGGTCAGTCAACCCTAACTCCCTAGGGAGGCTTTTTTGCCATGATGCACCATCAATCCTGCAAAACCCTCCAACTGCCTCCACCACCCATGTTTAAATTGGATAATACAGCCCTGATTTTTCACGATCTTCTCTCTCCTGATGACGATCAGAGTGTATACTTCTCAAAACATTGAGTCCCCTCCTGTTCCTTTCAGAAGCATACAAGCTCCCAAAATCTTATTGCCTTTTCACCACGATGTTTTTTCTTCTTCATATATCATCCTAACCCTAACCCCCTAGGCCTTACTTTGGGCTAAAGAACTGCATACTACAGAATACTACTTAGTATTTTGTAGCACTGGGTCTCTCAGTGACTGATGATTGAGTGTGTACTGACAGAGTACAGATACTGCCAACTACAAAATACTAGTAATACTGGTCAGTAATACTTACCTGGCAAAAAAATGCAGTAGTCCAGCCTTGACCCATGTGTCCCAAGTGACAATTTTTGCTGTAGAGTTGAGAACACCCTACACAGCATACATGGGCCATGCACACACAGCAAGCAGAGGAACCCAATGCTAAAAAGTACTACGAGTGCAACTAGGGGAGAAGTACCCAATACTAAAAATTACTACAGGCATTGCACATAAGTCAGTGAGAGTACTGCATACTACTTTTTACTACTACTGTAGTAGTAAAAAGTAGCATTAGGTAGGGTTAGGGTTAATGAAGGTTAATCAGTGCGAAAATGTTGAAAATACATGAAACTGGGACTGAAAAACTCTCCATAAACTTTGTTTACAACCGCTGAAGTAGAGTCGGGATACTACATTCTTTCCGATTATTTCTTTTTGTGTACAGCTTCGACAAGAGAAGCATCAGTTGGAGAGGACGCTAGAGCAGGAGCAGGAATACCAAGTCAATAAGCTGATGAGAAAGATTGAGAGACTAGAAAATGACACAGTCTCAAAACAGAGAAAACTTGAAGAGGTATATGTACTGGAAAGGTCAGGGGCCAGATTAATATCAACCAATTGAATGTTTCTTAAGCCCAACAGGCACCAGAATGTGGATGGAGTTCCTGCAGTCAGGAGCCCAAAATTGCCTGAAGACGTAGATGAAGCCAGGAATTTAAAAAGGACCTTGCCTAATTGTCACAGAGGTGGCCGTTTATGCAGTGGTGTGAATAGCTGAATGCATAAAAGTGCAGCAGACTTTTCCACTTGATTAACTGTGCTGCATATGGCTGGGTTTAGGGTTAATAGCCTTCAGAAAGAATTTGACGCCTAGTCCCCTTTTTTGTTTCAGCTAAGAAGAGAGAAGGTAGATCTTGAGAATTGTCTTGAGCAAGAGCAAGAAGCCTTGGTCAATAGACTTTGGAAGAGGATGGATCGTCTTGAGGCAGAGAAGAGGTCGGTATTACTTCAAAATGTTACTTTTTTTTTTATGCATACCATGGAATGTTGCTCAGTATATAAATTAGAGACTGCAGTTTTTGGAATAGATATGATATAGAATGTAATATATAGAGAGTTGGGCTGAGTGGTTCGGGTTTGTGACTTAAGATCAGACGGTCTGGGTTCAAATCTAGTTGCTGGTTTATGTTGTGTCCTTGGGCAAGCCACTTCATCCCAACTTGCCTCTCTCTACCACAACTTGCCTGAGTACGGCATTAGCTGGAGAGTGGATTGGCATCTCATTCACCGGAAATATAAGTATTCTCAATCGTTTTATGCCAAAGAAAAAGGAGAACAATGCCGGCCAGAGGGGCCATTGTGGCTTGTTATCATCTTTATTTAAGTGTAATATTTTGTTTTGCAAATCCAATTTTTATCTTCAGAATGCTTCAGGAAAAGTTGGACGAGCCTGTCTCGGCCCCAGCCTCGCCCAGAGAGATCAAGAACGGTAACACGACCGATAACCTAAGTGTTTATGTCGACCAGCTTCGCAACGAAGTCCGTAAACTCAAGGGCCAGTTGATGTCATCGCAGATTGAACGTAAGGCTGAATGGGGTCGTTGTGTGTTGTCATGACATCTTGAGGTCAAGTAAAGTGTCAGATGTCACAAAGGCCACGTCAGTTTGAAATTAAACGTGCATCACAGGTCAAATCTCAAGCCAAATCCCAACCCCAAGCCAAATCCCCAGCCAAACCCCAAGCCAAAGGCCAAACCCAAAGGCCAAACCCAAAGGCCAAACCCAAACCCAAAGGCCAAACCCAAAGGCCAAACCCAAAGGCCAAACCCAAAGGCCAAACCCAAAGGCCAAACCCAAAGGCCAAACCCAAAGGCCAAACCCAAAGGCCAAACCCAAAGGCCAAACCCAAAGGCCAAACCCAAAGGCCAAACCCAAAGGCCAAACCCAAAGGCCAAACCCAAAGGCCAAACCCAAAGGCCAAACCCAAAGGCCAAACCCAAAGGCCAAACCCAAAGGCCAAACCCAAAGGCCAAACCCAAAGGCCAAACCCAAAGGCCAAACCCAAAGGCCAAACCCAAAGGCCAAACCCAAAGGCCAAACCCAAACCCAAAGGCCAATAACAAATCCTTCATTCTCAAAGCAACTCCTTAGCTAAATTCAAACGAAGTGTACATTGTGTAACACGGCCACTCCTCTGTCGTTGTTTGTCCCTGTTTACTCATGACAGTACTTGTGATCCTACAACGCTTTCTTTGTCACCAGATGAAGAGAAGATGGCCCACTTGGTCCAAGAAGAGCGGGAGTTCAAGGAAGAAAATCTCCGCCTCCAACGCAAGCTTCTCCTGGAGCAAGAGCGGAGGGAAGCCCTGAGCAGACACCTGTCAGAGAGCGAGTCTAGCCTGGAGATGGACGACGAAAGACAGTTTAATGAGATGGCCGTCCACGGCAGCCTGCGACCCAGAACCATCTCCAGCCCCATTCCCTACTCGCCTAACCCCAACCGACCCATATCACCAGGTATGCGCAGCAAAATTTCAAAATGCAGTAGCAGTAGCCTTGTGCATTGAAAACGAAACAAAAAATGATATCCAAATGTATGCATGGTTTTCGACTAACATGTAATTTGGATTTGATGAAAGTTTTACTGCCAAAAAGCATTTCTTCTACTGCCAACAATTTTTTTTTTTTTTTTTTTTTCTTGGGATGAATTTAAGAGCGTGTTTTTTGTTGATTCCGAAATAATCCTGTCATTGTTTGTTACTCTTCCATAAATTGATTCCAAATGTAAAGGTGCATAGTTTTGCCCACCCTTAGATTATTGTCGGCATTTTAAAAGCTTTGTACATAACTTTGTAGACTTTATGGCTTAGTTTTTCAGCATCTGAAATTGTTCTGTTGTGCATTGAGAAAGTAAACTCATTCAGTCTATCTAACTACACATAACGCATGTTTGTTTGACATCCATCATCCCCAACCCTTCCAAATCCTCCAAAATCAATATGATTTTGCACACACCCTAGGGAGTTAGGGTTAAATACATAAGCCATTGTACATGTACTCGCAGCATGTAGCATGAAAGTGATACCGCATTTGTACTTTATTTTGCCACTCCCAAACCCCGCCCTCATTTCCCACGCCCATTTCCCACGCCCAAATTTCCACGCCCACTTTCCACGCCCACCCCTCGGTTTCTTTCACCACATTTGCTTCCCGCTCGCCTCATCTGTGAACATCCTGTGTGTGTGTGTGACATCAACTGCACGTACTGAATGTGTGACACCAACTACGTGTACTGACAGCGATGCACACTGCTTTCTCTCCATCATCACCAGCCAGCCGAAGTACGCCCTTTGCTGTGGGGCCCACCAGCCACCCCGTCCCCATCAACCATCCCTCCCCTATCAGTCCGTTCGGGACATCCCCTCCAGTTGGGCCAAGCCACTTAGTCCATGTGAGTACTGGATTTTATTTACATATATTTTTGAGAGTTCAAATTCTATTTTGCACTTGCTAATTTTTTTTTGGACACTTTTTGTGTGTTTCCCATTAACCTGAATTTGTTCATCATCTGCACCTAATTAAAGTTTTCAGAGTTTAGGTAATTGTTTTTTTTACCAAAAATACCCACCAAAGTGTTAACTTTGATTTGGAAATGTTTGTTTTCCCTTCAATATTCCTCCAAGGAATGCCACTTGGTCAACTTGGTCATGCTATGAGGCCATAGTGTATTACACTGATAAGCAAAGCCATACGCCTATTTATTAACTACAGAAGTGCCATCACTGTACATGAAAATAATCCTTCATTGCACTGCAGCTGGAGTGATTTGGCATGTACTACTGACTTGCAGTAAAGAACTCTCATAGAGCAAGGGTTAACAATGTATCAAAAGCATAACCTTGGGGAATTTGTTTTACAGGAGCTAGCTAGAGGGAAATCATTTCAGACAACAAAATAAGAAACGAAAGGAAGGTCCATGATTGCCAATGGACATAAGACCCCCGTAATTCCTAAGCATCTGCGAAAGGGTAACTTGCCTAACTTTGCCCCCATGTTTACCCCTTTTAGATGAGCTCCACACCTCCATCACAGGGTCAGGTAAGATTTATGGTGCCCCCTCTCCACCCCCTCTCCCCCCCCCCCCCCCTCCTCAAAAAATAAATAAAAAATAAATCTTATGCTAGCCTTCAAAAATATAATTTACCCTTTTAACTACTTTTTCTGTGGATTCTGAGCAATTTTTTCATTTTAGGAAGCTAAAAACCAATATCAATTCCCTTCAGCAATTGTAGCATGCGTATCCTCATGAAAAAGAAATACATGTAATATGTACTAATAGTAATTGGTCGATTTGTGGTAGACTAATTTACGGAACAGCATTCGGTATCTTTCGGCGGGCCACTCCAGAAATAACACCCTCGACCTATTTCACAATCCCAAATAAAGTTGCTTAATTCTTAACCCACCCCCCTGTTTGCACCCCCTTCAGCAAATTGGCCACCCCTCCCAGTCCCAACTTCAGGTAAGTATATCTCCTCTGCTCGGAATTACTAACCTCAAACATTAAAGAACCTTTACGAGAAGTATTGGGGAGGTAAAATGGACAATGTTAGGAAAGAATGTTGCAACCTGACGTGACTTTCTTTCTCTTCATATACCATCTCAATAAAGGTCAATCAGTGCAAAAATGTTGAAAAGACGAGAAACCTTTTTTAATTTTGTTAAGAAATACCTATAATTTTTCTCTTGACTCTCTATAGACTTTGTACACAACTGCTGAAGTGGCATCAGGATACTACATTCTTTCCTAATCTTAACCCATCACTAAAAAATAACTAACTTCTTTTCCGCACTTTTAAAGTTACTGGTTTAATTTTCCGTCACATGCATTGACTTTCATCATCGCGGTAGAACTAAAATAGTTGACCGTGGCAGAACTATAATACCAGAGCTATGAATTGTAAACCCTTTTTGGTTCCTATTAATAATTGTCGATTTCGCATGTAATATTGAGATAATTAACACGGTTGTTTAATTTTACCGAACTAAAAACTTCATTTTAGCTGTTCCAACCTGCAGGTAACTTTGGGGCATGCACATAAAAAAGCAGGCGCACTTGTAATAACTTAAGGTTTGGTGTACTCCCTCCCAGGTACCTGAAACTAACCCCCTAGGACTACCCTTTTAAATCCAACAGAGTCCAACAGTAACTCACAGTAGTCCTGCTCAATCCAACGCAGTCCAACATCTTGGGCACCTGAACATATAAAATTACTTGCCTGATGTTAAAATTCAACTGTATCCAACTGTGTCTTATTTGTTTTCTGTTGGATTCAACAGACTCCAACTTGGTGTTAATTACCAGTCACCCAACAAAATCCGATCCTGAATGTTTTCATGAATCTATAAAAGGGGTTTATTGCTCAATCCAACAAAGCCCAACAGAAATCTAAAAAAGTTCGATCCTGTTGGATTTAGCAGGATTAGGGTTAATGTTTAACTATCGCTTTTTAACATAATGCAACGCTGTCTAATTACCTGGGTTTTTGCTGTTGATCTGCACACATAGCTAGTATTGAGGCTGGATGTGAATGTCTAGATAGCACTTAACAATTCAGTCTAATGACATTTTCTTGAAACTTTGCACAAGCATCACCAATTCTTGTGGGATGTGCTCCATTTGTTATCATCATCATGTATCATTTACTTGAAGATGCAATTTTTGATGATGATAATAGAATTGTTTAAAAATGATTTGAAAGAAAAGAGGGCTTTTACAGTCCCTGTCTTCGTTTTCGTCTTAAGGCGATTTCAGGCTCTCAACTGAGAGAACTCCCAGCCACATTCTGGTGTCTGTTGCGTTTCAGAAACATTCAATCCTAGATAAGCACCGCATATTTATTTTATTTATATATTTTGAGAATATTGTTTCCGGTCTATAAACAGAGGCACCGGGTCGCCGTGGCAACGGCAGGCAGCAGTTCCGGAAGCCACACCTCCGAAAAGTTCATCAAGCCTACGGCTCCAACCTTCTAAGGAATGGAGCCAGTGATCTTGGGATAGCACAGAGGGAAAGAAGATGAAGAAGTACGTGTCTTGGCTCGCACCTTGGAGAATCTTAAGATGGTCAGTTGGAACATTGCCAAGAAAAACTACGGTCCAAGAAAAGCAATTAAAGATTGTTGAAGATTTTGCAAGACATCTTAAGTCCAATCCTTAAGTTCCCACCTAAATTGGATTGCCAAAAAGTAAAACAAAAAAAGTGTAGTTTTTAAGAATGCATGCCAAACTGATTTAATACGCATGAAAAGAAAAGAAAAAAAAAAGAAAGTGAAATTTCAATTGCAATCAGTGTTGTATTTCCTACGGCTTTTGGACAAAAATTGCAGGTGTCTATATAACAAAACGCTAATGCTGTAAAATTGTAACGACAAAAATGTTTGCAACATGGACATTATTTTGTACATGTGCTCTCGCAAATTGGCTATTAGTAATACAACAAATTTGCTGTGCTTTGCTAGCGAGCATTTGGTTTTTTTCTCCATAATTGCTTTAAAAAGTAAATTAAAAAATGGTCAAAAAAAGAAATTACTGCCAAAATATTGGCTGACGCATCTGCTGAAAGTCAAGAGTGCGAACGAAGCACTTGCAAGAGTGTTGAAATATTTTTGCATATAAAACTATAGGCTTGACGATACAAATTCAATTGTTGCCAGTTGTATAAACATGTAGTGGATCTACTTGCAGTTGATGTTTTGTAAAAAATTGATTATTCAGTTAGTAAGCGTAAACCAGGAATCGACCTGCCAACGTTTGGCTTCAGTACAAATCTGTGAAATTCCATTTTGCAAATTGATTTACAGTGCCCCAAGAAAGGAAAGTAACCATGGTGCGTGTTTGACTAAAAGACAACTCATTCCGGCCATCATCAAATCCAAAAAGCCACATTTTTGCAAAAAATTGAAAGTGGCCTTGGTTGCGTAGTATATAGATATTTAAGAAAAATCTTGTATATATTTAAACAAAAAAATATGTGATTTTGTTCTGTGGATAAATGTATGTTTTTATTTAATTTACGTTGGGGGGGGTGCGATTCGAAAGCTCTGTTAAAACGGACTTGTTAAGAAGTCTGTATAGGACGGTGTGGATAATTGTTTGTAAATTCGGTGGAAACCTGAACACAATGGGGACAATGTTTTCCTATTTAGGGACAAGGTTTTCACAAGAGATTCATTGATTTTACGAAAAAAACTAGCGTTAGGGTATAATATAGGGTACATTTGTTCTAAATTTCCACCAAGGAAATTATTGTCACGCAATATGAACGCGTGTAAATCACGTTGTACAATGCTAATAGCAAGTGGTAATAGCATTTTAAAAAAATATAGAAATCAGGCTGCAATGAATAAAGAAAAAATGTTAACTGTAGATAGCCGTTTGCTTAAAAAAAAAGGTCACGAAGAATTCTTGCTTGTGTACATGAATATATTTGTTTCAATGCTTTGGCCACATGAACAGGTAAAATACTAACACTGTAACATTAATTTGGAAGGTGACAGGCCCATGTTATATTTGTCTTCATTGTACCCAAACAGAAATGTGTCACTTGTGTACTAGTCTAAACAATTTTAGCAATCGACAGAACTTGTTTTAGATTTTAAAAGCTTGCGCACATTTCATTGGCCCTGCAAGATTTAACACAATACTTTAACAGTTTGTATATGGCATCAAGAGGTTTACTCGGTAAATGTAGGATTGCAAAAACAAAAAGTTAATTTGTTTCTCGCGTTGGGAATTGAATCAGTTGTCTTGCCATTTTGTTGGGGGGTTTGGTTTTATGCTGAAACTTCTTATTTTCCTGAAGGTACATAGTGATGGTATAATTTCTTTAGTCGGTGGAATATACATCTGTTGGTTTCAAGCTTGATATTCTTTAGCACCTGAAATTCTGTCGTGAAATTGCCTCTATATGCAGAATACATGTACAGTGCAGTATAAATTTGTAATGTGTTTATTATATATAAAACGGCAGTCTTTTTGTTTCACTGTCACTCTAGAAATCCGCAAGAAAAAGAAATAAAGAGTTCTCTAAATAAAAACAGTTGAAGAATACCCAAATTGAGTTTGAAATGTGTGGTAGCATCACGTTACTAGTTACTATCCTTTGACAAATTCCTTGTGAAAAATAAATGATACTTTAACTTCCCCACAGCATACTATTTGTGAATTTACTTATAAATTGCACACAAAATAAAAAAATTATACATTAGAATTTAGAAAGCAAATGTAAACGCGCATACCAAATTATAATGTTGCATCCTGAAGCCAGTCATTGCTAAGAAATATTGGATTTGTGACGGTTAGAGTTAAAAGATTAGGATTTAGACCGCTCAAACCAACGCATCGCATGCACAGGGCTCTTTCCCGTCTCGTAACCCCACCGCGCTAACGGGACCACCATGATGCTTGCGTTATCCTCGCTGCCAAACTGCAAGGCCTGGTCTGCCACAAAGTTGGCTGCCGAGGGAGGGTCGTGGCACTGGTTGATGGAGTCGCAGACCTCTTGATCGGTCATAACGGAGATGATACCGTCTGTCACTAAGACCAGCATGCTGTCCTTGCTGTGCTTGATCTGTCCAAGGAACACGTACGGAGAGAATAGGACTAATTTGAAATTGACATCCTTATTAGGAAGTGTTGAAGTTTTTTTTTACTAAGCAATTCTAGTATACACTTTTCTGAACCCAAACCCAGGGTGTTTTGCCAGACGCAGTACCGTTTTGTCAAAACTCAATGGTACTTGGATCTCGATAGACTTGGACCTTTTTCTGCACTGGTGTTGACTGCTAAATGCATCAAGTGTAGCAGACTTTTCCACCTGATGCACTGTGCTGCGTCTGGCAGGCTACATTTCTGACACCGCATATAACCCACCTCCACTGATTTCGTCTCCGGCTGCGCGATCACACCATATCGCTTCAACGGTTCGTCGCCAATACTACGCGTCATGGCCAGTGCACCGTTGACCAGCGGTTGGCCTTTACTGTTCCAGCTGATAAACAAACGTCAGAAAAAGCTCGGTATTATTAATTACACATCTGAGAATGTCACAGAACATATAAGGACAACAATATTATAACTCCTACTTTAGCTGGCAAAATGAAAAAGGCATCTCAGCAGTCGAATCATTCAGCTATGCTATGTAAATGATTGTTTTCAGTATTTTCCCAGTCACAACTGTCAAAGACTTGTACAATCGCTTGAAATAAGAGTCTTACGATACTATTCTTATATACAATGAGGACTACCTGATGAAACCGTTAGAAGCTTCGATCCGCTCCCGTTCCGTGTCGACCTCCGGTTGGTGGTCGCGCGTCAGTCTCACTGCCTTCCCCTTGCGACACAGAATGGCCCGACTGTCGCCGACATTTCCCACCACCAGCTCGTTGCCGTTTCGGAGAAGGCACACGGTCGCTGTGGTGCCACTGTTCTCCAAGGCCGAATCTGTGGCACGCCAAAAAATAGAAAAGGTGATATTAAGATATTGCAGTTAACCATATCATGTCTGTTGAGGTAAAGTGTGAGATAGAACACATTATAACAAAGAGGGCTTTAAGATGCCATTTGATTGACGTTCAATCAATGGATTATTTAAAGCATTATACATGTACTTGAATGGCTACGCTTTCTATTCATAACTTTATATCTACATTACACTAATAAACATAACAATTTTGCACAAGAAAATCATATATTTATGAATATTTTGCCACATCACTTCTGATTTCCAAAGGTTCAGGGCTCGGGACAGAGTTTACTTTTTGTTTTTTACCTCTGATTTCCATATGCAGATGCCGTGCAAACCGGTTCTCCAGATCCTCAAATGACCGTTTCAGAACGACCTGTAGGTCATATTCCCTCCACAGCCAATACTGGATGTGATTCTCCAAGTTGCAGCTCGCGTAGTCGGCCGCAGTGGCACCCCCGTGTCCGTCGAATATACCGAAGTAGAGAAGATTCGGGGCTAATTCGACTGTGCGTATTCGGTCCTCATTGGTCAGGCGCCGTCCAATCAGGGATTCCGTCCCGATATTAGACAGGGAGATCTTTGGAATCGGGATGCCATGTTTGATGCTCTGCTGAAGGAGTATGGGTTCCTCGATGCGATTTTCCCACGTGCCGTAGCTGTCCCAGTCAGGCGGTCGGTTACCCGAGGAGAAGTTCCTACTAGTTTTCTCGCAAGTCACATCTACGGCAGTCCTCGATTTGCCGAGAAAGATTCTCTGCAGCTTACTAATACTATACCTGAGATTTGTCGTCGGTGATTTCAGGGAATTTCTCCCACAACCCTCGCACACAGTATGAACAGATGCATCGTGGGACACTCCTACGTCTTCGCATTGGCTCCAGCGACGGCCTACTAAGGTTGAAATGCATCTCTTCAAGGGTTCGTGTACTTTTTGTTGAGGATATTTCAGAAAGAGAATCCTGCGTGTAGTAGTTTGCATTCTTGTTACGGTATTTACCGACTTGGTAGGCCTATTTCTGGCAAATGAAACTGAGAAAGAGATTCAGGGCCTACGTTATAAGATAGTTACTAGTAAAAGACATGTTACAAAAGTTATAACCAATATTAACCTGTAGTGTAACATCCTACATTTGTAGAAATTAGTAAGTATAATTAGTCATGTACAACATCATTTGCTCAAAATAATTCTCTGAAAAAGCAGCCCAGACTGAATTGATGAACATTTGGGGGAAATAGATTTGATGTCCTCGGACCCTATTCTTTGCTCTATGCTCGAACGGACAACTTCTTGGGAATTAATTCCCCCTCCACAGTAGTGTGGATGGGGTCTAGTACTAGCTCATACTTACCTGTAGAGCGAATTACTACATTTGCATATTCCCTAGACCGGCGTAGGGATGACAAAGTGAAATATTACTTTGGTTGTAGCTATCTGAAATGTGCTTCAAATGAAAGAGCTAGGTGAATGAGGATGATTGGTGTTTGTTTGAGGAAAATCGGTCATACTGTTTGAAAGTTATATCGTTTTTAAACGACACCTGTTGGTGAGTTCCGTTACCTGGCAACCGTATAAACAATCAGTTAAATGAAATTCAATTTTAATTGGTCTGTAATTAATTAATGAAAGTATCAAAATTAGCACAACTCCCTTTTTGTCAAAGAAAAATATTGATTAGTACAGACAATATTGAAATAATGCATGCAAAGTTAATGAATGTTTAATTATGACAGAAGAAAAAGGGTCTTAAGACAAACACCGTTATTAAAACAAAGGAATTATGGGTAATTATTTTGAATATTTTGGTTCCAAGCAAAACATGCAATAATCTTGGTTTTTATAACTCCATAAATGACAATCCAAAACTTTAATCCCACTGTTGTTTTCAGAAATGTTTAGAAGAAAATGGCGTCTGTAACTCGTTAATCATTTAACAACAATATTTACTGAATTTAATTAATTATAATATCTTGAATACTGCTAATTAGTGTATTTCTATCATAACAAAATACTGAAGATGGTCTATCAGTGTCTAGGCTTGATTAATAAAACACCAATTATGCTAGTGTATGCTAGCTACAAGCTTAATATATTATTGTTGTCAGCAGATGAAGTGTTAATTAATGTTAATTAATATGTTAATTAACTTAATTAGTATTAAGGTCTTGTTATATTTTATTTAAAACCTTTTTTAAATCGTTTAATTAACTTAACTAGTATTAATATGGTTTTGTTACATTTTATAATTTGTGTACCTAAACTACTAGATCAATTAAAACAGTTAATTACCTCTACCCCCCCCCCCTTTTTTTGATAAGTCACGCCCTTTCACTTCCTAGCATTGTTGCCATATTACGAAGGCAAATACAATCACATGTATCTTTTTTTAGCAACACAGAATTCAGCGTGGTCCCCATGAAATGCAATGATGTTTCCCCTTGGATGTTTTGCAAATTATAATACAGGTTATGATATATAAGTAATTATTTTTAGTAATTTACTAGAATGACTTTCCGATTGTGAAAATTGCACGCAGCATGCACATGCAAAAGACTACCCACCGTGTGTGTGTGCGTGGTAAACTATGCAGCTGGCTATGTGCGCGCGTGCATACACACGCTATATGACACACGCAACGTCGCACATACGTCTGAAACCTTAATCACTCATGTTGTATTACGCGCGCACACTGTCTGGGTACCTGTCTGTATAAATCGTGATAGTCTGGCCCGCGTACAGGCATTCCAACGCATTTCAATGCATTTCTCGATTAGAGGAGGCAAAAGCCAGACAAACTGGTGTTCGTACGACTACATTCCAAAGGCATGTGTTAGGAAGTGGAGACCAGCATGTACTTTGGTATCGATGCCATTGTGTAGCCAATGGATTAAGCTTTCGTTTGATGGGCGACTTTTTGTTGGATTGCACATTCTGTCATCGTGCTCTCGTCGGTGCTAGTTTTGTTTGATTATTTCGAAGCTTTTACTCTAATCGGATGAAATCCAAACGGTAATCAATGAAATGAGCATTTTATCAGCTTTATGTTGGTATCAAATTCAGATGTTTAGACCCCGATACGATTTCACTTCGAGCGTTAGAAAACGGATCATTTTTCTGATCATTTCGTGGAAACCGACTCTGTATACCACGCACAGACCACGCACACACACCTCACCACGTTTTCTCGCCACGTTTTGCGTTGTGCGCACACACAGGCAGTCGTCCCGGCGGGCGGCAGGTATAATCGCTAAGAGTTTGCCAACAGCGCCCTCCAGAGGCTACCCCATAGAGCCCGCACATGCGTGCCCCGTGAACGTCCTCTTTTCTCGAGCGCCACATAAGGATACGGACACCCAGAGTCATCGAGGATAGTGGGGAAGGAGGGCGGGACGCTCTACAGGTAAGTATGAGCTAGTAGACCCCATCCACACTACTGTGGAGGGGGAGTCTACTGCGCTCATACGTTACCTGTAGAGCGAATTACTACATTTGCATAGAATCGCACCGGATTATGGTGGAGGGTCTACGAGATGCAGCAATTAGCAGAGGGGCACGCCAACGGTAAACCCCAGGGCCTGGAGCAGCGCCCGCGGGCGCCGTCACGGCCCTAAACAAGTGGGACGCGGACCCCGTCAAGGGTGCGCGTGCACCGGACTGAGATAACATCGACCGAAAAACCCGCCGGAGCGCCGGAGCGAACGGGGGAAAAAAAAAAGAACATGTCAATGTTAATTAGTATATCATAACAATGAATACACATGCCAAAGCAGAAAAACGGGAGAAAACACACCTATTGACGGGGAGGTCCCGGTTGAGGTGGGTCGTGCCGTTTGGTAGGAGCCCGGCTAGTCGTTGTCAGGACTGCCCTTCCAAACCTGCCCTCTGACTGAAGTACATCCCGAAGGTAGCAGTCAGTAAAAGTATTTGGCGTCTTCCAACAGGCAGCCTGGGTGATGTCACCTAGGGATATGCCGCGGAAAAACGCGAACGATGTCGCCACGGCCCGGATCTCGTGAGCACGAATAGGCGCCGCCGGCGAGACGCGAGCGTCCGAGCGGATCGCTATAAGTAGCCAACGGCTAATCGTATCCCGCGACGCCGGCCCGTGAGGCGGGGTCGAAGTCACGAATAGGTGGGTACGAGTCGTACGGAGTGCCTCCGTGCGACTAATATACCATTTAAGGGCCCGGACCGGGCACCAAAAACGATCCTCCGCGACAGATGATCGTGACTTAATGTCTGGGACAAAGATGTCCGGAGGAACAAATGACTCGGACTGGTTCTTTACTAGGAACCCGGCCCGGGGAATGAGGCGGACCCCGTCAGGTTCCCACCTGATGTGGCCCGCCTCGGTTGACAATGCATGGAGCTCGCTACGTCGGCGCGACGTGGCGACCGCCAGCAGGAATGCCACCTTGATGGACAGGTGGAGCAAGGTCGAGCTGCCCATTGGCTCAAAAGGAGGCCCCGCTAGCGTTGATAGTACGCTAGGGAGGTCCCAAGCCGGTACCAGCCGACGCGTGGGGGGTCGAGCGACAAACATGCCCTTCAGGAGTTGGCTGAGGGCCGGGTTGTCCGACACGGAGGTACCATCAGGGAAACCCTTGTGGACCGCTCCAATTGCCGACCGGTAATTCCTTACCGTGCCGATCGAGAGCTCGCTCTCGAATAGATAGACAAGGAAGTCGGCCACATCCCCTAGAGATGAATCGGTGGGACGAACAGGCCGCCGTCTGCACCATCTAAAAAAGTGGCGTAGTCGGCTGTCGTAAAACCGCCGCGTGGAGGCCCTTCGACTGCGGGCTGCGATTGACGCAGCTCGCTCAGAAAGCCTGCCGCGCGGAGGATTGAGTGACAACACCCAGCACGTCAGGTGTAGATCCTGAGGAGCTGGGTGAAGAAAACCCGATCCCGGCTGGAGGAGGACATCCGCCTGTCGGGGCAAGACCACCGGGCGGTGGACCAGCAGCCTGGTCAGCCGCGTGAACCACGGCTGACGAGGCCAAAATGGGGCGATGAGGAGGACTTTGCAGTCCTCCTCCTCCAGCTTTGCGAGAACCCGAAGGACCAGCGAGAACGGGGGAAAAGCGTACTAGTAACCCGTCCCACCGGAACGACAGGGCATCCGTCCGCCATGCGTTCGGGTCGTGAGCCCTTGCAATAGATGGGGAGCTGGTGGTTGAATCGTGAGGCGAACAGGTCCACATGTGGCCGGTCGATCAGTCGGAACAGCGACTGAACGATCTGCGGTCGGATGGTCCACTCCGTGGGGCGGATCCACCCCCTGGATAGGGCGTCCGCCCCCACGTTCTCGTCGCCGGGAAGGTACACCGCCGAGAGGTCGACCTCGTTTTGCATGCACCAGTGGAAAAGCTCCCATGTGTGCGCGCAAAGCCGGGGGGAGTGGGTGCCCCCCTGGCGGTTGATGTACGAGACCACCGTGGT
Source organism: Crossaster papposus (assembly GCA_037893245.1). NCBI lineage: Eukaryota > Metazoa > Echinodermata > Asteroidea > Velatida > Solasteridae > Crossaster > Crossaster papposus. Next base: position 487,252 of record JBAIAA010000379.1, on the reverse strand, counting down.
GTTGTCGCACCGGATCTGCACCGCCCGTCCCGATACTAGGGACTGAAACTGTTCCAAGGCATTGGCCACGGCCAACAGCTCGAGGACGTTTATATGGGACGAGCGATGCTCGGGGCCCCAACAGCCCGCCGCCTGGCGGGGGTGGAGGGTGGCCCCCCAACCGGAAAGGGATGCATCGGTCGTGACCGTCAGGGATGGGCGGGGCCTGCGAAAAGCCTTGCCCCCCATCAGGTTGGCCCGGACCAGCCACCACCGCAGGTGAGGGACCAGCCACCACCGCAGGTGAGGGACCAGCCAGGCCGTGACTGGCACGGGATGACTGATGTCGTGTCGGCTGGGCCGGTAAAACATGAGTAGGTGCAGCTGGATTGGCCGCATTCGCAGCCTGCAATAGCTGACCAAATCCATCAGGCCCAGCAGCCTGAGCCAGGCCCGTGCCGGGGCCGTCTCGGCCGGTAGAAAAAGGGAGACGCACTGCTGAACATTCAGCAGGCGTTCCTCTGTAGGGCGTGCTAGCCTCGATCGGAGACCGAGGGCCGCGCCTAAGAAGGTGGGGGACTGGGTTGGCAACGGGTGCGACTTCTCGGGATTTATAAAAAAAAACCGAGGTCGGCCGCCAGGCGCAAGGTGTGTTGAAGCGCCCCCGCTGCTGAGTGCCGCGACTGGCCCACCACGAGCCAGTCGTCGAGGTACATAAAGACCGAGACCCCTTGTTTCCGCAACGCCGCCCCGACCGCCCGAGCCACCCGGGTGAATACCCGAGGGGAGGTCGAGAGGCCGAAGGGGAGCACTGTGAATTCGTAGCGTGTCCCGTCGTATTGGAACCGCAGGAATTCCCAGTGCTCCCGTCTGACAGGGACATGCAAGTATGCGTCCTTCAGATCGAGGCTGGCCGCCCATGCTCCCGGTTGGAGAGACTCGAGGATGGTTCTGAGTGTCTCCATCCGGAAGCGCCTGGGGCGGATGAATTTGTTCAGCCGCTTGAGGTTGAGAATTGGGCGCCATAAGCCGGCGTCCTTCTTGGGGACCAAGAAGAACGTCGACATAAACCCCGACTGCGCCCGCTGGGCGGGAAGGACCCGCACTGCGCCCTTTTCGAGGAGGGAGGAGATCTCCCCCTCGAGGGACGCACGTTGAGCCGGGTCGGTCGGGATTGGTGTATGGTTGATGCTGGGGATGGGCGGGCCGCGCACCCGACGGGTTGTCGGCACGGCCACGAAAACTCCCTCTGTTCGCCTTCACAGGTCTGCGTCGGGGGATGGTGAACGACGCTTTCTTAGGCTGGGAGGAAGGCTTCGCGGTTGAAGGTTTCTTGAGATTGATTTTCTCTGTCATCTTCAAACGCTTGGCCTCAGCCTGCATCAACTCTTCGAACTGGCCTGCGAAGAGATCCATGCCAGCGAGTGGGAGCTCTTCAAATCGTCTGCGCGCCGCAGGGGAGGGCAGGAACATTGAGTCCAGCACATTCCCGCGACGGGCCGATGTCATCAGGGTGGAGATGCGTGTAAATTGGTCGAGGACCACACGCAACCCCTGGTCCAAGCAGTGGAAAGCAGCCTGCAGCATGTCAGCTGGGACGCCTCCCTCCTCATCCAACCCCGAAACCAAATACTCCGAAAGGAGTAGCAGGAACGAGGTGGAGCGCATACCGAAGTGGGAGGCGGTGTCAGATTTACGCAACGTCTCCTCAAACTTCTCTCGGACCTTGTCTGAGAAGATGCGTTTCCCTGTTGCAGCACCCGCATCAGCGGCGAGCTTGTCCTTCGCCGCATCGGGGACAGTAGGCACGGCGAAAAAGTTTTCATAATCCGCCGGCGGGAACTGGTAATAGTCCTTGGTCCGGCGGGTGACGGCGGACCACTTGTCTGCTTTCATGATCTTTCCCATATGTTCAACGCACACCTGGTCCAGCGGGAGGACGGGAAAAATTTCCTCCGAGCTCACCGCCGGCCCAGTGCGCCGCTTGAACGACCTATGGTCGGGCTTCGGTGCTGGCTCCACAAGGGGCAGTTGAAGCACGCGACACATGTCACGCTGGACCAGACGCAGCTCCGTTTCCGCGATGGAAAGGCGCTGCATATGGACGACCTCATCCTCTGAGGCCGAGCCCCCCGAAGGCATGGGCCGAGTTGACCCCTGAGACGGTGAGCTGGCCGGCCCCTGTGGCGGGGCAGGCAGCGCCATGTCACGGTCCGGTGGCTGGGCCGTATCCTCAGGCACAAGGGACATCGATGGATGCAGGCTGAGGGCCGGTGGGGACGGCGGCGCACGGCTGACTGTGTGCGGTGCGTCCCTTTGTACTTGAGCCACCCAACCGTGACCGATAACAGACGGCTGGGCAGCGTAACCCAACGGTGCCACTGGGCCGTCCACCGCGGCCCTCTGCCGGGGGGCAGAGAGGGCCGCCAGTGAGGCCGAGATGGTTTAGAACGCCGTAAGGAACTCGGTCCGGGAGACGTTGTCGCCATGGCGACGCTTTCCCCGGCGGCCCAAAGAGCTGCTCGAGCTGGACGAGGAAGGCGAGCGGCGGGAACGCCGGCCAGACTTCCCTTTCTTGTGTTTCGAGCGAACCCGCCGGGAGGATTCCGAAAAATCGGATGACTCCTGGGGGACCACGACCCCCGAACACCGGGTAAAAACCCGATGCGGTGGTCGGCCCTTCAGAGTGGGGGTCGGCCAGCAGTCCAGGGGCCCCCGGGAAAGACTGGTCCACACCCCCCAAACCCCTGCCCGGGCGGCAGCGCCTCCAGCCCCACAGGGCGGGGTCGGTTAGCAAGCCCGGGGGCCCGTAGGCCTGTCCACCCCGTGACTCTGTGGCGTACACTGCCAGTGAGCTGGGGGGGTACATAAAGGTACGGGGGGTTATGGCCCACCGAACTGCGTGGGCTCGTCACAACAGACGGCCCCGAGCTCGGAAACGAGGCGGGTAAAGCGTGCGGGACCGTGACAATGGACCCTGGCTTTTTATTCCCGCGCCCCTTCCCGTTTTTGGCTAGCAAGCCCGGGGGCCCGTAGGCCTGTCCACCCCGCGACTCTGTGGCGTACACTGCCAGTGAGCTGGGGGGGCGCGGGGGGTTATGGCCCACCGAGCTGCGTGGGCTCGTCACAATAGACGGCCCCGAGCTCGGGGACGGGGCGGGTAAAGCGTGCGGGACCGTGACAATGGTCCCTGGCTTTTTATTCCCGCGCCCCTTCCCGTTTTTGGCTAGCAAGCCCGGGGGCCTGTAGGCCTGTCCACCCCGTGACTCTGTGGCGTACACTGCCAGTGAGCTGGGGGGACGCGGGGGGTTATGGCCCACCGAGCTGCGTGGGCTCGTCACAATAGACGGCCCCGAGCTCGGGGACGGGGCGGGTAAAGCGTGCGGGACCGTGACAATGGTCCCTGGCTTTTTATTCCCGCGCCCCTTCGCGGGCTTGGGTTTGGTTCCGACAGCGGAGTCCGCCTTGCGGCTCTTGCCGGAACTACCCTTACGTTTAGCCGCCCCACCGACGATGGCCGGGGGGGAGACCGTAGCTGGTACTCCCCTGCCCGATCGGTGGGACCGGCAGCGCCCACAGCTGATTGTGGCTGTGAGTGCCGGCTGGGGGAAGAATTAGGGAACGGCGCAGCGTTTCCCGCATCAACCCCTGAGGCTCCCGGCTGTCCCGAGTGAGTACAAATTCCCTCGGTTATGACAGACGGAGCTCTCGCCAAACGTCTCATACTGTAACTCATCAAAACAACACTCTACAAAAACTCTACAATATCTTGTTATTCTGTTGAACTCTCTTGCGAAAAACACAGTAATTTAAGTGTAACTGGGAGACCCAGAAAAACACGTCTTACCGCGAGCACCGCTAAGAGAAAAGAGGACGTTCACGGGGCACGCATGTGCGGGCTCTATGGGGTAGCCTCTGGAGGGCGCTGTTGGCAAACTCTTAGCGATTATACCTGCCGGTCTAGGGAATATGCAAATGTAGTAATTCGCTCTACAGGTAACGTATGAGCGCAGTAGACCAGGTATTTACTCACCAACAAAAGTCTGATGGAACTGGTGTTATTGTGTACTAGTGTCAAAGGTTGTGTGATGATGTCGTCTGCTAGCTTTGAACAGCGCCTCCAATAGTCGGATTCTGTCCAAGTTCTTTAAAAGCACAAGAAAACAAGTTTGTTAGAAACCCGGGAAAAAAAGATAGAAACTTATAAATGACAGAGTTTTGTTATAGAGTTTGAAGCTTTTGATCAAGGAACAATTCCTGCCACTCTCCACTGAAGCATGGAGATCCATGACCGGGGATTTCAAAAGTTGCACCCCGCGCCGGCTTTCCTTAGCCCCGCCTCTTCGTATACTGCATGTTCTGCACGGTACGGGGCGCCGGCGGGGCCGGGGGCGGGGGTACCAGGTACGCACGTCACGCGCGCGCATTATTTAATTCACTATTGAGAATCCATTGAATCATGCAGACAAGATGGCTTTCCCTTTCTGTTTTGAAATCAGTGAAACTACGTTGTCCATGGCTGCAATGATGCATGTAAGATAACAAAAGAAAGCTGTTAAAAACACCGTTGTTGTATAACAACCACAATGTCGATGAATGTGTCCCAGCCAGTGTATAAAATAGGCCTGCCACCTGTTATTTCTGGGTGAATTTATACCGTTTTGCTAACTCAAGGCCAAGTACAACAAATAAACCAGTTTTTCTTCCTCCACCTATATTTCCTACAATCTTTATTTACTTTCAAATAAGTAAGATAATTCTTAATCATTCTGTAGTAATTTTTTTTGATATCTGCAAATGGTGTATTTTACCTTTTAAAACTGCCTACAAAGTTTGAAGTTTCATGACGGGTTGTCTAGTTAATATGCCAACATTCGAGTATTGTTGTACTGTGTGGGGAGGAAGGTACATATCTCACGATAATAATGTTAAACAAATGTCTCAAAAGAGCCGCGCGGATAATCCTTAAATGTACCTTCCTCACCCCTTCAGAGGATATGTTTGCTCGTCTTGGCTCCTTTTTCAAAAAGAGTCAAGTCAAAAAAGGCTATTCTTGTCTTCAAAAGTATCAACAAAATGACTCCTTTGTACATGACAAATATTTTCAAACCACTTACAGTAATTCGCAAAACAAGGCAATCAACTCACACGGCACTGAAAGTTCCTTTCGCCAAAAAAGAATGCTACGCCACAAGTTTCGCTGTAAGTGGTGCAAATATTTGGAATAATCTGCCCGAACAATTGCGAACATTGGACTCATTAAGCACATTTAAATCGAAGCTCCGACATGTCATCTGTTAGATATTATGCCAATTGCGCTGATCTACGGAGTTAGAACTTGGTTGCCACTATAATTGGAGCCGGATAGGAATTTCCCCTTCTTATTTTTCTCCCAAAAGGTTGTTTTTTTGCGGGTTTTCGCCTATCTCGTAAATTAGAATTAGTAATAGTATTAATGTTTTGAATTCCTGTAATATCCTTGTATTTATAATATGTACTGTTATTTTATTTGATGATGTATGCAGGGCCCCAATGAAAACCAGTTTTGGGCACACCCTGGGTAAAGAAATGGAATAAATAAATAAACAAAATTCAATTTCAATACAGCTGGTTTTTTTTAAATTGCATTTTTGATGATGTCATTATTGTCATGACTCATGAAGGTGACATACTCACGTGCAGCAAGTAGAGCAGAGAAAGAAATATCCAAGTTTATACAAATTTAACAATGGCGTACCGGGGTACCGGGTACGTGTTTTTCAAAACTTTGTATGGCCTAGTCTAGACATGGAGGAGATCATACAATTGCACTTGCGCATGAATAGGTTCAATACCCATTGATATCAAAAACAGCCTTCAAAAGTAAGGTCAAATGTCAAAACCCACTGTATGTATTATTTTTTTACCCTGCCCCTGGCATCCAATTGTGTTCAGTTTTGGGTTCCGCCTTTATGCAGCAATGAAGTTGAAAGCTAAAAGTACATACATGTATGTAGTGTACTTTCTATCTTTAATCATAGAGCAAGGAACAGTCAACTCGGAATGTAAGTTAAAACCACCATTACAAATTGAAATCTTGAATAAAGTGGACGCGGGTCTGTTCATGCAGTTTCTACTGAGAAATATATTAAGCAGTTGTGTTTAGTTGTTTCATTCTAATTCTTGAATAAACAAAATAAATTGTGTTCGGGATACATTCTTTCCACGAGTGAATTTAGGTTAGTTCATAAATAAAGGATACAAAAAGTAATTTTCTGCTTGTGTCAATGAAATACTTAAGTAAGAAATTGACTTTAAACCTTTTTTTTTAATTGGGCCTTTTAATGGACAGACCCATTATGTTCTTTTATCTGGTTTATTTTTTTTTCTCTTTCCCTTATTCAGGCACGTGAGTTTCGAATCCATCATGACAAGACACAAACTTCTCCAGATTTTTGTCGGCGTTGGATTTATTGTCACCCTATGTTCTGCTCAGTCGTGCTACGGTCGCCCGCGCGGACATCTTTCGGGCGACGTCACTTTGGGCTTTCTGTTTTCATACGATGGATACAATGCCTCCACAGATCGGTGCGAACCTGCTAAGCTAAATTTGGACAACATTCAACTAATTGAGGCGGCAACGATGACCTTACAGAATGCAAGAACTCCAGAAATTACATTTGGTATGTACGCATATCGTCAGGCTAAACTAATAAAAAACATTGTTTCCCGTCCAAACTTGGTTTAAAAAAGGAGGAAGGTGCTTTTCTTTTTTTTTGCTTGACGTATATATGTATAGACTTTATGGCAGAATTTTATAGGGTCGCGTCATATTTTATTGATTCGAATCCACTCCTGAATGCTATGCTTTGAAATACTGCAAAAGTGAAAAATTACGATCCGAGATAAATCTGCAATTTTTATCACATCCCCACTCCCCAGGCATGGAATCGTGGGACACGTGTTCGTCGAGTCGTTCCGCAGTCGAGGCGTCGATAACCTATCTCACCGATCGGTTAGCAGATTCAGGTGTGTGTTCTGCTAATATCGCCAAGCCCGGGATTGTTGCAGGCTTGGGACAAGGAGGCCAAGGTATGACTATGTCTATAGATGATCTTTCTTGAAAGCTCGGCCATCTTTGTAGGAGAACTGCAACTGCGTATTCTACGCATCCAAGCACAGTGTTGAAAATACTGAACATTTTTTTGTACCCAAAAGCCTATACATTCATCCTTCGTCCTTTTTGTTTCCTCTTTATTTTATTGATAGGTGAAGCTGTTGCCAATTTGATGAACGATGCTCAAGTTCCAGTCATCAGCTTTTCCGCCTCTCAGTCAGCTTTAACCCAAGACAACCAGCTTCATTACTTCTTGCGCACCCTGCCAAATGACGATTTTCAGGCAGCTGTAAGCATTTTTGTACCTTTACGTATAAATCCTCACTAACTCATATTATATATTCAATGAATGGTGCCAATTTACATCTTTTTTGTTTACTTGTTTGTTCATTGGTTGTTTGTTTTATTTTTGTTTTTGTATAAATTGCCCAATGCCAGTTCATTCATCATGTAAATGAAAATTGGTCGTCTCAAAACATTCGCTGCAAAATTCGCCAGAGTTGAATTGTGTTTAACTGTTTGCAAAATTTGACGTCACAAATTCGCTTTTGTGCCGAAGAACAAAAAAAACATAGCGAAACAGATATTTGGTCAGTTGCTTTAACAACTTGAGCTTGTCATCTTGTTCTTAATTAAGTTGTTTTGTGAACGACTCACAAATATTATTATACTTCCAGGGACTTGTAAAACTGCTGCAACAGATGAGGTGGAGTTATGTAACAGTCATCAAGCAGGACACAACGGAGGACGAGGCGGCATCGCGAGCGTTCCAGCAAGCGGCCCGCCAAAATGCCATCTGTGTTGCCCAATCTCCGCAATTCTCCTGTGATAACTCCCTCGAAGACATGGATCAAATTCTCACCAACATCACCCAAAATACGTCCGTGCGTGTGGCCATTGTCTTCGCGTCGTCTTCCGGCGTTGAGAAATTAGTTGCTGCCATTCAGCGAGCGAATGCTTCGGCTCTGCAATTCATTTGGAGCCGTAGAGCGACCGATGTGCTCAACCCTGCACCGAACGCGACCAGTCTCCAGGGAATGCTTGGTTTCCAATTGCCGACATATTCAGCAGAAGATAACTTCGACGCGTACTTCAGAAATCTGACACCAGCTTCCGTGGATCATGGTCGTAATCCGTGGTTCTCGGATTACTGGCAGCGAAAGTACAAATGCAATCTTCCTGGATCGGGTACGTACAATTAATTTTAATCTATCCACCTAAATTTGTTTCACGTTGTTTGTCTGAGAAATCAGACTCGAAGCAGTTAGGTCCTGAGATTTATGACCTGATAAATCTCTCTGCACTAAGCTAGGCTGTCACTTTGACAAATGATGCAAGGGAACTCACAGAATACCCCGTGGGGGTTAGGGTTAAATCTTTGATTGCCATAACTATTCCGTATTACCTCTGCCAATCTCTGATAGTGGAGGTTATCTATTTACCCCTGTCTAATTTGTTTTGGATGTGTATGGATGTTTTTCTTGTCGGCAGAATCGTACATAGACAATTGTTCCAGCGCCCATGTAGATCTACACAAGAGCAGTTACGTACGTCACCCTTACGTGTCCAATGTAATAGATGCAGTAATGGCTTATACGACCAGCATTAAAAGTATCTACAACGACTTGGGCTGTTCGGTTGTGAATCAGTCAAACCCTTGTGACTCCCTAAGCAGGAAACAAATATTATCTTACATCAGGTAAGTACATTTCTTTTGGTCGAGTTGAAAACGTAGCTGCACAGCAGAATATGAACCTGCAGTGGAAGACTTCAGTTGCAAAAGCCGCTTAATGCCACTCCCATGAAAAATGAGATAACGATAATAAGTGAAATTTCTAAGTGCCTAGTATACTATAATCTAATACTTTTTGCTGGCGTTTGATGGCTTTTGCGCCTGAAGTTTTCACCAGTTTCTGAGAGCCAGCCTCGTGCCGTTGAGTTAGGCTCATGACTGGAGCAACTTCTGAAACCAAGTCGCTCTTGAGTCTATCTGAACGACTCCAACCGTCAAATATTCGCCATCTAGCGTATCTAGTCTCTCCTAATTGTCTCAAACGTCAGACTTTCCATATACCTAATTCGAAACTTGACTTTGATTTGGTTCGAACTATCTGGAATGCCTGTCTGAACGTGTGGCTCATAGTTATAGGATAACCCGACAATGAGCTAAATCCAGCCCGTTGTGTAGACTAGATGCGTGACTTAAAGTCTAGTGAAGAAAACTTCTCTGAATCAATTGAAGAGAATTTAAGATTTTAATTTGTTTATATTCTTTCAGGAATGTCAATTTCACACGGGGAAACGGCCAGCGTTTTGCGTTCCTCCCATCTGGTGATATTGCCTACAGTAGATTGAATGTTGTGAACTTCAAAAGGAATGCGGACGGAAAGATTCGGGCTGAACCTGTAAGTCGTTTTATGTTATCAAGTGGGTTTGTTGGTGTTCATATTATTATTGTTATTTCCTTCTGGTGATGAAGCCAAGGATTTCTCAAAGTGTCCTTGGCACTGGAGCTCGCAAGCCTGAAGAAACCTGCAGAGAGAAGACAATGAGAAGAGGTTGCAGTTTTCAGAGGTGGGAGGAAAAAAACAACAATAACAATATTTTTGGGGAAACCCACAGAATCAGGCAGGAACTGAAAACCCAATCTACATTTTGGCCCAGGCAGGATTTGTACCTGGGTCACAGCTGTGGAAGGCGATAAGAGGGTCAACAATTGGTTTTTCTTCAAATTTATTTTATACATTTTATTTTATAAAGTACAATTTAGTTTTTTTTAACTCCTAGCATATTTACATATTTATCTGGCAAATTTTGCAGGTCGGTTATTTTGAGAGCAGTGAGCTTAGTTTAGACTCGACTCGACTTGAACTGGTGAATAGCAGTGGAATGGTCCCTGCTCAGTCTGTGTGTGGGCCATCCTGTTTGGACCCGGCATGCGGAGATATAATCGCGCCACCTGATGAGACTGTGGTAAGTTTATTGATGAAACTTTGCTTCTCAATCCACAACGGAAGTGATAATAAAACATCATGCAGGTTTCTACTAGTGAATTTGTGGTCGCCCTTGCTAACGAAAGTTCCAGGAGGTGCATATTTTTCCCACTAGTGCCCTCATTGCCAGTCAATATTTAAAACAAAATATCACCTTCAACAGGCCAACATGTATAATTATATCAGGAGACATCATTTACAGGGGCTGCTTCTCAGTTCACAACTAGATCGAGTCCCAGTAAAACATTTGTGGTTGCAGTACCCACAGTCCGACAAGGTGCATATTTTTACACTAGTGCCCTCATTGCCAGTCAATATATAATTTTTTTTTCAACAGGTCTACTTATCAGGAGACGTCATTCTCGCCGGCCTCTTCTCGGTCCACGACTGGAACGACACCAAATTGTCCTGCGGAGCCCTGGACGAATCGGGGGTCAAACGACTCGAGGCCATGCTGTACGCGCTTGACAAGATCAACAAGGACTCTAACATCTTGCCTGGGCTAATACTTGGCATGGACGGGCTGGACACGTGTGCGAGTCCCGGGCGAGCCGGTCACCAGGCCCTTCAGTTAGCCAGCGGCGGTCAGTTTGGCCAGAGCGGGTCCGGCCAAAGACCTAATTCTGACGGGCTCACGGAGCATGTGTTCGGATTCATAGGCCCTAATGGCGATGAGGAATGTGAGGTTGTCAATGGAGTTTTAAAGGTGAATTGAATTTTTTTTCAAAATTATTTCTCCAAGTGAATCACAGTGAAAATGCTTTAAAAAAATAGGAACATTCTGCAGTGCAGCCATGCCGTGCGATGGAACAAATAACTCAGTGCACCTGATCAACGATCCACCAATCGGATGACGGGGATTTATTCAGGTTTTGTATTTGTTTTGTATTTCATTCCACAGGTTTACAGCACACCAATGATTTCCTATGCAGCCACAGCTGTGTCGCTTAGCAACTCGTTTGTCTACAAGAACTTTGCTCGTACGGTTTTCACCGATTCAATCATCGGTGTTGCACTTCTTCAGGTTCTAGCCGACAGAGGTTGGACCTACGTGCAGGCGCTTCAAAGTAACACGGAGTTAGGACGCTTCGTAACGTCAACTATAAAAAACAACGGGCCAAGGGTAAAAATCAGTTTGCAAAACTTTTGCAAGGCGACAAGAAAGTTTATAGTACCTTTTTGGGTGTTATTTAAAAACGTTTTTTTACAACATCCTTCATATTTTATTAGTGCAGAAATTCTTTTTTCGCTTTTAGTGTGTTCCAGCTCGAGTATATCGAGTCTCTTTGGAGGGGCCTGGTTTTGAGTCCGATTTGTTTTGTCCGATTCATTTGGTTTGTTGGTCAAGAATTGTTTACTCGAGAGTCAAGAATCATGAGTCATTTCGGAATAAAAGTAGTCAAGGCCGAGTCCAAATCTTTTGTCAATGTGGCTCGAGTCCGAGTTACCAAAAATGAGACTGAGAAGGACTCGGGTCCGAGTCCTGGACTCGTGTCATACAAATCAGCTGTTAATAGGTCATTTTAGTGCCCACTGCTCCTTATCAATTGTATTGATGAGCTTTCAACCTTGCATTGCTTTCAGATGGGTATTTGCCTGACAAATTCCCAAACCATTTCGTCATCTGCTAGCGAGGCCGAATTGGATGAGGTTTTTGTGAAGTTGAAGTCTCGCTCTTTGGCAAAAGCCGTTGTGATCGCCGCTACCAATGACGACACGCGAGTCATCCTCAATGCATTTCGAAATCAGAGTCTGTTCGGTCAGTTTTATTTGATTCTTGCCAGTGAGTGGGCGTCAGATCCCAAGCTGCGGGCTGAGTTTTCGAAGATTGCACCAGGTAAAATTATGACTGCATGTTTTTATTTGTCTTTTTATTTTGCTGATGATGATAATATAAAGTCGCAGCCACTCGCTCAGTCGTAGCCACTTGCTCAGTCGTAGCCACTTGCTCAGTCACAGCCATTTGTTCAATCACAGTTACTTGCTCTGTCACAGCCACTCATTCAGTCGCAGCCACTCGCTCAGTCGCAATGACTCAATGACTGGGCCGGCCAAGTAGACAATTATTTCTACAACTAAAATCCATTGTCCTTTTGTTTCCGTTAGGGATAGTTTTCATATCGGAAAGGAAACGCAGCTATCCCGACTTCAGGGATTACTTCTCGAAATTGAAACCTGACATGAACCAACGCAATCCCTGGTTTGCCGAGTATTGGGCCGAGAAATTCCAGTGCAACCTTCCTGGCGCTCGCACGGCTTACGCTAAAAACTGCTCAGGTAAATACTTGCCTAAAAGGTAGAATACACCATTGGTAATTGCTTGAATTATCAGGAATGGGTGGATTTGGTGGAATTGTATTTTATAGTTTTTATAGTATAGTAAAGCGCAACAAACAGCACTGTAAGAAGAATATTATCCTCTTTTCTAATACCTGATAATCCTCATTTCAACCTCTGCCCAGTTCAGTCTCATTTTACCTAAACCCATTACAAATGTTCTGTGTGCAGGCAATGAGTCCCTTACACTAAACGACGGCAATGACGGACGCATTTCCCAGACGGTAGACGCCGTCTACGCAATGGCGCGGGCAATATCGTCCCTCCAGGATCGCTACTGCCCCGGGGATCAGACCCGCGTCTGTCCCGAGATGGCCGCAGCATCAGGAGACGAACTCTTTCAGCTCTTGGGGGACTTCAACAGCCGGTTTAACAGCATCAACGACGGTTACACGGTCGCAATTAACATCAACGGTGATGTCAGTTCCGAGTTTGAAATATACAACGTGCAGTCGACTGTGAATGGGACACTTTCGAATGTCAAGGTGAAGAAATAGCTCTCAAGTGGTGATGCGGTCTATCACCACAAAATGAGCGTAAATTCAGACTTTGTAGATATTCAGATATTTCTGTCAAAATCATATTTAAACTGGAGGATTACTTCTTCTTTTGTTGGGTGGGGACACAGGTTGGCGCCTACCAGAACTATAACTACCAAGGACTGGAAACCATAAAAGTGTACCGTCAGGAGAATAACTCGTATGTTGAACTTGAAGTCATCAACACTACCTCCGTGTGCGTTGGTTCATGTGAGGACTGTAAAAAGCTGGAAAAAGCAACAGTTTCAGAGATTGCCGGGGGAGATGTGTGGATTGGAGGTAAAAATATCATTTTAAAAAAATTGGGTGGAAGGAAGGGGGGGGGGTACGTGTTGAGTAATTTGTGTTCAGCAAACTTCTACATGTTTTTATGGATTTTGATGAAACTTGGATGCAGCGACCCTTAGATAGGAAGACAATTCTTCATTCGATTACTGAGGTCAAAGGTTATGTAGGGGTCATTTGAGGTCGTCATTTAAAAATGCTAAATATTTGACTTTTTCCAGAACACAAAACATACAGGGATCAATCCACGAAAAAGTCGACACTTGCGTTTCGAAGATGACTTGGAGTTCATGCTCCCGTGTAGAATTAATTTGCTTTTTTCTAACATTATTTTTCCATCCAAGGATTATTTGAGCTCCACGAGCCCTCCCAAGACCACCTGCAGTGTCAGGACGCCCTCATTCCATACAACATTCAGCTCCTGGAGGCGTTTATGTTTGCTGTGGAGCAAGTCAACGCAGACTCCTCGATACTGCCGGATCTCAAGCTCGGCGGCATCGGGTTCGACACCTGCGGAAGCGTAGACAGGACCCGCAGGGAGGTGCTGAATTTCGTCAGCGGAACAGTGGAGTTTAGATCGGGGTACCCGCGGGACCGGGCCGTGGTAAAAATAAAAGATGATTCAAGTCTGACAAAACTTGTGTTGACAAAACTTTGTGTTTTTGTTGTATTTGGTTTTTTTTGGTATTAAGCAGCTAGGCAGTACAGAAATGAAGACTAATAGGTGCAAAAGCAGCTAACAACGTCAACAAGTATTTGATTATCGTATACTAGGCACTGAGATCGCTTTCCTTTGATATCGTTTTCTAAATTTTTATGGAAGTGGCGTTTAGTGCCTTTTACGCCTGAAATCTTCAAATATTCTATCATTTCATTATCGGGGAATAAACACCGGCCTGTGCCTGGCATTACCCTAAAAATTAGGAATAGTTTTAACTTTTTAATTTCCCCTCCCTTATTTTCCAACTGCAGGTTGTTGGCATTATAGGAGGCCAGACAAGTGGTACAACAGTGAAAGTAGCAGAAGATTTGACACCTCTTGGTGTCAACCAAATCAGTTACGGTGCGACGACAACCGAACTAGACGATTCCGAAAGGTTTCCGTATTTTCACCGCACAGTGCCATCCGACGAAACGCAGGCCACGGCCATCGTGGACTTGCTGAACGCCATGAACTGGCAGTACGTGTCGGTCGTTTACTCCAACACCACGTATGGAGCTGATCTCTGGAAGGGGGTCGCGGAAAAATTGGCCGGGACTTCAATTTGCGTCGCGATGACCCTGAAGTTACCCACGACATTCGGTAGCGCCGATTATGACATGGTAGTACTGCAGCTGCAACTCAACCCGTACGCCAAAACGGTGCTGTTGTTGACGTCCGATATGGACGCCAGGCGCGTTCTTGAGGCAGCCGAAAAGAGTAACGTCACCGATCTCCAGTGGATAGGTACCGACTCTTGGGGTGACCGAGACTACGTTGTCCAAAACGCGCAGATGACGTCCCGCGGAGCCCTGGTGTTCAGATTCAAACAGGCGCCGCTCATGCAAGCCTTCAAAGACTACTTCACGAGTCGGCAGCTGTACGTAAATCGTCGCAATCCGTGGTGGCAGACGTACTGGGAAGACACGTTCCAGTGCAACATCTACGGCAACACACGGTACAACGTGTTGTGTCCTTGGCAGCTGGATTTGGAGTCGGTCTACAAGCAGGAAACGGAGGTTTCATACGTCTTGGATGCTGTTCAGCTCTTTGCCACAGGTCTTCACAATGCCATGGTGAACGTATGCCCCGACGTAACTAGGTAAGATAGAGTGGAAGACTGGGCGTGAATGAACTCAAACGGCAGATTGACGCTTTGTTCCTACTTGCTTGTTAGAAGAGACACAATGTGCGATTTCTTGTTCAAGAGCTTACGGCTTCAGCCAAATTGGTGTTTTGCCCTTTACTCGTGTTCAAACTCGCTTTATAACAATGCATGTTTTGGAATAAACGATACAGGCAAAGTTGTATTTGAGTCCCTGCAAGTCTGTCATTTGGTCTCAAAGTGACAGGACTTGCAGAGACTCGAATACAACTTTGAATATAGGTCACCCTATCCTACTTCAATAAGTAGCAAGCTGACAGCATCACGTTGGTTTGATGTATCTGTACATTCTATAACTGCTTTTCACTTTTGCAATGACTAATACATTTGTTTTCTCCAGATACATTTGTGATGATCTCCGTGCCAATCCGGCTACATTACATCGTTACATACAAGAAGCAAACGCAACGAGGCACGACGGTTCAACATTTAGCCTAGACCAAGATGGCAATGGCGAACCATTCTTTGATGTGCTGCTCATCGAAGCCAACATGATCAACGGTACTATAGGAAAAAATTCCTACAGAAAGGTGATTTCGTCTGTTTTCTTTGAAGGATAAAATGACAGGTTTATCAGAAGTGAAAATACAAATGAGCATTTAAAAATATATTTTTGCAAAAGGGGGCAATCACTAAAAACAAATTCAGGGGTTTGCAAAATATGTTGCTGAAATTACCGCCTTGGTCGATTGTTAAAAAAAACCAGCAAAATTCAAACTAATGTAAATTTAGTTCTAGACCACAATAAAAAAAATGCCTTAAACACATTATTTTTTTCTAAATTTCATATTGGCATGATTATTTACTTGTTTTGCGTCACTAAATCTTTGTCAATGTTGTTCGACATTACATTGAGCTGCTTAAAATTCTTTTACTTACGAAATTTGAATTTCTGCCCACAATTTGCTTTGTTTTTGTGTATTAGGTTGGAAACTGGACACCGGGTGGATTAAAACTTGATTCAGTACAACCCGCTTCTCCAACCAAGTGCAAGGGACGCTGTGCCGAGTGTCGTGCGGTCGAAAAACCCACTTTTGTCTACGTCCCGGCACCGCTACAAATCCTAGGCCTGTTTGACATACACGGGTCCGGAGATCACTCGGTTGAATGCGGTGAGCTGCGAGATAGCGGATTGGTCAACCTTGAAGCAATGCTGTTCGCGATTCAGAAGATCAACGCCGATCCCACGATTCTTAACGGCGTCACTGTAGGGGCGACTGCGTTCGACACGTGCGAGAGAGGGTCCCGCGGAGTGCAGGATTTGTCGTCTGCATTCGACAGGTCTTTACGCTCTGAACAGAACACTGTCCATGAGACCTGGTCGTTGATCGGGGGTGTTATCGGTGGTGAACAGGATCAAGTTACGTTGGCCACCGCGTCACTTACGAACCAGTACAAGTATACACAGGTAAAACTCATACATTTGTTTTCAATAAAGATAACAGTTATTAGCATTCATGTTTTGATTAAATTCCGACTTATGACGGTTTCTAGGATGAATTCTATCAGATGGATGGCAGATACAATTTCTTCGGCCAAAATCTTACTTGAACGCTATCTTTTTTATTTTTTTTTTTTATGCCAAGGGCAGTTGCTAGCAAGTGCAACAGTTTTTCTCACTCATTTGAAGATTCCAACCTGACTCCCCATGCAAGTCAAAACCATATACAGGCCCCCCAAAAAATGGTTTTCATTTTTGTTTCCTCTAAATATTTAGTATCCTGTGTTCCTTTCTCTATGCTTGTACTGAGTTAGGAGATTGATAACCGTGTATAATTTCTACATGTTTTAATACAAAGATAAGTTACGGGGCTGGCAACAACGGCGAAACATTCACTAATCTTCTGAGAGTAGGACCAACCATTGACAATCAGGTACTGGCGGTCGTCCAACTGTTGCAGCGTTATCAGTGGCAGTATGTCGGTCTCATCTCATCCGCCTCAGCGTACCGTTCGCAGCGTAAGTCAACGTAAAAATCCAGTGTCTTTTGGAGGTAGTTTAACATTCAACCAGTTCACACCGGGATTATTTTGACATTGACCGGGCCCAGGCACGGGATTGTTCATTACGAACCTCGATCCGAGCGAGTTCAGGCCGGCTTCTGTTGTGGGTAGCACATCCTGATATTTTTGGCTTTGCTCGTAACGTGACGTTAAAAATTGGTTGCTGTGGTGTGGGATGACGATTTTAACCCCCAATTTTGTTTTATTCTTTATTATCGTGTCTTAATGCAGAAAGACGAGCCTTCGCCAGTGCGGCCGTTGGTAATGAAATTTGCGTCGGGACAGAAGAAGAAATTGCCACACAAACTGACATCCCTGCTCTTCTGCAAAAGATCTATAACACCACGGATCAAAACGTAGTTGTCTTGTTCACAGACAAGGAGGACACATTGCAAATCATGGAGACACTCAAAAGACAATTTACTGACATGCGTCATCTGACATGGCTGATTGCGTTTGGCGGACTCGCGAAAAACGAATTATCGGGCAGCTCGCATCTCGGCACATTCTCAATCGACAATTCACAGAAAATGGTTCCCGAGTTCGACGAATATTTCAGTTCACTGACAGCTTCCTCAAACAACCGGAATCCGTGGTTTACTGCATTCCTCAGTCGCGCGTACAACTGCAGTGTTGACGCCACTGAAGCACCCCGTGCACAATTTTTGAAAACGTCACTCTGCAGGTCGCCCGCGAGAGTTTCGCCCTCGCAGCGAACGTGATTAACGCCGTTTATGCCATTGCACACGGACTTCAGGACCTAAGAGACGAATACTGCGGATCCGCGCCTGGTTTGTGCGCTGACTTTGTCGGGTTGAGTGCCGACGAACTGCAGCAAGGAATCAGAGAAACCACCTTTACGAGTCTGGACGGAAGCACGGTTAACTTTGAGAACGGCGTGTCGATGGAGCAATTTGAGATTTGGAATTACAAAGAGATGGATAACACCAATCAGTTTGTTAAGGTGGGAAGTGTTTATTTTGTAATTGTTGATGCTTCTTGTTGGGGTGATTCCCAAACTGATACCATGTGGAGACATGGGTATAATACGCAACAAAACATTGGAAAGGGTTTCACAAGGCAATTTATATAGGTGTAAAGGTCCCCACAAGGATTTCACACAAAAAACTAAGAATTTTATGTATGGGATATTTGGCATATTTCTGGTTCAAATAGCTTTCGACCCTCTACTCATTTTGTACATGAGAACAAAGCAATGTCTCTGCAAGGAAACAAATTTGAGAGTTGGAGCACCACATGAAACAACACAGATCTGAGATCTTTTCTTCAAAAATATTTTCAACTTGAATAATAAGAAAGACAATTTCTATCAATTTTGAGCATACGTAGACTGGTTCCCGTTCATGATATTATCAATTCAGAAAGGGGGTTAGAACCAGTCTACCTTGCTTTGTTAGGCCACAACTCATTTTAAATTGTTCAAGAAAAAAATAAGAGCTCGGTTAAAAGGAAAAAAAAATCATCTTCTCTTTTTCTATTTGGTTTTAGGTTGGAAGTTGGATGTCCGGTAACATCTTGCTCCTAACCAACCAGGTGTCACTGTACGATCTACAGGGCCAACTCACCATGACCCCCGTGATATCCAAGTGCCTTGCCAATGAGCAGTGCAGTATCGAATGTCCTTTTCTTGCCCCTCCGACAAAACCTGTGACGATTCCCGTGACGAACCCCCCGACGAAGCCTCAGACAAATCCTGCGACGATTCCCGCGACACAGCCGCCAACTACCCCAAAAGGCGGCGGCACGACGAAACCCCCGAAGATCATTTCAAGCCTTGAATCAAGCTGGTTCATCATTTTCATGATCATCGCCACCATAGGCATGCTCTGTGCGCTTGCCTTGATGGTCGTTTTCATTGTCAACCGGAAGCACCTGGTTGCGCAAGCCATGTCCCCGTTCCTGATGGTCATGCTTCTGCTGGGGGTCGTCCTGGTGTACCTGCTGGTCCCGATTTACGCCGCGCCGCCCAGCAACGTGATCTGCACTCTGCAGCGCGTGTGGCCCGGCGTAGCTCTTGCTGTCGTCCATGCGGTGATTTTAATCACAGCAATCTCCTTGTACTGGCAGTCGATGCAGGTCCATGTGATCTCTGGCAACAAGCCGGCTTTAACCACGTCGGGGTTGCTGGTGTTCTTCTTGTTTTTGCTGGCATTCGAGTGCGTGATTGTAGTTGAATGGCTGATCTTGCAGCCGGCGGAAGTCATCGGGAGGGCGGAACCGGAGAGCTCCGGTGGAAACGGTTCCCTGACAGCAGTCTGTGCGTTTGGGGATGCGATGCCGGCATCTCTGTGTTACGTTTATGTGCTGATCGTTCTGACGTTCATCATCATTCTTCCCATGTGGAGGAAGAAAAAGAATATGATCTCGTATGTACAGCTGATAACACTGCTGCTTATCAATGTTGGTAAGTTGATATCTGAAGGATTTGTGACTTGTCATCACAAGATTATAAGATTTTACAAGAACATCACAAGGCTTTACAAGTCCTACACAAGACCTCATAATTACATCATAAAATGTTACAAGTCCATAGGCCTCAAGTCCACATTGGGGGTTACCCTAAGTTGATAACCTACATTTGCGTGTGTTTTCTTCTGTAGGCAGCATAATTCTTGTTATTGTCTGGATACTGATTGATCTTCTCGGGGATGACAGCACTCGCCATATTGCTGTCGCCGTTATTGCCACCATCAAAGCTACCCTCATACTCTGCCTGTGCCTCCCGCATGCCAGGAATGCCATCCTCAAACGGGGACCCTACGGGGATGTTCCACTGACCGGAACACAGGTTTCATTTCCTGGTAAGAAATTTGTTTTTCTAGTTTTGGCCTGCGCAACAATCTGGAAAAAAAAAATTAGTACTCCTAAATAATTGCGCCGCGATTATTTTGACATTGACCGGACCCAGGCAAGGGACTGGTTTGTTAGTGTTTTTCTAGACGGGTTCATCTGTGGGTAGCACACCCTGATATTTCAGGCTTCAATCACTGTGAGCTGGTCACTGACAGTTATATCCAGCCTTGTCCCTGGTGTGTTTATCCATCAGCCATTTTAAATTCCTGAAACTTTGCATGTATACACGTCCTACGACGCGAACTGGTTTAGAGCGAGACGCAATCGTGCAAGAACAATGTAGTTAACAGTACACAATAAATTTTACAATTCAAAAATATTCTCTTAAATTTTCTACGTATACAAAATATCCAGATCTAGAAGATGACCTTAGTGTGACTGGCAGCCAGGTTCAACTCGCAGAGACCTCCGTAACATACAAAGCCTAAAAATACCCACAAAATGATTGACGAGCCAACAGTTTGCGACAAAGTCTCCATCTAAGACTGTAACTTGTTTACCTATAATGCATTGTTTAGATTGCGTGTAGTACATGCATATTAATTTCGCCTGCAGTCCGTACAGATTCCAAACCAGTCTTGGGCAAAGACTAGGAGTGTTAAGTTTAGAGTGAGAGCAATTTAGATTTTGCTTGTAAATTTGCTTGTAGAGCTCAACGTAAAAGGATTTTGAATTTTGTTTTTTAATAACCAAATATATATTTGTTTACCTTTTTAAATTCTGGTGCTTACGGTATTCAGTTAAGCATCTTTCAAATAATGGGCGTATTCTATATATTTTGTTTAACTGCATGTATAATGCGAAACCTTTTTAGGAGGATTATGTACACGTAAACAATTTAAACTGATTTTTGAAGCTGTAACCCCTTTAATAACCCTCTTCGTACTACTGCCTCGTCAGATACATTTTGTAAGTATATTTTTCTAATTTGTCATATATAACAAGTTGTAATATTATAGCATAATCGCGCTTGGGTCGACCGTTCGCAGTAACTTTACGACATTACGGTGACCACCGTCGTTAGGGTGACCCTTTGGTGGTCGTCCGAGCGCCCAACTACTGGAAAAAACAACATTTTTTTACATTTTATCGAATATGTCGATAGAGTGGGGTACATTATCCTATAGATTTTTAATTTTGTGGCAAAAGCTCTAGGTAAAAACGGGTTAGGTTACAAATAAAAACCTAAAATTTTGCGCGCGTCTCTACGGAGTGGTCGCGCTAATGATGGTTTTTCGAGGTTATATATACTTGTTTACCTATATTTTTATATGCACACTAAACATATGTCTATGTTTTTATATTTCAAGGCATACAATTGATTCTGTTGAATAATAGACCTATTTTGTTGATGTTTAGTTTAATAATAAACCACTGTTTTTATCGGGGTCATGCGATGTTTTACATTCATCCATATCTTTTAAAAGTATCACATTTATTTAGAAATATTTTGGAAGGTTTTAGGCCTAAATCATCTTAATTTTTTGTTAACACATTTTGCTGTCATATTTTCGTTATTTGATACTGTGTCAATGTAACATCCATATATTGTTTTCAACACATTACTACAAAAATAGAGAACTTGGTATATGTATTTTGTTTATATGCAACAACACTTTTGTTGTGGTAGTCAGTGTCCAAATATGGCAGGGACAGCAAGAAAATAATTTACATGATATAAAACTTTCCATAATATTCCATAAAATAACTGAATCAAATGTGATGATACTTTTAAAGATATGAATACATTTCACACTTTGTGCCCAAACCCGACAGAATGACCCATAGTGTGTTGATAGGCAAGTATTTGATTTTGGCCGTTTTCAATTATAGGCTAGGTTTAAAACCTTGATTAGTTTTATCAGCAAGTACCGTTTTTAGTACTATAATTTTGAGTATATTTTATTGGTGAAGGAATGTACATTTTCTGATAGAGATAATTTTGAGTATATTTTATTTTAAATGTTATTGGTGAAGGAATGTACATTTTCTGATAGAGATAATTTTGAGTATATTTTATTTTAAATGTTATTGGTGAAGGAATGTACATTTTCTGATAGAGATAATTTTGAGTATATTTTAAATTTTGGTATACATGTAATATATCGTACACAGTCATGAGTTTTGTAGTTTTGATATACTAGTATGGTATGGAAGCTTTCCGATGGTTGGCAAAGTTAGAAGTCTCCACGTAAGTAACATACGATTGGAATAATAATTTGAGTATATTTTAAATTTTGGTATACATGTAATATATCGTACACAGTCATGAATTTTGTAGTTTTGATAAGCTAGTACTCTATGCATGGTATGGATGGTTGGCAAAGTTGGAAGTCTCCACGTAAGTAACATACGATTGGAAGTTTTGGAAAAAAATATGAAATAAAGTGCAGAAAAGTGATATTTTAAACTGGTTTCTGCAACTGTTGATGCATAATTACTTTTACAAACCACAACAAAACGAGTGTGACAATTGGGCAAGTTTAAGTACATTTTATTTTTCATCCCGAAAAAACAAACTGCAAGGGGTTTATAGCCTTGCATTTTTTGTTAAATTTGACAATTCAGAAAGGCTTTATTGGGTACAATTTAACATTTGAGAAAAACAAAATGTTTGCAATTTTGTTTAAAATTTAATATTGTAAAGTTAATCTAATCTTTTGAGAAAAAAATGAAAATTTGTCAAATTTTAAATTGTACCAAACTTTAACGGCATTCTTAACAACAATCCAACCTGTAAATAATTATTATCACCAGCAAAATAGTCAATTTTATTAATTGTAGTGCTGAACAAGACTTTATTTGAAAAAAAAGCGAAATGCTGTTTTTTTATTATGCAAATTGCGTCGCGGAAGGTTACTTTGATAAAGAGTGCCGTAAACAAAATAACTGGTTCGCGCCCAAATAAGTTTGTCATGTATAGCGCGATCTGCGAATCACTTTGCGGAAAGTTATAGGCCTATTGTTTTTCAGTGAGAGGGCCGGGGGTGATGTAAAAATAACTGGTCCGCGCCCTAATGCCTTCGAAAATCACAGCGAAAATAGAGGGATCAGGGACCATGTGCGTTTTCACAAAAAGGCGGGCACGGAGGATTTTTGATTTTTCAAAAACCGTCGCAACAGTCACAGTGAGTTTGTCATATTTTATCATTAAACCGATCATTTGGCATTCGAAATTTGTGTAGAAATATCCGCATTATTGTATAGATGCTTCTGAAATTGATGCAATTTCAAACCCAGTTCGAATATTTTTACTTTTGAAAGGATAATTTTGGTCGGTGATTTTCAACTTTTTGGGCGCGGTCACGCTTTGAGGAGATTGTGTAGTTCCGGCACTTGTTTAATTTCTTTTGGTCCAGTTCTAGTCAAGGGTGTTTTTATCATTCCAAAATGACATTTATCAACCTAAAGTATACTTCTCCCAAATCTAAAGACACAATTTTACCAAAATTTGAACAAGATTAGACCAAATTTGAACACAAATTGACAAAATTGGAACAGTTTTTTGTGGTACTAAAATGCGCATTTTGCGGTTGAGGCTTGCAAATCAACGCTGTTTTTGGTGTCCGCTAGTCTGTTGGCTTGTGGGAAATCCCATATCATCCTTATGTAATTTCGGGTACATCATTAACAAAAAATCAGGGATTGTTTATGAAACACTGCCAAACCCAAAACCATTTGATGCAATTTTTTCTTAACCCCAGAAGAGTATTTTCAGGATATTGTTTGGGGGCCAAAATAAACAATGCACAATTGAAAGTCGTGTATCCGACCTTTCTGTTTGTGGGGCATATAAATTGAAAACAAATATGACAATATAAACACAAAAGCAGAGTAATATATCAAGACTTGGCCTAGTTAACAAATTTGAAGTTTAAATTAAATGAAAAACCACAACTTTTGAACAAACTCACCCTTTTGGGGGCGGAGACACTTCATAATTGGGGGTCGGGCAAAACAAAAATTTCAAAATAATACATTAAAAATGTATCTAAACTCATGCTTTTTTTTATATTTGGCCTTAGTAGTTTAGGCCTATGCAATAAATACATCTAAAAAAAGAGAATGTAAGAGAAAGTGCATTTTTGGGCAACAAATAATAGGCCTAGGCCAATTTGTTTTTTTAATGGGTTTTGATAAAAACATGCAATTTTGTTGATGAAATTCATTTTGATGTAAACAGAAGGCACACTATCTTTAGGTAGCCATCTATAAAGTTATGGTATTTTATTTAACAGATGGTTGCGACGACATGCAGAGGAACTCAAAAGCCAATGAAGAGGATGCCTTTACGAACGGAATGCCACCAAAGGAACTACATGGAACCAATCTTAAACGGAAGGAATCTCAGTGGAACATAATACCATTATTTGTCCTCGAAACGTCCGATTTGGATCAAGGATCAACAACGATGCAGCGAAACATTTGCCTGGCTTGAAAATAGGATAGTTAGGACTTGAAAGTGTTTTTTTGCAGCAGTACGGACTTCGTGTGAACTTTAGGACACCTTTATCTTGGATGCACATTGAGTACACACCTAGTAACTTGAACGTGCTTGACACTTTGAGGATGCTTGTTTGGAAGGACAACTTTTGCTTGGAACTTTTGGAACTTACCATGCTTTCTACAAGGGGACCCCTATCTTATTCGGAAAACTGAAAGGTAAAGTTTTTTATTTGTATATATTGTTTTTATGCAGTTTTGACGAGTTTGGTAAAATAATTTAAAAAGTAAAATAATAATTTGTATTTGACGTGTAAACATTCTGCCAATGCCCAATCTCATATGGGATGCAAAATTGTACCAATCCGTGTCAAATCACCCAATGGGTTCAACGCTACCCCCTTCAAATTGGTGGTTTTTGTGCTACCGCCTGCAATTTTTTGGTGATTTTAGCCAAAATGGGCGTGGCAACCATTATTCAAAGGACCATACCTCCCTAACCTGTTGACCAAATTTGCTGATTTTGATTTCATTGATAAGCTAACATCATAAATCCAATTTTGGCATGATTTGTTTATGTCCGAGCAATTTGAACTGCAAGAACATTAAGACCTTGAATTTTACCTTGTGGATCACTCGACCTTGAGCAAACTTTGGGTTCAAATATACCTTAACATGTTTTTACAATATCAAAAATTTGAGGTATAATTTTGGTTTGCTTCCTAGCTCATGTCAAAGTTGGCAAAATTTGATTTTCCTATGTACATGTATATTGATGAAAATAGATGTATATTGTATGTAAATCTATGTACATCCAATTTGCATAATATACATATGAATATATATCACAAATTTCCTACTTTGAAATGAGATAAGCCCAAAAATATATACCTTAAATTTGTTGATACGTTGTAATAAACTTGTTGGGGTATAATTTGAATCCATAGTTGGCCCAAGTTTGCAAGATCCACATGGTCAAATTCAAGATCAAATTCAAGGTCATTGTAGGTCAAATTGCTTGAAGCTACAAATCCCTCCTGAAAAATCCTGTTATTTAAGTACTGTATGAAACTGATTAACTGCCTAATGCGAGGGGTTCTGGCAAAATGAGACGAAACTGAGCAGAATGCCTCACAAATATGCTTTGGTACAAATGCTTAAAGGTAGGATTGGTAATTGCTTGAATTATCATGAATGGGTAGATTTAGGGGGTTGTATTTTGTAGTAACTACCGTTTAACTGAGCTGTCTGAAGTCATCAATGCTGAGAAAAGCACGAAAAACAGTGTTTGTTTTTAACCTGCGTCGAGCAGTTATTCTTATGTTATTTTTTTTTTTTTCGCGATCGTCGTCCGGCGATCGCAAATTTCTTCCAATGCTATTTTTCAGAATAATTACACTTACAGGATATTTAGCGCAATCATTTTGCTGGATGCCTAGAATCATTATTTACTTTCAAATGACTAAGATATTCCTAACAATTCGGTAGTAAATATTTGCAATATCTGCAAATGGTGTATCCTACCTTTAAGCCTGTAGACATGCAGTGACCACAATTCCATCATCATAATTATGAGATAAAAACTACCATCCAAATACCCACTTGTTTCTGTACAATGGTCGTTTATTTACTCAAAAAGAAAAAAGCTAGTTAAACCGCCTTGACAGATTAGTAAATCAACCACAGAAATTCCAATTGTTCTTTAATCCAGCTTCTGGTAATTTACAATGCAACTATTGGCAAAGGTGACCCCCTTTGTAGACATCTTAGGAGATCTTTAATCTAGTTTATATAGTGTAGTATGGGCAAAATATAAACAGTTGGGATGTCTCCCTCTACAATAAATCATGCTAGCTCTAACATAAGTGGTGACCTGTCACCCGTCAATAAAATTAGTCTCCCTCACTCGCATGATTATTTTAACATTTAATAAATTAAATTGTAATGTTTGCATATTTTCTGATTGAAAATAATTACAATTACAAGATACACGTAACAACTCTTGTCTTTTTAAAAATAAATTTTAATTAATGTTATTATTAATTAAATATTAATTTACTGAATGATATTAATTGTTAAAAAGGTTCAATTGTTTGAAGCTCTGTATCGACCTTTAATTCATCATTTAATTCCTACGTAATAAAATGAATGATAAAATACAACCCCTCTATAAAACCATTCACATTAAAATAACAATTAATAAAAATGTTCATGTAAACAAATGCACTTAAATAAATTAAGCAGTTTCCCAACTCTTTATATAGGAACAACTTGGAATGGTCACTGAGGCAGGTTTAGATTGCTGTGTTAGGAAACCTGTATTAACCTGCGTCAATGTCAGTTTTTATATAATAATCTAGTATACTTGATATATCGATTATTTCCCGTGTGCAAGATGAAGCCTAAAAACAGCGCTCAATATACTGAAGACCGACAGTAATAGACCTGTACGTTGCATATACCGGTTTTCGGCTTGATCCTCCGTGCATGTTGTCGGTCCGAACAATATCAAATTGCGCCAGCCCGCGTGTTTATGGTTGTACAACGAAGATAAGAAATGATTACGGTTGCCGCTTCCGCTTTTACTGCGCAAGCGGTTGTGAACTAAAGTGGCGGGCCGCGGGTGAAACACAAAGAACAACTTCACAACCGCAGTTGGTCGTCGAACGTATTTTATTTAATAGGCCTACTCAAATGTTTTAAGCTACAAATAAAGACGGCAGCTTTTCTATTATACTAAAGCCCTGAGATTTTTTGGATATTCTGACACTCTTTCGGTGTTTTTGATATCATTTAGGAACATCGAATTTTAGATACATCAAAATTGTTGATATTTAAATGTCGATATTTCGATATGATAAAAAAGTGACATCGGCGATATCGATGTCAAAATAGTATCCAGTATTTGAGTAATATTGATATATCACGGACGTTAACCTGTATAGAGAAACCACCTGTCTAAGATGTTTCCCTTAGCCACAGACAGGTTTGACTGTAATACCGAAATTTGATTATTTATGATGGTAGCTTTCCAATAAAATCTAAATCAGTAAATTTGGTCAACAGGTTAGGGAGGTATGGCATGTCTTTTATATATTTGTGGCTATTCTCATTTTAGTGATTTGACACATAATGACCACAAAATTGTATTTGATACCTTTACCCAAATTATTAAATAAGGCCTAATTATAATGCAACCTAAAAGACACAATAAAAACTTGCCTCCATAGGCGAGTTCCATGTGCAAACAAATTGGGCCTCCACAATCCAAATGCTCACCCATGCCCTTCAACAAATAATTGTGTTTTTCCTTTAATTTTCAACTTGTATTCAACGCTCTAAAAGTAAACCCTTTTTTTCTTTTGGGCATGCATTATGCAACCATCTGAAATTATAATTTATAAAACTTATAAAAATATATTTGGTTACCCGAAAGATTAAAGAAACCTAGAAGTGATCTAAACATTATTTTTAAATGCTTAACCCTAACTCCCTCACCATTGTTATTGAACAATACAATTCCTTCAAAATCCTCCAACTTCCTTTGTTGTGTAAGAGTTAGGGTTAAATAGGTCCATTTTACCGATTCTCTGTTTTTAAGAAAAAAAGGGGAAGGGGGTGGGGGGGTGTGGTAAGAAAAAGTGAAAAATGGCATTGAAATTGAGTGTTGTTTTTTCCATTCTTGCGATGATGGTAACGTTGGTAACAGGGACACACTATCGATATCCGATCCCCCATGCTAATTGTGCATACACGCATTACTGTTAAATGATAAAAATGACTTAAACTAGGGGAAAATCATTCCTAATAAAGATAAACAATACCCCTTTTTGTAAAAATTCCAGGTAGGTAGGGGAGGAAATAATGTTTTTTTACTCTAGTTTTAAAGGTAGAATATACCTTTTACAGTTATCCCAAAAGTAACCAACCAAAATACTGTTTAAAAGCTTACTTGTTGTAAATTAAGATATAAACGAGTCTAAACTCTCTGTGAAATTATTCCATCTGGCATGCTGTAAATTTGAATGAAATAACAAAATGTAATTTTTAAATATGCGTCTCAGGGATGCACTTTTTTGCAATTTTTCTGCAAATAGCGCACTTAAGTGTTCAAACGACGCGCACTTTGCCCCTTAGGAATTTAAAACATTAAGTGCAGTTCAATTTTTGTGGATATGTGGCAATTTTCACATATAATAATATAAATCTTTAAAAGGGACCCACCAAGCATTCTGTTTTCAGATCACTTCTAAGTCTAAAATAAAACCACAGGTAAATTTTTTTAAAGTCCTTGACCTCTCCTGCATTTTGAACGGCTATTTCAGTTTGTTGCACCTAAAAATACATGAACACATTAAAGATATTGGTTTTAATTACTTTCCAAAATTTAGATTTTCTTTTCCGAACAAATTTTTAATTATATATTTAAAATTATATATTTTTGCATTGGCAGACCTTTAAAACATTGTTCAAAAGTGTTTTTTATCATTGCGCCAATTGCGTGCTCTAAGTCAGTTGTGCATACTGGAACCCCCACCAAATTAGAAACGAATAATTATTTTGTGTGTGGGATGTCTCTGGCATTAGAAAGTTCGTAACAAATACAATTCTCGAAAATTATTAATTCAATTTGAAAAATTTAAATTTTAAAATGAAATGAGGATGCAACTTCCTAAAAGCTTGGACACACCAACTGTAATTTAATAAACTTGCTCCTTTTGGCAATTAAACAAAACAATAAAGGGGGAAATCTGATCATATATTTTGGTTGATAATTTTAACATGAGGGCTATATTTTTTTTCCTGCAAGGCGGACTCGATGCTTTTTGCCATAATAAAATAAAATATTAAAAAGTTTTCTATCCTTTAATTTGAAATATTTTCTGTTCTGTTATTCTGCAGATGGTGCGCAGTTTCGGTTGGATTGTGAAACAACAGTTTGCTGGTTCCACTTTGGGCCTAGACGGGACCCTGACAGCTTGGAAAGAGGCCGGGGGACAAGATTGCATGTTCATTAAGGTAAGGTAACCTTTTGTTTTTAGGCGTGAACATGCACAAGACCCCCGGAAGTGTACAGTTTGCAAGTGGACTGGATCGTTGTAAATCGTCGGCACAAGGGGGACAAGGTTGCATGTTAACCGAGGTAAGGTAACCAAACAGGTCAAGATCACATGCACTTGTCCCCCGGAGGAGACTCGGGCCGTTTGCTCCCTGGACGGAGCAGACTTGAGTGGGGCGGCTGCTCTCTGGGCGGAGCAGACTTGAGTGGGGCGGCTGCTCTCTGGGCGGAGCAGACTTGAGTGGGGCGGCTGCTCTCTGGGCGGAGCAGATTTGGGTCGTTTGTTCCCTGGGCGGAGCAGACTCGAGCGGGGCGGCTGCTCCCTGGGCGGAGCAGACTCGGGCCGTTTGTTTCCTGGGCGGAGCAAACTCGGGCCGTTTGCTTTCTGGGCAGAAGCAGACTTGGGCCGTTTGCTCCCTGGGCGGAGCAGACTTGGGCCGTCTGCCTCCTGTGCGGAGCAGACTGGAGTTTTGCCGGTCTCCAATAGCGAGGTGCGAAAACCGGCAGTAAAGGGGTGCAATCCCCAAGCAACCAGGCCTGGCTTACACAGGAGTGCGTTCTTCTTAAAGGTGCTGCGTGTCACTCTGCGTGGAGATGCCCCGATGGGGCTCTCTGCGTATGGTGGAGCGTGGTTATCATAGTTGGGGAGCGCCACAGTTGCTACGTCCTCACTCTTCTCCCCCTTCCTTTGGGGTGCAGGGCGGCGTATTAGTAAGCCAAGGGCGTCCTGTTATATGGATGGACCGGACTGCGGCAGTGTGTAGGCCCTATGCCTACGGGCCAAGGGGTCTACCTCTGTCGCTAGTGATGGGCCCGATGAAGCTGAAAGCGTACTATTAGTGCAGTGAAAAGGGATCAATGTGCCGCGGTGGCCGGACCCTAGCAACGGCCTGGAAACCCCAGGATGCTCATCTTAAAGGTGCTGGTGGTTGTATCCCTTCTTTTAGGGGTGCGGCCTTGTTATCATAGTCGGTGAGCAAACGTTGTTACGTCCTCTAATCGTCCTCGCGGGGAGATCGAGGTGAAGGGCGCGCGCGAGTAAGTTTGGGTGTCCCACGGGACGGACCGGACGGTGGCAAGGGCAGGTCCTTGTCACTTTGAAGGGCCCTTATTCAGAAAGCGTGTCGGGGCTGGTATCCTGGGACCTTCACGTGGTAGCCCTGTTTTAACAAACCTAACCAGGATGTTCAACTAGATGCAGATGGAGTCAAGATGGCCTCGACATGTTTTCAAAGGTAAGCATACAGATTTTACAATTTTGCTTGCTCTTTGTAATTTATTTGAACTCTTTTGAAAATATAGTACAAAATGAAATTCACTAAATGAAAATTGTCCCTCCACAAAAAAAATATCTAAACCAGGTTTGAACTTTAATATCCAATAGTGTATCTGTTTTTTTGCCAAAGATCATGGCAAATGTCTTAAAATCCATCTTAAAAATACTATTGTTTTTCGATGCTTCAAACACTGCTGAGGGTGTAAGTCCCCCCCCCCCCTAAGCCCCCCTCAAGACTCTTTCAACATATTTACTTGATATATAAAACATTAATTAATTTCTTTGGTTTCTTTTCTTCCTTTCCTTACAGCCAAAATTGCCAGATTTTATCTGATGTACCATTTTTGAGCAAGGACCGTTCATTTTACAAGGTATACAATTTCACATAAATTATGTCGGACGTTCTGGCAAAATTTGACTGAACTGGGCACAGCTAAAAATTAGAGTTTGTATGGTGGCCCTGTAGGGACAAACACTCCGACTCGTGAATTTTTTCACGGCTAAATAAAAAAAAAAAATTCAGGAATGCTTTTGCGACTAGAGTCGTCAGTTTTTGTCGTAAACAGTAAGTGTGCACATCATCTAAATATTTGCTGCATGCGTGATGTGATGTGATGTGATGTGACACGCACGCGCTGCATGCCGCCGAATACCCTCCAAGCTACTGACAAAATGTTCACGACCATTCGCAAATTATTCATGAATAGTCGCGAATAAATTCACGACTAGTAACAAAAATATTTACAACCAGTCATGAATAAATTCACGAATAGTCGTGAATAATTTCAAGACTAGTCACAAATTTTTTTTCGACTAGTCGCGACAAAATTCACGACCGTTGATGTCCCTCCAGGGCCACCATAGGTTTGCAGGTTTTAGAAAAGGCTGCTTACAACACTCTCATTGAATGTTTTAATTTGTTAGCATTTATCATGACCGTCAAAGTAAAATGTACTAGTTAGTGTACATGAAAGATACTATGTGTAACTCTTTTATTTGAAAGTGTTTATACTTTTTTTTACACTTTTTTTAAAATAACAAATATGACAAATCAAATCTGAAAACTGAAAAAACATAATTTTTTGTGTCAAATTATTAAAACTATCGTCTATGCCCGTCTCATTTTGCCAGAATGCCTCACATGTGTGCCATTGCAATTCTCTTTAAAGACAGAATTACAGATAAAAATAGGAGGTTATTTTATCTGTAATTCTGTCTAAAGATGTTTGCCTAAACTTCAGAGTTTTTCAAATCCACTAGGGTCAGA
The DNA here is from genome assembly GCA_037893245.1 of Crossaster papposus. NCBI lineage: Eukaryota > Metazoa > Echinodermata > Asteroidea > Velatida > Solasteridae > Crossaster > Crossaster papposus. Next base: position 455,236 of record JBAIAA010000379.1, on the reverse strand, counting down.
AGGATTTGTAGCATTGAGTACAGTAAAGTCAAAAACGAGCAAAGAAAATATGTTGAAATTGTTACATTTTACTTGTTTATCTAACAAATCCCACTATTTAAATCTTCCCCTCTAAAAAAGAATATACTTATTTACTTATTATTTACTTAGGCCCTATTATTTACTTACTACTACATGTACTTATTATTTGTGCATGTTTAATGAAATTAAATTGACAAAAGAACTTGTAGAAAAACAAATAATCATAACAATTATATAAAAAAGCAGGGGCTCGGTGATGGTCGGTATTCATTAGGAGAACGCTCCATTAGAAGATTCATTCATAAAATTCAAGTTAGTGGGGAGTCCTTAAGTAAACATAATCCCCCATGTCCAGCAAAGATATTAAACCCCCATATAATGACTTAAATAAACAACCCCCCATGGACAACACTCTGGCCCTGTGAGTGCTGGAACTGCTTTCAACATGCACGTGAATGGTACATGCATGTACATGTACAGTATCTTGGCAGTAAGTGTTCATTTTGTGCAACAGGATTTTACTTTGCAGATTCGATCCAGTTCTTCGACATCTCCTCCACAAATGCCAAGTGTGACTTAGCGTGTGAACTGTCCTTCCTCCATGTGTGGATAAAACTATAGGCTATACTTTACACCAGAACGAATAAAATGAAAGCAGGATTCCAATTCAACTGTTCTTGATTAATATATAGTATTTGTTATTGTTTTATTTCAAACAACACTGTAAGCAGACATAATGCACCTATCAATTCTATGACGCACCCTCAGACCCCCGGGGGAGGTGCGTCAATGACAACAGTGAGGCCAGATTTTGGAGTCGAATGATGCACCCGTAGTACGTCATATCATTGACGCACCATTCTTGGAAAACAATGACGCACACAAGTTGCGACGCGACGAACAAAAGTCGCGACATGAAGCGACATGCCAGCAGTGAATGAACGGCTACTACTTTAGTTTTCTGCTATGGCATGCTACGGTGAATAACCACAGCCGTACCGAATAAACTCAAATTTTCCAGGAACGCTTTACTTTTGGATGTTACCAGCACATTCACAATCACAAACGTTCATGTACCGCGCGCTGCGAGCGCGCGCCATCAAAGGGGTTTTCCAACGCTGCACATGAGTCATCCCTCTAGTCTGCATGCAGGCGCTTTGTCTTGCAAACACGCTGAAGTACCGCCAGGCATTATACACCCATTAGTAACCCGACTGGAGTGTAAGCCTACGGAAAGTAGTGAGAATTTAAACATATACCTGACTAGCAGCGATAAGCATACATGGAAAGTAATGTGTGCGACAAATTCTCCCTTGTCGTTTTGCTGAGGGGAAGTTGGCCGCGATCGAACTTAGGTATATATGGAAATCACATGCGGCTAAGTAAGCAAAGCGGCTGCATTGACGCTGTGTTATTCTCAATGTTATTCTTCCATTACTAGCGATGGTGGACTTTTTTTTAAGCCAGCAGCCAGTGCCCTTTTTCCCACCTAGCCATGAAGCAGGTTGAGATAAAACATCTGGTTTTTGTTTGGATAAATTTGACCCAGGCAATTCAAGGTTATGACTGTTTAAGCTGAGCCTCGTGTGGGGTAAAACCACAGGGAATTGTTGCCTAGCAACCAATAAAACTTTTCTCAATTTTAAAGGGTCTTTTGTTTATACATAGAGCAAGCTAGCCAGAGCATTCAACCTTTAACACAGTGCTGTTTTGTCTGTTTTCTTTCAGTTAAAGGAGTTTCATCGTGTACAAGCCAAGATTTGCCAAGATAAAAACAGTGGAAAATGGTCATAAATCACTTCTCAAGGCCATGGATAGCTCTAATGACACATTATAGAATTACGTAACTTTGGGCCTTTTCAGAAAATTGTATCTACAAAAATATCTGGCCGATTTTTCTCAATAAAATGAATGTAGAAAAAGAACAGAAATTGAATATTACCTTAAAAAACAACGAAAGTGACCGATATTCCCATAATTATAATCCAAACAACAACGCGTGTACATACATTATGTACAGTGTACATGTACACCATTGGTCTATAGTCGAGTATACGGAACAGACGCGGCGTGCCCACGCGCACACGTGCATTGTGTGAAAATTGCGCAACGTGGCGAGTCTGGCACCGGCTCCGTTGCCGGTGTGCGCATTTAGAGGCCGATCACAGACTGGCTGAAACACAATTTAGTAAACTCTCTTTATCTCACAGTGCCTCTCAATCTCAAGGTACGACCTATACACGAACGGATAGAGCATGACATAGACTTTCCAATGATATATGGGGGAGGGCGTACTACCTAGGAATCTGAAGTTGTTCGCTTTTTAAGGTTTTCTTTTGTTTTAAGACCTAATTAATATTCATATCGCGTTTAGTACGCATATGCTAGTTACAGAATCATGTTTTTGCTTTAATTTAAGACTAAAACTGTTAAAATTGATTGGGAAACGGCAATGCCCTCCCGATCTACAAATGGAGCCTCTCATTGGCCCACTTTTGGAGCCGCGCGGAGCGGGAAATTTAAAAGTCGATTTTTGCTTTTTGGGCCATTTTCGGACGATGTTTTTGCCTCAATTTTATATCATATTTTAATCAAAACTGCGGGAAAGTGTAAAAAAGTGAAAGTTTTGTATGTGCCTTGTGTGGAATTACTTGTAACTGTGTTTCCAGAGAGAAATAATTTATTTTTGACACAAAATATGACATTTGACGTCGTTTTTACCCCCTTTTCGATCCGAGGGCGCCCTTCGTTTCGTCCAGGCTACCATTACATAGCCGAGAATTCGGATGCAACTGGTACCTTTTCTGTGAGATATTTTACGTGCTTGTCCCAACTAGGAAGGGCTCGCGCACGCAATATCTTGTGTTCTTGTGAAAAGGACGACTCGCGCGATGCTGCGTTCTTATTATTTTTGACTTAAATTAATTCAAGCCTATGTAAATTTGTACACAATTTAATAAAGTACATGTACTTTCACATTTTTTCACATATAATCTTTCAAGATCTTTCAAGCAGTGGCAACACTGGTTGCGGTACATGAACGTTTAAACGCCGTATACACGCACTGCTTTTATGTTGTTTTACAAATCCACACTATCTACACTCATAATATCATTACGCGCACACGGGAAATTAATGGAAAGAACGTTACTGCAGACATAATTATCGTTCTCGGTCATTTCTTTATTGATTTTGACCATTCAAAAAGGAAAACAAAACAACATTTCACACAGGGAACTATTACAGTATTTATATCGACTTATATAATGGTATTTAGTTGTTAAATTTTAAGTGGAATCGTTCAGGCAGGATCGCTTTCACATCTTATCATAGTTTAGCGCTGATAACAATCTTAATCTTCTGGGCGCATGCTGTGAATTGCCCCATTAAAAAACTTCAATTTTATGAATGCGGACCCGACCAGAGTATAGGGTTGGTCGGGTCGGCTTCTAAAGGGATGTATTCGTAATGTTAGTGAGAGTAGCTCCTGGTACAATTTAGTACCATAACTCTACACCCAACCTAGGGGAAGATTGAAATCAAGTTACCCTGTATAGGTACCACAACTTACTTGAGGTTTTCTCCGGCCACACCCAGGCAAAACACACAACCTAATTACCCCAGCACAGCACCAAGCAGACTCTAACCTGAAGGTATTGCAAAGTCCCAAACACATGAGGGATTACAATGGGATTATGCAAATAATAGTGCATGCCTGACTGGACTGCTACACACAGCTCATGGGGTGATGGGCAAAAGGGATGGGCTAAACCAAAATAATAAAGTATGGGGAAAGTAATAGTGAAGGGCTAATTTCAATACAATATCCACTATTAGGTTCAGTATCGTTTGTTTATGTCCAAGTTGACTTAAAGGGAATATTGTAATGAAATTAGCCCCTCACTACTACTTTTTCCCTACTTTATTCTTTTGGTTTGGCCCATCCCTTTTGCCCATCACCCCATGAGCTGTGTTTAGCAGTCCAGTCAGGCATGCAACATTTGCATAATCCTTCTATTGTAACCTCCCACTTGCTTGGGACTTTGAAAAGCCTTGATGATTTGAGTCTGCCAAGTGCTGTGCTTGGATGAGGTGGTATGTGGAGGATTGTGCTGTGTTTTGCCTGGGCGTGGCCAGAGAAAACCTTGACGAGGTACAAGTAAGTTGCAGTACAGGGCAACTTGATTCAATCCCCCTGGGTTGGGAGTAGAGGTAAGGTACCGAATTGTATTATAATTGCTACTCCAACTCATATACTGACCATCACCGAGCCCCTGCCTTTCTTAATTTGTCATGATTATTATTTTTTTCCTTTTATTTATTTCTACAAGTTCTTTTGTCAATTTATTTTCATTAAACATACAAAAATAATAAGTAGCTTATTAATTAACCCCAACTCCCTAGGGTGTGTGCAAAATCATATTGATTTGAGGATTTGGGAGTGGTAGGGTTAAGTAAATAATAGGGCCTATGTAAATAATAAGTAAATGATAAGTAGGTAATAATAACTAAATAATAACATGATTTGTGGCCTACTAGTACATCTATTCTCTATCTTTATCTCGCTGCGGCCACTGCACTACAATATACAACATTTGCAAACATAAAAACAAAATACCAAATTATTATGGGAGTGAAATGATCTTACTGGACTGTTGTTGAATGGCAGTCTAAAGCATTTTCTAAAATTATGGCACCTGGTGTGCTGTCCTTAAACAGAAAAAGTGGTATTTCATATCAATTTTCAATGCTGGTCAGCTACCCAGTGTTGAAAAAAAAATGGCTTCTTTAGAATACTACCCCCAATAAATTTACCATATTTAGTTAGTCTGCAATTTTTTTAGCAATCAATTTGAACGGTTACAAGCCAGAAAGACTGGTTTTCTGAACATACAATACCCTGGCAATTATAATTGCTCTGTTTCATCTTAGGTGGGGGTCAGGGAACTTGATACTTCCAGAACATGACTGTTGGCTTTTTCGCTTTCAGCGAAAAAACCTTAGTGTTTCTTCTTGTTTGTTTTTTTGCTTTTCCGGTTTGCGGGAAAACCATTGCGTTTGTTCTGATTTTTGTTTGGTCTTTTTTTTCTTTCTATCCTAAATCCATAGACTTTGTACATGTTTTGTTCTGCCCATCACTTTTGGCATAAAACAGAGTATTCCCATAAAACTTAACATAAGTGAAGACCCCCATGGGGACCTAGTACCCAAGAGAAAACCATGATGGTGACGTCATCAGGGGTCATGTGACGTCATCTTAAAGGGGCAATAGATTTAATCTTTGAAAATCAATATAAAATCAATCATGAAAGACCGAAACTTGAAGTTTGTGGGAATTGAGAGAATAATCCAGGATCTATATTTTATCTCTCGTGCGTAAAATCACGTGACACTTTCTTCCGGTCGAAACGGGAAATGCCTTATAATTCAAAAGTGAAAAATGATAGGAACTTGCTTTCAATGATGTTTGTCTCTGGCTAGAATGTACTTTTAAAAAATATTACAGGTGATGACATAACATGTTATAGCGCCCTCTAGCGGCAGGTTGAAAAGTGGTTAAAATAATATGTTGATGTGTGTGGCGAAGTTTGGTGAAATCACTTTATAACTGGTATATATAAGGGCCTAATCAGCTTCATGCTAGGAACAAGTTAACGGGGAGAAAACGTCATCAAGTATCAGGTTACAATCAACTAATGATTTCTAGATTTAATATCTTGAAAATCAAAATAAAATAAACTGTAAAAGTTTGGAATATTCAAGGATATTTGCTTTTTATATTACTTTCAAAATCACTTGACCCTTCCGGTCCAAACCGGAAATTCCTTGTAGTTTAAAAGTGGAAAATGATGTGAACTTACTTTCAACGATGCGTTTCTGGCTAGATGCACTCTACAAAAAAGTTACCGGTGATGTCATAAATTGTTATATTACCCTCTAGCGGCAGGTTGAAAAATGTGTAAAATGAATAATAAATTTTTGCTTCAAATAGCAAAGTTAGGACAGCTCGAGCTTTCTGTTAATGACGTCACAATGACGTCATCAAGTATCAGATTACAAGCAACCAAGGATTACTAGATTTTAATCTTTGAAAATAAATATAAATTAATAACTGTAAGAGATCTAATTTAGATTTTTCCGAGAATTTATAGAATAATCCAGGGTCTTCATATTTCGTATTACATTCAAAATGACTTGACTATTCCTTTCCGGTCCTAACCGGAAGTGACTTATAATTTGAAAGTGGAAAATGATGTAAACTTACTTTCAACGATGATAGTTTCTGGCTAGATGCACTCTACAAAAGTTACCGGTGACGTCATAAATTGTTATAGCACCCTCTAGCGGCAGGTTGAAAAATGTGTAAAAAGAATAATAAGTTGATGTGTGTTGCAAAGTTTGCTCAAATCACTTTATAACTGGTGTATATAATCAGCTTCATGTTAGGAACAGGTTGACAGAAAGAAACAAAATAGGACGTCATCAGACCGGAAGTTACAATGAAAAGACCTTAAATAATTGCTGAAAAAACAACCGCAATAGATATAATCCAGATTTTTGCTTCAAATAGCAAAGTTAGTTACAGCTTGAGCTTTCTGTTAATGACGTCACAATGACGTCATCAAGTATCAGATTACAAGCAACCAATGATTACTAGATTTTAATCTTTGAAAATAAATATAAATTAATAACTGTAAGAGATCTAATTTTGATTTTTACGAGAATTTATAGAATAATTCAGGGTCTTCATATTTCGGCATTCAAAATAACTTGACTATTCCTTCCGGTCCTAACCGGAAGTGCCTTATAATTTGAAAGTGGAAAATGATGTGAACTTACTTTCAACGATGATAGTTTCTGGCTAGCTGCACTCAACAAAAGTTACCGGTGACGTCATAAATTGTTATAGCACCCTCGAGCGGCAGGTTGAAAAATGTGTAAAATGAATAATAAGTTAATGTGTGTTGCAAAGTTTGCTCAAATCACTTTATAACTGGTGTATATAATCAGCTTCATGTTAGGAACAGGTTGACGGAAAGAAACAAAATCGGACGTCACCAAACCGGAAGTTACAATGAAAAGACCTTAAATAAGTGCTAAAAAAACAACCGCAATATATATAATCCAGATTTTTGCTTCAAATGGCAAAGTTAAGACAGATCTTTAGGCTTTTTGTTATTAATAATGACGTCATCAAGTATCAGATTACAAGCAACCAATGATTACTAGATCTTAATCTTCGAAAATATATATAAAATCAACTGTAAGAGATATAATTTATATTTTTACTGGAATTTATAGAATACTCCAGGGTCTTCATATTTCGGCACTCAAAATGACTTGACCATTTTTTTCGGTCCTGACCGGAAGTGCCTTATAATTTGAAAGTGGAAAATGATATGAACTTGCTTTCAACGATGATAGTCTCTTGTTAAGTTGCAAGTTGCACAAAAGTTACCGGTGACTTCATAAAATGTTATAGTGCCCTCTAGGGACAGGTTGAAAACATGTTTTAAATGAATAATCAGTTGATTCGTGTGGCAAAGTTTGCTAAAATCACTTTATAACTGATGTATTAAATTAGCTTTATGCTAAGAACATGTTGAAGGAGAAAATAATTGATGACGTCACCAGACCGGAAGTTGTAGTGAAAAGACCATTAGGCCTACACTTTTAATTATTGCTGAAAAATTTACCGCCAGAGAGAGAATCCAGATTTTTGCCGAAAATAGCAAAATTAAGACAGCTCTTGATCAATCTTTATGTTAATGACGTCACGATGATACCACGATCGTTCAAAGTACATCGATAATGACAGCTTCTTGATTTTATCCAAAATATACATCAGACCGCATTTGGAATATTGGAAGATGCATTTAAAAAACCTTTAAACATTTAAACATTGATAAAAATCAATAAAATCCAATAATTTTTTTCAATTTTTCATGGTTTATACAATGAAAATTAAATGTTAAGAAAATTTGACAAATCCATTTTATCGCAAATTGGCGATAAAATATATTATACTCGGCACACGGGCAGCAATCGCTCTGGGAATACCCAAGTACTGGTATTCAGGTCATAAGGGGGCAGGACTTAACGTGAGATGCCAGGGTGACAACTTGCTGAGGTTTTCACGCGCTTGGCAACGATTGGCCAGAATATTGCAGGCGTACTTGCCTAGGTGTACGCAGAATGGCCAATCAGTAGCCAGCATTGGAAGCAGGAGCGCAAGCGAAAATCTCAGAATGTAAACTGAATCACTTCGTTCTCCTTTGTCCTTTATTGCGTGTATCCGAGTGTAATGAAATCATAAATGAAATGAACAATGAAAACAATTGCGAAAAAGCCATATGCTCTGTTCTTCGAACAGACATATTTCTAGTTTTTCTTGTTTTTTCTTCAGTATCTACGATACAAACCTTCAAACAAGTCTGTATATTTGCTAGACAATACTAACTTCCCAAATTCATACCTTTTGAAAATTACCAAAGCAAATGATGTATATATATTATATTTTCTTTAATTATCTTTGTCTTTTGTTTCCATCTTGAATCTTCCTCTGCAGGTGAACCACACAGTGATCATGATAACTCGGATTTCACTTTATAACCTCAGAGAGAAGGCCCCTCATCTCAGAACTCTGACCTGGGAGGAGGGATGCCAGTTGTGCCCTTATCTATTATCAGATTTGTTTTGCAGATAAATTGAAATGTCTTTTACATTATAACTGATAATATCACAAGTTCTTCCGATTTGACTTGAATATCAGCTTATTTGTTTTGAGCAGAACATTTTCTGTTCGATGAATATGTTGAAGATTTATTAACATTGAAGATGAAAAATTGCTTAATTTTTCTCAAGGATTGCTTTCCATAAACTAAAATTGTTTACATGAATTACCTAACCTAGGGCCATACATTTGTGAGAAATCGTTTTTGTGTTTTTGGTTAAGTGAACAATATGCACGCTTAATTTGATTCATTTGAAACTTTTTTGTGTGTTTTGGTAATTTCATTGTTTTAAAGTGAGTTTGTGCTACTGTTTTTAAAATTCTTTTTTTTGTTTGTTGGAAATTCTGAATTGTTACATTTTATTTATCCTATCATATCATAAATCGGATCAAAAAGTTCAAGCACTTCTATACTGTCAAGCAGGGATAAATTGTGAGGGGTTCTGGCAGAATGAGACAAAACTGGACAGAGGTTGAAGTAAGGGTTTGCAAGTATTAGAGGATAAAATTCTTCATACAATGCAGTTTGTTGTGCTTCGGACACTCGGACGTTATTAAAAGGGCCTTTGTAGTTTCGAGTACAATGTGAAAAAAATGCCAATTGTTTCCCCTCAAACATTTTTACTTCCATACATACCATTGCTTAACAAAATATGGTTAGTAGATATAACAAAGATTACGAATATCAATGAATCTAAAAATTAAAAACAAAATTTCCCATTTTGAAACTATTTCACAGTTTCTCCACAATAACTGCCAAGTTCCGTCTCAATTTGCCAGAACACCTCAGTTATTTGAAGCTTTAGTAGCCTGCTCTCATTTAAGCAAAATAAATTGCCTATTTTTAATGATGAGTTGGTTCTGTGCAGCCCAGCTCAATTTTCATTACAATTGTATTATAACCTAATGTGCGTATACAAGATTGGGAAAGATATTGATTTGTTATTACTGATTAATCTCTTACAATTTTAAATTTTCCAGAAAAATGGTATTTTGGCCGTTTTTATTACAAATGCAAGGTTATAACCCCTAACAATTATCAATTTTCTACTAAAAATGAGATTTTGGTCAATTTTTTGAAAAATGCAAGGTTAACCCCAGCGGGCCTAGTACCTCAGCAGGCCCCGAAAAGCCTAGCCCTGCAGGCCCAAAAAAACCAGCCCAGCGGGCCCAGAAATGCCAGAAATACCAGAAATCCAGTACCCCTGCCCAGCAGGCCCCAAAAAGCCAGAAATCCCAGTACCCCTGCCAGAAATCCCAGAAATCCAGTACCCCTGCCCAGCGGGCCCCAAAAAGCCGTACCCCTGCCCAGCGGGCCCAGAAACCCTACCCCAGCTCAGCGGGCCACAAAAAGCCCTACCCCTGCCCAGCGGGCCCAGAAACCCTACCCCAGCTCAGCGGGCCACAAAAAGCCCTACCCCTGCCCAGCGGGCCCAGAAACCCTACCCCTGCCCAGCGTGCCCAGAAATCCCAGAAATCCAGTACCCCTGCCCAGCGGGCCCCAAAAAGCCGTACCCCTGCCCAGTGGGCCCAGAAACCCTACCCCTGCCCAGCGGGCCCAGAAATCCCAGAAATCCAGTACCCTTGCCCAGCAGGCCCCAAAAAGCCCTACCCCAGCCCAGCGGGCCCAGAAATCCCAGAAATCCCAGTACCCCTGCCCAGAAATCCCAGAAATCCAGTACCCCTGCCCAGCGGGCCCCAAAAAGCCCTACCCCTGCCCAGCGGGCACAGAAACCCTACCCCTGCCCAGCGGGCCCAGAAATCCCAGAAATCCAGTACCCCTGCCCAGCGGGCCCCAAAAAGCCCTACCCCTACCCAGCGGGCACAGAAACCCTACCCCTGCCCGGCGGGGCCCAGAAATCCAAGAAATCCCAGTACCCCTGCCCAGCGGGCCCCAAAAAGCCCTACTACCCCAGCCCAGAGGAGTGGACCCAGCTTGTACAAACAGGGGGGGGGGTGTGAGGGAGGGCTTGCTTCTCCAGAAAATAAAGTTATTTATTAATCACAATGGCTCTATGACATTAGCTCTATTTACAAGTCTCTAAGTCTCTAAACATGGGTTTTGACGAGTCTCTAAACATGGGTTTTGACGAGTCTCTAAACATGGGTTTTGACGAGTCTCTAAACATGGGTTTTGACGAGTCTCTAAACATGGGTTTGACGAGTCTCTAAACATGGGTTTGACGAGTCTCTAAACATGGCCTTACAGGGACTTGAACCCACACCATCCAGGTTGCCAGTCACACATCCTAACCAGTGAACTATTGGTCCACACAGTAGATCTCTCTTTTTTTATAAACTTAACTCTTAGGTTCAATCATTTTTTTCCTCAAAACATGATAAAAGTCTTACTAGAATCATGGAGCTGGTTTGAACCCACAACCCCATGTTTCAGAGTCAAGACAACTAACCACAGGACCATCCCTGTTCCACACTACAAACTCATTTTTTTTATAAACTTAACTCTTAGGCTTAATATTTTGTTTCCTCAAAACATGATAAAACTCTTACTAGAATCATGGAGCTGGTTTGAACTCACAAACCTGTGTTTCAGAGTCAGGACAACTAACCACAGAAACATCTCTGTTCCACACTACAAACTCCTTTTTTATAAACTTAACTCTTAGGTTCAATCATTTTTTTCCTCAAAACATGATAAAACTTTTACAAGAATCATGGAGCTAATTTGAACCCACAACCCCATGTTTCAGAGTCGGGACAATTAACCACAGGATCATCTGTCCCACGCTACAAACTCCTCTTTTTTTCTTTTTTATTAATAACTCTTAGGTTCAATAATTTGTTTCTCAAAACATGATAAAAGTCTAACTAGAATCATGGAGCTGGTCTAAACCCATAACCCCATGTTTCAGAGCGAGGACAACTAACCACAGGACCATCTCTGTCCTACACAACTAAATCATTTTTTTTATAAACTTAACTCTCAGGTTTGTTCAATAATTGCTTTTCTTAAAAAAAAGGCAAAACATGAATTTGAACCCACAATTTTTTATTAAAAATGAAACGTTAACCCCTTACAATTATTAATCTCATGTTTCTGGACAATTAATAATTGTAAAGTGTTAATATTGCATTTTTATCACGAAATTGCCCAAATCTAATTTTTCTGGGAAGTTTAAAATTGTGAGGGGATAACCTTGCATTTTTATCACAAAATTGCCAAAATCTAATTTTTCAAGAAGATGAATAAGATTAATACTGCTGCAAACTGCTTACTGGCTGGAATGACCCGAGGGGTTACTTGCATTTTTATTAAAATGTCATAATTTCATTTTTCTGGGATATTGCATTTTTATCAAACTTTGCCACAATTTGACTGCAGAAAGAACTCGGCAATGTAACAACTCTTCATTAACAAGATTTGTTTTGTACCACTGTATGCATATTTATTAGCATCCTTCATAATGTAATTTACATAAACTAATTACAGATATACAAGTTTTTGACCAATGTACATTACAATGATAACAAACGTACTGACCATAAATGATTATGTACAGAAACACTTTAACACCATTGTACCCCCCCCCCCCCCCACCCCCATTTATTGAAACACTATAAAGCATTTGTCTACACATCTAGTAGTTACTACATGTGGTGTTTGAACCAAATTTAAAATAATTACAGCATCATGTTGGTAAACTGATAAAGGATTCTACAAAGTTAAACAATAAAATGCTTAAAAATAATTAATGTCAGGTGACACACACTTAAACATACCAGTTTAAAATACATTGAAAATAATTCATCTTTAGAGTCTATGAGAATTTAGAATCTTTACTTGAGGGACTGGTGTGTGTGTATCCTTTAATTTAGTTAAATGTATTACAGGTTTTAATTTTAATACATTTTATTTGTATACTCGTCACCAAAATGGTTTTCGATAAAACTTTCTCATGCAATTACTACATGTACTAACATTTTGAATATGGATAAACAATGGGTTGTTATGTTCATTGCAACTGTCCATCCACTCTTAGATTGATAAGGAATAAGTGGAAACACTTTGGCTAAAAAAACACCGGTTAGGCGACAAGATTCCTGATATTTGTCCCCGATACAGAGAAATGTTAACAAGATTTGTAGAGATTTCTTGAGCCTTACTCTTTTACAGCTTTTTGGCTTTAAGAGCCAAATTTGCAAAGATTTGTTGGGGGGATGAAACTATTGGTAGGGGATAAACCTGCATTTTAGCTTTTATGCACTTTTGGAACAGAACAAAGGAAAACATTCATCACCATTTTCCTTTTTAGATGTACATTACTATTGTCATCTGTAGTTTTCCTACAAAGAATTTTCTGCTGGTAATTGATAATCACAACATAACAAGCAAAACAATTGTTATTTGTCAGTATTTTCCAATAAGTTTGGTTTTGAAATAAATTCAGGTGATTTATACTAATTTTGTGGATATCCATGGTCGTCATGGCAACTGCTAAAAATGTTGGTTTTTAAATGTAAAATTTGTGAAAGTAAGATATCTAGTATGGCCGCTTTTATGAACGATTTACAAAAATAATGTTTCCATGGCTTTGTATACTCTAATAACGAATATTGTTCACGTTACATTTATTTGTAATTTCAACATAACAGTTACACAGTTACCTTTGTTGAACCTCAGCTCTACAATAAATCAATTTCAATTTTCTAAGCCACAAATCCTTTGCTTTTTGTGTGTTTCCATGTGTGTCGACTCGACTCGACTCGACTCATTTCGTCTAATTATTTACAACACAAGTACGTGTGCAAAACTACTATTATTGACCAAATAAACATTTTCTCGGCTAAAACAATCACTTCACGCAGCTAAAATCATCGTTGACAGGAATTCAAAATTGCACTGTGCTAAAGGTAGGATACACAATTTGTAGTTGTTTGAATTATCAGGAATGGGTGGATTTGGGGGTTGTATTTTATAGTAAATATCGTTTTACTGACCTGTCTTAAGTTTTACTATCATGGATGCTGAGGAAAAAGCAAGAGAAACGGCATTTGCTTTCAACTTTCAAATCAGATATATTTCCAAATAATTCCGTAGTAAATGTTTTCAATATCTGCAAATGGTGTATCCTACCTTTAAATATCAAATTACTTTAAACTTGCAGAATGAAACACAAGAGTGAACAAATATCACATGACCATGAACACAGAATCCACCTAGTTTTTTGCCAGTTTGAAAAAAATTTTTTTAGATGAACTTTCCTGTTCAATTTTTCAAAAACTATTGCAGGGTTAATTGTATTTTTTAGTTTTTAAGTTATACAATTTAGTTTATATTTACGCTACTTGTCCTTTCATAGTAATTTATAAATCTTGATGAAGACCTATCTACAATATATTACAGGTCCAATACACTGGAATTAGAATCCATTTTTAGTCGAAAATTATTTTGAAATGGTTTTTTTTTTCCCACATATTTTGAAAATTGGTTAATTATTGCTTGTCTCGTGGAATTTCCTGATTTTTATTATTAAATATACGGATTTACCCAAGCCAGTCTGGTTTTTGAAAAACGGCGACTATTGTTGGAACATAGTACTGTCAGATTGCTTGGATTTGCAACTTTTTAACTAAATGTTATTCCAACTGATTATGTTAACTGCAAAGGTCAGAAACCAACTCGGGTCATGGACAAGTTTGAAGTTTAGTTAGAAACAAAACGTTAACCTTAGAGACCCTAATAAATGCAACAATATGCAACATTGTTCAAATAAAGAGGCCATGTTCGTATTGTTGGCTTTGGCTGTGATTTTGGTCGTTGCTAAGGGGTGAACAGCATAGCAACGGCCGAAGTCACAGCCAAAGCCAGCAAATCGGACACGGCCTAAGTCTGCTTAGATCTATCAGGCCAAAAAGACTGCAGGTATTGATAGCTGAACGCAGACCTTTTAAACCTGATGCTCTGCGTTAGGATTAAAAGTCTGGGTCAGTATTGTTTGGAGCTCTATCGAACCTGGGCGTTAAATTAAAAAACACAGACAAAGTTTCCCCAATTCTTCCTGACGCCGACGGAGCTTTTTTTAAGAGCTTCCCATCGTCGAGGGTTCTGGCTGCGGAAGTATCGGCGCGACGATCGGCGATCCTTTTAAAATGGCGGGGTTGATTAGGAACGGCATGGGGGAGCCTTGCTTGGCGTCTTGCCCGACACAATGGGGCCCCAGGTACGGCAGGGGTGGCTGCAGGATGATATTGGGCTGACTGGTGACTGGATTGGTATCTTTGACATTGGGTGTGGTCAAAGGGGCTTCCTTTACAGGCACGGTATCCTGAGGTGGCTTCACGCTTTTTTCTATGGCAACGAAAAAGAGTTGGTCATATTGGTTCATTTATCAAAAGTAACCAAAAGTAATTAATTAAACATTTTTTAATCAAAATGTCAACTTTTATTTCATAATTCTTGCAGAATTCATAATTTGAAGCATGTTGTTCACACTATCTCACAGCACAAAACGAGTTAAAAGCTGGGCTGCAATCCACTTACGCGAACTGTTTGCGTGAACGTTGGCCTACGTTTTGAGTTGGCACCAGTCGAAGTGGAACGATGTTTTAAAAAAATACGTTTTCTAAATGACGGTGCCCAGTGACAGTGACATCGGTTGGTTGACTGTTGCACCAACTTTATTGTGACTGAGATTAAAATCCTGTGACTGCCAAAACAATCCCTTGTTTATACCAAAACTGTCGTCTGCTAACCTCTACGCCATCGTAACTTTTGGCATGAATTTTGTCGCATTTTGTTGATGATTTTTACAAATCTTGACATGCATGTCTGGTAGCCTACCTTCTTCAGGTTTTCCACTGGTTACCTTCTGTTCCTCTTCGTTTGGGTTGCCA
The DNA here is from genome assembly GCA_037893245.1 of Crossaster papposus. Taxonomy (NCBI): domain Eukaryota; kingdom Metazoa; phylum Echinodermata; class Asteroidea; order Velatida; family Solasteridae; genus Crossaster; species Crossaster papposus. Next base: position 439,626 of record JBAIAA010000379.1, on the reverse strand, counting down.
TCTCTCACAATGTCATCTGGCGTAGGAGCCACGCTAGGAACTGGCTCTTTGACCACAACTAACCCGAGTAGAAATGTATGGAATAAACATTGCAAAAAGTTAAATATCTTATGAGAGAATGACCACCAAAATCAAGTATTGTACTTCAGACATCTCTCAAATTATATATGCCTCCTCCAAGGTTTATAAAGCATAAAGCAAAAATTTAGAATGGTACGACACAAGCAAAACGTTCTGCTTAGCACGGAAATCTGCAAAGCACGAACAATCGCTTAGCACGGAAATCTGCTCAGCACAGACAGAAATCTGTTTAGTAGACGTAGGAGACCAGCCAAATTCTCATGCCACTTGTTCACTGGTACTCTCTGCCACTTTGTTAAGCACAACAATTTACTGAGCAGTAATGTTCTGCTTGGACCTACCCGGCTCGTGGGGTTTGAAGACCTCGTTCTTGAGCCCCGGCAAGAAGCAGTCAATCCTCTCCCAGGTGAAGACCCATAGCTGGCAGTTCTGACCCCTTTCGGAACCAGCCTCGTCTTGGAAAACCCCTGCCGTGTCCATGACTAGCAGCATGTTCTTCAAGGATTCTGGGATAGCTTCGTACTGCAACCAAATCCGAAGAATTGGAATATTTGTAAAATGAAATCATGGGCCAGTTTTCTTGTTCTAAAATTCTTGTTTCTCATTAAAAAAACTAACTAAGGAAAACAGTCTAATTCATGCTGAATAGATCTAATAATTGTAGAGCGCTGTGAATTCTTAGGTTAAAAAGAGCTATATAGGCACCACATTAAAATATATTATCAATTTATGCCCAATAATTCTAGTGGTTTTCAACAAACTGCATAATGATGTAACAGCACGGCAACTTACCAGCAAATCACTCTTGTCAGCGTGCATGTACTTGTCCATAAAATCCAGAATGGTGAGCCACAGAGCCGTGAACGTAGACAGCGACAGAAGGGGTGTCAAATGCTGTAAGAAAACCTGCGAGGCAAAAACAGGGGCTGCAATTTATTCAAGGTTTTCAGGAACATATTTGAAATAACATTGCGACCTGACTTCTTTGCGACCGGAACTCGCAATCGAACCTACAGGGCCTACATTTTTGGTCAAGGCCCACCTTGCAGAGCAGTGTGGCCGCCCTCATCCTAGTCTCCTCCAGCCCCACGGGATCCTGGGGCTGGATCTGGTCCAGCAGCTTAGCTAGGAGCGGGAACAGGACCTTGTTGAAGCAGGACTCCCACTCCACGGCCGACAGGGTCTGCAGGTCGTGGACGAGGAGGGCTCGCTGCAGGTATGTCAGGGCTTGCATGCGGACCTGACGACGGATGTCGCAGCACAGCCTGGCAATACCTGCAGGGGAAAAGGGAGAAAAAGAGGGAGGGGAGTTGTTGTAAATCATGGGTTATGAGCTTTATGTGGGAACAATGAATGACCCTGCGTGACCAAAAAAAAAAAAAAAAAGGATCAAGTGTGTGCCCATTTCGATCTCTCAAAGACTACTATGTTTGTAGTAGAACTGCAACTGCATATTCTTCACATTAAGCGCGCGTTGCAAACACGTACGCTTGTTGGTCGAAATGTGTTCGAAATACGCAAGTTGACGCTCAAAATACCGATACACTTATATGTAGGAAATGAATGAGAGAGACCAATACTGATTTAAAGTATGCAAGATTATTTTCTTTTGATTGTACACAAACTAACAGCTTCTGTGAATGGCTAGCCAGTTTAGGGTTTAGCCGACCTCTGGTTTACCCCTAACATTCCTCAATCCTCCAACATCCTCTGGGTGTTTTTTTGAGGATTTTGGAGGCTGAATGAAGGAGGCATTGTGTGGAGTTCGTAGGAAGCCCGTGTGTAATGAAAAGCATTAGCCGACTAATTAGGTCGCGACTTGCCTTGTAGTAGTGGGCACCAGCATTTGACCCACAATGCACTGGCTCCGGCGTCGATCGTCGTCTGTGATCCGCCTTTTTTCTCCTCCTCGGCCCAGGAGCTGAAGATAGAGGCTGCCCTCGTGTGGAGGGTGTGCATCAGGTCCAGCAACTGACGAAGGAAACATTTACAATTAAATTTGGCGTTAAAGCTGTTTCCATTGTGACTGACGATTGGACATGGACTAATCTTTAGGCTGTCTGTTCAATAATTTATTACTGCCATACATTCAACCAATCATAATCCAGATCCAACTTGGATCTTCCAATCACCATGCTTAACCAGTTTGCGCCGGGATTATTTTAACATCACCGAGCCGAGGGAATATTTTTAACGAAACTCGATCTGAGGCTGGTTCAAGCCGATGGTACCAGAAAGCACACTCACGCATTTTTGGCCTTGCTTATGACATGTTTATGCGTCATCCGTTTTGAATCAGGGGGAAACATTGCGTGTATTATACGTCCTCCGGCGCGAACTGGTTGTGTGATGGTGAGCAAATCCTTGCTTGTCATTCAACCAAACCCAAACTCTCTACATCTCGAATCCACCAATCCCCAACTTGGCCAGCAGAAAGAAACATCCAAAAACCAGTCTACCAATCACAATCAATATTCGATTTAAATCGACCAATCCCGACCTGCATTAAAACTGAGCAATACCTGCCCTGTCCATTAATCCAATCACAGCCCGTTTACAGTTTGAATCGGCCAATCACCAACCTGTATCGACAGGGAGTGATATCCACCAGGAGGTCCTTCGTCTTCTCCGTCGTCAATCCCGTCAGCCATCTGCGCGATCCTCTCCGGAACCGAGTTGGTCTTAGGCATTCCCTTTCGGCTCCGCTGGTTCCGGGACATTCGGGAGTTTTTCCGGTCTTTTGGCGGCTCAGGTTTCTTTTGCCGATCATGTCTGAGTTTTCCTAGTGGAGGAAAAAAAATTAAAAATTTGCTTTGGGAGACAAGACTACAATAAATGTCACTGATGTCCAGTAATAAATTTGGGGAATTATGAACAAAAACCTAATCAATCCTTTAAGGACCAGATTTAAAGATTTTAAATTGGGGGGGGGGGGGGGGGGCAAAAATGCACAAATTGTGTAATTTTGCATCATTAAAAATATCAATATTAGGAAAATTAAATGTTAAAAATACTGCGAATTGTTCACAAAAATTAGAAAAAGACGAGATAATAAATAACACTTGTTTTATTTTTTACAGAATGGGGTAGACAGAGACTTGGGGTGTCTACAGTCATTCCTTACAAAAAATACAAAAATGGGTGAAAATTCCTGACAAAAATAAGCTCTATTCCAAATCCATTTATAAGCACCTACCTCCGTTGACCGTGGCCTCCACAAAGCTCCGGATGGCATGGACGCACGACTCAAAGTTGGAAGGCGTAACATGGGCCGCGTCGCGAACGAGGAATGCTAGGGACTCGCAGCATTTCATGAGGGCCTTGGTGTCGTGGTGGCTGAGGGTCTGGTCCAGAGCGATCTCAAACTGGTTCTGGTTCTTGGGGACGTCCCAGGAATGGGCCTGGGCGTGGCAAACTGTGCTGTCATTGTTCACCTGAGAGGGGGGTGGGGAGAAAATAATAATAAAATCTCTACAATTTTAAAACTCAATCTCCAAAAAGCTAGAGCATGAATTTTTTGCCAAGAAGCTTTTGAAGACCACCAATTATTCCAAGATGCCGTGCTGTACCGCGCTGTGGAATGCTAGTTTTTTACTCTAACACTCAAAGTGGTCGATAGTCGCCGACTATTTCCGCAGTCTACTACGACTCACCGAGATGACTCTGTCGTCTGTCATGGTGGACACGTCCGGTTCGCTGCTAAATCGGTGAGGCTGTTTGTGCTTGAAGAGTTCACTGTCCGAGGTGTAGCCTTGATCTGAGGCTCCGCTGACACTGCCTGTCGACATCTCGCTGTCCGACTGGGTTCCTGCTAGGCACAGGAAAAAAATAAGTCCTATAAAGATTGCTCTTTTAGGGGGTTTACTAATCTGGCTGCCCTTTGATGCCCTATTATACCCTGCTTATTTCTAAAGCTGCACGTACAATACTCAATAATTAAGTTTATTTACTTTGTTACAATGGCAAAAGTTGACACTAATGCCAACTCGTTAATAGTAACGTTTTTATATTTTTAAGAGCCGGTGAACTGACAAGATTCTATGAATAAACAAAATTGCAAATGCTTTTTCATGCAAAAGCTTTTAAAGAATATTTTTAATATTTAAATTTCTTGGTACTGTATTTTTTCTTCAATCCCCTGCCTTTCAAAAAAGAAATTATAATTTCTTTTAAGAAATTCAAAAAATTAACTATGAAATTATGATGATCTAGTCAAGCATGTATACAAAAATCTTGACTTCTTTTAATCATTATTCAGATTATCATGTCAGCCCCAGTAATTCCCTTCCAATTCCCTAAAATCACGTTATCGTTTTGTACAACAAAACTACATGGTCGAGCTACAAAATGTTCCTGGGATGTGCCTACCTGCGTCTTGTATCTCTCGATCTGTCTTGGCACTGTCCATGTGGACACTAGGGGGTGTTGCGCCGGCACCCACGCACTCCAGCAAGGTGAAGAGGGTGTACCAATCCTGGGAGGAGTGGATGTTGGCCGCGTTGGTGCGCAGGAGTTCGTGGAGCCCGTAGGCAACCTGACGGCAGACGCGCTGCAGGACTGACTTCTTCATTAGAAGAAGCATCCGTAGCGACGTCAGGACCTAATCAGGTTAGGTACCAAAATTCCATGTGATTGTTATGCTAAGCTAACAAGCGATAAATACCAATCACAAACATTATACAACAAATGGGCTGGTAAGCTGGTTTTACTAAGCAAGTTTTGTGCTCAAGTAATTTTGTGTGCTCAAGTGATACACATTGCATGATTTTTTGGCTGGTAACTTCAGGAGAAACGTCCCATATTCTGACCTTGATGCAAAGAATCTTGAGTCATGCCGAGTAAATTGAGACCCGCACTTCAATCACAAGCTTCTCAATGCATACCACAACTCTTTTAAAACCTACTTAAGTCTTCACAGAAAGGTCCCAGGTTCGAACCCCACCTAGATAAACCCCATTATTGACAATAAAAAAACCCACCTGAGCTGCGATGTCGTCCTTCCTCAGCAGGCGTATGGCCAGCCTCAGAATACCGACCACGGCTCTCTCGACCAGCTGGCTATATTCCGTAGGCGAGACTATCAGACTATAAAGATGGTCACAGATGCCTTGCCACAGAGTTCCGACGCGATCCCTGCGCGGAAAAACAACTAAATGAATCAAGATTTGAAGCGAAACGAAGTAAACCAACCATAAAGACAAACCCAGAGCCGTTATTCACAAACTAGCACGCCTTGTACAAAGACAGCGACAAAATAAGCAACCCCCAACATAGGGCTAGATTTTAAATGTGCGCAAAAGCATAGCGCCTTTGTGTGAGCACCAAGCATTGTCAGCAAAGCATTTGATTGTCTCTCTCAGAGGTCTCCCCTAACTCACACTTTCTTATAGTCGAGGAGGTTACATGTGAACGCAGCCCATTGAATTAAGTGAAAAAGTGAAAAGTCTTAGAAGTTATAAGTCCTACCTATTTTCCAACACCACCCTGATGAGAAGCTCCAGGTTGAAGACAGCCGCCTCTTCCTCGTACTGTACCCCGAGGGAGTCGGCCTCCTGGGGGCCCTGGGAGGCAAACGTCAGCGACTTCATCAGCTCTTGAAGGGACTCCTGCCTCAGGAATTTACTCTCGGTGATAAGGTGCTCCGGGTGACAGTCCTGAGACGGTCAAGAAAGGAAACGGAACTCGGAATGTTTAGGACCTTATATTTGCCCTCAGAAGCAGTAAATATTATGTATATTGCCCCTCAGACGCAGTCAATATGATGTATATTACAGGCAATATACAGTATAGCGACTTTGAGGGCAATAGTAACATGTATACTGCCCTCCGTATTTGATTGTAACACTCAGCACAGTTAACCCTTAGCACTGTTGGTATTAAGTTTTGCATTTCTTTTTGTCACAGCAGTGATTAATGGTGAAAGAACTTACCTCTATACAGCTCCTGGCCTGTTCAATGGCCTCCTTGTCCTCATTGGTAGGACCTTTCTGCGTGGATGTCTCGGCGGTCGTGAAGTAGGAGTAGAACGAACCAAACAGGGAAGAATCAGACCTAAGCAACAAGAACCAAAAAATAAAATACCTTCAAATTTTAAAATCTTACGCATCTCCCACTCTGGACAATCCGGCAGACACCAACATTTCTGAGAAACAAAGCCAGCTAATAGATCCTAAGTACTGGCACGAATTGTCTTCAAGTTTCTGCTATAATTATTTGGAGCACAAGGTTGACAGAGGGTTACCAGACCCTGTTAGTGTTTGACAAGCTGCATCTACTCTGGTTGGAAGACCGTGCCGCTAGGATCCACAAAGACCTATACCATCTCAAATTGGGATGTAGTACCCTGCAGCTCAGTATCAAGTAAAATATGGTATACCAATTAGGTAGGGTCTTTACGAATAACTTACTTGACCGGCTGCATTTCCTCTCTGATCAGGGAGACTCTGCCACTAGGATCCACAAAGTCCTGGACCTCTACCATCTCAATCGGGAGCAACTTGGCCCGGTATAGCTGCAACATGCAGTCAAGGAGGTTCTTCCAGCCTTCGGCCAGGATGTCCCCGTGCCGATGGGCCAGGCCAAAGACCGTCTTGGCGGCAAGGTGGGCCTTGGCGTTGGACCCAAAGACAATTGGAAGGCTATCCGGGGTCTTAAAAAAAAAATAGGAGAAAGGAATAGGAAAGGAATGCACCTGTAACTCGATGTAATGTCCACATTCTAAATATAGAGTATTTAAATTTGGGTATTTGAAGGATCTTTGCTGATTTACATCTTCAAGACCGAAGCAAACTACGGCAATTTTTCTTTTTCATAGAATAAATACAATGTAACATTGCAGTACATATGATTTACCTCCATGGAACTAAGAAGTGTGGTGAACTTGCAGAGAGAGATGACTAAGTTGTCGAAAACATCGGTCAGTCCGTAGTGGGCCGAGATCATTGCACATTTCCTGCGAAGAGTAAATTTAAACATAATAATAAATAAACTGACTAATGCAGTAAAGTTGACGATCACCATGGTTAAATGGTTACAGTGTCTGCACCATGTGCGCATTTGTGTTCTTGGGCAAGACAATTTACTACAATTGCCCCACTCCCACCAGTATTAATGGGCACCTGTGAGGGCAGAGACCAGACCAGAGATCTGAAGCTGCTGGCCATATATGGTGTCCTTGGATAAGCCACTTCACCCCCACTTGCCTCTCTCCACCCAGGATTGGCATTATCACTAACTTTTAACGTACTCGGACTCACATAAATGGGTTAATTAATTAAATACGCTTACCTGAAACCAGCAATAGCCTTCTGCGTGATAGTATCGTCCATGCCCTTGTCGAAGACAAACGACAGCGCGGCCACCGTGGGTCCCCAGGCAAGCAGGAACTTCTCCTTGTCCAGATCGCCACACTGGGCATGGAGAAAGGTCCCCTCTTGCGTGGCACCTCGCTTCAGCAGAACGCGCCAGAGATAGTTGTCTCGGACCAGGCCGGTCTGCTCAGCCGGCATCACGATCTCCTCGCTCCTGAAAATTGACAGCACGCAAAATAAATAATTCAAATCGGTATTTCAACTGCACAAAATGTCAACTTTTAATACACACCAAATCTATATTTCAAATGTTGTCATGCAATCAAAAACATTTTTGTTCAAGTGTTAGGCATAAAAAACACCTAAAACCACTTGGCTCTCTAAACTTGTAAAAAAATTGATTTGTAACCCTGTTTTTGCCAAGGAAGAATTTTAATGCCAAGCAATTTTGTTGGTGCTTAGCAGCTCCACGTAATTGGCCCCTTGAGCTTACCTAATGGCGTTGAATACTTCCTCAAGCATAGACTGGTCAAAATCCGAACCGCCGTTCACCTTTTTTAGATTCTTCTTGAATTGCTGAAAATGCAAGAAATTTTGGGAGAAAAAGTGTAAAAAAACTCCCAACTACAGCAACATCATCTACCTCGGCAACAGTCAACACAATAAAAATATTGCCCTCGGTAAAGCACGTTTATTATCCTCATCAACAGATGCATTTTACATTGCCAGTCAATATTACAACTATTGCCCTTATTAGCAGTCAATATAATATACACTTCCTCTGTTGAAGTCAATACAATCAATATTTCCTGTGCAGCAAGATTATCTTATATACATGTATATCAATTGTAACTTTACTTTTGACCACTACTGCAACTAAGCACTTGTGTCGGTCAAGCGTGGTCAATAACTTACTTCAACGTTCATCGGAATGTTCTGCTTCTTGGCGTTGTGGTTGTGTTGGTCCACGTTGAGCATGATGACTGCATAGGCTAATGTGAAGGCAGCATCGTTATTGGCATACGGCCGGTTGTTGGCATTCTTAACAAAATAAAACCCAAGGAACTTTCTGTCAAGAATAACATGATTAACTTCTAATAGTTCTGAATCCTCCAATTTTAAGACGATTTTGCACAAATCCTACAGAGTTGGCCTTGAGAGACAGGTTTCAATCACTAAATTGTGTACAATCTTCTCTAATGGCCTGTGCCAGGTGTCTTTGGTAGATGCCCTTGCAAAAATCCACCACTTTAAACTATGAAAGTGACAAACGGGGACTTACATGCCAGCAGTCTGAGAAATGTTCCATGAGATGCTGAATGACAGGGGCTTCTCCAGAAAGACGAAACGCTTCCAGGTACATCCTGAGCGCTTCGTCAATCCTGGTTCCTTCAAACCCAAACAACCTATGGGCAAGTCGCAAAAATAGAAAACAAAAATTAACATCACACTTGTGGAGACATGTGAAGACATGCGGGGACCTGCATGGAACTGCGAGGACCTGCAAGGACAAACAAAGCTTTGTAAAATGGCTCTACTTGCCTCAAGAAGGCTTCCAAGACCTTCTCGTTTTTCCGGCTGCTTAGGTACTCGCCGATCATCTTCTTGTCACACCTGGGGTTCTCCTTGAGGAAGACAGCCACCTCGTGGGGGTCCAGCGGGGTGTGCAAGATGCCCTGCTCCACCAGGAAGGCGATGCCCTTGGAAGGCTTGATGTTGAACTGCTCCGTGCCTGCATGGATCAGCTGCGGAAGAAGATGGCGTCAAGGGTTAGAATTTGGCAGAAAATCTTTACAATTGTTTAAAAAGAAATAATTTGACTTTAGTAAATTTCCTGTTTCACCAGGAAAAAAGGAGCTTAAAAACAAAAAGCTGAGTAATATTTGATTTAGTTCTTGAACCTTTTTCTTCTGTTTGATTTGCATCAGCTGCTCCAGCGATGGCAAGTTGGCCGAGGGAGGGAAGCGACTGACTCGTCGGTTGGGAGTCCCCTCGATGTAATCTTCAGAAACTTTCAATTTGCCTGCAAGATCCAAGAAATAAGATCGTCCGATCGAAAATTTCACAAACTTAATGTTTTTGTGAGAAAGAAATTTGGATTATTCAGATATAGGAAATATTTACCATTGTCTATTTCCTTGTCACGGTTCATGGACATAATTTGCGCCATGGCGTACCCCGTGGTGGGCAGGGTCACCCCCATCCCGCCCTGCCTTGCCCCCTCCTCGCATCCTCCCTTCTCCTTCTCTCCTTCCTCGGTCGTCCCTGAGACATCTTGGACGTGGATGGTGACGGCCGTCGAGGGCTCGGGGGACTTGTCTAGGTTGCCCTGGGCAACCATGGAGCTCAGGATGCGATGGTGGCAGTTTGTCTCGATGCCGTCAATGACAGCCAGGAGGGCGTCCAGGGACAGCAGGTGGGTGGTGAAGAGGGAGCCAGAGACCGGAAAAGCATTCTGGTGTCAAGAACAAACAATAACACACATTACATTGAAACAAAATATGTGATCAATTCTGCAAAAATGTGGGGGTTCTAGCAAAATGAGACAGAACTGAAATGAGACAGAGGTTGAAATAAGGGTTCTCTATTACTGACCTTGGATAGTAACTTGGTGAGATCTTCAAATAAATTACTGCAGTAGACATCACAATCGTAGTTCAGATAGAGCTCTGTCACCATACAGGGTAATCGCCATAGCTGTAAAAAGGATTGAAACAGTTATCCAAGTTTCGAAGTAAAATTCAAAACATCTATAATCATCATTGTAGCAAAATCAGAGATTCATTTTCAAATGATACCAAAATGAAATTATATCGAAACAATCCCGATTTGGTCCAGTAGTTTTAGCTCTAGACTCATCTTGGTATAATTGTTTTCTTCTAGAAAGACTCCTGATCCACTATACCAATTTGGCCTTAGTGCAGTGGAAGCACCTGTTGTCCGTTTTTTGGGGGAGGCCACGCTGTACAACCACAAGGTTTCATAAAATGTATGTGTGACTGTCTCATGTCATTTAACTTTTGAATCATATTTTGAGGTCTTTTTATTTGAGGTCTATTTTATTAATTAAACAAAACAAAGATTAATTACAAATCTTGACCAACCTGTACGATTGAATCAAGCGCCATCTCGCGCTGCTCGTAAGGGATCCGGACTGACTCCGAGATGATGGTCTCTGTCAGTTTGTGCAGGAACATTTCTAGCTGAAACTTGAGATGAGTCCTCATGGATTCAAACAGCATAAAGCAGACACGGAGAGAGGCAGCGAAGAGGGACAGCCTGTCTGCTTGAAGAAGCTGCCATGAAAAAGAAAATCGCCATACTTGTTTTATCGAAAGAGGGTGCCTGTAATGACTACATTTTCTGGGTATAAACAAAACAAATTTCAATATTGGTTTACTTACACCCTTCACCGACGTATTTTAACCAGATCGCAATTTCCTTCCTTGCTTTCCGTCTTATTTCACCCACTGCCAGAATAATAAAGGAGTAGTTTTGGCCAAATGTCAGCACTATTGTGTTAAATTCAAAGCAACTTACAGCAAGAAGATTTTTGCACATGTCGTCCTTGATGAGGCTTAGCAGGGCCGAGAAGTGGGCAACGTGATCGCATCCCGTCTCCAAGGCAACGGTGAGGAGATTCAGTCCCATGTTCATCATCAAGTCTGTATTATGCCTGCAGAACAACCGACACGTTTTAAAATTCCTTGTAATTGCAAAATCTAGGACTCTTCGCACCTCCTTTGTTTCTAAAGTACAATTTAACTACAAGATGCATACGCTGACTCAACTTTTCATTTGACGCCCTTGTTCTTCTCATGCAAACATTGGCACACAGATGCTATTGAACTCACCTATCGTATGGGTTGATGAGTGAGATGAGAAATCTCATCAATTCCCTGACGCATGGTAGACCATAGGGGATTATAGGACCAGAGCCTGTACCAAAAAAATGTGAACAAAAAACACATTAACAAGTTAATTAATATACATTTGCAAACGTAAAAAAACAAAATTTGCCAAATTATTGTGAAATACCTTACTTGACTTTAAGCAAACAATGGTCTCAAGCATCTTGTGAAATCGTGAAACCTGGTGGGCCATCATTTTTCAAGAAAAGTTGAACTTTTGTGTCAATTTCCAATGATGGTCTGCCCAACCATCGTTGGAAAAAAATCTTGTCCACTTGTCATGTAGAAACCCCAGATTATGAATTATGGAACTTGGAACACAGCCTCAAATTTAGCACCGTCTGCAGTTTTAGTGCAAACTGGTACCTGAACTCCATCGTCCCACTCACCGTCTTTGTGCCTGTGGTGGGGTGTGAACCTGACCCCCTGGGGATTGACGTATTCAGAGTCCTGGACGGAAGCACTGTCCGAATGCTCCGTGATGGATTCAGTGTCTTCTGTTCCATCTACCAACGAGTCTGATCTCTCCACGTCGAGCATCTGATCATTCTCATCAGCCTTCTGTCACAAGAGAAATCGACAGATGTGACTCGCTAGAATATTTTTCCCTTTTTATTTGCTAATTTATATTATTTGCTAAATTGAAGCACGATAAATTGCCCCAACGTCACCGAGTATGAACCGGTCTTTACAAACAGCGAAGGTTTGAATTCGGCGGAGAGGAGACAAACTGATGATGCAGACTCACCTTGTTCTCCGTTGGCTCCTCCTGTTGCTCCCCTTGAATGGAGATGACCTGACCTTGGGTGGGCAAGATTACCTGACCCTGAGTCGGCGTGATGTCGCCTTCGGAGGGCGTCGTGGCTGACAGCGATTCTTTCAGGTCCACGCCGCTGTCTAGAGATGATGGTAGCATCTGCTCATCCACCTCACAGGAGACGTTCAGCGTCGAAGGAGGAGAGACTGAAGACTGGCCCGATTCCGAGGCGGCAGTTGTTGAAGTCGCATTTGGAGAAGATGTATTTGAGTTGGTCATCGGGGAAGAGGCCCCAGCATGAGAACTTAGTGCTCCTGACTGCAAGGAGCTGATTTCCTCCGTTGGTGTGGTGGCCAGGCGATCTTTCTTGGCACGGATTTTAGGGGAGGGGCGTGATTTGCGGCGGCGAGTCGCGTCAGTTATGCCGCCCGGTCGCATTTTTAACTGGAAACAAAAAATAACTCAAATATTAGGATGCGGCTAATATTTGAAGTTGACTAGAACTGTATAACAAATTTATGAAATAATTACATCAATATTGATATATAATTTTTATATTTATACCCAAATACTGGCTGACCAAGGTTCATTCATACCTTTCTCATGGCCGATAGTTTTTCCTCCTTGAATTGTGGCAATCTTGAGAACAGAAGCTGTACCATGTCCACGAGGGTGTGCTCTGCTGATCGGCGTAGTAACTCTGAAACACAATCACAATTGTAAATTTAAAAAATAGATAGGTTTTCACTAGGCTGGGCTCTTGCCGAAGGGTAGCCTTCGGAGATTTTCAATTTTAAACTTATGTTCAATAAATTAGTCTGATGTGTGCTTGAGTCAAGCTTAGACAAATTTATTTGTAATGACAAATATTCCAGAGGCAATGCTTAAATAGAATGACCAAAATTTGAAATTGAATGGTAAATGACTAAAATTGGTTTCTGATGACTAAAAAACTTGATGTGAGAGATGGTGAATTTGAATGAAAAAGGTTTTAAAATAGCCAGGAAAACCTATAGTAACTTAATATCCGTGTCAACCCCAAAAGCTAAACACTCGGATGAGAATTTACACAGTTACTGTGTACTCACCGCTGAGTCTCATCTCAAAGCAGATTCTAAAGCAGGACTGCATGATCTCACACACCGACTCATTGGATAGATGCGCTCCTACTGGGGTCAGGAGTAACGTCCTGAGAACCTGTAATATCAAACAAAATCAGTCGTGAATTTGGACAAGGGTTTTTCACAATTTCACCAATGAAATTTATTGATGGATCTTGGCAGATTTAGTTCTGTTCTTACTAAAGGCAGCAGGGAGTTAGGGCTAAAAATTAATTAATGGGAAAATTACCTGAAGAATTTTCATGAGGACCACCTCATCGGATCCTGGATCTGTGCCAACAAACCTGGCATGGGTGACTGCGTCCGCAATGTTTTCAATGCCCGAGGTGGCACCCTCCACAGACGTATCTGTTAGAATTAAGTCGAACAAACAACTTCATCTTAAGACACAAATCAACTTCAGCACAAACCAAAGTATTATTTTGTTTTGGAATACGATGTAGCAAGCAATAAGACTAAATCATTTTATATTTAACCCCCCCCAAAAAAAATAAAAAAATCTTACCCAGCATTCCATAAGATAGGAACTTGTTAATAGAGGATAGAGCGAGGCCTGTGATTGGTCCAGTGGTGTCCTCAGAGCGAATGACATCAAGAAATGGACACAGGAAGATATTGGGCTCAATCTCCGTTACATCTGGTAAAGAAAAAGAAATCTGACCGTAGAACAAATATCTTTGGATAACCAGCAGTATTTGTGATTTGACTTTTGATGTGGTTATCTGCAAATGGTACATTCTTTTGCTCAAATATCTAGCATCAAACCTACTGAATAGGCCCTATTATGAAAATGTTGCGGATATGTGTACCTTGAAGTGTAGACCTTGCATTACGGGTAACTTTGATACGTGGTTAATATTTATCATTTTCCATAGAGTCACGCAAATACTGATCGGCATCCATTTTATTTCCTGACCCGCGCAAGCAGGTTGGACTAGCGTGTGTTTTTATTCATACTGAGGAAGGAAAACCCCAAAACATATCTCAAACTTGCAAGTGTTAATCACTAAAAATTGTGAATGGCTGTCGAGTGTCAACAAAATCTAAATGCCTCACGAGGCAGTGAGAGAAAAGTCCTTCGCCCACACACGACTGAAAGGTGGTGACATTTCGCTAAATGATGATGCTTGAAACACTTCAGAGTGGTGAGAGGGCCAGGGATCCATTATTCAACCTTAGGGATTTAAATACCAAGTACGACAATTTTACTATTTTTAACTGCTTTTGACATCCCCTCCCCTTTTTTATTTTAAATTAATGGCTAAATTTTTGCAAATTTACAGAAATTTAATTATACTGGGATATAAGGTACAGATTTTAAATCCATTTGCTGGAAAATAAAGGTTCAATCACAATCAAAATGTTTACATTTCTTTTCTCACAACAAAAACGGTCAAAAAAAGACATTTAACACTTTTTTACTAACATGTTTTTTTTTCTCATGAATTTGGTTGTACCGTAATACTATTTTAATGTCTGTTAGATTGTGATTTTATTTGCAAGAGATTTTTTAATCATAATCAAAAGAATAAAATTTATTATTCTCTCATAATTTTACAAATGCTGGTAGATCAATATTACTAGATCAATATCACAAAACTAACTTTATTTTTTTATTTTTTTATTAATAAATTATTTGCACTGTCATAGTATCTTAATGCCCCTATATTGGATTAGCAATTTCTAAACAAGCTCCTATGACCATGGGAGAAACCACACAAGAACACCCAATCAAAAATGTTTAGCAAAGTCAACTGGAAATTATTTACATGCATACAGCCCTGCACAGCTCTGCACTGCACTGCACTGCACTGCACTTTATGAATAAATAATGACATGATAATTAATGCATTGACAACCAGCTGTGTATTCAGTGAAGTGTGCGTCGATACCAATGCATGTACGCTCTATTATTTACAATGTAGCATTTTTTAGTATTAAAGGCATTGGTAATTACTTGAATTATCAGGAATGGGTGGATTTGGAGGGTTGTATTTTATAGTAAATATCGTTTAATTGACCTGTCTGAAGTATTACAATCATGCATGCTGATTGAACAGAACCAATTTGTTTTCGACCGGCATCGGGCAGTGGTTCTTATGTTGTTCTTGTTCTTTTTCGTGATAGCCATTCGGCGATCGCAAATGTTTTTTATTATATAATTCAATTTTTCGAAACAATTACAGGATGTCTGGATGCTTGTAATTATTATTTACTTACAAATTAGTAAGATATTAATTCTTAAAACATGTTTGTATAGTTGGTACTTAATAGTTGGCAGAACAAAACATCACTAATGTGGAATTCTTTTATTCAAAAATTGCCTTTTCACATTAACAGTCCTGCATCCAGTAATTTAACATCTACAGTACCAAACAAAAAATACGGCTCACTACGATGGAAATTCCATGTTACTTGGCAAAAAATCAATTGTTCACAGTGTTAGTTTTATATTGCCTTCTAGAAGGAACTAATTTACAAAGAGGTTACAATAATTTGCACTCCACACTGCTCCTTGATAAGCACATTCAGATCTTTAAGACATTGCTGCCATATGGAGCATTGATGCCCCTTGTTCATTGTAAGGACGTGTGACGTATGCAATGAGAACGTGCACATGCGGTATATGCCTCGTGCGTGTGCATTTCGTAGTGTGTTCCTTTCAAGGGTTTAATAACCTAAATGCCGGCATGCTTGCATCCTGGAGCAAGAATCACGGTCCTTTTGTCAGTTAGGGAATGGCGTATGCACTGGCACGTACCAAGTATGTCTCGAGGTTCATTTTATTACCTATTTCTAAAGATATTAAGAAATATATTAGAAAGACCTTGTTCTTTTTTACCTTTCTGTTGTAACTACTTTAAGTTATTTATTTGATTTTTTTAGGAGGAGGCCTAATTTTGTGGGTTTTTTTACACATCATGCCCTAGTAGGTTCCACATTGTTCAACATTTAAATGTATTTAATTTTGCTTGTCATGATGGTTGGATAAGTGGACACGGAAATCATGCTATATTTCATCTACACAAACTGGAAAATGCCATTTAACAACCGAGATACAAAGCTTAACAGGCAATTTTTGTCTGTTGTATTTTTATTTTCTAGTATTGATATTTTCTACAGTCATCGTAAATATGCATACGCGTATGGAGCATGTCTTCCCCAGCCAGGCTGATCCGAAAACACACGGAAAAAGGAAACTTCGGTTTTCACAATCAACAGAGAAAACTCAAGAGTCTCTTAAAAACGAGTGAAACTAGGATGGATTTAAACAGCCGTACACGTACTTCAGCACTTACTGCCAATCACACTGAGTATAGTTAGCTTTATCAGAGGCCGGACTCTTGGCACAAAGGTCCTTCATTCCCAAGATGCGCAGTTTGTTTGTGGTGAATAATTAAACAACATTGTTCAGCCACAAATGTCTCCAGGGCAACTTTAGAGAAAACAAAATGTCAACCCACTCAGTAGTGGTCGGGGTGAAATTGATGCAGGAATTAAGTCTGTTGGGAAATCAGTGCAAAGAAGGTTAAGGATGAATATTTGGAGTCGAATTACGGCGGATGTTTGTGTGTACTAGGTGCAGTGATCATCAGGTTGTACAGCAATCGAATATTCAAATAGCTAGTTGCCGGTGTGAATATTGGGCAAAGAAAAAAAGAAAATATGCATGTGCTGACATGACTGAGATGTCATTTTCAATTTTAGAGAAAATGTAAATTCTGTTTTAACCTGAAACTTTGTATGAGAAGTGTCATCTCGAGTGTCATGTGGGAGTTTTTTTCACTGAAACCTCTGACTGAACAAAGCTGAACCATTGTTATCATTATTTTGTTATATATATATGTACACAAAATGTCATTACATACATGTAGCATGCCGGCCAGCTACCGTCAAACATGACAAACCTCGGTGGGCATTATGTTCGGGTGTGTCCTCGTCTACAGAACTGTGTGCAAATACTATCCTGTGAGACACCTTTGTAAGACACCTTTGTATTAAAGATGCTTTGAAAAAGAAATGCAATCATGTCCATTTATTGTACACAAGACTCCGAAAGTTGTGAATGAATATTGAATAAATTTGCTGTTCACGTTCCAAGCTAAACCTCCTATCAATCTCCAGTGAAGTTGGTATACTATACGTACAGGTATCAACCAATAACTAGGCCACATATGGACAAATTCATTGATAAGTATATGTGCGAACTTTTTTACTTTTTTTCACGGAGGGTGTTAAACTGGTCAACCAGATGTCATGATTTCTTGTATCAACAATTATACAATCAATAACCGGTGTTAATGGCCCAAATTGCACAATCACTGAGAGTGTAGAGATGTTTGTTAAACGGGGAAAAACGAGATGTGGAAGGAAATCACACTTTTCAAAATTCCCACTTTTTTTTCCCCCCGCAATTAAAGCATTAATTATTTGAATAAAGTTGGAAATAAATTGGGTGTAAAATTATACATCGAATTACATAATCTCTACATCCAATTTATAACATTCTTCAATACTGCAAAAAAATTAATCAAAAAAGGTTAAAAGAAAAAAGAAAAGAAAAAAGAATATTCTGAAAACAAGGTAGGTACCGGTAGGTAATGTTTTATTTTTGAGGCACTTTTTTGGTGCACATCAAGGTTTAAAGGTAGTAATTTATGTTTTCTTGAAAAAATTAGGCTCGGGGCTGTTAACCAGTTCGTGCCAGGATTAATTTGACATTGATCGGGCCCAGGTGCTGGAATGTCTTGATTCGAGACGGTTTCAGGACAATATTTCCAACCTTGCTCACTGCGAGCCGGTTGCTGACAGATATTTCCGGCCTTGCTCGTGACGTGCTTATCTGTCATCCGTTTTGATTTACAGAAAATCGGAAGCAGAAATATAATTTTTGGGCCCAAGATTGCTTCATTATGAAAGATGTCAAAAGTTAAGGGAGAATAAGAACAAGACTGCAAACTTTTCGATGTAATGAACTTAAAAGCATTTGATAATTAAATTACCACTGATTATTAGAACATCAACCAGACAGAAATATCAAACATGAACACGATGAAGAAAGAATGCTGCAAAATTAGGTTTTCAAGTTGCTCAATTTAATCGGTGATTTTGTAGCCAAGATATTGCAAATTTGTGTTTTAAATTCCACCCTGAGATAGCCAAGACATGATTGTAACACAGATCTAAAGCTTGGGCGATAGACAAATTAATGAAAGGAAATAAAATTAATAACACACAATGTGTGTGTGAACACCTTCCATCGTGGACCCCCTATTGTTCCTTTTTTGTTTGTACCCCCTTCAAGCCAAACTTTAGGAAATGACATACCTGAGATTGAGTTCAACGCTTCCTTCAGACGAGAGAAGCCTCCCAACAATGGATCTTGTTCTTCCTCCTGACAAATGGTTGGGCGAGTTACAAAAAGGAATTTAGAAACAGGTGCGAATACAAAAACTAATTGCTGAAATGTTCACCGCATCACAGATACTTTTTTATTTGGATCTTTCTGATAATGAAATGAAATGAAAGGTTGATATGAATCCTGACCTGAGGCAAATGAGATGTCCATCTGGAGCTCCGCCTCATCGCTGTGGCAACCAACAACATCTCCCCTTGGACGATGTAGACCCCATTGGTGGGAGGGTGGATTTTGGGTACAGATGCCATGGTAACTCTTAGGACAGCAGACAACTCCTCCTGGTTGATGAGAAGAACTGATTTCGGATTTCTGTTTCTGACGATCCGAGATCTTCTTGATCTTTTACTGCACGTGCCTAGTCTTTAACGTACACTTAGAGTTTTCTTCTGTAAACATTAGTCCATGTTGGAATCTGAAAAAGAAAAGAATGACGAAACAAAAATGAATATTCAGGATTAATGCTAGGAATTGAAACCCTGTTTTTGTTTGTTTGAACTTGTGTGGAGGCTAGTGCAATGAGATATACTTTACTTTTTTTTGTTTAATTTCTTTTGGCCTGTTGCAAATTGCAATTGCACTTTTTGTGGGAATTTCAAGGTACATGTAGGATACACCATTTGCAGATTTTGAAAATTTATCTTCCATGTGTTTATGCTTATCTCAACTAATATCAAACAGTCGTATGGTATAGTGCATTTTCAACATGGGAAATAACACTGGTGGGCATACCCGACCATTGCTTAGCACTGGTAATCGATGCATGCTAATGCAAAGTACCCGCAATGACCCGTGACATGGGTCACATGTGTTTACCACTAGACAGAGTTGACGAAAACAGACCCCCAAAATCATCTGTTATCATTTGGTACGTCTAGTTAAACTTCAATGTTGAGTAGATTAGACACTTTTTTTGTATAATGTGGGAACAAAAATTGTCATTTTTGCTATAGGCTGGTAGTGAAAGATGAAACAAAATACTATTGCATTAAATGCGTCATTAATTCTTACTCTTAGTGCCTAAAAACAGTTTTCAGTTGAATGGTTTTGTATTTGTACAACAATGTACAAATGTTGTGCTGGCACATGGTACCAGCACATGTTTGTGTGAGTACATTTCTGCTTCATTTTTGTACAACTTTTTGGTACTTTTCACACTTCATGACACTTTGAATGAAATACATAAATGTCATTATTATTAATTAAAACTAAGTTTTGGAAATAGAAGTATTTTAAATGAACTGTATTCATATAAATTAATGAATATTTTATCAGAAAGTCTGCTTTAGTGCTTGATTTAGGGTGGTTCTAGCTAACAAATGTTCATTATGTTGTAGGTCTAATCATGGAGGTAGGAAACATGGTCTAATGCACCACTGCGCTGCTCCAATGTCAGTGTCGTGCTGCTGGCTGCAGAGCTCAGAGACCGGCGGCAAGTGTATCAGTACATGGAGCAATTGCTCCATGGTCGGTCACACAAAAAAGTGAGCGATAGCCTCAGCCTCAGACAAGAAAAATTGCACGGGAGGTAATAAAATACATTACATTTTAACGACAATAAATCTGCAATAGTTATACTTACACCTTGCCTACTTCGCCTCTTATAGGAAATGAAAAATCCGCTTCAAAAAGGGAAGAAAACCGCCAACATATTTTGGAAGTTTAAGCACGTCAATACATCCAGCGCAGAAATTTATCGTCGACGTGAATGACGTGGTGCGCATGCGGTATATAATATGCACATACACGTACGGACATATAAAAAAGACGGAAGCCAATCCTATTTTCTGTTCCATTAAATTAGACGTAGTCAGGGTAGCTGACGAAATAAGCAGACGTTAAAAAACACTGGCAGTCTGCCATTTTATTTCATAAGTAGCATGTATAACGATTACCAGCGCGAAAATGACATTTTTTTTAGAAACGATGCAGGTCGCGCGCATTGTTTTACAGCATTTTACCACGATATCGTTTATTTGTTTTTCTGGTCGAAATCTTAGGATTATTTTTTGTAATTTTCCTCTTAAAAAAATTAATCTACACAAACGTTAATAAATGTAATATTTCCAATAGTTGTAGAATGCTAAGCTACGCCATTTGGGCAAACCCACATCCCCTCACGTGACGGTGGTTTAGTTCACTTTTATCCAATAAGCGAGTACCTTATCTCAGGCATCCATAACACGATCAAGTTGGCGGGAAGATCACCACTCAAATGCTCGCGTACAAATTAAACCACCAGGATATTTAAATAAAGTTTTGGCAAAGATCAATTTAGCTTATCCGGATGATGCACTAACAAGTTTGCATGTGTGATATTTACTTCCTGCATAATTTTTTGTTCGATCTAATGGCTTAGTAATCCCACCGTTCCCCTTCAATAGACACTAGCGCATGCGTACCGGCTGATTCAAAACGCATTAAACGTAGAGGCCACTCCCTAACTGTGATGTTCACGTGGCATGTCGAATGTCTTATGACCTCGCCCGATTTGAACGAGTTATCTTTGCGCAGAGGCGATATCGTAACCAATGAGGTCTAACCGAGGTGCGATTATTGCTAGTTGAAAACTTATCCCAATACCCCGCAATGACGACGTGAAATACCGTCGGCATATGCAATTTTTGATGGTCTCTACGGGGACCAAAATAATTTAAACCAAAAGTAGATATAACGTTTTAAATCCTCCTTCAAACACCACTAAGGAAGATGGAGGTATAGCTCAAACGCTCCATTCTGTAAAAAAATGACTCCAGGGAGCGCATAGCGCAAAACAATTTACGACGGGGCGCCCTGACATTTGTTGGATTCTAGATGCTGTGATGTGGTGCAATCTGATGTGATTTTCTGGCCACTTTCCTTTGAAATTACGTCGTACATGTACATCGAGTATCGGTTTTTTGCAATGAAATAAATGCAACACCCGCAACCACCCCTTTATCCGCCACTATAATATAACAACAAATTGAGAATCTTTCTATAAGAAAATGGATACCAAATCACCTCGATTTGGGTAGTATATAGTTTTAGCTCCAGACCCTATTTTGTGAAGCGAAGTCGGCCCTTTCGCACCGCAAAAAAACTAAACCATGTTATGTTAAATTCGCGGGTGCGGGGATAGCGCTCAAAGTCACGACTTGTGTGTGGCCGGGGGTAGGGCGGAAGGTATTTTTTTTTTTTTGTCTTCGTGATTAACGCTCCTTTTGTTCGGATTAGTGTTACGTTCAGCCACACCGTTCCACTTCAGTAGACACTAGCGCATGCGT
This sequence comes from Crossaster papposus, assembly GCA_037893245.1. Taxonomy (NCBI): domain Eukaryota; kingdom Metazoa; phylum Echinodermata; class Asteroidea; order Velatida; family Solasteridae; genus Crossaster; species Crossaster papposus. The sequence continues at coordinate 417,764 of JBAIAA010000379.1, read as the reverse complement.
AGCGGCCGATGCAAATCGCACCAAACGTAGAGGCCACTCCCTAACTGTGATGTTCACGTGGCATGTCGAATGTCTTATGACCTCGCCCGATTTGGACGAGTTATCTTTGCGCAGAGGCGATATCGTAACCAATGAGGTCTATCCGAGGTGCGATTATTGCTAGTTGAAAACTTATCCCAATACCCCGCAATGACGACGTGAAATACCGTCGGCATATGCAATTTTTGATGGTCTCTACGGGGACCCAACAAATTAAACCAAAAGTAGGTACATGTATAACACAAAAAAAAACTTACAAAAGACATAAGAAGCATTTTTTTATTTTGTTAAAGTTCAAATATTCACCCTAGACTTAATGAATGTAGTGAAGGACTGAACAAAAGACATTTAACAATAAAACAAATTTGTCATCAAAGGAAAACAGCAGCAACTGGAATACACTACAGTCAGATTTTTCAGACCCTTGGCAAGTCCTTTCAAGTACAATCTGTGTTGGAATCCTTACATTTCTTTCACCATGTGATCACGTGAACGTCGTTAAACTGCTTCCCTGAATGCTCTCCTCCAAACACAACGATGCTGTTCTCCCCAATCCTGGCCGCTGTGTGCCCCGCCCTCCGTGGCCACTCCCCTTTCATCTCAGGCACTAGCCACGCCTCCCTCCATCCGTCGTGCAGGTAAAGTTCGTTGACCCCGTCTAGCAAGCCCCTGACCGACTTTCCTTGTACGAAACCCCCATAAATGACAATGACGCCATTAACATCCACAGCGCTGTGATGACTACGGCCGGGGGGCACGTCAACCCTCTTGCCATTTTTTAGCACTCCTTCGGAAAAACCCGAGGAAAAACACGGAGGCAACGGATGCTTGACCTTGCAAACAATGTTCTCAGTCTCGTGTCTTTGCCTTCCCCCATACGCAAAGGCATATCGAGTTGATACGCTTGGAACAAAAGTTAAACTGTGCCCAGCTCGGGATATGGTACTTCCGGGCAAGGTGGACCATTTGAGTGTCCGGGTGTCCAGATAGTCAATGTTGCATCCATATTTGGCATGAGTCCCCGTCTCTCCTCGACCCACTACCAGGATTGTGTGGTCATCAAGGACAGTTGATGCATGACTGGAGTGGGTATCGACAGCCGACATTCTAGCTGTGCAGTCCGTCCATTGAAACGTAACTAGATCCAGACTGTGAAGAAAATTGCACCGCCTCTTGCCTGTTGAGTAAAGAAGTTAATAAAATATAAGAATTAAGATTTATGTCGTACAATTTAAACAACTGTATCTCAACATCTTGTTCATGAGGAATTGTAAACAATTAACTTTAACTGTTCGTGTTTTCAAGAATCCACTCTCTCATCCTAGGCTATAATTATTAAGTGTTTTCATTTTCAATTATTAAATGAAGAACTGCCATCTTTTATCACTAATACTTTATATAGGTTATATTTTACCGTAGGAGACCACTGCTTGTTTTTCAGAAAGGTCAAATATGCCTACTGGGGGAAAGAAAACGTTAGTTTGTAAAATTGGAATTTAATTTTGTTTGCTCATTTTATTGCAACAGCAATGTCAAGCAACATTACCCAGTAAACTGTACCTGTCCAACCTCCAAAAATCCACAATTTCCCTTGGATTATATCCATTGAATGATGGCACCTCGCTCCGGGCCCTTCCTCTGACGTCTTGGGTTGGGACCAAGTCATTCCGGCCGTGTCCAACACCCAAAAGTCGCCAAGGCAATTGTCGCACTTGCTGTCCCCGTTTCCTCCGTGGACGAAAAACTTGCTGTCCCAAAACGCACTTGCGTGGTTCGTTCGGGCCGGTGGAACATCGCCTGAAATATCAACTTTGTTACACTGTAGTGTCATCTCTGATATTATACAGGAACATTATCCGTTGAAATCTTTCCATTGCTACTAAACAAATGCTAAAAACTTGATGTCACAGTCACACTCACACTTTCCTAGTTTACTTCGCACTTGCCGTCATTTTCTTTTTTGTTTACATTGCTCTGGTACCTGGACCCGCCACGCTCGCGCTACTCACCCGTCTATCCACGCCTCTGTACGTTGGGGGCGGTCGTTACTATTTACATTATCTAACCTCGTATCTGCAATGCAAAGAACATTTTGGCGACCTTGTTTTCCGTAATTTTCAACAAACGTAAGCACAATCCAATGTCAATTATCATCTCAGTTTTCATATAAATCTGTATCATGCAGGTTCACAAAAGTAACATTATTTCAATTCCAATCTATCACAAAAACGGAAAAGTGTACAATACCTTCGAAATGCACATAAACTAAAATTATATAACTGATTAAAAAAAACCGACGAGTTTCATTCCATCTTCTTTTATCTTTAGGAAATATTTACATGAATAACAGCATTAGTAATCCTCTTAATAAAAAGTCCATCTACCTTTTAACAAGACAAAATAAATTCTACAAATTACACTAGATTGTCGCTTGAAATCTTGAATAGTAAAAACATGCTTTTCCTTCTTATTCCTCCATGCTTTAACAAAGCTGGATAGGCACGAGTCTATGAAAAGCATTTTTAATTTTAATTTTTTTATTTTAGAATGGAGACCACTTAAGATAAAGATAGCACATTGAGATCAACTCAAATAGTTTCATCTTCTCAATCTGCAAACGATAAAGATAACGAGTTGGCAAACTGTTATTACAATTATCTTTAAACATTAGAAAACTGCTGGACGCAGCACAGTGCATCTGGTGAGAAAGTCTGCCACATCAGTGCTTACAAGTTATGTCTATTGTGAGCTAGTCCCCACTGAACAAAGCCAGAGATGGATCCACAGACTGAGGCAGTTGGCCCCGACATTTGTTTGACCCGATGAATCTTGCTGCACTGGGCAGGCTAGTAATTTTGACAAATAGTGCATGTTGCTGCGCCTTGCAAGGTTTTTAGCCAAAGGTTAAAAGTAAGTTGTGGAAGTCATTTTAGTTATGTGTGTGTAGAACAGCCACAGTGGTACAAAAATTACCCCCTAAAAATAGATACAATTATTAAATTAATGTATAAACCCTATGGATGAAGACAAATTAATAAGATATTTCACTTGTATTATGCTAGATTTTTTACAAAAGAAAAGTGTTTAATAAGAAATATATTTCAAGTATTACATTTCAAAATGCGGATTTAACATTAAAATTCCTTTCTTTACAAAAAATGTTCGAATCGACTTATTGCTATTCGCAAACAATGTCCTATCTATTGGTGCAGTACACATCTCCGACAGTGGCATTAATCAATTTCATGGAGCTGCTTAGCACTATCATTTGCTTAGCAAAAAAACCAAAAGCCTTGCTCAGTTAAAAACAGGACCAGCCAAAACAATGCCTTTCATGCTAAGCCAAAAAAAACCAGCTGAATACCAGTCACAAACGATATATATCACCCGGAAATTTGATTTGTAACCTTTTTTGCCAAAGAAGAATTTTCATGCTAAGCAATTTTTGTGCTTAGCAGCTCCATGAAATTTCGCCCAACAAATATTGGTATTACACCACTACAACACAAAAATGTGGGGGAAAAAAAGTCGCATCTTTAAGTCAATTTATAATCAGGTAGTGTTTTCTATAATGAATACGACCAGTTTTAGGCGAGTCATCAAGTCAGTGGACACCTCGATACCCCCGTCTTAAAACTCCGTCTTTGGGCGAACTTCTAGCCATTTGGCGACGTTTGGCCGTTCCATGACCCGTTTGCGGTGAGCCGCCAATGTGGGGAAATCATCCAAAGCCTTGTCATTGGCGTGCAGGTACCAGTCCCCACCAATCAACATGCAGAAATCAGCAAGGGATATCTATAAACGAGAACAAAGTACGACGTCACCAACCCGACTGAAGGGCTTTTGGAACAGATTCTCAAAAAACATGCGGTGGTTGGAATTTGATGGGCCGAGTTCAGTTAGGGTTAAGAATGTAAACACGCAAGGTTTCCAACAATGTACATTTGTAACGGATTAATGCCAATGAGTGAAGGGAATGCATTTCACAAAGAGTATAAACCTTGTCACACGAAATAAATCACAGGCTGTTTTCGAAAAATAGTTTGAAGGTTTATAGTGACAAAAATTGGGGTATGTACCTTGTTTCCAACGAAGTAATCCTGCTCCTCAAGAAGTTTGACAAGCCTCTTTGCACAAGCTGGTCCCTGGCCCTCCGACGAAAAATATTCTTCCTTTTTCTTAGCCTACCAGAAAATCCAAAGAAAGATGGTAACTTCTTAATTTCTAATACAGTAATCCTTATTTAAAATTTAAATATTGGATAAATTTAGTGTTCTGACCTTATTTGCCTCATCTGGCTCTACCATGAAACGCCTCAGTCCTTGTAGCAGATCGTCGATGGTTTCGGTTACAACATCAACGCATGCAGTCTCGTAGCTTGTGGAGCCGTATAAATCTACATGGGGAAAATGAAAGGTTAGGTTGGTCTAAGAAGACTTCAATCAGAAAGAGGATCAGATTTACCGCAAGAAATGGCTTTGTTCATGCAGTTTGGCAATGGAGCTGGTGATGGAGCTTGAGACGGAGCCGAAGTTGGTTTAGAAAATGACCCAAGTTGGACACAGTGTAACAGCAGTTACACAAATAAAGGTTCGATTGGCTACTAGATTTGAATGACTTTCATCTTCTTATTGGAACGATTGATGATTTATTCAGTACAGGATTATAATCACAACTTAACAACAACAACCATCTTGAATCATATCCCAGCATGCTCTACCCCATAATGCAATGGACACTGAGCATGCGCAGTTACAGAACAGTCAGGAACAATAACATACAGTTCGTGTGCATACATGATATATACTGTGTAATGTCCCGTTACAAGTGTACCTACCAAATTCTCTAGCCAGGTAGCGTGCAAAGGCTTTGCTCTGAGGAATATAATGGTCATCGACCTGTAGCATTGGTAACTGGCCAAGGGGCGTGGCTACAAAACAATGGGATAACAAAAAAAATCATCACTGAATGGAGGTTTAAAAACAGATTTGCAAAAGATTTAATCAATTAATGATCATTTAAAAATTCCTTTATTCTTATAATTATCCATCTTTGAATCATGTTAAATTGTTAATATTTGTTTTTCATTTCAAGTTTTGAACGTACTTTAGGCCTACCGGGGAGTACCGTACCTACTCTTAATTTGGGTTTATTTTGTACTTTTATTGTACTTGTGAGTGAGTGAGTGAGTGAGTTTTGGGTTTAACGCCGTACCGGCATCAGTGGCCATATTCACGGCGGGAATGTGTACAAATATAAGACAATAGTTAGTAATAAAAAAAAACCAATCAAGTGAACTGTGGAGAATATAAGAACTTGGAGTCGGAAGGAACAATTATCACACAGGAAAAGAATGAGAACGATTCAAAAGAATGAAAAACCATTGTATAGAAGTATAACGATAGACTGATTCTAGGCAGTTTTCCAGGAGAATCCCGTGGAAGGCTGGCCACGGAGGATTCCCCAGACACACGGCACCCTGTCTAAATTTGTCCCGCAAGGCCGGCCGTTTCCCTTGCAGTTTAAGGGCCCAGGCCCCGCCGGTTATTGTACTTGTACTTGTGACTACTAGGAGTAGGAGTAGGAGTAGGATAGGAGTTATTTTTCTCCATAACTTTAGGTACTACTAGTACTAGGCCTACCACGGCGTCAGGTTATTGCATTCTACCCTTGCAATTTTTTAGTATTTTTGTTACGTAAAACCTCACTTGGTTTGATATCTGGCCAATCTTCCTGTTCAATGCGAACGTCTTCGTACTCGACCTCTTTCTCGGCAAACATCAGCCGCGCCAACTCGGCCAGACCTCTGGCGTTGAAGTACGTCAGCTTGTACGTCGGCATTTTAAGACTCTTTGGCAGCAGAACTAGAGCTGCAATACCAAATCCTGAGGTATCTTTCAAAACTGAAGCAGTACAAATGTTAGGTAAAAACTCGAGCCATGAAGGTACCACCAACCACCACTTGAACTTTGCGTGTACACGGTACGAGACAACTCGACCGCCGAGACAACTCGACCGCCGAGACAACTCGACCGCCGAGACAACTCGACCGCCGAGACAACTCGACCGCCGAGACAACTCGACCGCCGAGACAACTCGACCGCCGAGACAACTCGACCGCCGAGACAACTCGACCGCCGAGACAACTCGACCGCCGAGACAACTCGACCGCCGAGACAACTCGACCGCCGAGACAACTCGACCGCCGAGACAACTCGACCGCCGAGACAACTCGACCGCCGAGACAACTCGACCGCCGAGACAACTCGACCGCCGAGACAACTCGACCGCCGAGACAACTCGACCGCCGAGACAACTCGACCGCCGAGACAACTCGACCGCCGAGACAACTCGACCGCCGAGACAACTCGACCGCCGAGACAACTCGACCGCCGAGACAACTCCGGTATTGCGTGTCGCTTTAGGATGTTGCATAACCGGTCGAGTTGTCCCACCGTCGAGTTGTCGAGCCCATACGGGAATGCAGCGGAAAGGCCGTTCAGCTAGTTGGTTACCAGTTAAGTAAATTGGTACCCAAATACAACATGCCTATGCCTCCAGCTCGCAAGTGCATGCCGATACACGGCCGGGAAATTAATAAGGGGATATAAAATAGTGCATGTATACCTTTTGCAACTATCCAAACAAATGCCAACTAAATTATTATTCAAAAGCTTACTTGATGTAAAGATATTAATTACTCTAAACACCCATGTGGAATTATTCTTTTCTGGCATGTGTCATTTTGAAGAAAATAATAATTAAAAGAAGTCCAAAAATGCATCTCGACGCACTTTTGGAAATTTCCATACATTACGTGTAGTTAGTTCAATTTCTTTGAATCATATGTTCTCAGAATTTACAGCAGTTACAGAGCTAAAACCTTGTTTTGATGAACAGTAAACTATGAATTTTGCCAGAATTGGTCGTAATCTTTATTTGAATCCGAGAAATTAATACTATTTCCATACAAAAACACACCCGAGTACCGACATGAACTTTTAAATTAAAAGGAAAGAAAGAAAAAACATTGCAGACATAATCACGAAAACAAATCAAAATGGTATCAAATCAAACTTGATTTAACTCAATGTACTGACCTTGATTATAGTTTTACCACAAACAATCCAGATGCACATCATTAGATTATGTACACCACCATGCAAAAATAATACTGTTTTCAACATACCGTAATTATGGAAGGTGCACAAAATATCAATGCACTCAATACTTCCGATGTAAAACACGGGCCCAGCCTATCTAAAACATTTTTTTCCTTCTATTATTTTATAAGATTTAACACAGATATTATTTGATAATTTATTTTGTTACACTAGGCAGATATGTAAAGTGAACATTTGAGGCAGAAAGTGTACATACATGTATAGTGCCAATATGTTATTTACTATTTTAGGGGGAAACCCTGAAATTAGACAATTGCAGGATGATTCACATCACATACTTTTTTGGGTCGTTTTCTTATATATATATATACATTGATACATTTTTTTTTTGGGGGGGGGGGGGGGGGACATACAATTATGTCACTTCAGAAGATTGATTGTCTTTAATTTGAAATTTCATCGCACCTCCAAAAGAAACAGACAAATTACGTAAATCTACAAATATCTCATTGAATTTGTATCCGATTGACTGTTTAAATTAAGACTTTATCCCCACACATTGTTTTGCCTGAGGTAGAATTCTTGCCAATACGAAAACAATCCAACACTGCCTGGTGATTCGCTGGTCCATATTAAGAATGGGAGACGAAGCCTGGTGTAATTACGTTAATGCGGTTTTGACCTAGAGTGCTGAATCCCCTAAAATACCTCAAAAGCTGCAAAAATAACTCTAAATCTACCACGAGTTGCAGGACGGTGCATAGGTGAAAAGTCTGGTTCACTTTAATGCATATAGCTATCGAACCCGGTGGATAAACGACCACTTCTGGGACAAGACAATGAGGTAGTCCCATTAAACAATACTAGAGATGGATCCTGCTGCGTTGGGTGACCACAGACTCTGAGGGAGTTTGTCCTTGAGACTTTTGACCTAATGGATCTTGCTGTACGGGCAGTCTTGTCATTTTTTGAGAAGCGTTGCATGTGGCTGCGTTCGGCAGGGTTTCTAACCCAAACTCCCTGGAGGGTTTGGCCGGATCATACAGTTAAACAAATTTAACAAATTGACCCAAGCAGGATTCGAACTGCCAGCCTTCAGATTACTGCTCCAGTGCTCCACCAACAGAGCAATCCAGCCCTATTTTGGTGGTGTCCCGGTTTGGCAAAGTCCTCAATAACCATAACTCCTATAAGCCCATAACACATAACTGCTATAAGCCCATGTCCACTAAATACTATGTAGCTCGCAATGTCCAAAGTCAGGATGCTAGCAATATTAGCAATTCCGAACATTTCTTACAATTGTTGATTATTTAGAAGTTACAGTTGTATTGCTGTCAATAACGAAGTACTTTCTGTATTAAAGCATCACGAGAAGGCAAGTGAAGCGACACGTAGGATTTGAAAATGCGTCTTGCTGTCTGCTAACCGAGATAAATAAACCACTAGTTTACTAGATCATTCAGTCACTGAGCTTGTCGCAGATTACTTTGGTTTGCTGGTTTAAAACCAGTAAAGCAGCTGCTGTCAAGATAAGTAAATCTACAATAAAATAAACATATAATGCAGTAGTAACCTAATAAAGAAAAAAGCAGAAACAATTGAAATGTACTTCATCTGTACATAAACATGATCCAATTGAACCAATGTATAAAACACTGCATTGGTTATTATCTGGGTGTATTACGAGGAATATAAACTAGTTTCTATGGGAACCAGATAGTTTGCATGGACATGTGACCTTGCAAACACCGCACTATCTACTTTGCACTGTAGATTATTGATCAGTGCACCTCATTTTGAAATCTATAAAAATAAAAAACGAATGCATAGCGGCGCTACCAGTGCTGATTAACAATAAAACAATGATGAAAGATAGTACAAACATGGATCGGCTAATTAGACGGCTATCTTACTGTGCAACTCGTAGCAATCTATGGTTGCATCCGGACTATGACTATGGCTGACAGTAACACATGCATCTATGTGAAGTAGACTTAGCCACTTCCGTAGGCAATTGTGTAGTCTGTAGCTGTAGCCAGGTCATTTGAATGCAGCCGCAGACTACGTCTAAATCGCCTGGCTACGGCTGGCAATAACACGCGAACCTAGGGGAAGCGGCTGCAGTCACTAGCTAGTGGCTTCCTTAGGTGGGCGTGTTTATTTCCGGATGTAGCCACGTGATCAGGCCTAGTCTGTTCGACATCCCTTAATACTTCTCAAGCGTGGACGCCATTAGTGACCGTCTTACAGTCTTCCACGCTGTAACAGGCGTCCCAGAACGATTTGGCCACGTCGGCCACGATACTACGATCCGGAATACTTTGAGAAGTCCCATAGACCGACGCCTGGTTTGGTGCGAAAAAATAACAGAAATTTTCAGTCGGGTTACGAAAACCATCTAAACACCTTCTGAGTTTCTAAGTACAGAAATTTGCTAACTGTAGAAAATGTGTGCTTGATGGGGAAGAGGTTGAAATGGGGGTGTTCAAGCGTTCGGAAAGAGAATCAAATTCTCCTTACAGTAGTATTTATTGCGCTTCCATCAGACATCTCGCCAGTAAGTTATGCCGCCAAAGTAAAATGTAAAGATTAAGGCCTAAGGAAAAAGGACAATCGGTTTTCCATAAACAAATTTTCCAAACACGCGCGCTTGTTAGTTGAAATGTGTCGAAATACGATGCAGCCGCTACGCGTTATGTAAGTTGACGCTTAAAATGCTGATGCACGTGGCTGATCTGTAGAAAATGACGTCACTTTTGAGAGAGACCCATTACATAGGGGACAATGCAAAGGTCTTTTTCTCAAGCCAATGGCAAAAAAAGGAGTTCTTACCGAGCCTTGGCATTTGGCTGTCGGGTCACTTATCAACTCGGCAGTGAGATCCTTGATGTCTTTGACAAACTCTTCAACCACGCCAGGGAAGGTGTGTCTCAGGGTTATGCACATGTGGAAACTGCAGTCAAAAACACACATGAAATGCACAAATTCCAGGGATAATTCTTGTTTGTTTCCTCAGCATCCATGATTGTAAAACTTTGGACAGGTCGGTAAACGATATTTACTATAAAATACAACCCCCAAATCCACCCATTCCTGATAATTTAAGCAATTACCAATGGTGTATCCTACCTTTAACTTCCGTGGGACTTACCTTGGAGGAAACTGCAAGTTATTTACACTCCAGCCTTTTTTGGTGAGTGCACCAAACAGACGATAGATGTCAAAGTCATCTGATCCCAGTGCGATCACGCTGACCTTGGGGTCACCTAGCACAAAGACGCCTTTGATCTTCTTCAATCTAAAAAGGAAAAAAAGAAAAAGATAACTTTTTTGTATTTCGAACTGCTTCGTCTTTTAAAAACAAATTTACTAATAATAATTGTGAGGCTTACAAAATGTAATGAAATGGGATGTTTAACATCAAAGCGTTAATTGTTTTTTCTGAAAACTGCAGAAAAGCCTTTCCATTCCGACGTTCTTTTTTTCTTTCTTTTTTCTTGTAGTTCACACTTAGTACGTTTGACATAAAACACAATAATATTCCCACAAAACTTAACTTAGATAAAGACCCCATAGTGAAGTTGTGACTTTGCCAACTAGAAATAACTTTTACCTTTTCCGAGATTATATTCTTAACCTAGGTTAAAATTCTAACTAAAGTTTAACTCGCATTTCAAAGTGAACAAAGAAATTGGCAAGGAGAACCTGCGACCACCGTATTATTGAACCGGCGTTCTACCAACTGAGCTCTTTTGTCCTATGTTGGCATTCTCCCAAATTGTCAGTATCTTTATTCGGGGGCGCTAAAGTTTAACTCAAACAATATACTAAACGAGGAGAGCACATTTCTTTTTAATGCCATAAGTCAAAAGTTTCAGTGGTCAAAGAATTGTGTTATCTTACTCTGTCAGCATATTCCTTGTAGTCTGGATGATCTTGCGTGTACTGTCGATGTAACCAGACTCTCCCATCAGGATCATGGTAGCCCAGCAGGCTGCAATGATAGCGCCAGGGCGACTGCCTGAAATCATACATAATACAAGCGACCATTAATCGTTACACATCCAGACCCAGAAAAAGATTGCTTCAATCACAAGTCAAGTCACAAGTCAAGTCACAAGTCAAGTCACAAGTCAAGTCACAAGTCAAGTCACAAGTCAAGTCACAAGTCAAGTCACAAGTCAAGTCACAAGTCAAGTCACAAGTCAAGTCACAAGTCAAGTCACAAGTCAAGTCACAAGTCCAGTCACAAGTCCAGTCACAAGTCAAGTCACAAGTCAAGTCACAAGTCAAGTCACAAGTCATTACAAAAGGAGTTACTGAGTTTCATTCCCCAATTATTTTCGACCGAAATTGTGACTTGTAACTTGATCCCTTACTCTCCCCCTCCAAAACAATTTTTTTTAAATAAAAAATTGTAATTTGTACCTGCAATGGATGGTGATGCATAGATACCACCCTGCCAGTCAGGCGCAACAAAGAATTGACGACGACGCAGTTCTACGTTTCTGTGGAGGACAACTGAAGAGCCTTTAGGGGCAAACCCATACTAGAAAAAAAGAAAAAAAAAAGGATTTCATAAAAAAATCAATCAATCAATCGATCAATAATTATTAAAGGATTTTGGTACCCTTACTTTATCACATTTCAATGAAATAAAGCTTGTCAGATACCTTGTGGGTGTCTGCCGATATGCTGGTGACCCCTTTCAAACGGAAGTCAAACAAAGGTACAGGAAAGCCGGCTTTATCCATGAACGGGATCAAGAATCCGCCCAGACAGGCGTCGGTGTGCACCGGAATGTCGTATTTCTCTCCAAGCTTCGAGGAATAAAAATAAACACATTTTTGTTTTGCAAGTTGGTTCCCAACAAGGCAAAAACCACTCGAAGGTACGGAGCTACAACTGGATTAACAAAAACAACATCAAAGAAGCAAAAGATATCTAATTAAGATTCCTCTCGAAGCCAGTTGCAAGTTTTATCATTATTTGATCAAGGTTGGTTAAGGGTACTATCTAATATTTAATTTACAGTTTACATTCCGGCAAAATCGATCAATATGTCGAGTTTTTATCATTACTTGCTCTAACTTTACCTCAATTTTAAGTCTGCACAAAGCACAGACACGTTACATGTCTGCCTGTCATAATATGCACTGGACTGTGCTATACAAACATACATACGCATGAAAGTGCTCAAATGAAAAGAACAATACTGTACCGCACCAAGTGTCTGCTATCTGAGAAACAAAATATTTCATCTCTCACCTTGGCTATTGCTTCAATATCGTCAAAGACTCCGAAGGGAAACGAGGGTGCTGATCCTACGAGCATACAGGTTCTGCTGGTAATCGCTCGCTTCATCGCCTGACAAAATACAATTATTATTATTATTATTATTAATTCTTTCTAGTAATGAAACCAAGGATCCGTCAAAAGTGTCGTAGGTTTCTATAAAATTTACCATATATTTTTAATGAAATAATAATGTCATAAATTTGGTACCTAGACTCACCTTAACATTAACTGCTTGGGTTATCTTTTCTAGTGGAATGTGGACCAGCCTCATGCGGAAGTAGTGCGCAGCCTTGTCAAAGGCGGCATGCACACTTATAGGGGCTAGACTGAAAAAAGAATAAGTAACAAAAATATTTATAAATATTTATAAATATTCATAGGTTCATATAAAAGACAGTTTACCAATTTCTATTGGTCGCGAGTCCATCACATGGGTGGTTTTACACCACTGCGTTCTGGCCACATCACAAGGCACATACCATTAACATTGCCAAACGGGTGTTTTACAAAACAAAATTGTTGACCAAAATCTCGAGAAATTTTGGACTTGTGCTGACTTAGTAGTCGACTCGGGCCATTATCTGTGTCTGGGGGGGCTAATTTCATTCAGCTGCTCAGCACAAAAAATGTGCTTAGCACAAAAAAGTCTTGCTCAGCTGAATACAAGTCACAAACCGTATGCATCACCTGAATAATTGGTTTGTAACCCTGCTTAAAAGTAGAAACTTTTGCTGTTAGGAAATGTTTTCATGCTAAGCAAAATGGCCCCGGGTCCTTAGCCAGTTTGAAATGTAGCGGTACTTTTTTAAAGTTGCCCTGTAACAATGGTATTTATAATTTAAAAAACTGTTAAATTTTTTAAAAATCAAAATGACTGAAGCAGGATCGGGGAATTGCCAATCTTTCTTCATGCTAATAAAGATAATCTTTAATCTTGAAACAGCCTATTGTTCTCCATGATTCATAAACACAGGAAGTGACAGGCTAGGTCAACCTTATCAAAAATGGGATATACCAGCATTTCCTGTATTTTGACAAATGAGAACTTCTTTCTCTGCTTTCGGAAAAATAAGGACAAATATTTCACTTGAAATAGTAAAAAAATCAAAAAAGTACGGTGCAAAATGTATTTGTGTGATAAAAAAAGAAAACAAACTGAACAATGCATGGGGGAGTCACACGAGTACCATGCAGTAAAGACAATAGAACAATGAAGATAGTATTGTTCTGAAACTATAAATACATATATAATATTTTTTTTATTTTTTTTTATTATTATTATTATTATGCAGTGCTTTGTATCTGCAAGGAAAAGGCGCTATATCAAATATCTTTTTGGATTGGATTGGATTATTATTATTTTTAAAAAAAAAATTTTGGGGGGGGTAGAGGCTTGTTTTTACGTACATTTCTGGAAATTCTACCCCTCTTTCCCTGGCTCGTTCCCTGCACGCCAGACAAGCCATTAAGATACTCTCGGTTCCTCCTGAAGTCATCTGGAATTACAAAAGTAAGAACATTATTCAATATCCTTGTACGTTATTAAAGTCAATAATTATATTATTCATTTTTATAAACTGCAATGGCTCCTGAACAGGAATAACTTACAACTCCACATGAATCTGGCCCTCCATTGTACATGGATAAACACATAGCGACGACTTCCCCCTCCATGCGTCGCACGCTGGGAAACACGTCGGGGTGAAGGGGGTTACTCCAGGCAAAATCTTTGTACACCTTCCAAAAAAGATTAAAAAACAGTGGAACTTCTTAACCAGTTTGCGTTGGACGACGTGGGACACGCAAAACGAATGTTGGATAAACGCGTCACAAGCAAGGCCGGTGAACATTGCTTTGAATCGGGAATTTTGGGCTATACAAATAAAAGGATATGGTTGGAAAGTTTTTTTAAAAAGTAGAATATAAAGATTTACATAACAACCAATTGCGTGTTTTTTGTTTAATCTTGTGACAAATAACGGTTCGTCATTTTTGTAGAACCAAATTTTTTACTCCCCCCCAAAAAAGTTATCACTACTCACTAATTACAACAGTCAACAGATTATAGGTGTTTTGTTGCATGAGCAACTCTTATAAAGGATAAGAAACATTTCCAAACAGCAAAATGTCATGATATTTGAAGGCAATGTGCCATTTTAATTTCCTGCTAGAATAAATTCATCATTGAGTGTGCAGGATCCAGACTTAAATTTCAAAGCCATTTTACAGAAATTTGCATTGCTGGAAATATAGGTGAACGGTGAACCACTTGACTTATGGCCTATGTGTGCAACCTTCCACCTACATAGTGACCATTAAACAACGGTACAGGTGTTTTTTCAAAACATGTTTATTTTTTGGGAGGAACACTTGAACTATGACCCTTCGCATATTGCATACACAATGGTTTTCTAACATGCAAAAAAGGAAATATGCTGGTACGTACTTTATTTCCAAATTATATTTATATTGCTGTTGTAATGTCCAAATGTCCTAAATATATTTTTAAAAGTTGTCACTTTCATCTGCTAATGTTGTTAAATACGCTTAAATAAAATATACAACATTTGCAAACGTAAAAGAACAAAACAACCAAATTATTATGAAATACTTGACTGTTGGTGAATGACAGTCTAAAGTAAATTATGGAACCTGGTGTGTTGTCATTTTCAAAGTAGTATTTTAATGTCAATCTCCAACGCTGGTCGACCGACCAGCGTTGAAAAAAAAAAGAATAATCAATAACAATTACAATAATTATTAACAAACAAGAATATCAATTTATGATTATTCTGAAGTGTGAAATAACAGTTGGGCCCCAAAAAGATATCCTACCTTTGCACAAAGAGAAGATAGTTCATCAGTTCCGCCGTAAACACAGCCGGAAACTCTGCCTTTCTTCCAGTCAATCGTATCTGAACAACAGGAATGTGATGTGAAAAATGACAGGATTTGCTTGAAACTGTGGGAACACTAATTCACACATTCTCTCTCACCACTAAACACCTCTTCACACACC
Organism: Crossaster papposus; assembly: GCA_037893245.1. Taxonomy (NCBI): domain Eukaryota; kingdom Metazoa; phylum Echinodermata; class Asteroidea; order Velatida; family Solasteridae; genus Crossaster; species Crossaster papposus. Next base: position 402,281 of record JBAIAA010000379.1, on the reverse strand, counting down.
ACTTCTTCACTCACCGCCCTGACCTACCCATAGCGTGGTATCTGTTCTTGATCCTCTCTCACTACCAAATACCCTTCACTCACCACAATGACCTACCCAAAGCGTGGTATCTGTTCATGATCCTCTTTTACCCCTAACACCCTTCACTCACCATGATGACTCACCCATAGTGATATATCTGTTCTTGATCCTCTCACCACTAACACCCTTCACTCACCACCTTGACCCACCATAGCGATATGTCTGTTCTTGATCCTCTCACCACTAAACACCCCTTCACTCACCACCTTGACCTACCCAAAGCGTGGTATCCGTTCTTGATCCTCTTAAGTACACTGCTCTCTGTCATCCCTTTCTTGGGGAGGGATCTCACAAACATCTCTCCAGCCTTCATGTATTTCAAGCTGTTAAATATGACTTCCTTAGATTTCATTACGTCTTTCTGAATCTGAAATGAAATTTTAAAGCACCACTTTTTAAATTCGATACTTTCTTGGTTGTGTACAAAGTCTACAGAGAGGCGAAAAAAAAAAATTCGAACAAAATTGGAAATGTTTCTCAGTCCCAGATTCACATCTTTTCAACAAAAAGTGGCAGCAGGATACTACATTCTTTCCGAATTGATCACTAAGCAAGAAATTCAAAGGGATGCAGCACGTGGAAAAAAAGCTATTGAAATATCTTTTCCGTCTGACACAGAGGTGAGACAATTTGACTGATCCTCGCTCGGAATCCTAGATCACATTTGTTCAGAAACCATTCACCCCTGTAGAAACGATCGTCTGTGAAAGCTTGAATTTTAGTTCAGCCAAATTATTTCCCAAAATCAATTCACTGAAATCAGATGGTCTTTTTCACTTTTCTGTTGAGTCATTGACAAATTTCAGCATTTTTTGTTGATTCCGTCATTGTTATAAAAAAGCAAAGATAAATAAATAAAAAACTGAAATGCTAATCATGGAAAAAAAAATTCTTTAGGACGAGGAACATCAATGCTTAAACCAACCTTTTGTTTGATGAAGGGCAGGCTGCGGAAGGTCTTGAAGAACGTTATCTTTATTCGCTCAGGTATCGCTGAAATTATTAGAAAATAATTACAATCAAATTTAAAAATGTGATTCACAACCTCGCAATCAATATCAACCAATAACAAGGCCAGGGTTTTAGTTTTACTTTTACGGAGTGGTGATCGTTATCGTTACGGCAGTTGACGATCTGATTCCCGACTTACCCAGCCTGATCTGATTCCCTGACTTACCCAGCCTGACAGTGACAATATTCTGGACCTTTCACTCTTGGAACCTGACTATCAAATAGTCTGGCTCCAAGAGTGAAAGGTTCAGAGTATTGTCAATGTGAGGTCAGGCAAGTAGGGGAATCAGATCGTCAAATGCGGTAATGACAGCCACTGTTACACTTTTAATACCGCTCGTATTAAAATTTTCTTTGGATAACTACTTGACTTCAAAGTAAAGAAAACCTTTTGCATATAATTGACATGTTCTCATTCTTCGTTAAATATATGAAGAAAAAGATTTATATAAACAGACACAAAAAGATTCGGTGCTTACTGAGTAGAGGGTGTCTCATCCAGTTGTACAGCCACGCTACAATAATTGTGATGCCAATGGAGATCGCAATCAATTGCCATGGTTCTTTATCCGAACAAGCGTCATTTATCTTCACACGGGCATCGTTAAGGTGTAGCTTGGCAACCTCCTAAAAGAAAAGAAAAAAGATACTTTTAAAACCTACCGAGTTTCCGTGTTATGTGTGTGTGAATATTTTTTAATGAGTTCAATCGGGTAATTTGTTTTGTTTTTTTACAAAAGTGCATCTTTGAGATGCATCTTTGGAAATGACATTCTTTTGTTATTTTCTTTAAAATTAAAAGCATTGTCAGAAGGAATCTTTCAGTTTCACAGGGAGCTTAGACTAGAGCCATTAATATCTTTACAAGAAATTTGATGGTTTATTTTTTGGATACTTGCAAAAAGTATATTCCAAGTGTCTTCATAAGTTTGATCGCTAATCATGATCAGATCTGCAATCATTCATCATGGCTAAGCAAATGGTGCATGCTGTCCCTTTCTGTAACCACCATGCTTCGCGCAGCAGTGCCCTCTTGTGATTTTTGCCATTTGCTTTAAAACCTTATTGAATTTTAGTAGATGTCTTCTAACAATAATTTCTATTTAGGTAGCTACATCATGTCCAAGTTACTAGTTCTAGAATTTAAACAAACAGAAATTAACGTTATACAAATTAAAATTTATGTTTGATTTCTTAATTCATGTTTTACATTTTCTGCACTCAATACTCACCGCGTATTTCCAGAATTGTTCTTCAATATTTGCTGCTGATAAACTGCCTGGTTCTTTGTCTTCCATTACACGTATTTGTTATTTTGTGCACTGAACAATGCTGAACGTCAAAACTAAACACGGGCCGAGTTTTTAACAAGTCAGTCCAAGAATACTACTGTCGTACCGGTACTGAAGAACAAATTCCTGAGATAAAACTGAATCAAAATGGTGACGAATAGAAAATTACTGATCAGAACTAGGGCCTACTTAAAATCTGTCATAGATAGATGTCATTAACTGGCAACAAACGTTCATGCCGCGCCGGCAAACAATAAAATGACGACGACTTACGTTTCACAACAGACTATGCAGTATGCACACTCTAAATCTCATTCTTATTTTTAATGCCAACGAACTCTTAATTCGCCGGGTGGTATTTATCGGATTACACAAGTATCTTTGCCGGGTAGGTCAACAAACTTTTTTTAAACGGTACCCTGACGGCATCCATATCTGCAATATATCTCTTGGCACTACGAATAAAGGTATCAGACGAGGCATTCCATCTTAAACGTAAGAGGGCGCTATGTTAAACAGCTGGCTACAACCTTAACCATAGACATTTAAATAATACATTATTTAGATGTCTGTGGCTACATACAGCTCGCTGCTGTGGCCACATGACCCGCTGTGACCTCCATGCTGTGACCATGCAAAGGTATAAAGAAAAACCTGTTTCTTTTCTTCCTCTATTGTTGTACTGCACTAAATTCAAGCCCCATTGAAAACAGCTTAAAATCACTGGGGTTTCTCAAACAAATCTTTCTTCTTTCCATTTCTTTTCAATTTTATAGCCAATCTATTTTTTTTTTTAATATTCACACCAAAACAAACTCACATCCCGAAAAGTAATACTTCCCAACTTCAAACCCAATTGCAGCCATTTTACAAATGGTATCCCTCTACTTTCTCTGGCAAATAGGACCCATTTTCAAGCTTAATTTTATCAATTAATACCCTTAAATCCCCAAATCAGGGAGTTGATCCTCGGCTATATTTACACAATCCCACTTTTGTAAAGCCGAACGGCTCCTTTTTCAAAAAAGTTGTGGGTGCATTTTTCATGCTAATGAGCTCGCGCAGAAATTTCATTTCAATTGAATTAGTGTTTTGCATGCACCCCTGTAAGAATTTTCAAAACCTCGACTTTGTCGCCGTTTGATTTCTAAGATGGGCAAATAGCGTGTATCTGGCAAGCTTTTGCCAACTAAAAGTTTGGCCCGAATTTGTCCATCGCGTACTACAATAACTCATACCGTTTTCCAAACCCCAGCTTAGGCTCCATGCGGCTCCATGCGGCTCCATGCATCACCATTGCCAAATAAACTTATGAACGAAGCCAAACGTAACGGAGACAATGATTAGAAAACTCCTGGGACTGTTATTAGGCGGAGGCCGTTTTCTAAACCCCAGTCACATCTCTATTCAACTTTAATTATGTAGTTGGCAATAGAGGTGGAGCCGTTTACGAAGTCTAAGGTAGGGTTTAAAACACGGCCCGAGTTTGAATGGCGAGTTTGAATGGCGCCCTCTCTTATTATTATTATTATTATTATTACTATTTGGCGACATACGTTATTAGAGCGACAACAAAACTGTCGCCCTATTCTTAAATTCGTAATTAATGACGAGATTAGGTTAAGTTAGGGTTATGGTTTGGGTAAACTTGCTCTATTGTATAGCGGATATGTCTAGGTTTGTAGTAGTATTAGTAGTAGTATTAGTAGTAGTTATTATTATTCGGGCAAGAATGCTCAAATCGACAAATTCCTCATTGTGTACAATTTTCCACATGAGTGTGTGTTAACCTGCAATCCTTTTATCCACTCATACGTGGAGCGACTATGTAAGTCTAGTCTTGGGATTAGGGGGGTGGTGCTCGCGTTAAAGCCAGCTGTCCGTGTCAATCCTTATGTCAACCCCGGCGCGCATCATAAATAGACTTGATTCGCGTCTCGCCCATGCTTGGTCCTTGACTTCTTCACTCCTTTTTGTCGAAAGTGACTGACGACTATGATCTACAAGAGAAATCCCGGAAAACAGAACTCTTACTATAACATTAACCAAAAAAACAATACTAAAGTTAATGTACTTATCACTAAAGACCCCACAACGCGTCTCGAGCGCAGACTAGTTAGCGCACACACTGTGGGACACCGCACCGCGTACCGGATAACATACATGTACATACGTACGTACGTAAGCAACTTGCTTCCAGTGACTGTGACAGCAGAGTACGTATACACTGTGTTCCGTATATAACTTAGCTACACACAGGCATTGCATGGGTCCCAGTTGGCATTCTGACTGCCGATTGAAGCAGCACAGCAGCGCATTAGGCTAGTACCATACCGTGAACCCCTTCTCCAGTCCCGCTATAGCTTCGACCCAAAAAACGCATCTCCTTCTATGCTAAAGTTCGATCTTCACACCCCTTGGTCCTTTCTTGCAATATTTGCGAGCCGGCACTCGCAAACCTATCCAAGTTGGCGTACCACCAGATCAACGTGCATTTCCACGTAGCCCATAGACCTAGGATTTACAAACGCGTGCATTGAGGAATCACTATCATCTTGACCAACACAAAACCGCAAGCCAAGACGCCAACAAGAGAAGCATCTACACAGCTTGCAGTCCCCGGTGGAGGATTAAAAGTAATTTACCCCAGTGATAAAAGGAACCACAATCGACTTGTGGAAGGTGCTAAGCCGCATTCAGTGTGAAAATCTTAAGTCCAAACTCTTGATACACGTGTCAACTGCCTTACATACAGCAGACAGACTGACCCCTTTGATTTGATTTGATTGACAGTCAGCAAAGGACTGTGTTTGGCATCTTGATGGCTTTTCGTTGAAAGCAACTAAGCTAATCCCAAGGACACAGAAGCCAAAAACCTAACGCAAGTCGAACCTGAAGCTGCTATCGTAGTGTTTTTCGTCAAAGTTTGCTCGTCCAGAGACCAACATAATTACTTGCTGTTTGGATGTTCTCTCATGCACTGCCAATGCCATTTAATGTACATGTACATTCAGCCTTGCACGCGCGCAGGATTCTTTTTTAGCTCATCAGCACCGTTGTTGTGTGCATCAGCAGTGACGGGCGCTCTGCTTGCAGACTACAACCAGTTGTCAGTACGAAGCGGAGATTATAACGGCACCACATTCCATGAGGGCACCGTAAAACTTCAGTTTGACAACGCGGCTGAGGCTCAATCACCCAGAATCTGAAGCTCTGATAATCAGCAAACCACTTTCTATGCTGTATTCACCTTGAGTGAAGCTCGCTGTTTGAAACCGGAGTACATTCTATTCCTTGCCCTGGAAAACCCATCGGCGAATCTGCTTGCTCGTTTTTGCTGCCAACAATAATCATCATCATTTTCCCTCGGACCCTGCTTTGTCGTCCAGCCAGCCAACACCATCTGATCGCCGCACAATTATTATGGATCGAGTGACGCTAAACCATCATCCACATCGGACGCTCATGTTCTTCCTGTTTCTACTTCCGTGCTTACTTCTCACGTTGCATGTTCAATCGAGCATTGCTCACGATCTTAAAGAAGATGGGATGAAGTTATCCCGTCACCACAAGATGCGAGATGAGAATGACCCGCCCGTCTACTGGGTGTCAACCATCGCCGAAGAGTTTGCCGATCCCTGCAAAGCTGGTGAGAATTCCAATTATATTATCAACGCCAACCGTTGCTAAAAATGAATAATCGTCGAAATCATGGGGTGCATGATTTTCATCGAAAGGTATATTTATTCTGATACATGACTATAATATTAATAGTAAAAAAAAAAGGGGTAAGTGGTAAAGTATTACAGGAAAATTACAGCTTTGTTTTAGTTTTAACTAAGTAAAAGGGCATGGAGGTCATTCCTTTACAAATGCAATTGAATAAAGCGCAATGAATCATGCCTAAATGAAACGATTATGGTGCCAAAATATTAGATTGAAAAAAGGATGATCTTCACGACTCTTCCCTTGTTTTGAAAAAACGAAGTCTCTTTTTTTTACGGCAGCTACCAAAACAGGCGAAGAAGTAAACCTTTACTTGAACTGTCGAACTGGTAATTTTTCGCACCCGCGGTACCCGTACACCATCGTTTTTTTTTATTACACAAATAAATAGACGATCAAAGCATAGGCGGATCTTTATTTGTAAAGCGGTACCGGCGAGATTCAGCCTTTCTGAAATTTATTATGACCGTAAATATTTTGTTCTTGACACTTTTCTTTGACAAGTAGTTCATCTAAAGTGAAGACTTTACATTATAGGGCTTCGATCTGTCCTCAACTTGGGACACGAAATGTTCAGGGTGTTGATCTTGATATTCAAAACAACAACATCATAGAAAAGCACCTCTTAAAATTGGTGGTTTAGAATCCAAGAAGATCTTCAGTTTTATTTTGGTTGTATTTTTTGGGTCGAAGCCATTTGGGAATGCCTGACTTTGTTTCCTTTGGGGCCTCGTCAAGTGTCGATGATGACTGAAAAGATTGTCATATCATGGAGGTACATCAAGGCTCAGACAGCCCTCAAAACCAGACCTTGGTACACATTGTATACCACAGATATGGGCCCAAGCCATGCATAATGTGCCAGTGTATATCTAATGCAATTCGCAGCTTCGGGCATTTTCATGCTCCAAGCTATATGTGACTTCTGAGGTCAAGTGGAGCTCTATCGACTATTTCCGGTTGTCTGGTCGGCCTTTTGTAACCCCGTGTGTCGTGACTTCTGCTATATCATTGACACCAGTCAGGTATAGGTTTAGACTAGCTCTATGGTTTAGAAAGGAAACTGCGAGTGATCCATGGGTCAATTAATTTCCACGCTCAAATTTTTCTGGGTAAAAAAGCTTGGTATATGCCGAGCCGATCACAATTGTGCACTTGCGACCTTTATCGTGCCACGTTGGTGGTACATGGTTCAGATCGTTTTTACGTCTGGAAATGAAAACATTGTGGTTTTATGTTAACAATATTATCCATAAAGTTAATACATTTTGATAATTAAACTAATAATATAATATTATAATTACTATACAGTGCAATACCAACATGTAGGAAGAGCTAATCAACCCTATTAAGTATTAAGACAAAGAACACATAACTTTCTACCCATGTAGGGGCAGTGAGACAGACAAATATTATGAAACCAGACTACAGTAAAAATGATAATTAATAATTACTATACAAGACAAGGGACAAGAAGACAGACATTCACTTGAATGGTATATGATAGGAATTATCTTTTCTATTAAAATAAACGAGTTGATACTCTAAACTCAGTAACATCAACTACTTTAGTTAGAACATTTTCTCGCTGTTGTATCTTCTATAGTGAGCAAAAGTTTTCACCACAAGGGCGATTAGTGCCGGTGGTGATCCTCTTAAAAGCCACTGTGGCTGGTGCCATTGTAAAAGAGTGCTAATTGTGCCCAAGTTTGCTCAATAACCTGCTAATGGATGAGCCCTGGGGAGGAAATGCGACCATTATTAGCTGTTATGTTAAACATGGGACCAAACATCCCCCAGCTGGGGAGGCGAGGGTTGGTAATTACGCTCTCCATGGACCCTAGCCATATCTGCAAGATAAAAGGTCCCTGTAATTCTAATCTCAATCAAATTCAGCACGAAAATATTCTCTGCGCTACATTTTTACAGTGCGAGCAAAATGAGTAAACTTTCGTCGAGTTTTCTGAACTGCACGAACACAAATAATTATGTCCGCACTATTTGTATACGCAGAAACGCATGCGCCACATGCACACTGTGCGCGCTATTAAAGGTCTCCGTGAAGTTCACGTAAGGTAGTTCAACATCACGGCCAACGAAAATCCATCAAATTGCTTTCGCTTGTCCAATAATAACATTTATGGAACCGAGTTCACAGTCGATAGAAGATTAAGTCAAAGGTCATTCAGAGTAATCCATAAATCTTTTACGAACAGCTGACGCTAGCGCTGCGACCACTTGCCGCCCAGATAGGCCTACGTCACATGACCTGACCCCGCTTGCCACGTGACCTTGTCCAGGCATCACATGACCTAGTTTCGCGGATCGACCCATAAAACTAAATGTCGGCGATCTGTCCTTGCTAGAAAATAAAATAGATTGTAATGAGCGAATCACTTTCATTTGAAACTATTTAAATCAAGATATGGCATTGGCACCCATGTTCAAAGGACTTTTGCTTTAGTTTCAGATGATGTCCAAAGCATTCTCAACTAACAGCCAAATATTCGATTTATTTATCCACCACCCCTTTTTTTAGATGGTTTTATTGGAGATATTGCCCTAACAGAGGAGCAATACCAACAAGAAATCGGCCGATACAAACAGAAATTACAGGAGTATAAACAGAACAAAGGAATCAGGAATCAGACAAACAAACAGCACCAGGAAAAACAATTGGTCAAGAAGGAGAAACAATTGGCCAAGAAGGAGAAACATTTGGCCAAGGAGCAAAGACGACATGAGAGGCAAGAGAAGAAAGAACTGAAAGAGGAAAAGAGGGAAGAACGGAGAAATTCGAGACATCCTCATTTAAAAACAATCCAGATTGTTCAAGGTGAGTGGAAAGTGTACTTTTACTTGATGTTTTGTCTCCCGTTCAATAATATAACTAAACTTTCTAAATAGTCAATTTTAGCACTCAAACCAATATTTGTGTAATTAAGGTTAAAATTACATTAGCTACAAAGGAATATATATATTCCTTTGTACAATACTTGTTTTACAGTTCTGACAAAAGTCTGAAAAACTACGCCTGAATATCTATACTACTACCTCATTCTGTGGCAACAATACTGGAATTGCCACAAAGGGGCTACACCACATCATTATTTACCACACAAGTACTATGAAAAACCAATTTATATCAAGGATATGAATATTTTTGCGTTCGCCTGGGACTTCGCCCCAGAGATGCTCTTGAGGCTATAATAACGGAACTAGGGATTCATCTCCAACTGTTTGTTCTACCAAACATTTCCGTTGAGGTTCCATGAATATTCCATATGGAAATTAATAGTCGATACCCCCCCCCCCCCCCCCCCCCCCCCCCCCGATGGCACATCTAACCAGTTCGCGCCGGAATTATTTTAACATCACCGAACCAAGACGCGGTATTATTTTTAAAAAAACTCGATCCGAGGCGAGTTCAGGTTTATGGTACCGGGAAGCACACCCACGCATTTCCGGCCTTGCTCGCTGCTGACAGACATTTCCGGCCTTGCTCGTGACGTGTTTATGCGTCAACCGTTTTGAGTCCAAATTTCATGTGACACCGGAAAAGTGTTTAAAACCGGCCAGTCAGGGCCAACCATGTCTTTATCATCAGTTTAAAACCGGCCACGTGGCGGGCTATCGGCCAATGGGAATGGGTAAAGTGTCATGAATGTTGCATTCTATAGACGTTATTATAAATAACAATATTTAAAAAAACATCAGGCTTTGCATCATCCAGCTTAAAATAATCTTGCTCATAGTTCCAGGTTAGAAAAAAAATCGCACTCGGAGTCCTCAGCACCTTTTAAGCCTGGACCTATATAGATTGGGAGTGGATGTTAACCCCGGCTGATGGAAATTAACCTCGTCCTTCAATGATTAAGACCTCCATCTAAACGCGAGAAGCGACCTCCGTGAACTAAAGTGCTTGTACTTTCTTCCCTTAGCGAATTCCGCACCTACAAGTCAATTAGTCAGGAGAAGAAAGATGCGCCTTTTAAAAAAGGGGAATTGGCCAAATTAGATTTGTGATGACCTCGAACTTGGAAGTGAGTAGTGTATGGCCGGGCTTTGAGGACACGGAATTCTAAAAAGCTCTGAAGGTGAAAAATCCATGTTGCCAAGTATACTGAAGGTCAGAATGGAAGTTCTTCAAAATCAGATGAAGTGTTTAGATAGAGACATGACTGTTTTGAAAAGTGGTGTTGTTTTACAGTACGTTTGCTTAGGAAATGGACTGAACTTCCATGGACAACATAAATTTTGCATAAATAAGTTCAACACGGATGCTACAGTACAGTACGTAAATCTTTCTGTTTCTGGCCAGAAAATTGTGGACAGATTTCAGAAATTGTGGACAGATTTCAGAAACAGATTTCAGAACCATAGATTTTAAATCTTTGGAAATAAATTTAAAAAGGTATCAGGGATTTTTTACATCACATACTGCCTGTCGGAAAGATAACCTAACTTTTACTTGCTTAACACCCTTTTCTGGACCGACTGGAATTCTAATCCTACTCTTTGCAAAATAATTTCCCCCAAAACATATACATAAATTTCCAGTATTTTGAGGCCTTGAGGGTAAATGTCCCTTAATATAAAAAACAACCAATTTGCAGGCATGATAGTTGCCCGAATTGTGTGTAAAAGCAGACTTTTTGCATCTTTCAAACACTAACTTCATCAATTTTCAGAAATTGTTTTAAATTGACAAAGTGATCCGTGTATTTGCTGAACATACAAGATATTTTCGACAGTTTATAGGAAAAGAAAAAATATATACAGAATGCTGCTTTGAAACCAATAAGAGAATATTCAGACCAGGTGCCACTAGTCAAGCAGCTCTGCGGGAACAATTAAATTCTCAGCATGGGAGAACCATGCCCTTGCTTTATAACCAAACAACATTCACGTGTTTGACAGTCTTTGGATAGATTGAAAAAACCCGCCCCCTTCCTCTAGGATCTGTGCTTGCAGGATTGTGCATCAAACATAAATTAGGTGATGGAAGCTTTAGTTTTGTCAAATTTTAAGAAATAGAGAAGAGTTCATAGTGAATGAAGATAACAGTAAAGTAAAATTACATTCAGAAATTAGGAGGTGAACTTCAGTTCTGTGAAGTAAACATACATTTCTACAAGTAAATTAAGGATAATGCGGGTTTAAACACTATAACATGATGACAAAAATACATTGCATGTACATGTATTACTTAATACAAACCATGTTTTTCTTGACAATTGTTATGCTTGTATAAATATAATACAGATAGTATGAAAGGTACTGGAATTGAATAAGTTGATATGGCAAATTATGGAGGAATACGATTCCTCCATGGTCAAACTTAATTTTTTGATATTAATACTTCATATTTTGTTTGTTTTAAAGGGAATTTGTAGGTTCATTTCTAATCGTTAGTTGTTGGTTGGTTTTATATTGGAAGATTCCACTCGTATGGTAGTCTTCAAAGTTAATCTCCGACTTCCCCACAGATAACGCCATGTCATTCAATTACATGCATCATGTTGATACTGCGATGTGTTCCAATGCTGCTGTATATTTTGGTAGTCAATGAAAGTGACAGTTTATGACGGAGGCTGCAATTTGATCCGGTGTGTGCCTAGTTGGATACTTTCTCCATGCTTAAAGGCAATTGCAGCTCAGTTTGTCAAAAAGATGTTCAACACTTCAACACTTTGTCATTCACTTTTGAACGAATAGAGAAAGTGTAAACACTTTATGCAGTTCACAAAAATATTACACAAAATAGGAGAGTTATTCACCTCAGAATGTCTGTACGTTGGTAAATACTCGACGTGGATAGGTTTATTTGAAAACAGTGTAAATATTTAAATCATAGAGTTGCGATTTTTTTGTGCATAGTGGAAAGTGCGCAACATGGATCTGTAGGCTTGTTAAACAGTTTGAAAACTATGTTTAAGGTAAATTAAGGGGAAAAACGTGTTGTAAATTGCTGACATGTGTTAGGAAGGGGTGGGTGGAGAAAGGAAGTTACACATTAAAGTTTTTGGGTTTTTGTAAGGTAAACTTTCTGAGTAATGGGCCTAAATGCATTTTGATTGGGGGTGGGGGGGGGGGCATGGACATTTAAAGTTCATTATTGAGATCAAAGCCTTCACATAATGACATAATCAAAAAATTAAGACTTTGTTATAATACTTAATATCCCATGTTTTTGAGGACAGGAAGTTTAAAGAAAAAATGGAAAACGTAATTCTGAAAAAAGTAAAATATGGATTTTGTCGTCTACTCTTCTGTTACATGTAATATGTTTCATATTGTAATGGGTGGCATGGGTGGCAAGTGTGTAAAAGCCACGATGGTTTTTCTCCGGGTACTCCGGTTTTCCTTCCTCCGCAAAAAACAAACATTTACGATCTTTGGCTGTGCTCCGTGGTCAGATATGGGTCGTGTGGCAGGCTGTCAGAGGCGCCTATACGTGCCATCGACCCGACCACATGTAGCCGCCCGCGCCTTTCGCAATTCAGCGCCCCAGCTTCAAATAAGGATGATTAGCCTCCATAATTATTATACTGTAATGTTAATTTTATTGTTAAATGTTAACGCTTTTATCTTGTTCTCTTTAAAAATTATTGAAATCTGTAATGTCTTTATTATTTTTATTTTTTCATTTTTGGTGTAAAGTATTAATTTGAGATAGATGACAAGTTATGAACAAAACAACTTAGTTGATTTTTGTTCCAATCAAAAATACTCTGTGTGCTACAGCAAAATTTGGCCTGTGGGGAATTAGACACATTGCCTTTAAACCTTCGGTGATTGGCACGTTCCGTCAAACCAGCTGAGGGATTGCCTGTTGGGCTGACCTCCAGGGAATGTCGCTGAACGAAAAACTTCCTGTCCTCCTGCCACCTCCGCTATGGAGCACCAATTAGGTCAAATATGTGTTTCATTTTCGATAGCAGGGGCATAAGCGGCTGTGCTGTTAGCTGCTAGCTGCAGTGCCGGTGTATAGCATGAATTTAAGACTGTGAAATCCGGCCTCATTGGTATATTGCGCATGCTTGAGTTAAGATAATTAGGAGCGTGACCGGTCACGTGGGAGGATTTAACCAATAGGGAAAATGGGTCTGATTTTTATAGGGGCATGATTTTCATATGACACCGGTACTGTACGGTTACCTGTAGCTTTTCCTGTTATCGAAGAACACCTATGGTGTACAGACAGTAAATGCACATAGTACATGTACCTTTCTTATGTATGGACATGCTGAAAGATATGTTACTGTTAGTACATGTACATGCATTAGCATGCATTATTAGCAAGTTATTACAGACATATATCCTCTACATCTCTACAGAACATGAGAAAAAGGTCTACATTAGGGCTGTCACAAATATTCAAATATTCGTTCATCGACCAAAATATGTTGCAATAACTTGTTGCCATAGCTTTTTTATCATAAAGTTGCAGTACTTTCATGTAAGATGCCACTTTTTTTTATCAACGTTAACTTTTTTTGTGAAAAGCAGTTTTATTGTGTCTACCCTTTTTAGAAATGCTAATGGCGTAATGCCCTTGTGAGAGTTATAATTATGCATACTGCAAAACACCCCAGCGGTCCATATTAATCGCTGCATGCACATTTTAACTGACGCCCTCTGTGTACAACTGGCGTACATGCACAACGTTGCATCTGGCATTTTCAAATATCCGAAAATTGGGTCAAAATTTGTTTCGAGTAATTGAATACTAAATTATTTGAAAATGTACAGATCTAGTCTACATTAATGCTAAGAACATTGTATAAAGTATAAAGTATTTTTCTTATTTGTAATCATTGGCTAGGTAAGCCAGTGGTTTCCCAACGACAAAATTAATGGTTTTTATAATTATTTCGGGGTGCTCTGAACCAAATGTTGAGCTTTTAAAATTCATGTAAATGTTGTGATTGTACAACCAAGCTACACTGTTCTATATGTGTGCGTGACTGTCTTCTCGGCCAATTACACAATTTGTACAAACTTGCATAAAGTACTTGCATGCACATTGCACTGACCGACTTTCCATGAACGCTGAGTGTGTCATCCTGTCAAAGCTTTGTGGAGTTAGCATGGCCACGTCAAAACACACAAACAGCTGCTCGTCATTTATCATAAATGAATGATGATTGGCTGACAGTAACCCCAAATACCCTCAAGAAAAAAACTAAAATCTGGTTTTGAGTGCTCCTCATCTATAATCCTAGCTCCAGGGATCAAGTGTCGTGATTTGGGTAATTTACATTTGGTAAATGTGTGCTTTAAATGTAAAGAAAAGTGTAACATATATTTTCTAAGGTGGCATTAGGGCTGCCTCTTTCGAATAATTTAGTATTCGATTACCCGAAACTACACGTGACTGAATGTTTGGATATTCGAAACTGTCAGCTTGAAGAAGAAAAAAAAAGGCAAAATCGCCCACCACAAGGCCAAAGGTAGTGTGGGCTACAGAGGAAAGTGTGGAAGAACCATGCAGCCCCTTACAATGAAACAAGACAAGATACATTTGTAATTTCTTCACAGTATAAATAGGGTTCAGATGGGTAACTAATCCCACTGCAAGGTATTAGTAAGTCCTCTACCCATACTAAGCGTAGAAGTGCCATAGCCTAGCCTAGGCTGGGTTCGAACCCACAACCTGCCGAATATACCTACAGACCACAAATTCAATATAATTGCGCAGTGCTCCCCTCTCGCCTTCTTTGGATAGTTCCCTAATGACCCAACAGTGACCCTGTATGTACCAATCTTCCAGTATATATGTCAACTTCAGTTATCAAAACGTCAACATGGCAGACTTGCCAACGCCAGGGTACATTCTTCAAGACATTAATGTATCCTAAGCAGCTGCATCGTCATTTATGATGGAGGTCTAATTGATGACATGACTGTGGTTGTGTCCCTTCTCTTTGCCCGCAAACGTACTATTACCAACCTAGCTTGAGATGTTTAGGATAACATTCTCAGTATGTGTTTTGACAAATGAATGTACTCCAAATAAGGAGTACCTTTTAGGGCACAATTTGTCATGTGATAACGTCTCTCCGAATTTGTTAAGAGGTCAAATAGAGTATGAGTGTCTAAACATTCATATATTACTAATTAGTTCTATTTCAGTAGAGATTCCGCACGAAAGGCATCTGGCCCACCCGTATACTCCTCACCCACCCTTGTGACCCTACCACCATCATTGTGTCCCACCCCACTAAGAATTTTGGGAAGGTAAAAAATTATTAAGCGAGCTTTGGCATGCTTTACTACATTTATACAAAACTGAAATATAAAATTGATAATTTTAAAGTATGGTACTATGATATATTCTGGGGATACTGAATACAATATAGTACACCAAAGTGATGTTGACGTACATGTACATGTACATGGGTACAACACAGATTTCGAACGCAGCAAAGACTTTATGGGGAATGGCTTTATTGGAATACCTTGTTTTGTTGTAGGTTGTCAATCATTGCACTGTTGGCGTTATACCTGTTGGTTTGTTTCCCCCTAGTCCAAACCCCCACAAATCACTTGCATTCTTGTTACACCTCATTGATCAATAAGCAAGGAAGTTTGACATGAGGCAATTAGGCATATGACAGGTGTACAGTGTAATGAATAACTTGCTCTATGGGTGTGGGGTTAATTGGCAGGGCTTTTGTGGTGACAGTTGTTCCTGCAACTCCAATTAGGCATAAACTGTGATTGGATATTTTTTTTGGGAGAAATCTAGCTAGCTTGTGGAATGTTGTTCTTATAGATTACGAAATACAGCGTATGGACGCAGACTTACCATTTCAGCACATTTGTTTTTAAGGTTCTTTTTTAATTCGTAGATTGGCACATTTTTCGGTTGTATTTTATTATAATAGTAAACATCGTTTAACTGACCTGTCTGAAGTTTTACCATTATGGATGCTGAGAAAAAAAGCAAGAAAAATGGCGTTCGTTTTAAACCGGCGTCGGGCAGTCTGTTGTTCTTGTTGTTCTTGTCGTGTTTTTCTCGTGATCGCCGTCCGGCTGGATGCCTAAAATCATTCATTTACTTCGAAATAAGTAAGATATTTCCTAATAATTCGGTAGTAATAAAAAAATTCGATAACTGCAAATGGTGTATCCTACCTTTAAGTTAACCTTCCCGCCCTCAGTGCCAACATGGAGCCAGTTACCATTTTCTATTAAAACCTATCGTAACTCATACGCTATGACTATGAGAGAGGAAGGAGTTTGTTTTTTATAGGTTGTGTTAGTTTAATAATAACAGTAGGAAGGTTTGTAATGAAATTAAAACAGGTTTCTGACAAGATTGTGTGTGACCATGGAGGTATAGGAAAGCCTCCCCTGCCAAGTGCATAAACTTGCCTTTTGTATATCGCAATTTAATGGGCCCGGCCGATAACCAGGCGAATGGTGTTAGAAGGTCACCCCAGAGCTTTTTTAGTATAAACATAGGAAGTTGTTAATTATATTTTATGTAGCAGTACAAAGTGCGGTGCCCTGAATGGATGATGCAGCATGCATGACACAGCGGTGTGAAAGGGGTTTAATTTCTAGGGGGCACCTGGGGTGCACCATATTTTTTAAGGGGAACACTTGAGGCATAGAGCTAGTATTATTCGCCAGATGGCGATCGCGAAAAAACCAAGAACAACAAAAACAACTGCCCAACGCCGGTTAAAAACGAACGCCGTTTTTCTTGCTTTTTTTCGCAGCATCCATGATTGTAAAACTATAAAATACAACTCCCAAAAAATTATCCCATTCCTAGTAACACAGGCAGTTACCAATGGTGTATTCTACCTTTAAGACATTCAGTGCAAACTGTTTTCCAGGGACTCCTACACCAACTTGACTGACTGAAAAACAGCAATTGAGCAATTAATAAAATGCCAGCAAAGTTGTAAAAAATGCCAGCCCCTCTGGCAAGGTTACCCCCAGTTGTCAACTGCTCTGCCACCTGCGCTAAAAATATTGGGTATATTGTAACATGTACCACCTATCGTGAGCTCAAAGCTTGGTGTCAGAGCAAGCACCTCCAAACCCTGGGCAGGGGAGATAAACACTATAAATTGGGCATACACCTGCCGGCAACCCAATCGCATTGATCATTTTTTTGTTAAGTGCGCTATATAAGTACATGTATTATTAATATTAATATATCGTGAGGGATTGGTTTTAACGATCGTTTTACATTTGAGTTTTAATTTTTTTTTTTGATATTAATTCTGACAAGAGCTGAACAACCAGCTGAATACCAGTCACACACAGCTCCATACAATTTCGAACCGAAGAAGTCCATAGCTGATAACGCTCAATAGCTACATTCTTTGTATGTAATCGGTGGTTGTTCTTGACCCCTCGGTTGACCTGAGTGGGATGTGAACCCGTGTCAAATGTTGATCCCGAACGAGATGACATACACATAAGATTTCTATGCTTTCTATGGTTAAATACTGTAGGATGTTAGCCTTATATTCCAACAACGATATTGTGCGTGGCTAGGACTGGTTTTTTTCCAAGACGTCAGTAGGCGATTTTGAGAGAGGCTCGAAATAGGCATGCAAGGGGCTCGTTAACCCACAAGTAAACGTCCGTGAAGCACACGATTGGTCATTTATTGAACCACATGGTTGAATATTCATATTATCTCCGAGGCCCAGGCCTTCTCCCAAACAGAGCAAAATGTTGATCGTAAGCACAGAATTATGTTGTTAGCAGAGCCATGAAATTGGGCCCAGGTACTGTCCGAGCCTAAATCAAGGACTCCAGACATCAAAACATGCGATAAATCTCAGACATTAGTAGTGTCAACATATTGGCCACACCTGGGCAAGATTGTCCATCTTTCTTTACTCTCGCATGTCATGTTTGCCTCGGATCCGTCGTAAATCACGAGCATTAATGTAAATTGTTTTATCCACGGGGTTAACCTGAAAATCTAAACCTGTAAAAGTTATCCGAATTTTTGTTTAGCCTGGAAAAACCTTTCAAACAATTATTGATAATCGGATTTGAAATTTAACATAAACACACCTGCGAATAGACAAAAAAAGCATGGTCATAGGGCCTATATATTTAACCCTAACTCCCTAGGGTGTGTGAAAAATTATAGGACTGTTATGGTTAATGTGCAGGAAAAGCTCTATCCTCTGTTAATTTAAAGTTAACTTTTGGGATAAATTGGTTTTATTGTTTATTCTGAGAGCATGCACAAGTCTGTTGAGGTATTGCTGGTTTAAATAGTGTCGATTGTCAGATATTAGGTTGTATGTTTATCAGATTTCGTATTCTTCTGTAATTAATCCATTCTTTATTTTGAAAGTTAACTCAAAGTTTATACATGCACGCTCTGAATTGACTTTTCAAAATTGCAAAATGTGCGTGTGCGTTTCATAATGAATTAGATCCTGAGTTTTACTGCCAGGCCAGAGTTCCCTTTCGTTGGAAACCCTGACCAAATCCTTGTCCTTCCTCTTCCTTAACTCCCCCTATCCTTTAAAGGGAGTCAAATTTACAAACGAGGACGATGGTCTAAGGTCCTTGAGACTTCATCGCAGTCGCAACATTGCGTTGGCGTTAAAACGAACAGGAAGTGCTCCCAGCATGCATTGCAGCCGTGTAGCACGATAGCCCAATTAACGTACCACCGATTCCCGTATCTTATAAGTTCGTGGAATTATGAATGTTGTGCCCCTTGCTAATATAAATTTGGCAAACGTTTAATAATTGAAAAGGAGAATTAATTTGTTTGTTGCAACGTACATGTGGTTTCGATTTGAGAACTTTCACATAAGTTCAGTTCAATATTCTACAAAAGTATTAGATGAATAAACAGACGTGTAAATTATCCATCAATTACACAAACATATTAATCATCACATTTATATCCCTAAGCAGAATGGACAATGCTTTGGCTGTCATCAAAACATATTGCAAACAGCTTTTGCTCATGAGCCAAAAAACTGTACCCTGGGTGGTCTAAAGTTACTGTGGTTATAAAATAAATCATGATCTGGGAAAACGTGACCTCAAAAAGCAATGACCGGGACTCGACCTTCATGTTGTAAATATCCATCATTCTTCCCAGGAAAAAAACAGTAGGCGACTAGTTGTTCACCTACTTTCATGCGAAATTTTGCCTTTGGGAATTATTATTATTTCGGTTTTGTTACATTTCACAGAAATAAAAAGACAATCTTACCCATTTTGTCCGGGTTGATTGAGATCTAGGGTACAGTACAGATATAAAAAAAACAAAAAAAACTTAGATTTGTTACAAAAGTAAAACAAGAAATTGACTAGAGTGGGGTTTGAACCTGCGACCTTCGGATTGCCGTTCCAGCACTTCATCAACTGATCTACCAATTTATATAATTTGTAATTCTTAAAAACATGATAAATGTATTAACTATTATACAATTGCTTCTCTTTTTACTTAACAATTGCTCATTTGCTGATTTGTTCCCCCCCCCCCCCCCCTCCTGTATTTTGGTTTTTGGAAAATTTCAGAAAAAGAGGAAACCGAAAATGGGATGGATGAGGTTGCCACGGAAACGCATCACCGTGTGGCCAGAGCAGTGACATCACGACCTGAGAGAAAATGGCCATATGGTGTCATCCCCTACGTCATCGATGGAAATTTCACAGGTACAATTCTATAACCTTTTGCACACTCTTATCCCTCAAAACATGAAATACTTCTGCATCTATGGTACATTTCAAAAGTGGTCTTACAATAAAATATTAAAAATTCAGTCTTTCAGATATGTAAGTCTATCAACTGTTGTCTTATATTTTGGCAGGTTCTCAGCGAGCCATGTTCAAACAGGCCATGAGACACTGGGAAAACTACACCTGCATCACTTTTGTCGAGCGAGACCCCGTCCAGCATAGGAATTACATTGTCTTCACTTACAGGTCGTGCGGGTAAGAAAATATGAAAATCCTTAAAACCTCTTAGTTTTTAAGAAGAAATAGGTGTAACCCCCACCCCCTAGGGTTTACAAATATTGCAGTGTCGTTTGCTGCATTTGCCCCTTGCGTAACCCCTTTGACATCCCAACTTCCATAATATACGACCTCCTTCCAAGCTGACCCCCTTTTCTACCCCCTCCCCCTCCCCTCCTTCAACAATTACCGGACATTTGACCATAATAGCTTCAGGGTTTGACGCAATATGCCAATATCTGAATCACAGGTTGTGAGAGGTCAAGTGGAGGAAACATTAAATTAACTGTTTGTTGACCGATTTAGGACTCGGGAGGATTAAGGAGCCCTTCTTGAGAAAGAAATGATTTGAAATTGAGGAGTATCTTAAAATATGAGGCACAAAGCATAGAAAGGTGGCTTTATTTAAACGTTATGTAGGCCTAAAGAGACTTTTTTCTTCTCGCTACTATCCCAAAAAGTAACCAACCAAATTATTGTCTTTCCTTTCTTCTCTTTCTTCCTTCCTTCAAGATGCTGTTCCTTTGTCGGTATGAGGGCAGAGGGGGCGCAGGCCATTTCTATCGGCAAGAATTGCGACAAGTTTGGCGTCGTGGTCCATGAGTTGGGCCACGTCGTCGGCTTTTGGCACGAACACACACGGCCGGACAGGGACGATCACGTAACCATCGTCAAGGAGAATATTTTGCCAGGTACGGTTTGTGGTTTGTCGTCTTTTCAAGATTGTGAAATTGTTTCATTTGCGCTGAAAGAAGCCTCCTCTCCCCCCCCCCCCCCCCCCCCAAACAAAAAAAAACAAACAAAAACAAACAAAACCACACCCCAACCCCTTACATGTAAATTATAATTAAAGAAAAGAACCTCTACATTTCACTTCTGATTTTGTTTTGCATTACGGAACAAAGTTTCCAATAACAAAATACTAAACGGGACATTTCTTTCTCGTAGTTTTAAAACCGATAAATCTTAACAGAAAGGTGGTTAAAATGTTGAGGATTGGAACCTTTGTTCATTTTTTGAACCCGACTTTGTTTTCTGCGGTTTAATGCCAAAAGTAACCAGCTGCATTTTAACAGTCTCGGAATGAAACAGTTTTCGGAGGACGGATTAAAAGGTTAATTGAAAATCGGGCCCTGGCCAACAATTTGTAATTTAAATCTCTTGTTTGTTTAATCCCCACAACCTTGAAAAAAAAAGGGGGTGGGCCTTTGAGAATAACAAGTTTTAAAATGCCTGTTTTGTTGAGAACTATTACGATTTAGTGGGGGAGGGGGAATATTTGCACGTTTAGGTCCTTTAAATGTTTCTCCCATTAACATACCTTGCTGTTATGGCCATTAGAGGTGCAGTGGTGTGCGTGATTGTGACGTGGGGGGGGGGGGGGGGGGGGATATCACACAGGTGGACGCATCCTGTACTCTCCCCAGAGACTGAGACCCAAATAAAGTTGCTGCAATATTACCAAGCTTGAATTTCAGCGGGGGAATAATATACAACAGTAATTGCTCGTGCAAGCAAACAGAAGGTTGAGTAAACAGTTTGTTTTTAGATCGGAGCGAAAACGACATTAGTTTTTTCTTGTTGAGCTTGAACTGAAAGTTTCTTAACTGGGTCATGAGCGTGATCGGTACTCTCGTTACCAGACTGTAGTGTTCAGATTGTATGTTTTCAGACGGATATCAGTCCCAAAATCATTAGCGTTGTGGTCTGGGGACTTTGTGATGATCACAAGCATGTCATAACCCCATCATAAGTGCACCGCAAGTTATATTCAAACAAGGGCATTTTCTTTGTTATCGATCGTCTTATGTTGTTAATTGCGACGGTACTCGTACATTCGCATGTTATGACGAAAGAATAGCCGAGATTTTTCAGTGCAGCTTGTCAAGTTTTAATGTTAGAAACCTTGAACTTTAGAAGTAGCAGCTCCCGTAAGCTTGGCCCATATCAGCCACCAGATCTTTCAACAAGGACTGGTTAAACTTAGTGCCAGAAGTCACTTGATATTTTACACCCCCCTCCCCCAAGACACATAAATAATAAACAAATTATATTAAAAATCAAAAATACAAATTGCCATAACCAAGCAAATTCCATTTAACCTAAGCTATGAACCAGAGCATTTCCACTAGCATGAATTATCACTGGATTTGTGTTAACAAAAATCGACACCACCAGGAACTGAACGTTAAAAAACAAGAATCTCAAGGACTCTTTTCCCGACATTTGACCAATCTTCAATCCTATATGTATTCCCCCAGGTCAGGAGTACAACTTCAACAAGCTTCTTCCGGAAGAGGTCGACTCGCTCGGCCAGCCGTACGACTTTGCCAGCATCATGCACTACGCAAGGAACACGTTCTCGCGAGGGATCTGGCTGGACACCGTAATCCCGCGACGAGACCTGGACCCCGTGCCGCGGACGGAGATAGAGATCGGTCAGCGCAAGCAGCTGAGCGAGGGTGACATAACCCAGGCCAACTTGCTGTACAAATGCCCGAGTATGTACTATAGTTCGTGAATTGCCATTACGACCGAGGATCCCCTGTTGTGTTTTCCTTTATTCCTTTACTGTAACCTAACCCCATTGCTTAGCGCTTACCGGAGCGATCGAGGACAAAGAAACCGTCCTTCGATCCTCGATCGCAAAAGGAAACAAGAGCATGTATATCTACATGGTGTTCCGTAGCGCTCTTGTATATTTATGTTGGTCTAGATTGCCAAGGCAACTGTGTATATGTGAATGCACATTGCATTACACAAATATCACACTTTTTGCATCACCATAGAAAGTTGGACGAATTAGAAATGTTGCCAAACTTTAACATTTTCCTAATTATAACCAACTCCTAAAAATATACTCTGTTAGAATCAAATTTTTCCAAAATAGGAATAAAAAAAATTAAAAATAAGAGGTATCTTTACCGACTTGGTTTTCCAAAACAGGAAATTATATTATTTTTTTTAAAGGAGGGGGTGGGGGCTAAAAGAAGCTTCGCAAGGTTTCAGTCAAACATTTTTTTTCAAATGAAGTCTTGATAAAAATATTATTAAAAACGTTGATACAAAACAAATGGAAATCAGCATCCTTATTGCTTCACTCACCATATATATATGTAGCTCCTTTCCTCCTGTCAGCCCTGGAATCCTTCGTCAGCCTGGTACTTT
This sequence comes from Crossaster papposus, assembly GCA_037893245.1. NCBI lineage: Eukaryota > Metazoa > Echinodermata > Asteroidea > Velatida > Solasteridae > Crossaster > Crossaster papposus. Next base: position 379,035 of record JBAIAA010000379.1, on the reverse strand, counting down.
GGCAATCTGGAAAATTAGGTCAAGTATCCAGATATCAGTGAAATTGTTGATGCTACCTCAAGTAGCTCTTTTTAAAGAATCTTGTTTCTCAAACCAGACAGTGATAAAAAACTTTTTAGTTGAGTAAAAGGTTGAGTGAAATTGCAAGTATTCGTCACCACAATGGAATTAAGATGTCATTTAGTTTTCTGACAGTATTTGATCTTCTTTTTGAGCTTTACTTTCACTATAGAAGTAGGTTTCTAGGAAGTATCTTGATTAACCTCAAAGCTTCACAGAGCTGCATTTCAAATTGGCTACATAGGTTAAAGTTTATATATACATTGCAATACATGCATTATTTAAGTACTTTTTTAGAAGAAGTTTGGCAAGAAGACATTTTCATTTGTTTTTCTCTTGACGTTGCTGTGCGCTGTTGATTAACATCAGCATAACACATTTATTAAAATATGTAAATGACTGCTAATTTCAAACCTACTTGTGGCTGAGATTGATAGTCATATTTTCAACACACGCATCTAGAATTCATCTTGCAAATATCTAACTAGAGCTTCTTTTAAATAAATAAAGTTAGAACAAAAAATAAACCTGTGTTTTCCTTTTCAATCACAGCTTACCTTCCGAATGGATTACTTTGAAAATGTTTATCCGGCATGTAAGCTCAGACTGCAAACAGTTTCGAAGTGTCCTACTTATTTCAATCTTCGGGTCCCCTGGTATCAATATTCCACTTATCTGTCGACTTCCCTAATTCCCTTCCCCCTACCCCCTCCCCCGTTACAGCTTGCGGCCGCACTCTGCAAGACACAACAGGAAATTTCAGCTCCCCCGGTTGGCCGGAAGCCTTCAACAGCCGCGATACCTGCGTGTGGCGGATCTCGGTGACTCCCGGAGAGACCATCGTCTTAATTTTTGAGGACTTTGAGCTAGTCGGCAGCGACGATTGCTGGTACCACCACGTGGAAGTCAGGGACGGCCACTGGAGGTTCTCCAATGTTTTAGGTTTGAGATTTGTTGACACCCATCGAGTGGCATTCTAAAACTGAGTCGCGTTGCATCAAAATGTATTTAGCGCAACTTAATTTGACCCAACAAACAATTTGGTTTTCAGACGGGAAACGTGCATAAAGAAAATAATAAAACGAAAGATATTCTGAAATTTAAACTGTACATTAATATTTAACAATGCATAAAAAGCCAGGAATAAACGTGCAGTTTCATGTTTTTGTCATGGGCATCTCCACATAGTCTCCAATGATGTATAGCACCTTTCCCATAACTGTTTATCTTTCCCCTTCCACTCCCTCTTCCGTTCCAAGTTGTTGATATAACTCTAATTTCATTGATCTTCTTTCCCTACAACAGGTAGGTTCTGTGGCGGCAACATTCCCCCGGTGATCGTCTCGACGGACAGTCGGCTCTGGATCGAGCTGAAGAGCTCTCCGACTGGCAATGCAGTCAGTCGAGGATTCTCAGCTCACTACGAAGGTATGACAATAATTATGACTGAAGGGTCTGTGGTAGGGTTAAACCATCAGTAACTCTTGTTTGGAATTGAGTAATCGGGAATCGGTAATTGTAATCGGGATTTAATAGTTTTGGGAATCTGTTGTCAGTAGTAATCAACCGCAGATCCAGGATTTTAAAAAACGGTGGGGGGGGGGGGGGGGGGGGGTGGTAATGTGAAATGTACTAGGCAGGTAATGGCGAAGTCCAAACCCTACTCTTATATATGCAGTGTTGATGGACAAGCTATTGGTATTTTGTTTATTTATTGAATTACAGCTGTCTGCGGGGGTAACATCTCCAAGGAATCTGGCATGCTTCAGAGTCCAAATTACCCGGATGACTACCGACCGGACAAGTCCTGCGTATGGTACCTCACAATGCCAGAGGGTTACCAAGTCGGGCTCAACTTCCAATCGTTTGAGGTAAGGAAAGTCTTAAGACTCCCTAAGAGACAAACGGACACACAGATATTTGTACATTTTTACTCTTCACGGCTCCTTTAGAGCCACTGTTTAACTAACCCTGTACTTATAAGGCCATAAATGTTGTCTTGTATTGTCCCGACAGGTGGAACGGCATGATAACTGCATCTACGACTACGTGGAGGTACGCGATGGCCACGAGGACGAATCACCCCTGATTGGCAAATACTGCGGTTACCTGATGCCAGAGGACATCAAATCCTCCAGCAACCTGCTGCGAGTCAAGTTTGTGTCGGACGGGACCGTCAACAAAGGCGGGTTTTCTGCCGACTTCTTCAAAGGTAAACATTTTGTTTGCGGCGTTAATGTCGAGATGCTTGTGACGAATCACAAGTACGTCGCAAACTCCGTCGCAAAACTTCGTTGCAAACTTCGTCGCAAACTTCGTCGCAAACTTCGTCGCAAACTCTGTCACGAGTCCCCCGCCAGTACCTTGTGCGTCCTTTGCCAGTCCCATCCGAGTCCCTCGCCAGTCCCATTGCATGTCCCTCGCAAGTCCCTCGCAAGTTCTCACAAGATGTTCGTGGAAATTCAGAGTTTGAGACAAGAACTTCATTTTATTTAAATAGAGGATGACGAGTGTTCGAAGAACAATGGAGATTGCGAGCAGACCTGTGTTAACACCATTGGAAGTTACCGCTGTGAATGCGAGCCGGGATTTGAACTCAAAGCTGACGGAGTATCCTGTGAAGGTAAGCATTTAAACGTTGCCATTTTAAGGGTTGGTTGGTTGGTTGACTGGCTACAGCTTGTCATCAGTTTGCGCTTTTCTGGATGAAATTTAAATTTGCATTGTTCACAATTGTTTCCTTTGTTAAAAATATTGTGTATTTATCAAAAACGCAGTGTCCACTGAAATTAGTGGTCAAGTCACTACAGTATTATTATTATAACCCTTGCTCAACGATCCTATGAAATACTCTGAAGACCATCTCAGCTCGCTGGGGACTACACAGCCTGATGTTGCCAATTCGGCACAGGTGACATTGACTGCTGGATTAGAAGTTGTAATGTTGTGACAAAGTGTCTTGCCCAAGGACACACACACCACATTCCCCATACTGAACTTGAACCCTGGACTCAAAGACCATGCAGACATGGTTAACCTCAAATAAATCCTTCATTCTAAACATCCCACATTCCAAACTCAATACAAATTTCCGAACCGACCAACTAAAGTTTCTCTGATGCTGATTGGTCGATAGTTGCCTGCGGAGGTTTCCTGACCAGTCTCCAAGGTAACATCACCAGTCCCTCCTACCCTGACCTCTACCCTCGAGACAAGAACTGCGTCTGGCATCTGGTGGCTCCGTCGTTGTATCGCATCTCGCTTCAGTTCCTCAGCTTCGAGTTGGAAGGCAATGATGTAAGTATTGAGATGCTGTCTGTCCACGTTTTGTGCATGCTAGTAGTCAGTGTGGCAGTTGAAACAGGTCAATCAGGGGTCAATCAGAGAATAACCAGGGGCCAATTTCATAGAGCTGCTAAGCACAAAAATTTGCTTAGCACCAAAAAGTCTTGCTCATTAAAAACAGGTTTTCAGCCGAAATCCTACGTTTTTTTCATGCTAAGCCAAAAACCAGCTGATTATCAATCGAAAACAATAAAGATCACCTGAAAATTTGGTCTGTAATGTTGTTTTTGCCAAGGACAAATTTTCATGCTAAGCAAATTTGTGTGCTTAGCAGCTCTATGAAATTGGCCCCTGGTCAGTCAGGGGTCAATCAGAGAATAACCATAACACCACACTGTCAAAACCACACACCTATAACTTATCTCATTCCACTCACACCTAATTTTTTGTCCATCATCTCCCTGTAGTAGTAGTCAGTGACAAATTCTGGCAAAGATTTTTTTCAGTTAATTTAGAAAATTTAAAAAGATTTGTTTTTTGTGTGGAATCTTTTCATTTAGGTTTGCAAGTACGACTATGTAGAGGTTCGCAGTGGGCTAACAGAGGTCGGAGATCTTCACGGCAAGTTTTGTGGCAATGACATTCCGGACACCATCACCTCGCGGTACAACAACATGAGGATAGAGTTCAAGTCCGACAGCACCGTGTCCAGACCGGGATTCTTTGCCATGTTTTTTGCAGGTCAGTGCAAAAAAAAAAATTAAGAAGAGAAGGTACTCTTGGAAAATTGAAGGAAGGAATCAACATTCTTTGTAAAACAGAACAGATTATAGGTTGGAGGGAAACAAGCAACAGGCAAGGAATTCAAAAGGATGCAGCTGCACGTGGACAACACAAACTGAGAATATCTATTTATTTATTTTCCCACAGATATTGACGAATGCGAAAAGAACAACGGCGATTGCCAGCACGTGTGTGTCAACACACTGGGCAGCTACACGTGCTCCTGCAGGAACGGGTTCACACTGCATGAAAACGGCCTCGATTGCAAGGAATGTAAGTCCTCCCCACTGCATGAAAACGGCCATGAATGCGAGGAATGTAAGTGAAAAACCATCAACTGTGTAATCACCAGGCACCACAAAAGAAAGGTGTTTTTTTCGGGTCGCCTATTTAAACAAAGTTTTTGGGGCACTTAGTTTTTTATGACCAGATTTACGTATGTATGTTAAAGTTATAGGTACAATTTTTGAAAGAAAAAAAAAGTATAACTTTTACATTTAAAAAAAAAAATCAACTTAAAAATGTTGATGATTCAACCAGTCAGTTTTCCTTTTGTGGTTGATTTGATTTGATTGATTGATTGATTGATACATTTTTTTTACAGCGGGGTGCCGTCACGATATTCGCGCCAGTCACGGCGAGATAACGAGTCCCAACTATCCCGACAACTACCCTAAGCGCAAAGAGTGCACGTGGCACATAGAGGCTACCCCGGGACACAAAGTAGAATTGGTGAGTTGTTGTTAATTGTTGCCTATAAACAGAGTGTACCTTATACCTTGCCTACTCTCTTCGGGCCCAGTGGCCCATCATAAGGCTGCACGGCTTTCTCTGCAGTTCTCCCTGTCTCAGGTTATAAGCTTGGCTTCGGTCCAAGACTTCCACCCTATAAACAGAGTGAGGGTTATAAGAATGACGGTCATTATAAAAAAATATATAAAATCATTTGATTGGAAACTTTACTTAGGGTCTATCAATCGAAACGTGGGCCAATACACTCTCTCCTCTGTCTTCAACACACGACCCCATTATCTTAGACCGTCATACTATAACAGCACCATCTACGACAAGACGTTCATTGACACTTTCACCATCAGTCTAATAAAGCTTGCAGAACCATCAAACGAAAGCTTACCTATAAACTAGGTAAATTCACTGAATGTGTAAACAAACAAAAAACTTTTTCCCAACTGAAATATATGAGTTTGTGGTTGTCATTTTCTTTCGTGTAGGTATTTAATGACTTTGATCTTGAGCATCATCTTGAGTGCGCGTATGACCACGTGGTCATTTACGATGGAGATTCTTCCGAGGGTCATCTATTAGGTCGATTCTGCGGTACTAGGATCCCCGACCCTATCCTGGCTAGCGCTAATCAGATGTTTATTCGATTTTTCTCCGACGCCTCCGTGTCCAGACGAGGATTCTTTGCTTCCCATTCAACGCGTAAGTATTATATTCGTACAAAGTTTGATTTTTTTTTCAATATATTTATATATTAGAGTTAATTAATACACCCTATTTGCAAAAAAAAACACATCAAAAACCAAAACAACTGAATTATTATGAAATTATTATTATTGTGAAATACCTAACCTGATAATTCCCGGACGTCTATATAATACTCTGTTTTATCTAAAGGAAGTCAAAGAACTAGACTACAAGAACATCATTATTTTCTTGATTTTTTTCAGCATCTTTGAACACAAAACTTAAAACCAGATCAGCATCACAAAATTTACCGTCACAATATTTACCCCTAACCCATCTACTTTCGAAAGCAAAATATTGGTGTATACATGTACTACCCTAAATTATTTTCTGCAAAAGAAAAATTGAATTTTGATTTTGTAACTAACAGTGTCTGGTCTCTTTTTCAGTTTGTGGTGGTGTTCTACAAGCCGACTATGTTTCCCAGAAACTCTACTCTCACGCAGATTACGGGGATACTAATTACGGAAGCCAGGTTTGTCTTTTAAAAACAATTCTTTTAAAATGCGAGTTTTGGAAGTTCAGTTGTTAAGAGGTTTTAAATTTTAGCTGTCAATTGCCATGACAACTGTAGATAGGATGTTGGAGCTTAAAAATGCGTGGAAGGAAAGTGGAGAAAGTTGCGCCGACCTGACTCCCAAAACCGTTGGCAATTTTGCATTTTAGGTGAGGGCTATGAAAAAGAAGGGATCATAGAGAAAGAAATCTAAGAACAAAATAAATCTTATTCTTGATATATTGTTTTGCGGGTCGTGACAGGAGGATTGTCAGTGGACGATATTAGCCCCGGAAGGTTACTCCGTTCGGCTAATGTTCCGATCGTTTGACATTGAGCACGAGACGGAATGCGACTACGATTCACTGGAGGTGTTGGATGGCGACGCATACGATGCTGCAAGAATAGGCCGCTTCTGCGGACATAAAGTAAGTCCAATACTCAAGACTCATCGCGTTTGTAATACAAACTCTATAGTTCGTGAATTGCCATTACGAACGAGGATCCCCTATTGTGTTTTCCTTTATTCCTTTACTGAAACCTAACCCCATTGCTTTGCGCTTATCCTGGCGATCGAGGACAAAGAAACCGTCCTTCGAGGATCTTTTGTTCTCTTTGTTTTCTTTTGTTTTTCGATCCTCGATCGCAAAAGGAAACAAGCACTGTTACAACAACAATCCACCGAGTTAGCTAATGCTAATTCTGCTAGCAAAATGAGGTGAAACTGGACACAGACCGTAGTGTATAAAAGTGTTACAATTTTAAAGTGGTGCTTTTTATATTTTTAGATTTATTCATATTTGTAATTTTTTATGTGTCTACCAAATTTTCAAAATAAATTACGTGAAATAGAAATGTTAAGAAAAAAATGATTGCCATCTTTCATTTCCACATATAAAATAAGTTAAGAGGGGCTGATAATTGTTTATCTTAACAAGATCTTCTTTAGAGGCACAAATGGCCACAAATAACAAATATCTCAGTATTTATATTTTTTGACATGCCAAAGAAAACAGACTGATGTTTTTTGTGATGTTACAAGTGTAATCTTGCTTAAATCTTGCTTAAATCTTGCTTAAAATAGATTCCGGATGACATAATCTCTCAAGGAGAGACCCTGCGTCTTATCTTCAGGTCAGACGACACCATCAGCAAGAAAGGTTTTTACGCCGAATACCAGATCAGCTAAGACTCGGTTGCAATGGCAACTGAATGGTAGCGTTTCGAGAGGATTTTTTTTTACAATTTGTATCAAATCAATTGATTTATTTTTCACTGAGACAGTGCTTGTGTAATAATACGAGTTGAGTTGTTGGTGTAGTGTATTTTAGACCCACGACCAAAACCAACAATTTCGGTCAAAATTAATGTGGTGCACAGGAGAAAATGTTAGTCATAGAAAAGTCCGTTTAAATCAGTTTGCGTCAGGGGACGTGTATACATACAAAGATTTCCAGAATTCAAAACGGGTGACAGATAAACATGTCGCAAGCAAGCCCGGAAATATCTGTTAGCGACTGGCTAACAGCGAGCGAGGCCAGAAATATCAGGGTGTGCTACCCACAGATGCCGGCCTGAACCTGTCTTAAATCAAGGTTTGTACAAAACAATCTTGTGCCTGGGCCCGTCCAATGTCAAAATAATCCTGGTGTGAACTGGTTGATATGTTTAAACATCTCTTGAAAGAAATACAAATTCAGAGGTTCTTGACAATAGGACTTGTTTACAAAAATAACATGTATACGTTTTGCGCATAGCATGTTTTGTGCATTGTGTGCATTCAACGTCAAAGAGTTGGCATTTTGAACTTGTTAGCAACTTGTTTTAAAAGTAAAAAACAATCAGTATTATTGTAGCAAACAAAACAATTTTGTATAGAGAAAAACAAAATGAGTAAAAACTTAAATGTAGATTACACTTTTAATTATCGAAAATCGAATAACGAAAACCGTTACTACCAAATTATTAAGAAATATCTTACTTATTTGAAAGTAAATACACGGTTCGCGAAAAACCAAGGAACCACAAGAACAACTGTCCGACGCCAGTTGCTTTTTTCTCGGCATTCATGATTGTAAAACTTTGGAACTGAGGTCAGTAAAATACACCCCCCAAATCCAAGCAATTCAAGCAATTACCAATGGTGTATCCTCCTATTAAATTTCACTTGGTAGAATTTAATACTGTGATTATTTTGTCATTTTTCTTCCCTAGTATTGTAGATAAATGTTGCTGTTTCAATCTAATTGAAAGCTGCTAAATAATAAAACTTGGTCCAAGATTTTCAGAACAAAAAAATCGGCAAGGCGGCACTTGAACCTGCGACAAAATACTTTTGATTTATCATAAAAAAGCTGTCCAAAAAATGAAATTATCATTATCATAATACAACCACCACCTTATAATATACATGTACCTATGGAAATATTAACCATGCTTTCATCATGTACACTATTTCACTACCAGTATTTTTAAATATTGTTATCAATTTTGTTTTTTTACTTGTACAGTATTTGGTCATGTATTATAACATAACATAATTTGTTTTTGTGTGGTCTTATTTTAACATCCTTAGATGAAAAAGAATGTAAAGTACATAGACTATGCAATGAACACAAAAAAGGACCTCAAATTACAGAATTCTGTCCTTACCTTGGACAGTACTGATTGTCATTTGACAGATTTTGTTTTCTTAAAAGAAATATGTTTAGATACTAGTAGTGTGTAGTGTTATATTTAGTGTAGTTTCCGAGATTACTGACAATTAATTAATTAATAAATATGGGATTTTTTTTCATCGCCAATATTTATGTTTTCTGGGGAATGCCTTGGGTCAAGTTGGTAATTAGTTCAAAATTGATGAATTGAATTGAATATATAATCCATGTAAATTGGAATTTTAGCATCATGGAAAGTATGCACTTGTTCATGTCCAGATACTTACCGAGTAGAACATTTATGTTCAGATTTTCGATGTAGCCTTTTTGAAACTCTTTCAAACTTTATGGAGAAATTCTCAAACATTAATTAAATTGAGAGTACATGTATTAAAAGTAAAGTTTCATTTGCCCTTATTCTGTTTGTCGTTTAATTTCTACCCTCTTTTCCTAATCCTGACCCCCCTTCCATTATTTTGTGCCACAAACAATGTAATTCGAATTTGACTAAACTTTAAGGTATTACACAAATTCAAATCAAACAGCACATACAGACAGGAAATTACACTTCAAGTGTCCATAAAGACTCTTTAGAAAATGTTTGTATCAAATTCACATTCTATAAAAGACTTCGATGTTTTCACATTAGTTTGTGGTCCCAGCATGTCTGCAAAAAAATCCTACAGCCAAGAAAACGTCTTGTTCTTGGGGGAAGACTATTCGTATCCATATTTAAGACCAGTGGGTAATCTTTGAGACCTATTTTGACAAGGTTTTATCCCAAGTCGACATGCCATAAGCAAACACAATGAGGACAATAGGCGCTTTGGACAGATATCCCGTTCGGAATTTAAGGCTTGGAGATTTCCGTGTCTTTACAAAAGAAATCTTCTTCGCTTAAATAATTCAGTCACAGCCTGTATAATACAGACCCGACGGAACTTGACGGTTATAGTGTATTGTTGCACTGTGAATACTGTTTCTAACAACAAAGCTTCATTGTTTTGCGTTTCTAAGGCCTAGCCTATAGGCTACTTAACCGAAATAAGTAGGCGTAATTTGAGATTAAATACTGTGTATTACGCACACCTAATTACTCTCGTCTTTGTACATAGTGAGAGCGGATGTTAGTGGTTTTAATATTTTACTTCATTGTGTAATCTTGTTCGGCGGGGTTGAACTTTGCCATAATGGGAGTCCTGTGTAGGCCGTGTTCTTTCCCACAAATCAATCGAACCATTATAGAAGTGGTTTGGTGCGTACAAAATGGGGAGATTTGCGGCTAACGAGCCAACAAGTGATCGGCGTCAATTTACTGAAGACCGTAATTCATCTACTTTCTCTGACGATTGTATACAATTCAATATAAATGTATGGATTCCAATCTATACTAGCATTCATACATTTTAAGAATCAAACACTGTAACAGTTCTTGAGTTGTGTCTTTTTAAAAATAATCCTGTCGTAAGTTGTTGGCAATTGTTTCGTTCGAAATTCTTAACTCCAATTTTTGGCAGGATGTAAAAAGGACAAACTCCATATTTGACAATTTGAGTTGAGGGATATAATGTCGGCATTCACAATATATAAATAATGCCATCTATATTTTCTAATTAATATATTTTCTATTTAATTTTCTAATTTATACAACGTATAAAAATATTGAAGCGGATATACATAATTATAGAGTAATTTCAGTTCGTGCAATATTGAATAAATAGCTTAAATATTAACAATGTTTTATATTTTTTTACAGCGCTGTTTTTACAGTTTAGAATAATTTCCTGAGTTAGGAATACAAAGGACATACAAATGCCTAAGTTTACACAAAATGTACGGCCCCAGCTAGCTGGTCGTGAAAGTTATAATTATACTCCTTACACATTTTTAAATGCCACCAATATTTTAAATGTACCGTTTAGCTTTACAATAATTGTCTAGACTTATTCACAGACGCTCTTCAAATACGTTGGAAATTCGTTGCAGCAATCGTTGTAACAATTCAGAAGCTCTGGGTATCCTCCTGAGCAACTGGAAACAGTTTAAGGTATGCTGGGCAATACGAGGCAGTCTCCCAGATACATACGACAATACGACGATGAGACGACATTAACATGACAAGATAGTATATTTACAATTCGTTTAGACCACTGGTGCTCTTCGGGTCCGACACTTTTTGATGTCGACAGTTTTGTCGATCCACTTTAGGTACTTGTCGACTTTCGTGTAAACCCCGGGGACGGCGTCCCGCGGCGACGGGTTGCAGAAGGTGTTCTCTCCCCAGGAGGTCACTCCAACCAGCTTCCAGCTTCCGTCCGCCTTCTGGCAAACTAACGGCCCGCCGCTGTCCCCCTTGCACGTGTCCGCCCGCCGTTCCCCTTCCAGGTAACCCGCGCAGATCATCCTGTTGGAGATGAAACTGCCGTAGGCTCCTCGGCATTCTTTGCGGCTGAGGATCGGAAGGCGGGCTTGGTTGATGATGTTTGGCCGTCGTCTCAACGTGAAGTCCAGAAAATCTGAGGGTTTAAGAGCAAATATCTCAAATTAATCCTCAAATCAAGAGGAAATGAAAAAGGAACAGACCAGAGTGGGAAGGATGAAAGACCGACCAAGGGGTTGAGAGGAACCAAAAGGAGACAGACTGAGGTGGAGATCAAAGGTGGAAAATCGGGAGTGAAAAGTTCTGTTCTTACTTGTGTAACCCCATCCCGTGACATAGCACTCCATCTCTCCGGATCCCGCTCTGAACTCGTTCTTTTCTGGTAAACAGGCGGGCATCACGTAGTCATTAATGACGACGTCTCTGCCCGGTGCCGTCCCGAGTTGGACCACGGCGATGTCGTTGTTGTACGGGACTCCCTTGACGTACTGGCGGTGGATGTGGATGCAGTCCACCGGGAATCGCTGCTCCGTGCCCTCCGGTCTTGACCGGTCGTGCTCGCCCAGGACTACGAGGATGCTGTCCTCATTCCAACTTTAAGGACATCGGAGAAAAATAGTTAATTTGATTTGCGAGCATTAATCAAGTAGAACTGTGGTGATTATGACGATGGTAATCACAATGAGGTCAAAGTGACAGTGTTTTGTGATGGTGATGGTTTCAGAACCTTAAGGGGAGTCGGGTTGGTGTAGCGGTTCTTTCCTCGCCTTCCACCACTATATGACCCTGGTTCGAATCAGGCCTGGGCCAATATGTGGATTGGGTTTTCAGTCCCTGCCTGACTCCGCAGTGGGTTTTTCCCCAGGATATTCTTCTGGGGTTTTCCTCCCACCTCTAAAACTGTAACTTATTCACATTAATTGTTGAATGAAATTAAAAAAATTGTTGAATGAAATTTGTTCCCGCCGTGAATATGGCCATTGATGCTGGTACGGCGTTAAACCCTAAAAACTCACTCACTCACTCACTCAGAACCTTAAAAGATAGAAAGAACAAGGAAGTTACACTCCTTACTCTTCGTTGTCGAAGCAGTGTGCCGCCGTGACGATGTGCTCCCTGCCAATCAACGTGCCTCCGCAGAACGGCACCTCGGACGTCTTGTTGACCAGAGCAACCTGCCACGGCCAGCGATTGCTGGACTCGATCCCGGCCACCACGCGGGCAAAACGTGGCCTCGGCCAGGTTGTAATTGGCGGATGGGCAGGTCGCTTACCGCATACGTCTGGACCACAAAATGAAAAAATATTTGAATAATGAATGATGGGATAAAATAATGCTCATGCATTCTGCTTAAATATGAATTTTGACCCCTTGACGCGATGCCAGGGAGCAGCTATGGCCGCGGAATGCTAATTCGTCCGGAATGCTGTTGTCAGCTCTCCCCCGCCGTATAGAACTCGGCCCGTGCCACAGCTGTACGCTCGGGTCCATTGTGCAGTGCTGCTATTAGCGCCAATGGGTAATTGTCTTTTTCGCGTGGTTTCTATAACTTATTATTCGTACCTGTTTTGAAAGCAGCCAATACGGCCTCGTCTTCATTTGTGACGTCACCATCTCCAGCTTTTGTTTTTGTATTACCAATAAAGATCTACATAGACACAAATTTAAAAAAATTACAAAAAAGATTCAGGTAACATAAATAAGGTGTAGAGACTAAACTATTTATGAATTTTTTTTAAGTTGAAAACGCACACAAAATACAAATAGGCGTACAAGTAAACAAACCAACGCTAGAGGTGACAGATGCATGTGAAAATAGTGGCATCATCTTTGACTTTAGGAGTAACGGCAAACTTACTCCCTAAAACTACGCCCCCAATTGTCAACACATAATAGTCATACATGTACATACAAAATGTAGCGATACTATAATCACGGCGGAATAGTCCTGGTTATAAGACCTTGTTATATTTACTTTCTCACCTTGTCTACGTTTGGTTCTCCGTCTCCACCCAATCGAGGTCTATTCGCGGTCTTGATTTTGACTGCGTGGCCTTGCACGTCGCCGACGAGACACGACAAGGCAAGAGACGCGAGTGTCATGACTGCCAAGAGGCAAGCATCATCCCGCCAAGATGTCATCGTGGAGGGGGAGAGAGCGCCGCGCCGAGAGATTGTCCAGAGATAAACCACGAGAGGTTGCGACGAAATACTGCAGGCAGTGCACAGTGAATGGGTTGGTACAATGACGATGAATTACGAATCGGTGACGAAACTGTGACAGTTCGCTTGCTCAAAAACGAACTACGAATATCCAATCTGTGCAGACGCAAACAGTATACAGACGGTCAAACCAACTCTATTGACATACTGGGTACCAAGTCTGCTTTGTGTCTTTGTACGGCTTCCAATCCATTAAACGTAGTCATTCTCCAAACCATGCCTTTTTTTCGTACAACAATCGTAGTGTTTAGAACGGTGAAGTTGATACTCCGCTAATGTCGGTCTACTGAACCGCGTATAACAAGCTCCCGCTATGAACTCCAGTTTCCTTCTATCGTTCCAGAGAGGTTGACACAATGGTTTTATACTATACTCTCAAATGCCCGACACGGGCAGTCCTCCGATTAGGTCAGTGTTGTTTAAATATTCATACCCGGGTTTAGTATTTCACGTATAAACCGTTTATACTACACTAGCCGTTGAATCATTCCTTATGTTCATAGTTGTGCTCAGTCTGTATCTCCCCACATATAACTATAAGTCATTTTGTGGTAATGTTAAGCGCTATAGTGTTCGGATTATCCTTGGGTTGTCCGTAAAGGCCACGTCAAAATATTGACGCGGTCATTGTCAATAAGAGGATTTGGGAATCCCACGTCATGGCCGGCTTTTTGAAAACCTTTAGGTTTATTAAACCACGGCCTGAATGGGGAAATGTTCGAAATTACGTTGCCAAGTCACACTGAGTGAAATACGCAACGGGGATTTTACCGCATAACATACTCTCCGTATATGGCATGACTACTAAAATTCAGATATCGTATAGAAACGATAGTGAATTATTAAAATTATGACTTCATGTTTACAATTATGTCTATATTAGTACAGCATTACATATTTTATTGTAATCATTTCCCTTTTGGTACTTTGGGGGAACTTTGCACGATTTATTTATATATTTTGAGAAATAAACACACAACTTTGTTGATAGGTTTTAGGCTACACCCACCTCTTTCCTGATGTATTGGCACATTTTCTTCGCTTGATGCGGCCGGAATGTTTTTGATGTCGAAATCGCGTTTGTTCAATCTCGCAATCAAAACAAAATCGTCCCTTTTTATCGTAAAAGTCATTTACCTAATCGCCCCCTCGTCGCATTCCAATCATTTTTACAAACAAACTAAAACTCTACCTCCTCAACGGATTGTTATTGTCGTTTTTGTGTTAGAAAAACAAGAATGGGTCAGGTACAAATCAAAACTAAAATTGTGCGTGAAACTCTCATATGCAGTTCAAGCAAAGTTCACACCTCCAACAAAAGCCCCAGTCAACAATAATAACTGGGGGTTGTTTGTCTGTATTGATACGAAAATAAACGGGGAACTTTTGAACTCAGTCGCCACGTTTATTTAATAATGGAAAATTATGTTGCTTACAGACTGTCTGATGTATAAACCTGCGAGTAACTGTTAAAATATAACTTACAAAAAAAAAATTGTTTGATACGATTATCATTACACATTATTTATGAATATCAAGAAATAAGAACATCGAACTGCATCGAAAGCATTAACTGACGTATATCCGTCTTCGTTAAGTGCAGGCCAACATAATGATAATCGTTGAAAACTAGAGTATTATACCAAAAAAGAATTCTGCTCAGGTATGAGGAATGCACCACAAATTTCCTGAAATCTTGGTATATAGTATCAAAATAATGGAAAAAGGTAGAAACCCTCGCATAAGGATGTTATTCTACATTTTCGGCCTAGCACCTAATGCCTATTAATAATACTTCAACGAAAATGCTCGCTCGTTAAAATTCCATCTCGAATCCAGGCGATTATGTCTGCAGTGGAGCAAAGATGGATGGAAATCGGAACTATAAGGATATATTTTCTGTAGGCCTATATTTGTTTATGTCGACGGGTCAAATGGATCCCGCCAATCCTCAATAAACCCTCAATTTTGACTTATATATATAATAGACAGCAGTTGAGCGATTGAACCTATAATCAATTAGCCTGAACACCTGTCAACCTAGGCTATCGTGCTTTTCAACTGAAAACGGAATCAATTACAGGGGGCTGTTCTTGGAAAAGGTATATGCCCGCACCTGGACAAGTTCCAAATCCTTTGAGGTTAAAAAAAAAAGAGTATATACGAAAAGGCAAGCAGCAATCTAATTCACCGCCATAGTCAGATTAGCGCGCGCAAAAATAACCCAACGTGAAAAAAGGCGGGAATTCGACAAACATTCACATTGTACTTTTGCTTACCTCCAACACAACGCACATATTCTTTAGCAGCCGAGATAGACAGCTCTTTTGATAGGGTTGCGGTTTAGGCAGGTATTTCTTGTATAATGCCTGGCAATGCATGTTTGCTTGTTGTAGCGTGGGAAGAAATTATTGACAATATGGGTTTTAATCATCAGCTGGACTTAGTTATAGTGGGTTTTTGTGAATGCACTTTTACGGCTGGGTAAAAATATTCTGAAGGATTTAATTATGTCTGTTTACTGTTGATGTTTGTGTTTTTTCTAACCAAAAACTCACAACGTGGGCCTGTCCATGACAGTCAGTTTAGCTTGCTTATAGTGTTATTTTAATGACCCGAGCTTTTGCCACCACGTGCAAGTGACCATAGTTAACGAACGGCGACAGACCGCCAATAATGAATTGTCATTGTTTTGTCATTGTGTTGTTTTGGATCATTTCCGATGTAGACATTATGTCATGGGGGGAAAGTACTTCAGGAAACGGCCTTACCAGGGCCTTATCCAAACCCCAACTTAGAATCTGTCACCGGCTGGAATCACCATTGCTAATAAACTGCATGAACGAAGCCCCAAGACGAAGATGGGTTTGAAAAACGACCTAGATGAGTTAGACCATAATATTATAGAGCTAGAAACTAAACGCGGATTTAGCAGACGCGTATAGACCAAGAGACTACGCGTCAGTTAAATTGTAAGCGTTTCTAATTGAGCTTTATCATCGCAAATAGTCTGTTTAGTGTAAAAAAACAGGTCTGAATCACAAATTTCCAAAAAAGTAGGCGGGGTTTTGGTCAGCGTATAAGGGCTAAAGTGTTTGGATGATCATGGAGGAATGTTTTCCTTCCTCCATGGTATGATGCATAATTAATTATGAATATGCTGTTTTCCCTTATACCCTTCAATGTCACGCATGTGCATATTTGAGACAATGAGGGCGCTGAACATACCGTCGGACGCCATTTTCTGGGAACACTCACCGTTTGCTCAAACGCTCACGAGCGCTGTTTTTATGATATTTAAGTTGGGGGTGGGTATGATCAATAGCGAATTTAAAGACAATTCACCTAAGTTTACCATGGAGTTCTATATCTGTCATCTCGCATCTCCCCTCTAATCTGAGAGGCCGGGGGGGGGGGGGGGGGGGGTTGCAAGGGAAATGCGAGATCCACGACTGGGGAGGGGAGATCCGCGAGGGAAGATGTGAGATGGAATATATAGAACTCCATAATATACCATATATATATCCAAATGTTTAGGTTTTTAGGTAAAAGTAGACACTATAATCTAGTTCAATAAACGCAGTGATTTTGCTAGATGCAGCCCAGAAAATGGCGTCGTTACAGCGCCACCATGCGGCCGTGCAAACGATTTCTTTAGTGCCTTTGCTTTAATATACAAATACAAGATTATAAAAATGTATTTTTTAAATTTAAACGTCAATAGCTTGGAAATACACGCAATACAAGTTTGTTGTACATACAAAGAAGAAGATGTTCAAAATTTCTGTCAACCCCAAGTCATACCTCAACTTTCACCTAGTTTTGGAATCAGAATTCCGATTGAGCGGTTTTTGTTTACACTGAAAAAAAAAAAAAAACCATCCGCAACTATTATGCTGAATTACCCTACCCAAATCCTGGTATAGCTATGATGACTTGTACGTAGTTGTACAGGCGCATAAAATGCAGTTTTCATTACCGCGAAGTTAATCATTACTAGGTCAAGGGCCATCGCTAGGCTGGGCATCCCGGACGCCTGAAAGTACGGGTCAGTGAAAACGAGCACCGTATGACTTAAACTCAAAGCCAAAAATGGTAGTGATTATACACAAATCCTGTGACTCAACTTTGCGAAAATGACCCCCCCCCCCCTCCCCTTCCCCTCCCCTCCCCACTCCCCTCCGCACTCCCTTGAGTGGTTTGATTGAAGAAAAAAATCAACAAATGATAACAAAAAGCACGGAATTTGGCTCACAATGTTACGAGAAAGATATTTGGCTATAGGGCCGTCGCAGATTTGTCTTTAGAAGAACAAAAATACAGCTATAGGCCTATAACAAGCCATAAATATTCAAAATGACTTCAAATTGAATGCATGTTATTCTTCCTTTATTTTTAAAAAAGTTCAAAGGTCAAATATGCGATAAGTTTCTAATGACATTCTCTGACTGTGTGCTATATAAATGTTATGCTATTTATTACCAACTAAACAATTCTGTGCAACAATTTGCCAGCTTACTAACTGCTCTCTGCAAGGATTTTCAATCATACCCAAAAGATTGAAATACGGTTACCATTGGCGGATTGCTAAAATGTCTAAATTTGTTCTAGCGACAATGTAGTTTTACTTTAGCCCCCGCCAATATCCCTTTTGGACACTTTGAATTTAAGCTAGTTATGCTGCCTGCCCCAATGTACCCTCTTGCGTACAATTGTTATGGTCTGCCTTTTCTCAACCTTATGTAAACCGCGTTGTCTAAACATTAATGACAACCACATTCTAGTTTATGTAAACGTGACAACATCCATGTATCTCGTGGGCTTAACTTCAATATTTATACTATAGTCTCGACCACAATTATATCGAGTGTCACTGACATATCGTTCATATTCTTTGATGCACACGTAGTACGCATGCGGCACGGTCCAAACTCAACCCATGAAATGAATAGCGTTAGAGTTATATAGTATACCATTGTGCATTTGTATCTTTTGAAGCAGCAACAGTTTAAATAACATAAAAGTATAAAGAATGGCGCTTGACAAATAACCTGACGAACTTTTAGCCATACTGTATATTCCGATAAAATAATATTATAAAAGTTCGATTTTTAGCCAAATATCTGATTTTTTGTTATTACTTTCTTCAAGATGACAGCATGCTAGAAGGAATAATTTCACAGGGAGTTTAGAGTCGATACTATCTTCAGTTTGCATCAAGTAAGCTTTTGAACAATAATTTAGTTTGTTACTTTTTGTGGTACATGTAGTTGCAAAAAGTATACTTTCCCTTTAAACTTGACCCAAACTCTCGTTTACTTCTACTAGTACTAGTTCAATGACCGGGAAGTAGGGAAATGATTATGCCAGGTACAGCCTCAACCTAGTCCGTTGGCCTCAGGAAACAAATTATACGATCTATTGGGGTCCAAAGTGTGCTAATTTGTCCTGCCCCGTTACCTTGGAACTAGTATTCGTCAATTAAGAACGATTTTACATTATTTTGTTGGGTATTCAAATTCACCTTTGGAGGACGGCTGCATTAGTGTGTCAGAATTATAAAATCACAGATGTCAAATTTAACGGGGACAGGGAAATAATATGTTCACAAGCCCTTGCACAATAAAGAGTAAACATTGGTTATGAGATGACGTCGGTAAACGGGGAACAAACCAAAATGTTTAACATTCCAAGATGGCTTCGGAGAAAACTGTTGCACCTCCTTTTAATGTCTAAATCATTTGCATCCTTAAGTTTCAAATAAAGTGAACCAAGATGTAGGGCCTACTTATAAATATCACAAAGCCCAGGAAAGCGTAGGTGTGTTCTCAGCGGGCTCACCTCTCGGGTGAAGGACAAACTACGCCCATCTTGTCTACGACACTTTGGTCTTCCGTCACTATTTTAGTCCAATCACAAGGGAATGCCGTAGTCTTGCACGTTGTCCCAAACCATAACATCCTTTTAACTCCGAAAAGTCGCCTAAACCACTTTCAGTTTGTATACTGTAGCCTACAATATCATAAGTAACTTTGCGTTTTAGTGGAGGTTATTAAAAGTCAAGTGCAATAAAGTATGCAGAAAATGTGATTTCATTAATCGGACATAATAATAAGAACGTGACAATGATGTAAAACAAGATCGTCTTGTGCATGTTGTGCATGGAAATTCTTGTCTATTTGTGTGAAGTCTTAGTCTGCTGCATGGTTGAATATCTGGAATGTTTTTTTTTTTTTTTTTTTTTTTTTAAACCTGTAATCTCAGGTTTATTAGTGCCCCCCCCCCCCCCCCCCCCCCCCCCCCCCATTTGAAATTTCGATCTGCACACAATACCAGTTGCTATTCAGTGCCCCCTCGGCCCTTACAAGTATAATTACACCACGGTGTACATAAGATGACATCACGGTATTAAACACGGGATACCCAGGGGGAAAGGCATGCTGCAGTGACAGCAGTGATACATGACATTTTGCAATTCATTTCTGTTGATTTGTGTTTATTCGAAACA
Organism: Crossaster papposus; assembly: GCA_037893245.1. Lineage (NCBI taxonomy): Eukaryota > Metazoa > Echinodermata > Asteroidea > Velatida > Solasteridae > Crossaster > Crossaster papposus. Next base: position 359,152 of record JBAIAA010000379.1, on the reverse strand, counting down.
AACTCACTTCCGAGGAAATAACGGAAATCGTTTTTCATGGTTGCGTAACTGATGTCGATTTGATGTAAACAATTATAATCCCCTCTCGCTTGTACGTGCACAATGACTCAGCGCTCTTGAACGAGGGGCATTTTTTTAATTTTTTTATTGCCCATGGGCAAATTTACAAAAAGCATCCAAACTAGAAAAGCATCATCGGAGTTCAAATAAGCATTCAAACTAGAAAAGCATCCGAGTTTACAAAAAGCATTCGAGTTTACAAAAAGCATCCGAGTTTACAAAAAGCATCCAAATTACGAAAGCATCCAAATTACGAAAGCATCCGAATATGAGACTTTTCAGACGATAGCCCCACCAACCGGTTCTTTTCTATTGTTCTCGTCACTGGGAACAATAGAAAAGGACCGGTTGGTGGGGCGCCCGCTGTCGTCTCAAAAGTCTCCCATTAGAAAAACAGCCGAGTTTACGAAGATCATCCGAATTAGGGAAACATCCGAATTAAGAAAGCATCAAGGTCCGATCTTTTTTACACTGACTCATAAGAATGCTTATAATTTTCCGACATCGGCTGAAATCAAACCAGATTTCGGTTTAACATTACCCCAAGAATGTAAGACTGTCACATAATGCTTCGAAATACGGTCAGCTGTGATGTTCAACACAGTCAGGTTTCACCGAAAACATTTCTTGCAATGTTTCAACCACTTGACAAAAATCGCAATAAATCACTTATATACTGCACGACTGCTCCAGTCCGTATCATTCATCAAATCGTCCATCTTGAGAAGACAGACATTCCTTTCTTAGTGGCCCCACTACACCACAGCGATACCCCGAATAAGGATATCCTCTCCCTTGTGTACCACCCGGAAAGGAAACAACAAAACAACATCCCCCTTCTTGACATCCCGCACCACGAAATTCAATTAATTCCAACCAATCACTGGGCGCGGGATATACAACCGGTTTCTGGGTCGATCGCTCTGACCAATCAGGCTCCAGGATGTGTCCTGAAACTGTCCACGTGACTTTTGTTTTTAAATACATATTTCTGCTATTTTTGGACGCGACGTAATTTTAATATTACTTGGGCTTGGTTGTTGATAACATTGTGTCATGCCCATTCACGATGGCATCCCGCCAAACTGATATTAATATTCAGGAAGTACACTCGAACAAATTGTATAAATACAGCGCCACTCCAGCCCAGGAAACATCAGAACTGAGCTGGAAGCCGACAAGCGAAAAAGTCAAATATTTGGAGTCGGCAATTCTTCTCGTTAAACAAGTGTGAATTAAATTGAAGAATCAATATACTTTTGGCTATTTATCTGCCGAAGTTGTTCTGACTCACTTAGGCATATTAGGCACTAACGTTAGTCTCAAAAGGTTTGATCAAGTTACTGAAGTTTCGTACCAAAAGAAGTGTAAAAACTATAAGAAGTATGAACACCAGAAGTTTGTGGGCAAGATTTTTGCCCGTGGTGCCCCTTCTACTACTAGTTGTGGTTATGTGCTGTTCGACAGTGGAGGGAAGGGCGCTTGATATTAAGCAGGTAAGACTATCCGATTTTATGAAGTTCCGTACTTGGACACCTATTTGGGTTCTTTGGTCTTCGTAACCTCCCTTGTCATTACATTATGTACTTTTCTTCATCCTCAATTACAAAGTCTTCTCGGACGATTAATTACAAATTTGCGATTAAACCTATCTTAATGTTTCGAGCCACATTTTTTTTAAATATTGAATCTGAGGCTCGACTGCAAGAAAATAATAGTCTGACACATTGACATTCAACAGTTCACCATTTATAAAATACATTAAGGGAACACGACCAAAATGACTTCCTCCTGAATAAGGTTCATTGTCCAACATAACAAAGAACACTGCACATCTACAACAGGGGTGTATTATGTTTTATGAACAGTCGGAAATTTGACTTACTACTTTTCTTTTCTTATTTCTAGAAATCAGCTCCTGGCCGGGTGAACGTTTACGAGGCAGACGAGGTTGTGTCTGGTGTAGTCACGCTGCTTGCTGGCTTCAAACATCCGAGTAAGTGCATCCAAGATTTCTAAAGTTTGAGAAAAATGTTGACGATCGAATTAATAATAAAATAAGAAAATTTGAAGCGCTGGCTTAGAGAATTAGAGAATAAACCAGTTGGGCAAAGCTTTTATATTATGATGTAGTATGTTTGTTATCGAAATATAAACAAAGTCTTGATGTTATTATTTATATGGTACAACAGGAGCCATTTTGTAAATTATAACTGCACCCGTTGTTCCCAAACCACATACACTAATAAACTGTGTTACACAAACCTGATGTATAAATATTGCCTTAGCACTCCTTTTGATTGCATTATCTAACCCACAAAACGACCGTCAAAATCGCTCATGCCGGCGACATCAAATGGAAACTTCCGCCAGAATGGCTTCCGTATCCTAGCAACAAGTCACATGTGCAATATTGCGCATGCCAAGTGAAGATATCGAGTATACAATTCATGCCACATCGGGTCGTATAATTATAATTTATGTCAGAATACTGTTATTTCATTTTACAAGAAGTGGGATTTATCTGACAGAAGTAAATTACTTCCCCTCCTTTCAAATCGACTGATAAAAGAAACCCCAACGAGTCGAGAAAATCGACACTCCGTCACCGCACGGAGTGCCTCAAGGGGGGAGCTGGGGTGAAAAGACAGGGTCGTGTCACGGTTGAGGCACGGTGAAGGACCCCGTTTCGTTGAAAACCAAAAAAATAATACAATTCGTGGTATAGGCTGGTGATGAAATTGAGTGTCATATTATTCAGTGCGTTGTCGTGATTTTAAAGGGTGATGGGATAACTTTTGTCCTCCAAATATCTTATCTTTTAATTTATAATACAGATAGTCTCTAACAACTCTTACACTATGGCCTACTTATAATTTCCTAAGTCTTTGAAAGCATCTTTGAAAGGAAATTATTTCAGAAAAGAGTACCGAGGTTGGAAGGTCACATGATAAATATCGAACCTTATAGTACATTTCATGTTGCAGTTCAAAAATACTTGAGTCCAAGTGCTGTCAGAGGTCACAAATTTATCATTTTCCAGATCTAACATTTGTGGTTATAAACAGAAGAGTTGAATAAACAAGGGATCTTCCTGTAATTATTTTCTCGTTAACTGTAATATTACAACTGTTTTGTGATTATAGTACATAAGTATACATTGGTTCAGGAAACGGCCACAGGAAACAGGTGACAGCGAAGGCTTCCGTGTGTGATACGATGTTAACCAAACACGGAAATTGAACTTATATTCCCACGGCTATTACATGATACAGTTTCGCAATCGAGAGAACTGTCGGCCCTTTCAAAAGTGTGACTCCGTAAACTTTTGACACCGGGTTTGATTTGTCGTATAATTGAGCAAATATCTTACAGTGAGCCCTGTTTATTTTGATTGAAAAACGATAAATAAACTTTACTCTATAGGTTTATGAATAAAATGAATAAATTCTGAATAACTTTAAATTTGAGTTGTACAAATTTAAACAGTTTGTTTTGAAAAAGGAGAAAATCTAAATCAGCAATGTTAATGTTGTCCATTGTATATACACGCAGTTTGACATTATATTACATTATACCAACCGGAGTGGGTTTCCCCAAAAAAACCATAAGGAACAAAATGTCAATGACCAGATTACTTACATCTTGTGGAAATCACAGTTTAACATTACGTATCCACACAAACAATGTATCCTAAATACGAAAACAAGATAACCTATTCACATACTATTTATAAGGCTCGCATTTCCTTTTTATGATATCAAAACCACACTAACCAAACTATTACATGGCGGTAATTTTCGACACTTAGCGTATTAGTGGTAAAGTGATACTTTTACCGTATTTGTGTATTCTAATCATTTTATTTTATTCAAATGGTTACATAATATTGCACTGCCATATAATTTTTTTATTATAAACTACAGCCACATAATTTGAATGATGTTTACTTTGTCCGTAACTTAACTCTCTAGACTATTGTTACCTAACGCAGCCCCCCCCCCCCCCCCCCCGGGAAGGGGGGGGGGGGGGGGGGGGTGGTCTTGTCCGTCCCATGTTTTGCTTCATAATGGCTGGACCAGCGGTGTCCTGAAAACGTGGAATTCAAATCTGAAGTCTAAAACGTCTCCACATAATAATGGATTAACCTTATTTTCTCTGTTTTTTTATTTTGGTAGGCAAGCTGGCCACCTGCGGAATGCGACCCGCCTATCATAACGAACCAATCTGGTCTGGGACGAATAAAGTTGCCCGTGTGGTGGCTGGTGTGCAGTCCAGCAACCGCTGGCCGTGGCAGGTTGCCCTGGTCAATACGACAACCAAGGAGCCGTTCTGTGGAGGCACGTTGATCGGCCGAGAGCACATAATTACGGCGGCACACTGCCTCGATGGAAAGTAAGATTCCCCACTGTTTTCCATTTTTATTTATCCTTTTACTCTTCCTAGTATTGTTTGTGAGTCAAGATCAGGAGGTCCGAGGTTCGAATCATGCCACTGGGCATTTCTTGTGTCGTGTCCTCGGCCAAGAGACTTAACTTGTACTTGCCTCTATCCGGGAGTATAAACTGAAGAAATAGAAATGTTCAAGGCCATTCCATGCCACGTTATACCATAGAGAAAGGAACCTTTCCCTATGGTTATACTAAAGATAAGTACTAAGATGCTAACATATCTAGGGCTTTCTGGAAACAGATCGTTGAAGACTTCAATAAAGTGAAAATGTCTATTTTTTCTGTCACAGGAACCAGAACGACATTGTGGTAGTCCTAGGCGAGCACGACCGGTCGAGACCAGAGGGCACGGAGCAGCGATTTCCGATCGACTGCGTCCACATCCACCGTCGATACGTCAAAGACGTTCCTTACAACAACGACATCGCCGTGATCAAACTTAAGACGGCTCCGGGCAAAGACGTTGTCATCGACGACTTTGTGATGCCCGCCTGTTTACCAGAGAAGAACGAGTTCAAATCGGGGGATATGTGCTACGTCACCGGATGGGGTTACACAAGTAAGACCAAACATTTCGTACCCGTACTTCCCCCCCCCCCCCCGCCTCTAATTATAATATAAAAAGGGTTAATCTGATATGGGATTCCACGGTACTTTTCCACGGTGATTTTCTTTGTTTGTGCTTTGACCAATTTTAAAAAGCTCTTTGAGTTCGGTATCGTGTCAAAATGTAAGCATTTTCTCACTTGTTCCCCGTTCTCTGCAGATTTCTTCGATCTCTTGGTTGGCAAGAGACCTCAGGTTTTAAACGAAGCCCAAGTCCCGATTCTCAGCAGCGACGAGTGCAGGCAAGCCTACGGCAGTTCCATCTCCAAAAAGATGGTCTGCGCGGGTTTTCTGGAAGGGGAACGGCGAGCGGATACGTGCAAGGGGGACAGCGGTGGGCCGTTGATTTGCCAGCAGGGTGAGGTGTGGAAACTCGTCGGGGTGACTTCGTGGGGGGATAACACATTTTGCAACCCCTCTCCTACCGATGCTGTGCCAGGGGTGTACACGAGAGTTGATCGGTACAGAAGTTGGATTCAGAGTAGAATTGAAATGGACAGATGTCCTTCTAGAAGGTGATTAAAATCAACCAAAAAGCAGTAATTTAGAATATTCATTACACTCCGGGTATTTTTATAATTATTAACTAGTTATTTATAAGAAAATAATATTTATAGTTGTTTTAACAAATTATACGCCAGAATATATATTTAACGTACAGTACATGTACTAATATTTATTTATTCCATATTAAATATGGAAAACTATATTTTCTATTTATAACTAAATTATTTACTTAAATTATTTATTACATTGTAACTTAAGTTATTGGTAGCTGATGTTTGTTTTTACGTAAACATTTGTATTATTTATTGAAGTTTTACGAAAGTGTAACTTTCGAGTGTGCAATACTATATATTTAAATAATTCTAACAATGGGTCGTTGACCCAAATGTACAAATCCTTGATTGGGTCAATACATATTAAATAACACAAAACGTTTGTTTAATATGAAAGTGTGAACAGATGAAACGAAACAGTACGAAACAGTCTGTCCAGAAATAAATATACCAAAGTTATTTTAACTCGTATCCTGAATTTATTTCATATATATATAAATATATATATATATATTAATAATAATAATAAATAAAGAAATATATATAACAAATAAATAAATAATAACCAATGAAAATTGTTATCAGCTGTCACCAAAATTATGGTGATCGATTACCGTCTATACTGACGCTTTTGTTCCCACGGAACTGTTCAAGCAAACGAAATAAACCCAGTCGTTATAACGGGCCAGCATTTCATTATTTGATGTGTCAACACTTGTGGTTTGGACTGAAAGAGAACAATTTAGCTTTAGCGGTACCGGTAGCAGAGAATATTATTTTGAGCTTGCACAATTTTTCAGGTAGTTTTACGAACCAGTCACCGGAACTGGCAAAAGAAATTAACCTGTTCTTTGAACCAAGCGGACAAAAGAGCGCCGGAAGCCGTCAGACAATAGGCGGGACTCGGAGGGATTATGTGCCGTCTGTATCCTCCGTGGTTCACGGCACAGTAATTCGTTTGTCCTCGGCTAACGAATGATGAAAATGATCCCAAGGAACTTTGTTTTTAAATTGACAACGCAAGGTGAAGTGTGAGCGACGTGGTGCTGCATATACAAGGGCGCGCTGACCACGAATGATATCACAGTTTTGATGACTCTTTTTCTAAATCGAATTATGAATTTCATTTCATTCAGCAGTAGCGCCAATTGAACTTAGGACTCGCATGTGACGCCGGTTGCCAGGAGCATCAATAGCAAACATCGCCGGGCTGGGAAATTTGTTTTTTGAACGTCATATGGAATGCTCAGTTGAGTTGGATTTGTAAAAAAAATGTTTGGCAACAACCGGGGATTTTCCGTTTTGTTCATGTGTTGTTTCGTCACGGAGATTTGCTTGTTGACATCAAGTGCAGCATCAGCCAGAAATCACAGGAAATATCGTAGGAAAACAAAGGTACGTTTATATAGTTTCATTTTAAAGCTCCAGACATGCTCACGATTTGTGCCACAAAGTGAGGGATTTCGAACGATCGTTCTGTGATAAAATAACAACAGTTTTTTTTCCAGAATTTTATGAAAACAAAGTTTGGCAGGTACATTTTAAGGATTTGTTTCTTTCCTCTAAAGATGAGTCCTGAAGACGACAGCGTTGTGCCTGAAGACGACACGGTACAATCACTACAAGAAGGAGGTACTCTGCCTCCTTTGAGTTTAGGAGAAACGGAAGATGAGATTCAACAACATCTCCCAAGACGATTACCCATCGGTAAGGAATCAATGTCAATGTTTTACTTCCCCTTTCTTTTGTTTTATTTTTGGAATTTTAAATGTACTAAATGTATTGAAATTAATGTACTATTAAAATTATTAAAAACATACAAATTAGCTTTATCCCCACTACATTACACAATGGAATGCTCACCCTGAGAACATTGTAGAGATCGAAAGGCCTGATAAATTTAGGCAAGCATTGACCAAGTTTATTTTTTAGTTCGGAGTGATTTTTTTTTGAAGCCAACTCCAACTATCTATAGGGAATGTATTAACTAAATAACAAAAATAAACAACATTAATTAAAATCATCACAGTGGAAAAAAACCAACTGCATTTGTCCCGAAGTTTTGCAGATTTTACCGAGAATCTACACATTATACATTGCCAGTTATTTGTTGTGTAAGGATTGTTACAATTCCAATAGGCTGACATCGAATATTTTTTGTAGTGATTGATGGCCTTTTTGAAAATGGAAATTGTTGAAATTCTGTTGGTGCCCGACTAGTCATAGTAATTATAAAGCATTGGCGTGTCCAGGGGGGGGGCTTTGGGGGCTGAAGCCCCCCGCACGCGCGGATCCCAAAAAAAAAATGAAAGAGAAAAAAGAAGGAAAGGGGGGAAAAAAAAACGAAAGAAAAAACGAAAAAAAAAAAAAATGATTTGATTCAGCCCCCCGCAGGAAAAAATCCTGCACACGCCTCTGTAAAGGGTATGCATTCCACAAAATGAAGAACTAACTATAAGGTCCGCAAATCCGTTGAAATTTTTCGACCACAAATACTTTGTCAATAATAACAATTAAAGGTATCGAATTCATTCCTGGATATATGAGGGGTATTTTGTACACTTATCTTGTTTTGTGACTTATTTTGAAGAATCAAAAATGTTAAAAAAATTGCAACAAACAAATTGCAAACTTGTACATTTCGCACGAAAACAGTACATGTATAATTATCATAAATTATGCAATATTGTTGTTCATCTTCGTTATAAGCTTCGTTACAAATTTCAATTTCCCACCGACGTCATGAACTTTCTACGGCCTCTTAAAACAAACCAGATAAGTAAATTGAGAACATTGAGTTACAGCCTTGGATACGCTCTGAACTTCGCGAAAAAATTTTCACGCAAGATTTGCTCGGAACCATGCATGGTTGACCGAGTGACAGCGGGTTGCAAGGCCGGCCGTAAGTCCTCTCAACCCGCTGTGACGCCTGTCGCCCCGAGACATTATTAACCCTGCACGAGATGCAATAATGACAATTAAGGATTTTACCTCAATCGTGTGGGACAGGTGGGTAGCTCGTAGGTGCAAAGTGAAGGTGGTGGTTATTTGTAGATCCTGTTTCTTGGAAGATCGGATAAACTTAGAATTTCCTTTTGATTTCAATGGTCTTGGACTTAGGACAAGGATACAATGCGTACATCCTTGTCAACTCAATGGAATACAAAATTACTCACAATTTTTCTTAATGTTTTTTTTAAGATCTTCTTAAAATTAAGATCGTCTTAAGAGTCGACTTAGTTTTGGTTTTGTTGCCACTTTAAGTTGAAGTTTAACTTTATTATTTTTAAATTGTTACGGAAACACTTTGCTGAATTAGGAATGACAGTCTAAGCATCCTGTAAAATCATGGTTCCTGGTGTGCTAGCGTTTCAAGTGAAGAAGTATTTTTATATCAATTTCCAACGCTGATCGGCCAACCAGCGTTGGAAAAACCGTTAAAAATAGACCTACTGCTCCTAATTATTCAACATTTTCTTTGCAATTGATTACACACCTGTGAAGGATACAAGCCAGCTAGACTGATTCTTTGATCTTACAATTCCCCAACGTATTTTGCTCAGAGTTTCATCTTAAGTGGGGTCTGGGAACCAGACTACAGAACACGATTGTTTTTATTTGTCTAGCATCTACGAACCCAAAACGTGAAATAAGTCAGTGCAACAAATTTGTGTGTATAACCACATTGCTCCCTGGTATAATACTAACCCCCCAAATCCATCCATTTTCGAAAATTATAGCAACAGTAATGATGTACACTTCCCTTATAATTCATAATTGATGAAATAACAAAATAAAAAATGTTTTATACATGTGTAAATATTGCCAGACATTTGACATTGTTTTACAGTTGCAGGTAAAGGTTTTAAATGAAAAAAAAAAAAAGATGCACTAGCCGGGAATCGAACCCGGGCCTCCCGCGTGGCAGGCGAGAATTCTACCACTGAACCACCAGTGCTATACAAAATGTTGCGGTTTTGTTTGAACTTATTGTGTGGTATGCTAGTACGGGTATTCAACATCTAGGCTCTCCGCCCTAATTACAATGCTGCCAAACTTCTTCGTTGGCAAGCCTTAAGTATACTGGCACTTTTACCTAATTAATTCTTGCTATTTAACCTCTTGGAACAATTTGGTGTTATGAAATTTGGTCCGAAATTATAAAACGTTGGAGTCCGGCCAATTGGGCAAAAATAAATAAAAAATCGGCGGATTCTCTACTATAAAAGTAAACGTACTAGCGCACGTCTTGCTTGAAATTTGAATAAATCTCGGAAAATTCAAAGTTAACATAAGAATTTCTTTAAAGTTGATAAATTCTGATAAACCATTATTATCTATAATTACATACCCGATGAGAAGCTTATCAGGAATTTTTTTGAGGGGCATTTTCACGCCGAATTCTAACTTTGTCGGGTAGATAAACTTGCGAATTGTGTACTTTTATGAACGGGAGTGGTTAAAACTTGATAAAATTTTGTGAAATTTCCATTGAAACGTTTGCTCTAAAACGTCTAGGTAGAGCTACAAGAGAAAAATCTAACTGCGCTACGTTAGGGCCGCGCCATCTTGTAATGTTCAGCTTTTTTGGTATGACCAAACAAACTTTCGTAACATAGTCATAGTTTCAATATTCACAAATACTGAATAATTCCACATTCCTTTGCTTTTAGACCTACACATTTTGTTGCTTATAACAAGCCTAGCCTATGAACTAGGCTAAAAATATGTTTGTACACTCTGTGTTCCATGAGTAACAAAGCAATATTTCAATGCAAATAATGTTCAACCTCTCAAAGAAAGTTTAACTATTTTCCCGTCACACTAGCTGGACTTACCAAGTGCGGTCGCCGGCCCACCAACCCCTACCGTCGAATTCGTCGAGTCGTCGGCGGCTTGACTGCTGGAACACGCTGGCCCTGGCAGGCTCAGGTCATTAGGAGGAATTCCTTAGGTCAAGACGTCCACCATTGTGGAGGGACACTCATTGATAAAATGCACGTTTTGACGGCGGCTCACTGTTTTGACGGGTGCGTAAAATAAGCACATGTATTTCTCGTAGATATAGCCGTGTTTGCATTGCTGGCTTTGGCTGTGACCTCGGCCGTTGCTGTACATTTCAAAGTCCGAGGTCACAGCCAAAGCCAACAATAACATATTTGAACATAGCCTCTCTAGCTCTGTGCCTTCGCGCTCTTTTTTGAGTTTTCGCAATGCATCTTGGGTGTGGATGACAAATCAGACAATAATTACAATATAATGTGCACAAACTAATGGACTGTGAACCAGGCCGGTTCCACTTTAAATAAGGCGAACATTACCAAACACGTTCAGCGAACGTTTTCATTTCATCTCTCATTACACCATGTACATGTATATAGATTTCGAGAATTTAGTGATCATTTTTTTTATAATTCGTGCATTGGTAATTTGATTACATTAAAAAAACAAATTTTTTAGGCTTATAAGAATTAAAACATGTTTTGGAGAATCCCTTTCAAGTTTCATTATCAAGCATGTTTTGACCCTTCATTATATTGGTCAATCAGAGTCACAGGCTCAGTAACACTGACCAATCACAATCGTGTGCTCGGCGCCTGAAAAATATTACGTGGCCGTTTTCCAAACCCCAGCTTCGTCTCCTGTGGCTTGGTCATGTAGTTTGGCAACGGTAATGGAGCCACGTAAAGCCTAAGCTAAGGTTTGGGAAACGGCCCGGATAAGACATTTCAAGATTATTTTGTATAATATATTCAGATTCTGCGTAGCACTGAAGAGCATAGAAAATGTGAAAATATAAATAAAACAGTGCTAATCGGCAACAAAACCGAGCTTTCGGTGCGAATGCACCTTCTTCAGGGAGAATTTTGGCTTGTTCAATGGCTTGTTGAATTATTCGAAGTCATAATTCTTCCTGAAGAAGGTGCATTCGCACCGAAAGCTCGGTTTTATTTCCGGTGAGCACTGTTTTATTTATATTTTCACATTTTCTGAATTATTCCTAAAGTTTCAAACTGAATCTGATTTACAGCACGTTTGCTGTATTTTTACGTGATGAGCCCTGTTCAGTCAATTAAAAAAATCACACTGATGAAACTAATCTAAAGTTTTCTAAACCCCAGCTTCGTCTTTGTCTTAGGCTTCGTTCATGCAGTTTAGCAATAGGCTGGAGCCGCAGCCTGCAATATTTGTTTGTCATACATACCCATAATGCAAAGCAAATGTCAAAGAAAAAATTGTCACAAATTTAAATAACAGTCAGTCTCCAACGAGGGCGCTCTGCACAAACTTTTTTTTTGATTGAACATACATGATTTTATTTAAAAAAATTGATGTAATTAATATTTTTTTAATTAACAGGAGACGGAAATGCTTCCAGCAACAATGATGACAGTTTTATCTGCTGAATTTAAATAACAAAACTTGTCCTCACCGAGGGCGCGCTCTGGTGAAAATATCTATTTCCTAAAGAGCAATCATTTTGAGCTTTTTAAAAGTATCATTAAAAATAGCTCCTCTAGATTAGAAAATGTATACATGTATACTTTCATAGTCCACTTAATTTTTAAGGACAATCTTTAATTAAATGTAATTTGGATCTTTTTGAAAGGTATCATAAAAATGACTTCATCATCCGTCTTGGCCAGCACGACCGCTCGACCACAGAACCCCAAGAGCAAGATTTTTCCATCGGCTGCCTTGACATTCACACCAAGTACCGGGCTCTACGAGCTGGTCATGGCTTCGCCAACGACATTGCTCTCGTCACATTACGGGGGAGGATCAACGGCCACAAGGGGGTGCTGTTCAACGATCACGTGCTACCGGCTTGCCTACCGCAACGGGAAGAGTTCGAGATGAGTTCTAACTGCTGGGTGACTGGTTGGGGTTATTCAAGTAAGTACCTTGCTCATTGTGCCTCAATTTCAAGAGGTTTAGACGGGGCACAGACATTCACACTGGTACGGAAGCTTAATGTGACCATCTATGTTTCCATACTTCCTCGATAATTTGTCTTAAAGATGGAATTACTGGAATATTTAGGATGCCTTTCCCTTGTTTCCCATCTCAGAAAGACGTCTTTCCCACATATTACATCTCAGAACAAAGTCTTTTCAATATCACAAGACACATAGTTGTAGCTCTGCAAGCTGGTTTTAAACATTACTTGAGGACATGTGATAGACTTGACTGTAACACAAAATGTACACTCTTAAAATGCTTAATGCTTGTCTTCTTTGTTTTACCCTTGATCTTCAGACTTCAGTGATCTCATCTCCAGCTCCTTTCCAGACATGCTGAATGAAGCCCCCGTACCCCTCCAGCCCCAGAAGACCTGCCGCTTATTCTACGGAGCCGACATTTCCCGCAAGACGCTCTGCGCCGGCCAGGCAGGGACGCGCTCCCGCACCGACACCTGCAAGGGTGACAGCGGGGGTCCCCTGGTGTGCGAACGCTACGGGGTTTGGAAAGTCTGGGGTATTACATCGTGGGGGAAAGATTCGCTGTGTAACGAGAGATCAGTACAAGGCGCGATTCCCGGAGTGTATACCAGGGTGGATCAGTATCTGCACTGGATTGAGAGGCGGATCGAGAGGCGACGCCAAAAGCCTGTCTGCATCAACTAAAATAAGGCTTGGTTAACTTTCTGTCACTCAGGATAAACATGCAAACTTCATACTTTTAAATTAAGGATTTTTCTCCACAAGAAGATTTTTCTCCAAAGAGTTTTTCCCCCAGAGTTAGGACACTGGAATCTAGGTATTTTATCAAGGGCATTTTAGTCCAAGAATGACTGAAAACTGACAGTGATGCCTTCAGTCGTGCATGATGTCTCAATATGGGTCAATTTTGTTAATTTTATGTAGTGTATTTGAACATTTCAGGCACAAAAACCGCTAAACGCCACTTCCATCTAAAATTATTTTAACGATATCAAGTGAATGCTCTCAGTGGCGGCCTTTATCCGATAATCCAATGTGTTTTTGCTGACGCTTAGTGGCTTTTGCGCCTGAACTCTATTTATTTGTAACTGTTCTGTTTTATACTGGTTTTATCCATTTTAGATTGCTCGATTCATGGTGCTACTTTGAAAACAGCAGCTTGTAAATGATAAATAACTTGTAGTATTTATTTTTGTTCAACTCAGGACCTCAGATCGAACTCTGTGGCAACTGCCTAACCACATTTTAGAAGCCTGCAAAAGAACAGGCACTTTATACTGAAAAGCTGTCTGCAAAGGCACAAAAGGCATTCAGTGGTTTCTCCAGTTCCAAGAAATACCTTTATTGTATTTTAATATGCGTATATTATTCAAGTGTATTTATATCGTTTAATGTATTCATCGTGACCTACATATTAAAGGGTCAGTAAGGTAACTTTCTACCGAACAGAAAGTTGTTTCTTAAATGCTGCAATTTAAAAATAATTAGCCATTTCCTTGATTTTTCATTTGATATTATTTGACTACGTGTGAACAAATAAGTATTTCTGCCCTTTTGTGTTGGTTGTCAGTTTGTGTTTTGCTATTCATGTTTTTATTTGCCAATTCAAAGAATCTGTAAATAAATGATAGAAAAACAAGAAATTATTCAGTTTTTAGATTATTTAATTAGCAATAAATTGCTATTATGATTGTCGAGCTTGTGATATACAAATGTAGTCATGTAGCCATATGCCATTCAACAAATTTGGTGTCCTAATGTTTCTTAATGTCAAATCATTAATGTCGGATGATTTGGAACTCACCCTGTCATTAATGTCAATATTTTTATAAGACCACAAAGGAGTTCTTGTGCCTGTTTCTAGTCTGGAGAATTCAAAGTCACATGAATAAAACATTTGCAGCACCCTTCCCAGTGCAGCGAGATCCATCAGAACAGAAATCAGGTCAACCTGCTTCAGAGTCTGCAGTCACCCAATGCAGCAGAATCCATCTCTGGCATTGTTTAATGGGGGATTAGCTCTCATAGACTTAGACTGTGGTCTGTTAAATACATACTTGACACCCAAGAAGATGACAATACACTACAATTTCGACCGTTCTCTGCACAATTTATTGGCCGAACTCTCACAACATACTACTCGCTTTGTACAGTACTTTGTTTTAGCTGCAACGGACTACAGCCATTTGATAACACTGCCCTCTATAGACGGCGACCACGACGACCACCCTTTCTGCGTGTGCTGTCCGATGGGATTGGCGTCACATCCTCTGTTGAGTAAACAATGTAAATAAAGAAATGAGTGAAAAACAGGACACAAATCGTTTATTGACAAAGTGATAATCCAAACTGTGAATATTTTTTCCGCGAGACCAAGGCCATGTCAGAAACAAACTTTTAGCGCTACGGCTACTGTCAGCACTATGGCTATTGTCAGCATTTCCCCGTGTAGTTGTTATGGCCAAACACCTAAACAATAGCCCTAGACAAGAGATTCAGACGTGGCCTAAATGTTAAAGCTTGATCCACTCTCAAACTCGCATACTATGAATTTGTTTTCCGCGAGACCAAGGCCATGTCAGAAACAAACTTTTAGCGCAACGGCTACTGTCAGCACTACGGCTATTGTCAACGTTTCCCCGTGTAGTTGTTATGGCCAAACACCTAAACAATAGCCTTAGACAAGAGATTCAGACGTGACCTAAATATTAAAGCTTGATCCACTCTCAAACTCTTGAGGGCGCTATTGCTTCCATGCAATCAATACTTTGGCTTTAGTTGCAGCAAGTTCAAAAACCGGAAAAAAATGGTGTTTTTGCTCCGACAACGTCTAGAATGGTGATTATGTAAACATAGCAGGCTGTCATAACCGACTTTAGAATAGTCGGATCGAAAAAAACTAGGAACAAATTGGAATAATTGAAAGTTTGTCATTGCGACTCGGGCTTATTGGATTTCTACTGGAATATCCATCCTGTTACTATAGAGGGCGCTTTTGTTACTGTCCAAACGGACCCAATATTGACTGCTAACACAATGACCTACACCGTCCAGTCTGTGTGTGTGTGTAGATTGCAAGGTGTTGAATGGTGAAGATGTTTTACTCACCAATGCGACCGATCTTCATGCCAGATCGAGCCAAAGCTCTCAGGGCAGACTGAGCACCGGGACCGGGGGTCTTGGTCCTGGAGAAATAACAATAACATTTGAAGATTTAGGGATACATAGCTCAGAAAGTATGTTGCATCCTGACGCCACTTTTGTCATACGTTATTTCAATGAACGTCAGTCAGTGCAAAAATGATGACAAAAACCACCAAAACATGAATGTTAGTTAGGAATTCCTTTGAAAATGCTCTCAACTCTCTTTTGATTTTGTACACAACCAAAGAAGAAACATATGAATAATACATTCTTTTCCATAGCTCTTTCAAAAAAGTGATTATTTTTGTTATGGATTAAGCACTGTCAGGGGGAAATCTTTGCTTGAAAACCATCCCTTCTTTCCCGACCCCAGAGCCCTACCAATGCAGTAAGAAGGTTACCTTCAATTGATACCTACACTGATTTTGCATGCATGCGGTGAATTGTAAATCTCGATTGGCAAATAGTAAAATTCTGCGTAGATGCCATTTGAATGAGAAAAACAAACTTTGGATACAGCCTGTCAGTCGTTACTAGGGTTGAATTTGTGGGAGGGATGGGGGGGGGGGGGGGGGGGGGGGGGCAACTGAGGGCGCACCAATTTGTCAACGAGGGCACTGCTTTTACTTACTTGTTCCCACCAGTGGCACGTAGCTTGATGTGCAGAGCTGTGATGCCAAGCTCCTTGCAGCGAGCAGCGACGTCCTGAGCGGCCAACATGGCAGCGTAGGGAGAAGCCTCGTCACGATCAGCCTTGACCTTCATGCCTCCTGTCACACGAGAGATGGTCTCCCTACACAGGAAAATGTAAAGAATTGAACAAATTTTGCAGAGGTTCACCAAAGTAAATGAGGTTCCAAAAAGACTGCCTGTATTGCATTCGTTCATTAACGTGATTTTCAGATGCCAATTGCTTGGCACACTGCATAAATTTAGAAGCCCAAAGTTCATTTATACATTTATTTTAGCAGCATTCTGCGTACTCTGAAAAATGTTGGCAATGTACTATCCCAGTGTGTATTTTGAATTATCTTTCCTAATCTAGTTATATTATTTGTCACTAGCACTAAATAATCAAAGGTGAATTACTGCCTTACCCAGGCCTTCATTTTAATAAATCTGAGGAGAGCTGTGCATCGCTCTCCTTAAATCAAAAGGTGAATTAAGAAGAGTGATTTTAAAATCGCTCTCCTTAAATCAAAACAATGAATTAAGGAGAGTGATTTGCTCTCGCTAACAAAACGCAAGTTTAAAGGCCCTGGACTGTGGACACTATCTGTAGTTACTCAAAATGACAATCAAAGGTGTCTATGCCTTTAATAAACACATACTCAAGAAAAGGAACACAACATTCACCAGTAGTTCAACTTTTGGTTAAGAGAATGATGGCGCTTTCCCATCCAGTGACATTATATTTCTCTCTCTGTGACTTGTATGGATTAATTAAGCGCGAACACGAAAGACTAGATGACCGTTGTTGGTATAAGATAAATCTGATGTGATTTTATTTGGGGGTGCGAGGAGAGAATTGTAATCGCAAATTCTCTTGTGTAAGCAATAGCACTGCTTTCGTGTCTTTACTGTTATGACACTCGTCAGTTGCAGGGTTTTTTTTTTTTTTCTTGGTTTTTTTTTCTCTTGTTAAAATTGTAAGGAGCGCTTTTTTTTGCTTTCCTTAAAATTTTTAAGGAGCGCGGAGAAGCGC
Organism: Crossaster papposus; assembly: GCA_037893245.1. NCBI lineage: Eukaryota > Metazoa > Echinodermata > Asteroidea > Velatida > Solasteridae > Crossaster > Crossaster papposus. The sequence continues at coordinate 341,682 of JBAIAA010000379.1, read as the reverse complement.
GAGCGCAATTGCGCTCCTTTAAAATGAAGGCCTGCTTACCCATGGTGCCAAAACTGATTAAAAGTAGGGTGTTCAGGTAAAACATTATTCTTCCTCCAAAATGCTCAAACTATACACCAAATAAAAGGTCTTGATGAAAGAAATACAATGCTTTTTAAATCGAGAAAATCGGATAATTAGTTTTTGAGAAATCCTGTTTTATTTGATTAAATTCACCCCATTCGATGAAGACGGTCCCTACATACATTGTGTATATCCCTGAATGGCACCAAAACATGCCTCACACACGGCACGCGAAACGCGGAGCTCACACATACATTCGCGTAGCTGTCATGAATCTAGCTTTACAAAGTACACTTTCCGCCCGAATCTACGCACATTAGAGACTTAAAAATAACAGGTATAGTAGACAAGACAAGTAAACTTTATGTAAATGATAACTCCTACCTTGAATTTTGAGGATTTCACCTCAAAAAATTGAGTTTATTTTTACTTTTTTCGTAACTTTCGTTCTAAATTGTTTATCGGGATCGAGTAAACACTAACGTGTTCAGTACCCCTTCGGGATCAAAATGAAACCCGTTCAACTGTCACTCCGGGGTTCGGAAATCGCGGAGAGTTAAAACTCCACGATGTGTATTTTTTTTACGGGAAAATTCTGGGCCCGAACGCGTGGACGCGTGGATCGGTTTTTCTCGGGAAAAGTTGGGCGGAGCAAAAGGGCTTCATTCACAAAAAGTATAAGCTGTCGTACATCCACCCTACTGCTATTTTATGTGCATTATTCGATAGCTGAAAGTCAGGGGTTTCAAATGAAGGTTTTACTTGCAGTTTCTGACATAGAAAAGTCGTACAATTTTGGGGATAAACATTGGTTAGATTTTCGGCGCACGGACAGTCTGTGTGTGGATGTCTTCAGTCGCGGTGAGTGAACTGAACACCCTATTAAAAGCAAAGAAGCCAGTTTAGGTGACACTTTCAGTGGGCTTCCCTAAATCGACCATCAACTACAATGTTGCAACCTGACACTGGTTTGTTTTCTTCATATATCATCTCAATGAAGTTCAATCAGTGCACAAAAATTAAAAAGACATAAATCTGGGACTGACAAACATTCCCAATTTTGTAAGGAAATACTTAGACAATTTTCTCAACTCTCCATAGACTGTACACAACCAACAACATTCTTTCCTACTTTTGTTCCCCCTGGTTACCTAACGCATTCAAGCCTAACTTGATCTTGTAAGAAGTTTGCAAACTACAAGCATTTTATTTTTAGTACGACTGACCTTCCAGAGAGGTCAGTAACGTGCACAAAGGTGTCATTGAAGGAGGCAAAAATGTGAGCCACTCCGAAGACGTTCTCTCCCTCGGGGACCTGGGGCCCAAGATGCACCTGGACTTCCTCCTTCTGTACCTTGCCTTTGCGAGGAGCCATGTCTGAAATAAAAAAACCAGAGGCTCAATATCAATAAGCTTTATCCCAAATACTGCTTGATTGAGTGATGTTGCACAATAGATCATGGCATACATTTTGTTAAGGCTAAAACAAAGATAACCTCTTTTTAGAAACATGGTTGGCCACACCCATCATGCCCATTTCCTATTTTACATGATAAGTCCCAACTCAATGCTAGGGAAAGAATGTTGCAGCCTAAATGCGGACGCTGCTTTTTCTTCATATATTATCCCAATGATTGAAGGTCAATCAATGCAACAAACGTGATTTGGGCTCTTATTTTCACTTGATAATCATTCCATGCAATACTGACTTTGTTAGTGTTGCATGACATGTTAATGTTTCGTACTTTCCCCCCAAAGGGAAATGCGAGAACAATAAAACTATTGATCACCGCGGACATACGTCACAGGTCAGCGCGCCGATGAAAACAATACGCGCCGACACTGCACTGTAGCATACAAGACTGCGCGCGCGATCATCGTTTTTACCGGCGCGGTGTACGTATTATGACGCGTTTTTATGACAGTTCCCGGATGACCTTCCCGATCTATATATAGAGTCATGCACAAGATGATAAGATCACATTTTCTTCCTCCATTCTCGCGGTCGGACATCCGGGAACTTCGTTTATCTTCCCATTGTTTATGCACTTTAGCGCAAAGGGGACAATTTGAGGTTAAACGCATGTTGTTATGGACGGCTCGCCCCTTCGTGACGTCATGCCGACCGCGAGAATGAATGATGATGATCACATTTTAGGCATAGACAGTGCCACCAACAATATTGTTAAAATAAACGTTTAAATACTAGGATTATTTTAATTAATCATGTTAATGTGAAAATGTATGCGGTTCTTGGAGTTGGAAGTCATTTTCGAACTGAAAAACTAGCTTGCTTCACTTTATTTGCAACCGTATGAAATCCAGACGTCCACCTGTATATTCGAATGGCATACATTTTTCCAAATAGGAATACAAAACTACAACATAATTCTATGTAAAATTTAACTGAAAGCAAAACATGTACTATAATGAAATCGACCTTATAGAGTTCTCTATTTTATAATCGTGAAAAGTTGAGGTTGTTTTATTGAATATTTTGTGCGAATACACAGATTGCAACGGATTTTGTCTGGACTTATACCTTCGTCAGAAAGAACAGCTACCGCAAATATGAAGAGGTCGTAAAGGGTCACTATTTTAGTCTCGTTCCCAAATATAATTTTTGTTTGTTATGAACTTATCAGTTCTTTACAATTATTTGTACCTCTTTGGTAATCTATTCTTATATTTGCGTCATTTAATATTTAATTTCAATAATTTCGGGGCAAGTGATATGATGCATTTGTTTTAAAGTGGAAATGCCAGGAAAACGGCAAGTGCATACACTGATCAAGTCTATTTTTCACTTTTGGAGGCGGGGCAAAGAGTGACTGAAGGGCGGATCATAATCTCACTGGTTCTCATCATTTGTGTAGCAAATAAGCGCACCCTCAGATGAATACCAGCTTAGTAAAAAAGGAGGTCAAGTAAAGTTTACTAACCTTGATTTGCCGGAAATAGTCGAGGTCTTCCGACCTCTCCCGATCTTCACAGAGCCATGTTGTTATTGTTTAGCACAGGCAGTGTATGTGTCGGACAGCTGGTGGAGCGAATAACTTTGGAACAAAAAGACTCGCAGAAATCGTGACTGAAATGGATGGATAATCGGAATTATTGGCTCATGTGTAAGTATGGCAGTTAAGGTTTTATCGATCAAGTATTTTCTGGATGATCGACAAGAAAATAAGAGCTAACTTGGCTTAAAACATTCGAGATTTATTTCTAAATTCTACGATCATGACAATAGCTAGCGAGTTTTACGCCTAGCACACTGCACTGCAGCCATGGCATGCACATTCATTCATGGACGAGATTTTGATCACAATTAACATAAACACGGCGATTCCTCCGAGTCCATGATCATAGTAAACTGGCTTGTGTAACTAACCATGGTCTAACAGTTTAGCATGGATGTAGAAAATGGTTACAGTAATTAGCTCAGTATATAGGAATAGCCTTTGCTTTGTTCGGATAATTTTTTATTTTATTTTATAGGTCGAAGTCTCAGCCTATTTTGTTTACGGCAGCATCATCATGAGGACACCTATATAAACAAACAACAACAACAAGAAGACAATTGTGACATAACCACCATTCTTTGAATCATTTTCCCCTTGCTGCTGCTAGTGCTAGAAAATGTATATTTTGTTTCAGCCACTGTTTCAACCATTTTCATCATAGTTCTCTAAGTAATCATTAACAAATGGGGTATTAATCAATAATTAATTGTGCTGGTCTATATGCTCCATGGTTAATCGATTCCTTAATAAAAGAACCAAGGCATTTTGAAAAGGTTACTAAGGTTCAACATTTTAGATGTTTATGATGAATGTTTCAGCAATTTTAACCCCAATATGTCGGTCTTTATACCGACGTTCCAATTCTCCCTGCACCGGATTAGCTGCACTGCACAATGGACCGAGCGTGCAGCTGCCACACAGGTTGTGTTCTACGGCATAGCACAGCTGTTAAGAGGTTGAGTTGGCAATGTTTTAATTTTCCCTCTAATATCGCGCAGGTCATTTCAGACTTATAGATTTAGCCTTCTGCATCTGTTGAAGTCTGACATGGAGTACATTTATGACTGGGAGGAGCAAGACCGGTTCTCGTTTGAAGACAGCGACCGATTCGAGGAGGACTCCCTGTGCTCTTGGGTCAGCGAGGCGGAGAGCGTCAGCAACAATAACTGGAGGGGATGGAGGAAGGGAGGAGCTACGGTGGGAGGGGGCGGGGCAACACAGAGCAACCATTCCAATGAAGGTTTGTTTTTACGTAGTTCTACCAGGTTGATGTTAGTACAGTAAGTGTTCGGAACAGAGCTGTGGCAACGTTTGTTGTCAACATTTGTGACATTGTGCCACAAAATGTCTGCCGTGTCAGACATAAACAATTAGACAGGACTCATGACTGCTTGAAAATATGTGCAATGCCCCTTTAAAATCACCCTTGAGGGGTATAAGAGTTAAGATGGTTAAAAAAAAGTTTTGATTTTTGTTATCAAACTACTTTCATTTGTTTTCGTTATTAATCATTTGGTCCCAAACTAAGGTTTTACAAGCATTTCTGAATCACATCTTAGTCTCTGCAGATAAAGATAAAGAAAGACAAAACACCCCTTCTCCCCCAGACCCCCCCCCCCCCCCCCCCCCCCCACAAACAAAAAAACCAAGAAAAAACTCTGAGCCACTTCCTGTCATTTGATTAGTCTGTGGGGTCCGGTAGTTTCACAGTGGCTTGCAGAACAAAGGAAACCTCTGCAGAGACTCCACAGTGAACAAACTTAAAGGGTAAATTGGGGCCATGAGTCAGAATCTGAATAAACTGAAGTAATTTTGCTGAATGCTAGTGAAGCAATGAGTAGTTTACAAGCCATAACTTATAATTCGAGCGATTCACATTACCTAGAAGCTGCCGTTGGAGGCGCAAATCCTGCTATACACGCAGTGCATCATGGGGGAAAGTCGGCATCAGTTTGAAAAACGGTATTCATTTTGCATGAACTCATCAGTTTTTACGTCTTTTTGGACGCGCACGATTAAAGTTCCAATTTTTTTCTGCAAATAACAATGTTTTAATCAACGACGCTTCGGGATACATTTATGTTTGTGTTGTACCTCGCGTGAACAATGAAGAATAGATATTTCACTACAGTATGATATACGGAGGAAGTCGACCGTAAAGTTTAAAAGTTGCTCTTTTGAGTCGAACGCTTGGTGGCGCACTGCATTGTGAATCGCCCGAATTGAATTGTAATTGACATTCTTCAATTAAATATTAAATACCTTACATTGAGTAAAGATTTTTAACATGTGACAATTAGACAATGCCTATTTCATGTGCTATAATTGAAGGTATAATATACAACATTAATGAAGATAATTTTTTTTTTTAAATCCGAATAATTCGGTTGTAAAATTTGTCGATATGTGCAAATAGTGTATCCTACCTTTAACCATCGTTGAAAACAAAAAGTGACTGTCCCTGACCTCAGGATGCTCTTAGTCCAGATTTGTCATGATTCATGACCTAATATTACACATTAATCGTAATGTTAGCAACTTAGTCTGTTTCTTTGTTCTTTTGTTATTATGTTCTCGATCAAATTGAAAACCCACGTTTTTGGATTGTTGCCAATTTAATTGCCATCACAATGGAAAACAAAGTGAACAGGACAGATTTCTTCAGAAAATCACTGCTCGTGTTTAATTACATTCTTTACTTAGGTTTAGATCAGTTATTAGAAACCTCTTTAATTAACATTCTTTGATTTTCTTCAATTTTAATCTGTTAATATTAACTGAGCAAGACATTTTAATTTGAACAGCACGTTAACCTTGTATGTTCCTTTGTCCCTCTGACCATGTGGGTGTTATTACATGGGAGATTGAGCCATTCAATAAGATGACTCATAAACTCGGTTAAATCCACTGACATTGAAATCAAAATTCTGACAAGAGATTTCTCAGAAATGATATATATTACACAAAAGCAGGTTTACATACTACTTAGATCCTTAATCGCTTCGTTTTCCAACTTTGAGTTAAAAAGGTGGCCTACTTATAATACAATTTGTGTTTGTTTGAAATTTGTGCCCTGTGATACAAAGAAAATGAAGGTCGCATTGTAATAGTGATTGGACTGTGCAAGTCTAAATGACTCACCCAAATTTAAAACCGCAACACGCATGAAGATGGCAAAAAGAGCCGAAATGCGTCTTTGACTTTATGAGGGAATGCCAGGCAGGGAATGTAAATGTGGTTATTGACTGTTCAAAGAAACCTGTGATTCACATACTGTACAAATTGTGTATCACAGTGACAGGTACAGACTGAATAGAGTTGGTTGTGGTTTAATCATGGAGGAATAAGAAGGTTCCTTCTTATTCCTCCATGGTTTAATTAAACCACATACGTGATAAATTCAATACAACAAAATACAGATACATGTAGATAGCACAACTTGGCAGAATTTCTTATATAATTTACACCATACAAAATACCTGTCGTCCCCCCCTCCCCATTTTGTTTATATAAATTAAGAAACAAAAGGGAAATTTGTTAAATATTTTTTTTGTAAGCAACAGTTCCCATCTAGATTTTTAGCTTTGGAAAAAGCTAAATCTTCACTTTAGAAAATGCCACCAAAGAACGTGCCAGTAAATTCACACATTTTTAAGAATTTCTGACACAGATGCAAAGAAAGTCACAGGTAATCTAAATCATGGGTCAGGAATTGTTTTACTAGAAAAAAGCCATAGGCCTACATAACGCGACGTAATGTGTCCTCGTACAGTATTACTAAAAAATTAATCGATTAGGCAAGTGTTTGTATATTTTTGTTACCCGATTGTTTTCACAGTGAACATATCCTTGTTATTCTAGGGAGACCTGGTTTTTACTGTTATTGGGTCAGTCGTAACATCAAATTACAACCATAATGAAGGGGAAAACTTACTAGGTTGACTTTGTCATGGTTGAACAAAGAAATTACCTTGCATGTAGTGCAAATCCAGCTGTTACAATCAATTCAAATGATATCGTTTTAACCCCTAAACCTTATGAATTATTGCCATGATGTTTACTCTGGCCTTATCAATGTCACAAATCCCAGAGTTACTAAAAACCAAAGTGACGCGCTGTCAAGACCGGAATGTGCAAAAAGGAACGATTGTCCTAATAAGGTCTGTTTACTGATAACCTTCAGATTTCTACTGACATCGTCAATGTTGCAGTTATCAAACAGTTTTATTACGGAACAAATTACAAATTTCTTACTTATTTTAAAGTAAATAATGATTCTAGGCATCCAGCAAAATGATTGCGCTAAATATCCTGTAATTGTTCCGAAAGGCGATCGCGAAAAAACCAAGAAAAACAAGAAAAACAAGAACAACTGCCCCACGCCGGTTGAAAACGAATTCTGTTTTTCTTGATTTGTTTTTGGCATCCATGTTCAGCTAAATTTACAGAGCTAGTACTATAATAATAAAGCAGCAAAAATAATGCTTTGCTAAAACTGGTAGAGTACCTGTTAATAGCAGTATACATGTACATCAAATTAACCTTAACCCCATAGAGTTAACCTTGTATACTGTATGTTACCAGAACAACCAAGGACAAACAGACAAAGAAACTGTTGTCTGAGGATTCCAATGAGATTTGTGTTCTTTTTTGTGTTTTGTTCCTTGGTCAATAGCATACAGTATTACAGAGTATCTAAACCTAATTTGTCACTTTATTATTCTCATGTTGTGTCAAGTAAATAAAAGCCATCGAAATTCACTTTAGGCCGTCAGAAAGACGCAAGATTCTAAAAGAGAACATAATGGTGTTTATCGTTTTGGAAATAAACTCTCAATGTGTACACTTTTTCATTAAAATGTCTCTTAAAAAAATATGAATCTGAATTTTTTGTTTCAAATTTGTAAATCAAGGAATTACAATGGTACAATGTAGTAGGGTAGGTAGTACTTGGACCCATTGTCTTCTTATCAAAGTCGCCGATTTGTTGTGAGACAGATAACTTGGTCGGTGTCAATGTTTATTTGGCAATGTCAGTTCTGAGGAAAGCAGATCAGATTTTATTTTTTACATATCTGGATGATTGTTTTTTGTGACCTGACCTGCTATTAAAGCTGACCCAGAAGTCTAGGTCAGTTGTTTATTCCTGCAGGGACCTTACTCTTAGCATCTGGTATCACAACATACTCACATAATTCATACCCCCCCCCCCCCCCCCCTCCCCCCTTTAAATACTGATTCTATCATGTGTGCTTTTGTGTATTTCTTGAGAAACATGAAATAGCTATTAAGTTGTACATCATCATGTTTTTGAAATGCTTCATTACGTGCACTGTATGCCTTTTTTACTGTACAATATGTCTGTATTTTCACATACATACGTCAATGTACATCCATACACATGTACAATGTATGGGTGTACATGGACATCAATGTTGACGTACATGTACCGGTACATGATGTACATGGAGTATATGTTTACATGAAGGTTTTATCATAATGCATGCATTGTTAACTTTAAAGACAGAAGGCACAGGAAAACCTTTGAACCTTGATCGTCAGAGCCCCAAGCTACATATCACTGGCAATATGGCATTGCAATTAACCCAGCCCCATGGCATCTATTTAGCCTTGCACTGTATCCGAAAACAAGTACAAAGACATGAAATTCATCCAAATTAAATGGCTAGCCTTGACTGTGAGTCTGGCAGCTTGGTCTCAGACAAAGATATATCAGCAAAAGAAGCCTGGGTGCTACATTCTGTTTATGATCACTCACCCATAAGTCCAATTTTCTACCTCTCTGGTTTTCAGCCAATTTATGCCATCAATCCATTTTTTTGTGGTAACAAGTCATTCAGTGTATAGATTTCTATTTCCTACCAGTACTGTTTAGTTGTGAATTAATAATTTGTTATTGCCCATGGCATGTTGTTATTTTATTACATACATCATGTGGTAATCCCGCCTTTGTTCTGACGATATCTGATGATATTGCAAATGTCATCAATATAATTGGGACCGAAATTTAATAAATAACAATGAGGCTGCATCATGATTATTCATGTGAAATTAATCAAGTAAAGGTTAGAATTAAATCGAAAGTGATATTTTGGATTTCTTTAAAACAACCACAACAAATAAACAAAACAAATGTTGGCAAAAACTCGCTGTAAATATAGTCTTTACTATAGCATATGTTCTGTGTTATAATACTTAAAATTACCCATCCAGACGGCAATATTTCATTGATTCTCAGATCAGTTAACCCATTTGTCTCAAAACTTTCTGCTTGACATCATAAATTCGCATGAAGGGATTTCTTAGGTGACATACATAAATTTAGCCATAGACTTTGTTCCCAGTCCCACACTGCACTGAATTCAGCACCTACCTTTTCAGACTACACGTAATTTGTTTATCGGATGACCCATTTTTTGACTCCCACAAGTCTTCTCGAGACATAACGTAGCCATGATCTTGATGAACAAAGCTGTCTGCTGTCGTCAAGGGAAGGAAGTAATTTTATCTCTCATTCCATTCCAGGCGCCCGCGGTTTGAGTCTGAATTTAGTCCAATTTGGGGGTTTATTCTAAAATTGGTATTCATGTGTCACCATGATGTTTAGAATTTGCTCAGTCACTGTAAAATATATATTTTTTGAATTGGATGAATGTACATGAATGGTGGATACCTACATGTACCTGTACTTATTTTGTTATCCACATTATCAAACGTTGTACTCTTACTTGTTGTTGTTGTTGCAAAGTCAGCTGTTACTAGTGTTCCTTACCATCTTTGTTGGGCTGTTGTTGATTGTCAAGGTTGCCCCACAACTTGACCCCAGACGCTCTTGATTTAATAGTTGACCTGACCTTTACCCCAGCTGAGACTAGCTACCCTAGTCATGCATGCTGTGTAAAGAGTAAATAGGATTATAATGGCCATCAAGGTCTAGATGTTGAGATCACACTTTAGTAAGTGTACACATACATAAACTTGCAACAACTCTGACACTCAAAAAGTCATCCTTGAGGAAACTCAAACAGTAATATCAAAAACTGCCCAATCAACATATCACAATAATTTTTTTCTAGTGTTGCTGATTTTCCCCCCTTGATAATACAGCATTTGCAAACATCAACAAACAAAACTACTGAATTATTATGAAATATCATACTTGACTGTAAAAGAATAACAGTCTCAAGCATCCTGTGAAATCACGGCACCTGATGTAATGTGGTTGTCAAGAAATATAGAATTTTATATTTTCAAACTCTGCCCCCAATTCATTGAATTTTTGATGTGATATCTCTCTTGTACTTTGGAGCATTTTTAACATAATGCAATCCAAAAACCTTGAACTGAACTAAATACTAAGTTGCTTTAGCCTTGTCTTCAGAATACATGTCAAAAATGTTAAATGAGTAGATTGGTTGATACTTTTTTTCATAACAAACAAGCAATAGTTGTTTTTTTCTCGAATCATGACAATAATTTCAAAGGACATTTTGTACACTTGTAATCAGACCGACAGATTTGGTGTTAGTTAAGATATCCTCAATAATTTGGACTTGCATTTCTGATACAAAAATTGTAACATAATAATTTATTCTTTAAAAACATATTACATTTCTGATCCTCATCAAGGATTAACCAATAATATCTCTTTCATTTGATGTTCTTTCAAAAAGGAAAATGTAACTTTAAAAAAAAAAAAAAAAAAAGCAAAGTGCGACAGAAAACATTATATTTCCTGTGTCTGAATCTCCGCTGGTGGGCTCCTATTACATTACCAGTTGACAGGCGGATACCGGTTTTTACTGTGGTCAGGTACCAGGCAAAGATACCGGACAAGTTAGACCTATTTCCTCATACCAAATCCAAGAAAAAAAAACAGAAAAAAAAAATGATGTGATGCATAAAGTGTGCAATATCATTTCATTAAAGAAAGATAAAATGTGGTTATTTGTGTTTAGATGATCAGAAGGAAAAATATATATAATATTCTGAAGTTTGAAATTAATTTTGTAATTAAAATGAGTAAAATTTAAAGGTAGGATACACCATTTGCAAATATAGAAAACTGTTACTACTAAATTATTAAGAAATTTCCCACTGGTACTTATTTGAAAGTAAATAATGATCATAGGCACCCAGCAAAATAATTTTTCCTTTTTTATAGACAACACCATTGCGTTCACAGTGCTTATAAAATTCTGTTTTTGGTTTTGTTTTTCTTGTGTTTTTTTCCGCTACAGTCATACAGCTAGTTGAGCTCTCGGCCAAAACGGTTGCCCTCAACTTTCCCTTCGAGGTCGTGGAGCACATCTACCCACCTGTCCCAGAGAATCTACAGTTGCGCATCGCGTTCTGGAGCTTCCCTGAGAATGAAGAGGATATTAGGTAGGTTGAAAAGATCTGTGTGGGTGGGATCCTTGTGAATATTCATACCTTGTATTCATTTTATGCAGATTGTATTCCTGCCCGACCAATGGAGGTCCTTGTATTTCAAACAAGGAAGAACAAAGTAGTTTATATATAAATATTTATACATGTACCGGTACCTTTCATTTATGAAGGTTGTATTCCTCCTTGGCTTGCAGATAAATACAGAAGAGAGATTGGTCAAGAGCAAAGCAGTCTCTTTATGAATATTCATATCTTGTAGTCATGTGCAGATTGTATTCCTGTTTGACCAATGGCAGTCCAGATGAATACCAAAAGATGAACTTGGTGAAAAGTAAAGCAGTCTTCTAATGAATATTCATATCTTTTATTCATTTATGCAGATTGTATTCCTGCCTGGCCAATGGCAGCCCGGATGAATACCAGAAGGGAGAGCACATGGTCAAAAGCAAGGCCGTGAAGGATGCTTTACAGATAGGTTTCCACCTGAGCGGTACGGTAGTCCCCACCCAGGGTATGACGCAGCAAGGGACGTTCAACGTCGCGATCACCTTTGACCGTCGTCGCATATCCTCTTGCTCGTGCACGTGTTCGTCGGCCAGCAAGTGGTGCAGTCACGTCGTTGCGCTCTGCCTGTTCCGTATCGTGCACCCTTCTCTAGTCTGCCTGAGGGCGCCAGTCTCAGAGTCATTGTCAAGACTGCACCGGGACCAGCTGCAGAAGTTCTCGCAGTATTTGATCAGCGAACTGCCTCGGCAGGTAAACAAAAAAAGATTTTGTAGTTATGGGCCCGGCTCCTATAAAAGAACAAAATCCACTTTTAAATTATTGGACTTATCAAACTAGCTTTCGACATAAAAAAACAACAGGTATGTTGTAGATAAAGGGCAGGGTTTAGATTTTTCTCGTGAGAAATGTTGGGGTATAAAAATGATGACGTAAAACGGCAAAACAAAATACAAAATGTTGATCACCGCAACACACAGTGCACACAGAAAACTGCGTTGATTTGCAAGACACCAACTTTTTTCTACAACAAGAAATTGTTTTTTTTTTTTTTTTAATGGAGTATTACAGTTGAAAGAAGTATACTTTACGTTGACAAATTCATTTTAAAAAGAGAAAAAAATGCCCTTGACTTGAATTGGACCAACATTAAAGCATCTGTAACTACGGTACATTAGAATGATTGCCATATATATGGAGTATTATTAGCCTAAAACTTGTTACATATTTGACATTGTAATCTAACTATCTGACTTGCCAGATATTACCGACCGCTCAGCGCCTCTTGGATGAGTTGCTGTCCTCCCAAGCTAACACTATCAACATGGTCTGCGGAGCCCCGGACCCCACGGCTGGGCCCTCAGCCTCCGAGCAGACGCGATGGTTTCTAGACGACGCTGTCATGCATGAGAACATCAAGAAGACATTGATACGATTCACAGGACCCACGCCTATTGTATTCAGGTAAAAAAAAAGGGGCAGGGGTGTTTGGGGATAAAAGCAAATCTATTACTTGATTAAAAAACTTCCATTGAATACTGTTGTGATTTTTGATAGCATGTGATTTACCTTCAGTAGTGTTTGTGTTCATAGGCAAGACACTTTACCAAAGAAATGCACAGATTGTGTCTTTTTGTGCGTTGAAGCTGTGGGCTGAATTGTGTTCCCCATAGGAACACTAGCGAAAGGCTGGACTCGGGACATTTCTTCATATTTGTGCTGTCAAACCATAGTAGGGTTAATCAGCGCCAGTTGTGGGTGATTGAGGAACGAAATGCCTGTCCTCGCATCTTGAAACCAAACCTTCATCGTTTCTTTCTTCTTGCCTCCAGTGATGTCACCTCCTTGTATCTGTCATCGAACTCTCCGCAAGCAGCCGCCGAGTGGACCAACCTCCTGAGACCGCTGAGAGGCCGGGAGCCGGAAGGCATCTGGAATCTTCTTTCGATCGTCCGCGAGATGTGTCGGAGACGAGACAACAACGCCATCAGTCTCCTCAAGATACTGACAGAGGAATGCATCATCTGTGATCAGGTACCCAAATTTGACATTTTTTTTTGTTTTTTGTTGTTTGCAGCATCCATTTGTTTAGTTTATTGATCAAAACAGATGTACCATTTCTTGATCGGAGTAGATCTGCTTGACTTTCTGATCGGGATGATAATATTTTAAAATTTAATCGAGTTTCTGATTTTTGTTTTCTTCTCGTCTTTCAGATTGTTGTCTGGTGGTTCAGCACTAGAACCTCCGCCCTCCATTCTCACCATGGCAACCACGGTCACCGTGCCAACAGCAACAGCACCACGGCCGTCGCGCAGCACGCCTGCGCCAGCATGTGCGATGAGATCGTCTCGCTCTGGAGGCTAGTGGCTCTCAACCCCGCCATCACCCCTACCGAGAAGGGTGACCTACAGGATGAGTTACGCAAGTGGCACCTCCAGGTCATCGAGAAAGTGCGCAAGGGACGGGGGCCCAACTTTGCCAACACAGTAGGCAATGTGACGAACGTGCGGCGCGTGGACATTGAGGTTTTCCAAGGGTTCAAGCCTGCGATTGAGGCCTGCCTCATGGACTGGCACGATTACCCGATTGAAGGGGTGACCTACACCGACCCACGGAAAGACAGGGTTGAAGCTGCAAAAAACACCTCCGGTAAAAGAACTACCTCCCATCACACCCAACCTAGTCGACCGATCCAGCCGAATCTACCAATCAGGACAGAGGAAACTGGCTGTACCACCGTAACAGAGGTAGATCCCCAGCTGAGGGACGTTCCAAAGAGTTCGGGCAATGAGCTGCACCGACTGAGCTCGTTGGAGTCTAGCTCCAGCAGTAGCAGCTCAGGTGTGGACGACCAACGTGTGCTAAGCTCGAGTCGATCCGAAGACACGGATTCTGATTTTCAGGGTATGGAATGCACCTGCCCCGAGGAAAATGGTGCAGAGAGCGGGTCTACCCTGTTACATACCGGCCAATCGGGGGCGGGGCACGCACCTGCTGCAGCGGCTGAGAGCAGAGACGGCAAGGCCGGGGGCAAACGCACGGCAAAACTAAAACATTTACAGTGCAGCGAGTCGGTGTTGGTGGACTCGGCTGACGTTTGTCAGGAGCCGCAGCCCAAAAGCCTGCAGCCGGACTCGGGTTCCCTCCTGGATGCCAGGAATCCTAGCAACCAGGAGGTCAAAGGTGACAAGACCGAGCGACAGAATTCAGGGGACGAGTACCAGGTGTATTTCTATGACACCAAGGCCAAACTGACGGAACAGACGCCCAAAAAGAAGAGCGATGCGCCAAATCCGTTTGCCAGTATAAAAAAGATGGAGGATCAAATTGAGGTAAGGGGAAACAATGCCAACTTTTGAACAATGTATTATTATTTTTCTTCCCACGTATCTGTCACCGTGAGCTGTGAACTGAAAAGATGAAGACTTCATCTGTGACAAAATCTGTCAAGCTCTTAATCTGTATAGAACCAGTGTCAAATATTTGTTTGCCATTTTGTCCTATAACAACAGTTTTACACTAATATCTGGCCTTTGCCCTCTTGTCCTTTTACTTTTTTTAACTCTGACCTTTTGACCTTTGACCCTTACAGATCATGTTCTCCCGTGCGGAGGCTTTGCATGCCCACGGCTACACCAGGCACGCCTGTAAGCTTGCGATCGAACTGGCCGATGAGATGCTGTTTAACCCTCCTGAGCTAGACCACCCTCCGCCCAATAACCTGTCCAACAGGGTAGGGACAAAAGTTTTTCTGCGTTTTCAATTTGTACTGTTCCCATTGTAAGTTAGTGCCTAAATAATACCCAATCTTCTCTTCCAGTGGGCTGAGAGAAATTACTCCTAAGAATTGAAAGAAATGTGGAAAAGAAGTTCAGGGGCCAATTTCATATAGCTGCTAAGCACTAACAAATTTGCTCAAAGAAGATACATATTTTATAAAATACAACCCAAAAAAGAATCCCAAGGGAAACTGTCAAGATGCAGTTAAACTATTTTTAAAAATTGACTGAAGTGAATTGAACCAGCGACCATCAGATTGCCGTTCCAGTAATCTTACCAACTGAGCTATCAAGCCCTGTTTTTTTAATTTTTATTAGGCACGCAAGAAGCACATTCATCAACAGAGCACCCTGTCTACTATGACTCTAGCCAAGGCGGCGTTTCTGTGCAGTGTGCTTTCGGAGCAGCCGGATTGTCACCATCTGGCGTTCAGGATCGGCATGTTTGGATTAGAGTTGCCACGGCAACCGGCATCCACAAAGGCCCTGGAGGTATTTAGCTTTGTCATGTTAATCTGTCTGGCTTTATCTGTTTTCCATAAGCAAGGCACTTTGTATGTAGCTTCAATGTAATTTCGTTACATAGGGACTGACATATAGTCCCGCGGTACAGATAGGTATGTTTATTTGTTTGTTGTGTAGCTTTGTTTCCACTGTCCATAAGCAAGACATTTTACCTATAGTTTCAATTTGCTTTCCTCCACACACAAAACAACAACATTTGTTTGGATAAACCTTATGTATTATGTGCACTAATAACTCTTTGGTCGTCTACTTGTTTATTCACATACATTGTTAATTCAAATTCTGGTCACCTAATTTATTGTTTTAAAATTTCATTTGCAGGTGAAACTAGCAAACCAGGAGTCTGATTTGGTAGCCCTCTTGAAGCGCCTGCCCCTCACGCTGACCGAGGTGACGACAATACGTCAGTTGGCACAGGATTTGCACGAGGGCGCCCTTGTGCTGAGAAGCGCAGCCTTGCTGGCTCTCTTCATATTTGATGCACTTTGCCTTCCAGGTAAACGACGTACAAAAGAAAGTTAAAACAAATCTAAAACTGACCAAATGAGAATATTAGTAGCATGTCTGAATATTTGCAGCACCATAACATGCATTTGTTGGTCTTGGGTTCAACCCCAACCTTTAGTTTACAATTATTTGTTTGTTACCTGTTTCAGGCCAGTCCTCGTCCCTGAGCCGTTCCCACACTCGTTCGGTCTCCTCCCGCGATCGTCTCCCGACGGATGAGAAGGTCGGCTTCGACGCGGCTGCGGCGGCCCTAGCCGTCAAGAGCAACGTGTCAGAGTCTGAGCATCCACTGCTCTGCGAAGGAATCAGGAGGCAGAAGGGAGAGCTGAGCACCACGCTGCTGGTGCACTACAAAGACGACCAGAACAAGCTCAGAAAGGTGCGTACAGACTATACAAGCATGAGGTTGCGGGTTCAAACCCCGCTTTTATCAATTTTGTCCATATGCATCGAGTCAGTTTGCCTTTGCAATTCGTTCAAAATTAGTTAGCGTGCGAGGAAGAAACAAATATTTGTCTTTATTTGGCCTCATAATGTTTTCTTCAGAAAATGGATATCTGACATTATTTGTTGCTCCTATATTTTCATTGTAGATTCTTGATGCTTTGCTGGATAAGCAAGGACCAAAGACTCAGCGATCTTCACAACCCATCCCACAATCCTCGGTGTGTTCCCCACAAGACAGTCACCATAATAACGCGGGCGAAGGGCAACAGAATGCCTCTGATCAGCGGCGTAGCCCGAGCCGTAGTCCCCAAGACGAAGCCGGTGATAAATCCCCATCGGCTGACGCAGCCGTGTCGAAGCTGACGCACGCTGTCGCGTCTTGTAACGTCCGTCCCGACGTCAGCCCCTCCCGGCCCCGGAACCCCACCCCCGAGACCCCCAGCATCGCAAGCTGCATCCAGCACCTAAACGCGCGCAAGTCTGTGTCGCCTGAGCAACCACCTGCATCGTCTTCATCATCATTGTCGTCACAGCAACCTGCTCGGCTGCTTCCTTCCTCCGCATCCCCGTCTCAGCCAGGAAGGACACCTTCCGACGTCGTTGCCACCGGTTGGAACGAGGACCCAGGGTCGTGTTCGAGGATAATCTCCGTTGGTCCGGACATTGACCAGTGGAGGCAGGCTCAGGCTAGGATCAGCGGCGGGAGAAGTAACTACATGTGCTGGGGGAAAATCTTTGGCAAGAACCCTAAAAGGAGTAAAGGTAGGCCCAGGACCATCCCGATGGAACGAGACAACTTTAATAAACTAGTGCTTTTTCACTCCCCACCTATTTCCATTCCCAACAAGGATTCATTAGGTCATTTTAAACCAGAACTGCGGCCATGTCCATTGAAAGCATGTTTCATTGTCAATAACTTTAGCCCTAGCCACTAGATTTTGATGTGACTTACTCATGAGATGACCTTGCAATGATGTTGAACAAATTTAACCCAAACAACTTCAGTACTTCACTCAAGAATTTGTTCATTATAATTATCAACATTCAAATATTCTGAGCAAATACCAGTTTGTGATTTTTGCTTTTTACGAAATCTCACAGCAAATTGTGATAATTTTTTTCCAAACTCATTCTCCAGGGATGGCTGCCATTGACAGTAGCGCACCAGAGACCACTTCCAGTGATAACTCCCCCACCATGGGCCGCCGTGTGCCCCCGGGGGGTTGGGGACGCTACCACGGGCCTGGTAGCGACAGTGGCAGCAGCGGCAATTCCAGCGATTCCATTAGCTCCAACAGTTCAGCCGAGAGAGGGGCGTCGGGTGCTAGACCCAAGATTCGAGAAGTGGAAGGGTAAGTGTTGTCGATTAAAAAAAACTACATGTAAACAAATGTTTATTTGTCTTATCCTTACTGCAGAAACAGTACTTTATTTTGCAGTACATTTTTGCAAAACATTTACAAGTTTTTCATTAACAAGAACCATCTGTTTATATTAAAAAATCCTAAAACCAGCAATAAACCTTATAAGTACCAGTTCTTGAAAATATACTACGCCCCGAAATATTATTTTTCTTCAGGATTGACAAAAAAACAAAAACATATTGCACTCGACATTTATTTGCACAAATAAAACACCAAAATCTCTTTATCTACTTTAGATGGTTGATATATTTGGGTGAAATAATCAGTATATTTGTTGAAACAGCCCGATGCCTCCATCACCATGGATACGACCTGGGCCGCCGTCAGCATATGATACACAGGGAGCAGATTCTAGGAGCTCCACGCCGAATTCCAAAGCAGTCAGGTATTAAATTAAACAAGCCCAATACCGAAATAGTAGCTGACAATCCCGAATGACGACTCAAACCCGGGAGCCAAGGACGATGTTCGGTATAGCCGGATGTTCAGTATAGCGGTTAATGCCAGTACCTATTTATATGAAGGAGGCAAGTGTGGGTAAAGCGGCTTGCCCAGGGACACTACAGTCGGCCAGGGGCTGGATTTGAATCACTGACCCCCTCTGATCACATGTCATAAACCCTAGCTTTACACACGTGTGTATACTTTTCATATTGCTTCATATTTTCCTGGTCATTGTATTGACACCAACAGAAAGGGAGTCAAAAAAGGCACTCGTAGCGACACATCCCCTTCCATCCCCAACCAGCCCAGCGAAGCCTCGGCGCATTTCTTCTTCGAACTCGCCCGGACCGTGCTTACGAAGGCCGGCGGGTCCAGCAGCACATCTCTCTTCACGCAGCCGGCGGCTAACGCCAACCACTCGGGACCGCACCGCGGCTTACATCTCTGCGCGTTTGAGATTGGCCTGTATGCGTTGTGGTTACACAATGCCGTCACTCCAAACTGGCTGTCCCGGACCTACTCATCTCATGTATCGTGGATCACAGGTGAGTATGGGGAGAATGCACAATTAAACAGGCATTAACTTGAGGTTCACTTTGAAAGTTTACCGAGGTTTTACAAGGTTTTACAAGTCACCTTGAGGTTCAACTTTGGATCGTTCCTTTAAATCTAAATCCCTTTTTTCTTTATCCTACCACCTCCAGGTCAAGCCATGGAGATCGGCAGTGCGGCCATCGGTGTGCTCGTGAATACCTGGGAAGGTCACCTGACCCCTACCGAGGCCGCCTCATTGGCCGATAAGGCCTCACGAGGTTTAGATCCTAACATGGTCGGTACGGCTGCCGAGCTCGCGTTGTCCTGCCTCAGACACGCGCACGCTCTAAACCCGACCGAGGTGAACAGAGCTCTAACCCAGGTGAGCTGAGAAATTTACTAAGCTCAAAAATGTGCTAAGCACAGAAATTTGTTAATAACAGAAAATTGCTCAGCATACATAATATTTGCTTATTAACCCGAACTCCCTCACCATTGTTATTGAACAATACAATTCCTTCAAAATCCTCCAACTTCCTTTGTTGTGTAGGGAGTTAGGGTTAAAAACAGTTTACCATTGGAAATTTCAACCAGTTAAAAATGTTCAACAAATAAAAATGTTCATGTTTGCAGTGCAAAGAACAAGACTACCAGATGTTGGCCAATGCTTGTCTGGCAGTGGAGAGTGCAGCGAAGGGAGGTGACGTGTACCCAGATGTTCTCTTCAATGTTGCCCGTCAGTGGGAGTGGCTTTACGATAACATGGGAGGAGCAACTAACAATCGTCGAGCCCGACCGAGCGAGAGTGCCGAAGCCCACCAGGCTGCCGGGCACAATGCCTCACCGACGACTGAGAGTGGTCAGATTGTACCGTATTCAGTCGCCGTGAGCGTGGCCCCGAATGCAGCGATGGTCAGCCCCTTGTTGTTACCCTATGGAGTAGCGCGGGTACCAGCCCAGGCCGTACAGGTACCTCTCGTGTACCACCCTGGCTGTCCGGAGTACATCCAAGTTGACCCGTCGTTCCTCCCGAGGTTACCAGGAACATTCCAAGGCTACCCTGCATTACCACATGGTCGTCACGGGACACCAGACCACAGGCAGCTACAGCCCAACATGCATTGGAACGGGGTCCACCAGTGTCCGCCGTACTATTCCCCCTGTCCCTACTCCACCACGAACCCTGTCCCCCAGGGGGTTGCGTTACCTATTCCAAATCAGTTCCCCACCCAGGCAGGTGCACCCCCCGCATCCCAACCGGGGGTTCCCCTCCGCAGTGTCCATGCAGGTTACCCTATACCAGTCATGCACCAAAGGCCAGCGGCAGCCCAGCAGACCCCTCCGCAGCAGCAAAACCTACCTCTCCAGCAAGTGGTTGGTCCAATGGGCCCTCATCAACACACAGGACTGTTCTATTTGGACGCGGCGTATAGGGTGGGAATGCTGGCTATTGATACCCTAGCGAGGAGGGTGCACGATGAGAGGACGCAGGCGAGGTTCTCTCCCAATCCACCTTACGGAGAGGACATCAAGTGGCTCCTGGAAATATCCAAAAGGCTTGGTAAATAAAGATGAATAATTTAATTAATAAATCCCAATGACAAACCCTTCGTGTGGCGCTCCGTCTAAACAATTGATCTCCCTGATCTCCCTGGTCTACAAAAAGGGGATGGACTCCCTCGTTGTATGGCTGATACCGACAATAGGCCTCCTCAACTTACCATGACTATATTTTGTTCTCTTTATCTGTTTGTGTAGGTTCCAGCTATCTACATCAGTTCTGCGCTTGCGTCCTGAACGTGGTGGTCAGCCCGTTTGTCCTGCATACCATCGCCTGGGAAGCCGCCCACTATTTGGCCCCCAACAACCACTCCCCAATCCAGGCCAACCTGCGCTCCCCGATCCTCAGCCCCATCGTCCAGAAGTGCGTGCAGATGTACATCCAGTGCATCCACCAACGCATGTATCACGTGACCCAGCCGGAGTACGACGACTTCATCAACGTGGTGCAGAGCGCGCAAAAGGCATTCGTGATGGCTCCCGGAGGCCTGGCGCAGTTCAACGACTTTCTGCAGTCGCTGCGCCGTCTGAGGCCGTGCAAGCGCGAGCTGTGGACGCGGCTGGCTAGCACGCTGTCCCCCGGTAACGTGTTTGAACATACGTCAAGTAGCCATTGACCATCCAAACAAAGCATCAAATTCATTAAACCCGAACTCCCTAGTGTAATTTACGAAGAACCATACCAAGCCTCGCAAATCCCAACACCACATGGCAAACTGTACACACAAACTGTTGGACTCTGATTCTGGAGGTATGCCATAACCAGTTTAGGTGTCCAGTTCCCACCCTAACAATTTCCAACAAAACCTGGTGTTGAAGTTTGACTGGATGGGGATTGTCAGGGTTAATAAAATGAATGAATGTTTAGCTACACAAAAATATATCTTGACCTCATTACATATTGTATGCATAATCATAAAATGGTACATTTTCCCCCCAAAATGACATTTATATACATATCAGTATATGAATATTAACAAAAAGTGTTCTAAGGACTTTTCGTTTGTAGGGGGATTTCTCAATAAAAATCACTTGTATTAACTTCAGAGTGTAATATCCATGAACCATTATCATCCTTTTTGTTTTCTTCGCCATTTTGATACGGAGAAACTCTTTGTTGTTATTTCCCGTTTGTATTTTTGAGGCTGTAAATAATGATGTACTTAATGTCAAGTATGATACCAACGTGTCACTGTGCAAACTGTCCTCGTGTCGAAAAAGTGAACATTTAAAACGAACGTTAGTTTAGCATTGATAGAGATACGTGTAGAGTAGCGAGTTGTTTTTTTAGTGAGACTTAGATTTCTTATTGAAGGGTGCAGCAGAAAGATTGATTACTTCGATTGGTTTGAGTACACTGATCAGGACGTTAAATGACACCTGACGGTTACGGGAAGATGCTATGACTTTGTGCACATACAGAATCAAATTAGTTGTGTGTGCTTAGCGATATATACGCGCGGACCAGTGCGGGTGCGCGATGTGTCCCAACCAAATGTGACTCGGGAAACAAATGCCAAAATCATGCAAAACATTGGCGTGTAACAGTGTGAGCGGCAAAATCCAAAATAAAACAGGAAGAGGTGCAATCCGGAAATTGGCCACCAAATTAGCTGTGTTTCCTTATGTGGCGCACTATAAGCAAATCTCGGAAAATCTCGGAAAATCTCGGAAAAGTTAGCTTGGCGATGAAATTTTTAGGGGCCAATTTTATGGAGCTACTAAACACAAGAATTTGCCAAGCACCAAACAGTCTTGCCCCGCAAAAACAGGTTACCAGTCAAAACGCCATGTGCTTTTCATGCTGAGCAAAAACCAGCTGAATACCAGTCAGTATATATCACCTGGAAATTTGGTCTGTAACCCCGTTTTTGCCAATGATGAAGTTTCATGCTTAGCTATATATTGTGCATAGCAGCTCATTGAAATTGGCCCCTGACAGAATAGACGAATAGCCAATTGAAATCAGATATATACTCTGTGTCGTATTTCATTGGGCGTTAATAACATTGGTGTGAGGCTGGACAGTGTTGTACGGTTATACGACACACCGGCTTTGGTAACTGATAAAATTCAGATTAAGTTGAGTTTGTGTGGTTAGGAGGACCTTGTAGATATTGTCATAGATGTGTCAGTGACACGAACTGGATTGTGTCAGACTGTGACGTCATTTTATTTAAAAACTCTGTCATTTTGTTGGTATTTTACCATTAAAGGGTTGTATAAGTAGCCATCGCTTAGTCGTTAGGTTTTCCAGTTTTATGTGGTTAAACCTGGTTACTAGCCTATTTTTCCCAAAATGTAATAATTTAAGAAGACGTATAAAACAACAGAGCCAAAATGTGTGTGAGAATCAAGTATTTTTCAAAAGGTGTACCCAGTGTTGTTGAAGAGATAAATGTATTGTTTGTACACTGGTATGTAGCGTGTGCCCTATAGTCTGTGAACATTATCTCATTACTCATTCGTGTACATGTATCTCCTAAAAAACAAACAGTCTGTTCCCCTGCTTTAAATAACTAATAAAATAATATTATGACCCTAGGGACCCAGACAAGGATAGCTGTGCGATTGTAACAACGGAAAGTACTTTTCAAAACGTCAGCGCACTTAGGAAAATAAACTCTTACCTAAAACACACAATTAGAAATTATATAGTTTGTAATCATTACTGAATATTAAAGTTATTGTTTTTACAACTGTGAAAATTTACAAGTAAACGTTAAAAGTACCGAAGGGAACAAAATGGCTTTTTAATACTCATGTTGGTGTTTTACAGTGTTTTATGTGCAATGATCTTATACTGTTTTGTCTTATGAATATTTACGTATTATTTACATGACTGTCGAATCATATTCTTATTGCTCGAGTGTCATCTTTCTTCCTTAATCTTAATTGGCTGTTGCTATGTTGTGGGTGGAGCTTCCATTTCTATGTCAGTGGTAACTCATGAATAATAGATTAGAGTTGAGTAGTGAAATACAAAAAAAATGCAAATTACATGTATGCAAATATTCTAGCAAATCCAAATCTTTGGAAACATGAATATGCATCAGTGGGCGTTGTCTTTTCACTGTCCTTGTAGATCACTTTTTAGCAAGCAAATGACCTTTTCACCCTAATATGATAATTTATGTAAATGATTCATGAGGTAGAAGTGAATTGCAGCCACATTGAAAATGTGCAGGGGTCCAATCATTCTTGTCATGTGTGTAGGATTTCTTGGTTTTTTCTTGAAAGAAGTTTTTTAATTGTCTTTAGTAAAACTTATGCAGCATGATTTGTTGTTCAATGCACAAAAAAACGCGAGAAATCCTGGAGAAATTGATTGATAATTGATATGACCCTATTGATTGGACCCCTGCACATTTTCAATGGGGCTGCAATTCACACGGGCTCATTTACCTAAATTATTATATTAGAGTGAAAAGGTCTATTAGTGATTCTATAGAAATTAGATATAGATATATATGCAGATTAAAATTACCATAAATCAATCAGGTATTTGGTTAATTTTCAAG
Organism: Crossaster papposus; assembly: GCA_037893245.1. Taxonomy (NCBI): domain Eukaryota; kingdom Metazoa; phylum Echinodermata; class Asteroidea; order Velatida; family Solasteridae; genus Crossaster; species Crossaster papposus. The sequence goes on along the minus strand of JBAIAA010000379.1, from coordinate 317,440 downwards.
TATTGAATATGCAGTACATGTTTTTTTTTATTTACTTGTGTTTCTCAGTCTTTATGACACGAAGCACAAAATTACTTTCATAAACTTCTGAAGAAATAAAATGGATTTGTGTTCCATGGTAATTGTTAAATTACTCTCCAAGAATAGGTATTGAGACTTTAAAGTATCGATTCCTATCTAATTCTGTAATGGGATTTGTTTTCCCCTGAACAATGAGACAACACTCAATTCTGTCAATCTAAACGTTTTTGATGAATTTTGAAAGTGGAATTAAAAGGGGATTTATTTAGATTTTAAATTTTAAATTGTTGTTAAATTTTTTGTTTTTGTTTTTTTGGTTTTTTTGGGGGGGTTTATTTGAGGCTGTCCAAATCCAATAACTTGACCATTTAGGACTTGCGGAGGACCCAGGAATTTGTGTTTCCCTCAAAGATTGGTTTAGTTTCATTTGTTTAATTTACAGTTCTCAGGTTATTGATATTTTTTAGTGTAAATAGTATTTACGTAATATGTTTAAATTGTATTTGTTATGAACCTTTCTTTTCCCAAACCATTCAACTGAATCGTCCCAAAGGCAGTGAAATTGATTTTGATGTCTGACAAAACGTGCCCTTCCAATATTAAGATGATTATTTATTTTTGTTTACACATACCTACCCCTTACAGTGATTGATAAATATATATATAATTTGAATTTTTTTATCATTTTCTTCTACATTTTAGTGTTTTTAAACATCTTTTCTTGATCTATGTCAATTTAGTCATGTGATTGTAGAAATTGATGCACTCCATCTAAGGCAAAAAAAAAGATATTAAATGACGTAAATTTGAAAAACAAAATAATAACGGTGCAAATTTGTGTGTGTGCTAATCTCACGTTTTATTAAAAAGAACTGTTATAAAACGGTCTAAGGATTACGACCATAAGATACCACACAAGTTTTATCTACACATTAACGTTTTGTTCAAATATTTTGTTCAAATATAAGTGTTAAAAAATGTGCTTAATTTGTGAATATGGTCACCATGTGACGGTTCTGTTACCCTCAACAACACAAAATCACATACAGTCATGGTTTTGATAAAATAGATTCTTGTTTTTAAACAAATGAAGTGAACACAAAAAAAAGTTAATAGGTTTGAGTTCCTGAGGACCAGCCTACATAATTCACATTTTTTGTCTAGTGAATATTTCAGCAACCAATGTCTTTATTTGACAAATCCACTGTATTCCATGGAAAAGGATTCTTCAGACATCTCAGGAAATTCCAATTACTTTTTTTTCTAAGATCTAAATACAAAAAAAATCGTATAAAATGTTATAGTACACAATTCGCAGAACTAAAAATACCTGAAAAATAAACACGGATTGCCTCATTACAATAGTTCATGTTCACTCCTGAAAAGTGCAAGTATCACAATCTGAGGTCTATGAATAATTAAATCATAAAAATTGTTGTTCCTCAAGGATACCTCCAAATTTTTAGTTTGTACTTTAAACTGACTATAGTATGAAGATTGAACATGCCTAAAAGTAGAGTACAGTACCGGTATGGAACAAATCCACTGGAAATATATTTCTCAGGCAGGTAGTTCTGATATAATTTCACGGTTATCATCTCGTCATTAACACTGCCCGGTTTGCCTCTTGGTGTTGATCCAATCCAGAAACTGGTTGACCCTCGTGTAGACCCCTGGCGCGTTGGGCTGGGCGCAGCCGGAACCCCACGAGGTCACACCAATGATCTGCCAGAATCCCTGGTACTCGCATACTAACGGTCCCCCGCTGTCGCCGTCACACGAGTCAATGCCGCCACCTAAGTAACCTGCGCATAGCATGCGACTTGTCAGCTTAGAGCCGTAGACGCGTCGGCCAGTGCAGACTGACCGGGGGAGGAGGGGTACCCTAGCTTCTTGGAGGAGGCGGGGATAGTCATTCCCTGGTTACAAAAAAGAGATGATAAAAACTGTTTTAAATATGATGACATTTTTTTGTGAACAAAACAAAAGACGATTTATCAGGGAATTTTATACCTATGTTTCCCCAGCCAGAGATCCAACACTGGTGGTTATCGGGGAGGTCGTCGCGGCCCGTCAAGCAGACCGGCGAGACGTGGGTGTTCATCTGGACTCCCCGGCCGTTCTTGGGTTTGATTTTGATTACCGCGATGTCGTTATTGGTGGTAGCGGTGCTGTATTGCTCATGGATGTGCAGACACTCGATGTCAAAGTCCTGCTCCGAATTCTCCGTCCGGTACTGGTCGTGCTCTCCCAGACGAATCAAGAAGCGGTCTTTGCCATATCTGGAAAGGTTGGACACAAATTAATATATTAGTAGGGATTCATCTTTCTTTCATATTCTCTATGGGGATTCAGCAATCAAAATGCTAAACAGTACTACTGGGAGAGATCAGTATAAACTGAGGACCCTTACTGTTTTCTTCTATTCTGTGGACTTAAACGTTATCTTGACATGTCCCAAAAGGTTTGTAGACAAAAACTTTCTGAGGACTTGTGCTGACAGAGGACAGCATACACTGAGGGCATTATACTCCTGAGGACCCTTTTCTTCTATTGTGTGAACTTAACCTCAATAGCAATTTGTCCTATAATGTTTGTACACGATAATTTCCTGAGGACAACTCATGCAAGTTCTCAGGTTTACTGTTATCATAAGTAACCCATTGTTCCATGTCTTCAGATGCAAAGGATACAAAAACCACTGCTGCACAATTTACGCAAGTAACTACTGAACTTATAATGCACACAGAAACACTACTTTATAGTGCATGCTTGTATCCTTTACATCTGAGGACTTGGAATTGTTCATCAACATTTTCCTTTTACTCAGACAACAATGCCGACGTACCGCTGAAAGCAGTGGGCAGCAGACAGAAGGTGGTGCTCATCGATGAGCGTCGCCCCGCAGTAATGGCCGCTCTGTCTGAGTATTAGCTGAGCCTGCCACGGCCAGCTGCCGCGCTTGGCCGCCGTGCCGCCGATGATGCGAGTATTGATTCCGTTGACGACGTGCTTGACACCGCAACTACCCGGAGCTGTAAAGAAGTGGAAAAGCCAGTTTGGTAACCCGATGATGTAGCCAAGTCAAATGTTTAATATTTGGGATAAAATTGCTGACGTAATGTCACGCGATGTTTACACGAATGCCCATTTTGATTGAATTTTCGAGTGCACGTTTTGCGATCACCATTCATATGCACGTGCTAGTTATCCTAATTGACCCGTGACCATGCCATTGTGCATCTGTGCAGTTGAAATAGCGAATGACTTATTGGCAAGCAATGTTTATATTTGTAGAAATATTTAGGCAAACATCATCTTGATGCATTGGCACTTATTTAAATACACTGTATTGCATTGTGTTTTTAATCCCTGATGGAGCATTATGAAAGAGTGTAGTTTTTAAATGGTGTAGTACGTTGGACTACCTACCCATTGTAACCTCCGGCAACGGAACAATGCCACACTCCACACCGACGTCCTCTTCATGGGAGCAATCGTTGCTGCCGAATCGTGCATGAGCGCACTCCCCTAGATGACCCTCGCTGCCCTGGCACTGTACCTCGTCCAACCAGATTGTGCCCTGACCCTGTCCAAAGTGGGCCTTCTCAAAGAAGAGCGAGTCTCCACTGAAGAAACAAAGAAACAAATCTTAAGGGTTAAGGTCTGATCGAAATATTAAATTTTTTATTTTCTGCTTGAAAAAAAAGGGTTCTAAGCAAGAAAGGTTGGGGATCAAAACAGAATAATGGTATTAACAGAAACAATATCTACATTCCAAAGGTATCTTGAATTTGTTGTGAGTTCAATCTCAATTTTGTTTCTTACGTTATTCCGAGCTGTCGGCATACAACTTGGGCGGCATTGGCATCAAAGCGGTCGTCACAGACTGTCCCCCACTGATCGTTAAACTGGACTTCGACGAGGCCGGAGTTGGCGTTAGGTCCACCCACGAGACGGACTGGCAGATCCGCTGTTCAGACAACCAACAACAATGATCAGTATTTCGACACAATCTTCACTTGGAAATTTGGTGTGGCAAATGTGCTAAAAGATTCGGGCAGGCAGGGTCTTATATTAAAAATCTCAAAGAGAATGGCGAGTGGAAGGAAAAGAAGAAAGTGAATGAACAAAATGTGGTGGCTGAAACTTTGCCAAAAATCAAACACAATTGTGGGGTATTTGTGTCACAAGGTATGGTCATGCTTCTTGTCAACTTGGCAGCCTGCGAATAAAAAACTAGGACTGGAAGCATAAAGCATTAATTGTACAAGATGAAGACAAATCGGGATCCTACCACTTTGGCATTGTTGCTCGTCAGTGTTATCCCCACAATCGTCGGTTCCGTCGCATTTCCAGTTGCGTGGTATACAGTCGCCATTCCCGCATTCAAACTGACTATCCAAGCATCCTAAAGAAATAACATCAGGGAGAAGAAAACCATCAACAACAGAAATCAGGTGCAATATTCGTCAATATGACGAACACCTGAAGCCAATTTCATGGAGCTGCTAAGCACAAACAGTTGCTGAGCATGAACATTCTTCATTGGCAAAAAAAGAGATACGAACCAAATTCTGTAGATGATGTATATTGTTTATGACTGTTATTCAGCTGGTTTTTGCTTTAGTATGAAAAGCACATGGAGTTTTTGGCTGGTAAGCTTTTTTTTACTAAGCAAGACTTTCATGTGCTAAATAAACACATTTGTGTGCTTAGCAGCTCTATCAAAATGGCCCCCAAGGCATTTTTATCCCAAGTCTAAATTACTTGAACCAAATAAAAAAAATAACAATACTCCGTCATTGTATCAAAACCATTTGTGGAATTTTCTTCTTTTTTTTGTTTGTTTTGTGAACCGGTAGACGATTTTCAACAGACCTTCATTAGGAATACAGACGACACCTGCAGCTTCCCTGGCCACGCAGTTATGAACTCCCCAGCCCGAGAACGGACAGTCGGCGAGGGAGCTCTCCGTTCCGATGCACTCCACGTCATCCATGATGATGTTGCCATTGCCCTGGCCAAACTCGGCCACAGTCACTGCACTGACCGCACCACTACACACACACAAAATAACAAATTGAGCCATACAAATATTTTTGCAAAGAATAGGATTGGGAATTCTTGTCTTTCTGAGAAATTGTCTAAAGGAGATTTTTTAATCGCAGGTTCAAATCCTTCTCCTGCCAGTTTTAAAATAATAAAAAATTGCGATCTCTTATTTTCCTTACCGTGTGAATCCCAGCTGTTTACAGACAACGGTCGCGTCTTGGATGTCCCAGTTATCATCACAGACGGTGCCCCAGACACCCATGTACTGGACCTCCACACGTCCCTGGTACCCGTCGGTTGAACTCTGACCCGGCTGGTCATTGACGATGCGGATGGCAAATTCCGGGCTAGAATCTGGTGGGAAGAATACGGTAAAAATAATACACTCCAATGTGATATAACTTTCAAGCAAATTTTCTCCACAAACGGTCAAAATTGAAAAACTTTTGTATTGTTGAAAAATTGCAATTTAAACGAAAACTTTTCAGTACAATTGCCGACGTTAAACCTCAACAATACCGTTAGAGCCCGGTACATTATTAACGTGAAAGCGAACTCGAATGCAAATTGTAACATCACGTGGAGTTTTTTATTGTGGGAGGGGCATGTGCTGGGGAGGGGGGTCTACCTGGGGATGGTCCTTCTGGGCTACATTGTAGCTCGTCAGTGAAATCTCCACAATCGTTGTCGCCATCACACAGCCAGCGTGTTGGTATACAGCGGCCGCTGGGACACGGATGGTACAACTCACCATCCACATTGCTGCAGTCGGCTAGCAAAACAAAAATTAAATCATTGGATAATTGCACACCTTTCTCTTTAAGGCCGGTAATCTATGTCAAGAGCAAGTAAGTTAAGAGAGTGCGAGTCATTTTTGATATTTGATATTCCTTTTTGTATATTTTTGTTTATGCCAAATAAACTTGTGAAATTTGTGAAAAACCGAAGGAGAGACTTTATTTTTCTTGACGTATTTGCATAGATTATGGCAGAATTATATAACATTGCATTATAATTAGACTCCACCCCTGCATACTACGCCCTGAAAAATAAAAATTACAATTGGGAGTAAAGCGCGGATGTGAAAATGACTTGGGGTTTTGTCATTTTATATTTTCTGGTGTTTTTTTACATTTGTTATAAGGTAGCAAGGACTAGAAACTAATGATTTAGTTTGGCACTTTTTCAACAAATACAATTCATAGTTTTGTGGATAACTGTGAGCACTTTTGCTTTGATGTCAATTTGGAAAAACACTGTAGTTTTAAGTGGTTTTCTATTCAAAGTTTCCAATAAATCCCAACCATCAGCTCCCATACTTGTCTGGGACAGCCTCTCGTAGTGCGTGACTCCCGGCTGGCTGCCCAGCCCTCCAGTCTGGGCGCGGTTCTCGTCAAACAGCGAGCAGTCCCGCGTGGCCTCCTCGTAATCGAAGGAGCGACAGACGAAATCCATGTTGGTGATGCAGAACTGCGCGCACTCGGAGAGGGATTTATCCATGTAGGTGGCGTCGGGATTGACAGAAGACGGAATAGTGGAGTCTGCTAGAGGGTGGAAGTCCGCTAAGGGATCATCTACACGGGATAAAAGAAACAGTTTTTGTTTGTTAAAGATATTCAATGATCTAATTTTCCTTTAATTAATTGTAACTTTTAAGGCACTTAGCTGGGAAACTTCTGAAATTCATCACTTTTCGAGAAGTGAATGAAATACTGCATGGGTTTTTCAACTTGCATTGAGTGTTCAAAAACCTTTCTTGTTTTTTTCTCTAATTCAATTATCTGTCTGAAATATTCTTTCCTTTTTTCTCCTTACAACTACTTTAAATAATTGTCAAAGCCCAATATTGAATTTACATCACCCCGACACAAAATCCATATCTTACTTAATATCGCTGGGCAGAAAATATTGCTGGGCAGAAAATATTGCTGGGCAGAAAATATTGCTGGGCAGAAAATAGTGTTGAGCAGAAAATAGCGCTTAGGAAATTTAAGTTCATAGCACAAATTAGCTGGGAACCATTGACAAGCAAAATACATTGCATGACATTTTTGGTTGGTAAACTGTTTTTGCTAAGCAGATATTTTTAGTACCAAGCAGACATATGTCCCTAGAAGCTTCGTGAACATTGGCCCCCGCACTTACTGCACCCTTCTTCATCACTACCATCTTCACAGTCAGGATCTTGATCGCAAACCCAGCTGGTAGGGAGACAGTGGATTCTGACGGTAAAAAAGTGGACAAATAATATCTTTTAATTCAATTAACAAAACAATTTCAGTACTTTATTTTTACTGAAACTCAAAAACAAACAAGAGAAGTACAATTGTTAAAACACTGCACTCTTTATTCCTAATGTACAGATGTTTGGATATGATATTGTTCTTGGGCAAGACACTTTACTACAGTTGCCATTCTCCACCAATAACGTGGTACCTAAGTATAGACCAGGGGCCAATTTCATAGAGCTGCTATACACAAAATAATTGCTTAGCATGAAACTAGGGTTTACAAACCAAATATTCAGCTGGTTTTTACTTAGCATAAAAAGAGAGAAGGACTAGATTTTGTGTTGAGCAAATGTTGGTGCTCAACCTGCGACAAAAAACTAAAATAATAAATGTAAAGCGCTTTAAGACATTGGCAAAAAGTGCTTTATTGTGATTATTGTGTATATTAAAATATTTAGTAAAGAAAGAAAACCAAATGATACCAAATGTACATACCCTCCACTAACGCACGTAAACTGCTCCGAATCGCAGGATATTGGCTCTGTCGAAGGAACAAATTCAATATATTTCACGTTTAGAACTTCAACATTGCCACAAAACTCATTATTTCATTTAAGTCAAAGCAGAACTGACAACAAAGTAAACACCTAATGTGGACATCACAAGTTTTGAACGGAAAATAATTTCTCCAAAAAAAAAATTCCCAACATAACTGATGACAATAAAGCCAAAACAATAACATTACTGAAACACTGCCCCATAATTGACATACCAAAAATATTGGATACAGATTTAGATGAAAAAAACACAAATTCTTACCCGCAGTTGTGAGTTCTTGACCGTATACTTTGACCTCACACAAGGTCAGATATATAGCCTGGGTTCGCGTCTGCTCAATGTAGATGAATCGTCCGGTGGTCAGGGCTGGACACTGGATGGTGATCTCTCGATCCTCTCTCTTGGACGCTTCTTTGATCTTAGCATTGGTCACCTGACCGCATTCCACGGACGAGTCCAAATTCAAGATGGCGTCGAGGATCTTAACAGTGGCACGCTTCAACCGATTACCTAGATCCAAGACAACAATTATTTGTTCTTAAATTGGTAACTTTCTAATTCCAGAGTATCTCGTCAGAAAAATTGTGAGAATCAAATCTGTGCGAAAAAAAAAGCATTACATTTTTTGGGTAATTTTAAATCGCAGTCAGGACTCACCGTAGTCAAAACGATTCACGATGATAACGTTGTCAATTTCGTACTCCTTGCCTAAATCAACATACCACCACGGGTGCATCTCGGAATCTGTAACAAAAAAACACCTCAAAGCTGTTCTTTCCGATTTCACAATTTTGCATTTATACCACCACAGAGAAGAGAGAAAGAAAAAGGATTCAAACTGAGCAAGGCCGGAAATGTCTGTCAGCAGCGAGCAAGGCCGGAAAATTCGTGGGTGTGCTTCCTGGTACTGGCAGCCTGAACCCGCTTCGGATCGAGTTTTGTTAAAAATAATCCCGCGCGTTGGCTAGGTGATGTTAAAATAACCGCGGCGCGAACTGGTTAAAAACAACAAAAAATTGTCGTACGTAAAAAAAACTCTTTTCAGAAGACCTCTATTGTGTATAACAGTTTCAAAGTCTTTCTCTAATCCTTTACGGCAATGGACGTACACCAAGCAACTATAGCTAGCCTACCTGTCAGCGTACAGCTATTGTCATCAAACTGTGGAGAAGCATTTCCATCCACCGCCAGACTGGCTTCCCTAGCCACGCCGGTCCACGTCAGGGTTGAGCTCTGGACGGTCTCTTTTCCTTGGGAGAGGAGCTCTAAATAAACCAAGAACCGCAAAAAGGGTACGAAGTTTGTTATGTTAGGAAAAAAAAAGAACAAGTTTCTCAAGTGTAACAGCGATCGCGTGTCTACAACCTAGTCAGTGTTAAAATCAGCCAATAGGAATGGCTAAAATGTCTTTATAGGCATTCATGAATTTGTTTGAGCACTTCAGTTTGAATAAAGTCTTGCTCGTACCTGATTACTTTCATAAACTACAGACTGAATGCCAGTTTATATGTTCCGCAAAAGTGAATGCAATGCCATTTTGACGTCACGAAGCATTCGCTGCGAACATTTGCCGGCGTTGAAATTTGTTCAACTTTTGCGAATTTGCAGTGCAACAAATTCGCCGTAATTTCACAATTTACAATTGCGTTCGCTTTTGCACCAAGTATAACCCAGCCGGTATATGTTATCTCGTGCGATGTAATATTAAACAGGGATGTAGATTTCAGGACAGAATTTTTGCCTTTCACTTGTGGTTGCTAGAGGTACTGGACTGTTTGAGAGCTTACAAGATTTTTGTTAAAGCATTCTTCGTTTAGACTCTATTTCTCCTTATTAATGAAGCTGTCGGGGTCATTATGCAAATTGAGTCTTAGGCCATGTACAAAACGGGCTTCCAGAGCTGCGGCTATGTCTATTGTCAGTGCGTCCCCGCGTATCTTCAAAGGGCTCAGACCTAAACCTAGCTCTAGACAGCCGATTCGAATGCAGCCTTATACTTACGCAGTCCTCCCGTACTCTGTGTCGTTGTGGGCACCTCTGGTTCTGCGAGACCGGCGTTTTGGCAGACAGGCAGACCGCAATACGTCCAACCTTCCAGCTGGCCGTCGGGATCGGCAAAGTAACACCACGGCTCCTGGTCGTTGTCAGGGTTACGGCAGTGGTTGTGATTTTCGACACCTGGTAGAAATCATCAATACCCCCAATTAAAAAATAATTCAGATGGACGAAGCTACGAATAACCAAGCTCGGTATTTCGATGAAGTAGTCCATGTCAAAGGTTCAATTATTACCTCCAAGGAGAATATTTGTTTGCCAGCGTTTGCTTTTTTTTTTTTTTTCTTTTTTTTTTTCAAAATTGTTTAGCGGCCGTGACCAGCATGCAGTGTTTTCAAAGGTCCTCAAAGGTCCTCAAAGGTCCTCAAAGGTCCCTGGTCCAAACTATACAATGCTGACTGAGGACCATTCCCTACCTGTATTAGGATACTGGGCGTTGTTGACTCCGGCCCCCCTCTTCGCTGCAAAGGTCCAAGTGACGCAGTCTTTGCCGTTCGCAGTTGCACTGTACGTGCCACGGTAACTGTGACCATTGCCATGGTAACACTCAGGAGTGGCTGACAACAAAAGAACAAACAAAAAACGTCGCAGTGTAAATAACGATTAAATTTACAGTGGTAATTGTGTGGTTAGCATGAATTATTTATAAAAGTCTGGTTTTTTTTAATAAGAATATGTGCCATTTCAATATCGCTTAGCGATTAAATATAAATTATCGATACCAATCAATTATCTATTATGAAGATTGAGATCAAACCCTCACCTTCCCCCTTTCGCTGGAAGTAGTCAAATGGTTGAGCTTCGATGTCAGTCCGGAGATTGGCCGTTTCCAAGGTAGCTTGGCTCAGCCAGCATTGAGACGTCCGCCGCGCAAAGTCGAAGGAAGTGCAACCGAAGGTCGCGAGCATGCAGAGCTGAGCGCATCGCTGCATGGATATACCCAGATGCTCCTCGACATTGTGCCCAGCAATGGCGGCGTTTGGGGTGATCTCAAAATTCGCAAGGGCGCCTAAAATATAAACAAATGTGAGTTTGTACACCAGAACTATATTGCTTACCCCTTTAAAAAAACAAACAAACATTCCACCACTGTAACAAAATTATTTTTACAACAAGAAAAAGAGATTACAAAATTGTGAGATTATATTCAAATGTAAGAGTTTCGTACCAATATTTATCCTCTCGTAGTAGTCAAAAGGATTGTTGTTGAAATCTAACTTCAGATTGGTAATGTGCGACGACTTGTCCGACAACCAACAACGGTTGTCCTCTCTGTAATGATCGAACGATCGGCAGGTGAAATCGGTGGCTGCCAGGCAGAGCTCCGCGCACTGCTCAGCGGTGACTCCTTGGAACTCCTCCATGTTGGCACCGGGAATCGCCGCATTCTGGATGATCACAAAATACTCCAAGGGGCTGGTCGTCAGCTCGTTTGCTCCTGCAAAAGAGATTCATTAAGACTCGCATCTTGATATACACCAATATTTCCAAAAGAAATGTGTTGTGAGAACTTATATGACTTGTGGGAACCTTGTGATGGACTTGCGAGGACTTTGAATTGACTTGCGAGGACTTTGAATGGACTTTATGATGGGCTTGCGAGGACCTACAATGGACTTGTGGCAAGACAAAACTTGTAAGGACTTATAACAAAACTTGTGAGGACTTGTGATGGCCGCCATAAGACCCTATATCTGACCACGGAGCACAGCCAGAGATCGATTGAATTTTGCTCACAATTATTATCCCTATTCATCGGATACTAGACCAGAAACGAGACGAGGCAGCAACTTCAGATCAGCCCAAATTGGTCTCTACCTTCACAAGTACCCATTTATACTCCTGGGTGGAGGTATAGGCATTTGCAGTAAAATGTCTTGCTTAAGAACACAGGCATGATGTTCCCGTCAGGATTCGAATCCGTGTACCGTCACACACGAGTCAAACACTGCAACCATTGGACCACAACGCCCAAATGATACGCAAAGTCAAATTAGGTTCTAGCCAGAAGTTACAGGCTTTGTTTTCTTTTAGTACCATACTTGGATGAATGCTTCCTTACCTTGTCTATTACAGCTAACCTGCGGAAGCCCAACATCGCAGTATTCCCTCCTCGCGGTCGACAGAGTATAGCACCAAGGTCTCTCCGCATTGACCTCTGACACGGTGCGGCAGTAATTGTGGTCCCCAAGTCCATCGTCAGGGTGGCGGTCGGGGGTGTGTCGGTGGGTGTGGGGCGTCTGGTCGGTCCACTTTTGGCAGGTTTTGCCCGAGACGGTCATGGATAGGAAACCACGGTAGTCAGAGCCACGCAAGTCAGTAAAACACTCCGGGGAATCTAGAGTCAAAACAAACAACAAAACAGTTAAAACAGAATTTTAAATAAATAACTAAATCAAATTTAATTTCTCATTAATAAAGCTCTCTTTTTGATAAAACTTCAGTACTGCAAAGTTTTTCACAAATCACAAATCGTGTGTTTTAGTGATTCATTAAGCATTAATTCATTGGTGTGCTTTAGTTATAATAAATTTAGTATATTCAAGCAAATAAATATCTAGCCAAATTAACAGAAAGCTAGCCTAAATAACACAAAATAAATATTATGAATAAAGGAATAAATGAACCAGAAATCAAACAAAATGAAAAACTTATATCAACACGACAACAAAAATGAAATAGCTTTATTATCAAAACATGCAGAGGATCACTACGTAAATGTTATCAACTTAAATGTAGACAATAAATACATTAATTCCCTTAAAAAAAGTAACATAAATGCATGCGAAAACAACCAAAAATCATGCTACAAATAAAACAATCAAATTATAGTTTCCGTAGCATTGCAGTGCCGTTTATTGTCAGAGTCTATATAAAATGTTAGTTTTATAACAAAAATGCTCTTAGGAAATTATTGCAAACAAATATCTTTTTGCATCTGCCTTATAAAGCAATCAGCTGTATATTAAAGCCACGTCCAAATTATTTGGGGCTATTGCTTGCAATTACACACACATCTATGAAAGCGACGAAAGCCACTTCTCATAGGCACGTGTGTAATACTGCTATAGCCATCTAATCCGACACAGCCTTCATTTATTTCGAACATTATCTTGCTGGTTTTTCTACCAGGATTTCGGCATTTCTGTTGCGACGGCCGCCTGATATCGCAGTAGTCCCATCGCGTCTCGCTTTCCATGGTGTAGCACCAAGGCTGGTTGTCGTCGTCAGGGTTACGGCAGTGGCTGTGCTGTCCGATCCCCCTGTGGGCGTAGTCCTGAGGGGTGACGGTGTGGCTGTGGGGGTTCTGGCTACCCCAGGATTGACAGGGAATGCCGTTTGTTGTCTCAGAGACAGTCCCCCGGTAGTCCTCTCCTCCAGGAAGGTTGTAGCATTCTGGAGATTGAGCTAAAAGAGTAAAGACCCCGACAAAAAAAAACTTACTGATTATAAAAAACAAATTATATCATTTTATTTTTCGGAACAATTTCAGGATATCTAGCGCAATAATTTGGCTGGATGCCTACAATCATAATTTACCTTTAAATAAGTAAGATATTTCTTAATAATTCCGTAGTAATTTTTGTTAAATCTGCAAATGATGTATCTACCTTTAAGTACTTTTTACCTATAACCTATGCAAGGAAAGTAAACATGTTTTTCTTACATTTTCCGGACAGTTTTTAATTTAGCGACAAACGCATCAATACGCAATAGAGAAAACGGAAGAAGTGCAAATCTTATTTTGTTGCAATTACTGCGTGCTTACCACTCTGACTAACGGTTCGTATGGCGGACTGAAGCCATTCTGGCAAGTCCATAGAGTCCACCTCAACCACAAGTTGCTTCTCGGCAGCTTTGCCCACTGAAAAAGAATCAACGGCTAAAAATACACAGTACTCCGGTGTGTATACAGGGTCGGATAGGGTTGGATGGGAACCCCCCCCAAAAAAAATTATACACAAAAATATTAACAAAATCAAAAATTCAAAATTCCTAGAACGGTAATCTGGAGGTTGCAGGTTCAAGCCCCGCTCGAGTCAATTTCTCTATTTAATTCCCAAAATATATACCTAGTCAAATTCCCTTTGCGGTTTCTTCATAAAAATAATAAATTACCTGGATCAGCATCGGGATCCATGTTCGGTGGCGAGCAGACGACCCCAGCGACCTCGATCTCTGAGTTACAGTTGGTCACTCCCCAGCCGGCAAACTGACACAGTTGCAGCACTTCCTCCGTTCCCCGACACTGGATGTCGTCCATCAGGTACCGCCTCTTCCCTATTCCTCCGCCGAATCGGTCGAGCGCATTGGACACAGCTTCAACAGGTTCACTTAGAAGAAAAAAATATTTTAAAAATAATGTAATTGGGGGAATAACACCATCTTGGTGCCATAATTGTTTTGACATCGACTGGGCTCAGGCGCGGGATTGTTTTTCACGAACCCAGATCAGAGATGGCATCTGTGGGTAGCACACCCTCATATTTCCAGCCTCGCTTGCTGCCCTGAGCCGGTCGCCGACAGATATTTCCGCCCTTGCTCGTGACGCGTTTATCCATCAACTGGTTATGGATCCAATGCTGCCACCATTTAGCGATGTCTCTTACCCATATCCAAGCTGTCTGCAGACTACCCTAGCCTCCTCCATCCCCCAGTAATCATCGCAAACCAAACCCCATCTGGTGTTGGCGCCTTCCTTGACTTCCACCCTTCCTTCATACTCGGTCCTGCCGTTAATAAGCCTAAAACAAAATTGAGAACATCCAGAACAATGAAAATAGAGGGAGCAGTTTGGTTCAAGACGTCTGCTTTAAAACCACATGATTCGGGACAAACTTAATCCTGAAGAAATTAAGTCTATCAAAAAATCGTTGCTGGTGAATTTTTGTTTTACTCAAAACAACCTTTCACTAAAAAGCTACAAACTATCGAATCCAGCATTTTATAAAGGTTGTTTTGTTAAGAATAAATCCAAGAATGTCTTCCCAAAAATTCCATTTGGGATGAAAAAATGATAAATAAATGGTAAGAGTAATTATTTACCTTATGCTGTACTCAGTCTCAACTTGAGTTGCACCTGATGTAAAACAAACAACAAAAACACCATTTCTTCAAATTGAATTAAATCTTATTAATAATATTCATGTAAAAGTAAATAAGTCACATATATATAGGCCTCGCCCAGTCAGACTTGAGGGAAGGCTAAACAATGTCAATCTTTGCAGAGCGATTACCTCCTGTGTTTTTATTTGTGTTTGGTGCATTGGGTTTGTAGTCTTCTCTTTCAGTCTGTGCTTGAGCCGCATCATCTACTTCCTCACTGTCATCAGAATCCCTCCTGTGCCTCTTGTTAAGGTAGTACACCTTGTCAACTGCAGACAAATAACATAATTAACCATTAATCAATAACCAACTCTATAAATTATGTGTACATTTTGATAATTAACTTTTCCATACTTTTTAAGTACATGCAAAACATTCAAATATTGTGTAGGCCCCTACTAATTTGAATCAACCTCTTATTAAAAGTAATATAAGTATACCTTTGCAAACATAAAAAAATACCAAGTTTTTATGAAATACCTTACTTGACTGTAAGTGAATAATAGTTTCAAGCATCATGTCAAATCCTAGAAACCTGGGACACAATTTCATAAAACATATAAACACAACAATTTGCTTAGCACAAAATAGTTTTGCTCAGGAAAAACAGGTTACCAGCAAAAACTCCATGTACCTTTCATACTAAGCAAAAACCAGCTGAATATCAGTCACAAACGATATAAACATCAACTGAAAATTTGATTTGTAACCCCATTTTTTTCCCAAGAAAGAATGTTCATGCTCAGCAAAATGTTTGTGCTTAAATGTTTCATGAAATTGGCCCAAAGATGCTGTCTTTTTCAAGAAAAGTGTTTTGTTGTGGTAATTTATTTACAAAGAATGGACATTTTTCTTGTAAGCACATATGCAAATAAGGCAACCCAGAAGACTTAAAGTTACTCTAAAGTTTAAGACCTGCAAAAGGGGGTAGCGTATTACCTCTTTTAGGGGCATGTAGTTTCTTCTCTTTGATCTTACTTCGTCTTTTAAGTCCCAGTTCTTTGCCCAAAGCATGGTCAACCTGTGTTTAAACATAATTATGATCAAGTTATTTGCT
Source organism: Crossaster papposus (assembly GCA_037893245.1). Classification (NCBI taxonomy): domain Eukaryota; kingdom Metazoa; phylum Echinodermata; class Asteroidea; order Velatida; family Solasteridae; genus Crossaster; species Crossaster papposus. The sequence goes on along the minus strand of JBAIAA010000379.1, from coordinate 301,357 downwards.
TTATTTAAATGGTTTCCATGATTGTTCATTCTTTAAATCAACCAGTTTTGTTTCCAATTCATTTAAATTTATGACATGATAGTATATTCTTTATCAAAGTGCGAATGCATAGCAGGATCTTCAACAGAAACGTCTCCAAGTTAACTACATGTACATAATTATATTGAAGCCTACAAATGTGGGTAATATAGCAAAGGATTCTTTTTACAAGCGCTGACAAAGTAACTGAATGTAACTTCAATGTAACTGAACAATTTCCACGAGTGTGTAACATCTATTGGCCTGTGAAGTGGCGACTCGTTTCGGTGACATTTTCTTGTAATGTGAGACTAAAATATTTAATACATTGTGTAGCTTTTGTTTAGAAAATAATCTTTTTGCGCGTATGCAACTTTTGGTATTGACTTTCAAGGCCGCTATACGACCTTTCAATACTTTTTGTTAGCACCCGAACCTAATGGTCAGATAAACTTTGGGTGAATCTCTATACAGAAAATCGCCTGGTCGATAAACATCAATAAACCGTTTATTTGGGTATTTATTCGAATGGCTCAAATGCCAGCAACCTGAGCAAACAGTTGGGGAAGCGGAAAGACCTCACGCAACGAAATTGATTCCCTCCGGCGGGTCAATTTTGGCCTTAACTCTACCAACGAGAGTCCAAGTTTATTGGTAAGAAAAACCTTCTTCCCTTTTGGCAAATGGGTAAATTTGAGAAGGGAAACTCACAAAGGTTGCAATCCAGGGGATAAGTTCACATACTTTATTACCTTACTTCAAATAACATCGACAGGTCTCACAACGGTCAACAGCTTTAGCTCTAGCTTTTGCGACTCCCTGAAATATTTGCTATAACAAGGCCTGGCGGCAACAACCAGCTCTCGATATCATTTTGTCATAATACTACTAGGAAGTTCTTTTATAGAGCACGTATCTATCAATTAGACTGGTACTCAAGGCGCTCTGATCTTCATAGACAGGTCAATGAAGTTTATGAGAATATAAGATCCAGCATGTAGCACCCTTGTAAGGGTTTTTACAAGATGCTGCGGCGCACTTTGCAGCCACTGCCAGGAACACGTATACCTATAGTCCTCGATCGTCGCGACTTTATGGACTTTCTCTAAATACAGTACTACTATTTGCATGGATTGCTTGCATCCGACTAATTGGTCGAAAATATGCCCATCCCCGTTAAATCAATGTTCAAGGAACCCTTTTTGAAGGACCAACGTCCAACCAAAGTAACTTCTACGGGCGTCTGCACTGTAACCCGTCTCATTTTGCGATACCAGATAGTTAATATATATAGGCCTACCGCCTTTCCTCAGTGTTCGATTTCTAAAAAAATATATATTCGCAAAAACTTTGCTACCCAGAAAACTCAGAAAATCATTATTTTATCTCGTTATCACCTTAGTGAAATCTAGTATCGTTTTCTAGAAAGGCTTCGCATGGACGATCCCTTTCCCAATTTTAGCACTAATTAGTCGCCTATTAAACATCGCCAAACAACGCCAGGTTGGACCATAGTTGGACTAAAAGCTATCTAGGAAATTGATAGAAACTTACACTGCTATCATATTGTTATATGGAAAGAAGATACTATCGACTATGCAGGATGTAGCATATACCGTCATCAGCTAGCCGGAAGTATAAGTACACTGTAATCACGGAGCTCTAAAACGGTCCCAATAAACTTGAGGCCCCAATAAACTGTAGGCGTCAAAGTTACACAATAACCGGTAAGACTATAGTATTATGACATCAACGATTCCAGCGTATCTACTCCCCAAAGTCATGGCCAGAACCTATGTTATGAGCCAGATGGAACTCGAATTCGAATGTCCCACAGTAAACAATATTGCTTTGCAGTTACATTTTACATTAACAACGAGCAACGCAAACGTTCCCGAAGTTCGATCGCAAACTTTTTTGCGTGTCTTTGTGGGTCTATTATATGAAAATCTGTCATTATTAAGGCTTAAAACAAGTTATCGAATGTTAAAGTAGAGCACACCACTGCTGTCTATATACACACACATATACACCACACACAAAACAAATATACAACACGGGTGCGAATAACAGTTTTTCCAGGATGTGCAAAGATTATAATGCTCGTCATCAGCTGCTACAGGGTGATGAAAACATATAACAATGGCTTACCTCCACTAAGAGAAACAAGGCTATAGTAAATCCCAGGAGATATATTGCGTGCATACTGCCGGCTTGCGTCCGGTATAGAGAAAACAATATTTTCAGCAAAAGTTGATGAAGATTATTATGTTCGATCACTCTCCTCAGTGCGAAGCAACTTCGCGCGCGGTAACTGTCTTGTCTGATCCGCCGCTTACAACCGGACCACCTAAATTCTTTTACGAGCTCAACCACAAGTGGTTTGGTTCCCCAGCAACTGCGAAAGTTTTGACATCGGTGACTTTTGGCAAAGCTGCCTAGATACGTCACTCGTTGAGCTTTGCCAGAACCCTATACACACGTTTCGAGTGCGGGGACCACGTGGGCGGTTGGAATTTCTGCCCACAGCCAATCAGCGTCCCCATCTCCGATGCCGTCATTCACGCTTGCCTTGTGGTGTCGCGTGCGGTGTGCGTGTGAACCACTGATCTCTACAAACTGGATAGGTCGAGCGGCTCTGCACGTGAAGCCATTGGCGGCCATATTGGGATATTCAAAACATTGCAGGCGTACACACGTTTGTATAGCGCACGACCGAGAAAACTCATTTAATATCACAGGAAACGAAGTTAACGTCGCAAAAACGATCCAGTTTGATTAGGAAAATTAAGTTAAACATAATAACACCCAATAATGAGATGTATACGCCAAGTTTGAATATTAAAAAGCCCTATTTTCGGGAAATATGAGACCAAAATTTTGTTTTAACATTTCCAACATCATGACCTTATGCACAAACCATAGGAAAAGGAAAAACGAGTTTTTTTTGATCAAGGAAATTGTAAAATGTTTGGGTTTAATTTTATATCCAGACACTAAAAAGTGCCAGTTTTATAATAAAATAAAATATAAAATTTCAGTGCGCGCACGTGCGATCACTGCATTGTATTGAATATCCCAACATGGCCGCCGGTGACTTCACGGCTTGCTATCCCATCAATGTACGATCGACCTATCCAGTTTGTAGAGATCAGTGGTGTGAACGGGTGCAATGTATTAATGTACCTGGCAAAAAGTGGGGGTGGAATGAGATTGTGAGGGAAAAGGTGGGAGGGTGCTGGAATTGAAGAACAATAGACTTCTCTCGCCAACTATAGATGATGTCACTGACCAGCAAAAAGTTTGTGCCGTCGAGAAGGAAAGTGAACTTCAGAAGGAATAAATTGGCATCCAGAACATGACTAACTAAATTATTAACAGAAAAGCATTAATGTCGCTGATGGATTACTTCCAAATATAAAGGCTCGTTTTTCTTTGACCTCCGTGGAAATAGCAAGACATTCGGTGGAAGACTTTTAAGTTATGTATGTTTTCCTCCATTAAGTAGTTTGCAACTATCCAAAATATCCCACCAAATTATTATTCAAAAGTCTTTGTAAAGGTAACTGGCTCCAAACTCCCTGTGAAATCATTCCTTCTGGCATGCTGTCATTTTAAAGAAAACGTTGACGCCGTTAGTACTTAGTTGGTTAAAAATGAAAATCTTATAGAATATTATTTTCTCGAAATATACAGTTTTCACAGAGCTAAAACTTCATCAGGTTAGTTGCCAAGCACCATTCTTTATATTTTGAGAACGTTAATTGTTACTTCGAACGATGTACAGATTAACTGGTAATGAAAAGCGGTGTTATAACTTTATGCGTGAATATGCATTCGAAGGCAAATGAAAGAGTTATATCCTCCACTTCGCAGTAAAATTAAGGACATTATTATCAATTACGCAAATCCACATAGAACATAGTTTAATGTTTCCGTCATTGGGCCATAGGCTATCTAGTGTCAGAATTTGTGCATGAATTTCATTACGAAGAGTGGGTTTCATTTTCGATTTGTCTGCTGGGACGGTGTCTGGGCGGGGCAATGTCTATCACCAGCAGCTGGGCATTAACATCCCGTTGAGCAAAGGGTCTCCCAGAGTGTCACGTACTGACATATGACATCAGACGAAAATATCCAAATAAGGACATTGCCTAGCGAGATCGTGAAGATAAACGCCTTAAAGTTATTCTGAAAAAAACCCACACGCTCTGATAAATAGAATGAACACGAAAATAACGACTTCTTAGCCATTTTCCAAACCCCAGCTTTGGTTCCGTCTAATGCTCAATCACCATTGTACGAACGAAGCCAAAACGAAGACGAAGCAGGGATTTTGAAAACGGGCCTTGCCTTTCGAATTTCAAAAATCTGGGGGAACTTCTGACACTAGGTGGCGCTGTTTAGGGTCAAAACGTATTGAAAATGAAACCAAAACGTGTAAAAACAAGAACGCATATTCAGGTACAGGTAATTATGCGTTTAATTACATCTTTTCCCCCTGACGGTTTTATTAAAATTCAGTTCAAATTTGGAAAAAAATATATCTTCTGCTACTACATTAATTGTTACTAGCACATTTCCCGTGATTTCAAGCGGTTCAATGGGGAAAGTTGATAAACTGAACGTAAACGGGCCTAAATTTCACAACTGCGCGTGCGGGGATTAACTCTTTGGTCGCCAGGTAACCAAATGTATTGCTTCCAAGCAAAGTCACTTCCCTGGAATAGGAACATGATTCATTCTCTAGACTATAATATCTCAAGGATACGACCGACAGGACAGGTAATCACTTGACTTAGGGAAAGAAAGGGCGCACTGCTTGCCCTCATAGTCATACATCAACAGAAAGGTGACTTTTTCACCTAGGCAATCAACTCTGATCATTCAACCCTACGAAATTCACGATGGCAACCGACAGTCACTGTAAATTATTTACACCATTGGAGCTTTTTGGTTCACAAAATAAATGTTTTCAGTTTTGACAAAAAGTGAGGGTTTTGGTTTTATTCATTACATTTTTCTTATGAGAATATATCAAGACTTATCAAGTTTACTTTTTTTTTAGTAACACCAACATTTGCTTAGCATGAAAATCTTCCTTTGAAAAAAACAGGGTAATAAACCAAATTTCAGTTGATATTTATTGTTTGTGACGGGTATTCAGCTGTTTTTTTTGGCTTTGAATGAAAAGCACGTGTTTTGACCGATCGGATAACCTGTTTTTACTGAGCTTTCTGTCCAGCTTAACCAGGCAAACTGTTATTTGTTTTTCCATTTGTCTAGTTATATGTATTGCTTTTTACAATATTTATAAAGTGCGCATATCTACCAGCATTGGGGCTCAAGACGCTGCTCGTTGGGCCAATGAAACAATCTGAAGACAATCTCGGCTAGATGCTGCAATTACTGACACGAAGCAGCTAAATCAATCACAGTAACCATCTATGCCCTCACAGGTACCTGTTTACTCCCGGGTGGGGAGAAGCAATAAGTGACTTGCCCAAGGGCACACGTCTGCACCTTAACCCCAGGCTGGGCTCGAACCCCCAACCTGCAGAATTACCTGCAAAACATGAATTCAGTGCACGTAGAACAGACCACGAAGCCACGGAACTCTACACAGATCATCCCCGAAGCATTCATCCTGATCATCTGTCCCCTTCCTCTCGATCATCTGTCCCCCTTCCTCCTGCTTCTTGTCTTCTGTACCACCTTCCTGTCTCTCCCCGTCTCATCCACAACATCCTCCTTTACGCCTCCTCCTGTCTCTTCCTTCACACTTGTCCCCTTCCTCCGCAGGTACTTTGTCTTGAAGATGTCGGCCATGTCTTGGAAGGGCGCCTGGCTATCGGACGGGGCAGAGGGGATGTTCAGGACGGAGCGGGCTCTGGGTGATTTCAGGAGGATGTTTTGGCCCAAACCATAGAATGCAGAGGAAGCCCAATACAGATTCATTGCCTGGAAACACAATTTGTAAAGTAAGTTCATTGAATTGTGATTGTAATTAATGGAGGGAAAACAAAATCAATTATTGCTTTATGCAACTTTCCTTGGATCAGCTGATTTTATCCTTTTTTTACTTCAAACTTATGCTATCAAAAAAACCAAAAAAACTGTACAAATCTTGTCACCTTTGTTTGTACAGTTCCATGCCCGATAAGATGATTCCTTTTACAGCAAAATATTGCCATTAAGTATGTTTGCTATCGTAAAATCATGGAGAAATGAAGAAATAAGTTGTGTCCTCACTATTTTGTTTAGTGCCATGCCATCCGGACAGCTGGAAATGCTTTTTATGTGTAAGAAAAATGGAGTACGGAGTTAGAGTTTCAAAATGATTAAATGCGCTCAAACGCCATTTTACAACATTTCCAAACACACACATCAAACCCTCTAAAAGCCAAATATTACTTTAAGGAAACAAAAAACTTAAACAAAAACCAGCAAACAAAGAAGAAAAAAGTGCATGTAAAGCTCCTAGTACCTCAACTATTCTTGGCAAACTATCAGTTTTTCCCTTAATCTATTAAACCAATTAATATTCCATTACAAATAAAAAGAACAGTGCAACTCCTGATCTGACTCATTCAAAACTACAATGATCACATTCAATGCCATTTTTTGGTGGTACATGTATCTAACGAAACCCGTTTTACAATCAATCTCTTTAAAGGTAGAATACACCATTTGCAGATATCAAAAAAAATTACCACCAAATTAGTATTAATAAGAAAAATATCTTACTTATTTGAAAGTAAATAATGATTTTAGGCATCCAGCAAAATGATCGCGCTAAATATCCTCTAATTGTTGCAAAAAATAGAATTATATGAACAAAAAATTGCGATCACGATAATAACAAGAACAACTGCCCGACTTTGTTTGAAAATGATCGCCGTTTTTTCTCAGCATCCATAATTGTACAACTTTTGACAGGTTGGTTAAACGATATTTACTATAAAACACAACCTCCCAAATCAACCCATTCCTGATATTTTAAGCAATTAACGCTACCAATAGTGTATCCTACCTTTAAGCTTCCGGCGTGGGTTGGGGACAAGGACAGACTGGTTTAAACTATTTGGAAAAGGAAACGCTGCTTCCTTTACTTGGTACTTGGCAATTTAGTCTAAGTACAGGTCATGGGGTGAATAAAATACATGTACTGTATGAACACAATGAAAAAAGGAAGGAAGGTGGTGCATTTAGCCTAGGTTACACAATTTACTCTATTTAGGTTTTCATTATTCTCAAAATATATTTTATTCTATAGTATAGTATAGAAGCGCTGTGTTTCACTAGCAAACACCTTTTACATTTCCTAATGAATCATAAACACAGTGCTACTAGTACTAGTTTTGGGCAGCATAGTAACAACAGGCAGGGCAGTTTTGGAACTAACAGGTTAAACATCAAACCGCATTATGAAAACTCACTAAGGCCATACAAACAGAACTCATATATTTTATATGACCTTTGACCCACAAATCCTGTAATAATAAAATTCCTTACTGTTGGCACACAAGCGGCTATAGGAATCATAGCCAATGAGAGGCTGCGCAGGAAGTTGGTGACGTAACGCTGCGTCCGGGACACAGGGTTACTGTGCAGAGCCATCAACTCTATGTTACACAGGTTCAAGACTCCAACCAACACAGGAAGGACGTAGAAAGGATCTGGCATGGTCAGGTCTACGAACCAAAGGGCGCCCTCAGTTGACAGTGAGGGAACGACACTGGCTGGATCTGTAGGGATGTACAGAGAGAACAAATCTCGCTGAAATGGCGGCTATCGCAAAACACGCTCCAATCAACATGAAACTTGGTAGGTATGTAAACCATGCCATGCATGAAGAGTAACATAATGATAACTGTAACTCACCCAGATAGACAGTTCCACTAAAGGCCCCAGTCATGTTCCTGAGTGCCAATGAAAGGCACACCCATAACGGGAACTGAACCAGGAACAAAATAGACCCCTTAGCCGGGTGGCAATTATCTCGGATGAACAACTCTTTGGTGTAGTGCTTCACCTGAAAAAGGTAGGAAAATAAATGTACTCAAAAACTGAACCTAAAAATGTTGAGAAACTCGAATACAAACTTGTACAGGGACATCTAAATTATATAATTACTGAGCAGGTTATGAGGATTAAGTAATTTGCTTACCAGTCTCATGACTGTTTTCTCTGCTCGTTTTTCAGACCATCCTTCCAGTTTTGCCCTCTCGACAAACCTTCTAACAAAAGCCTGCTTGGCCATCATGATGATCTCTGGCTGTAACTTCTCAACCTGACCAAAATAATTAGAGATGTTAATATGATTGCTTTATGACCGAGGTCATGCTACAGATTATTGGAAAGCTTGAAAATGAGTCATCTACCTTGGCTTTTATGTACTGGCTGTACACTCCCAAAGGTAAGGTGAGTGCCGCACGGAGCAAGAAGGTGGATAAGATGAGGCTGGCGTACCAGGGTAGACTCATCAAGTCGTGGCTGTACTCCAAGAGTGTCTGAGATAACTGGACAGGCTTGGAAGCCAGCAGGACCTCGTAGGCCGTGGTGGGTTCTGTGGATATACACCGTCTGAAATGAAAGTGCCCAAGCGGCACTTGATTCAGGAAGGTCTTCCCCGGCAGATGTGCAGTCGGTGGTGGATGGGAATACGCCCACGGTCTAACATTAGGCATTTCGGCCGATGATAACTGCCAGAGTCTTTTACTATTTTCTGTAGGCAGTCTCCGAGCTGTTCTATAGCTTCTATTTCTATCATCATTAACGGGAATTGTAACTGCTGCAAAACGAGTTTCCAGTTTCTGAAGTATCGTTGGCCTCCAAACCGGCTTCACATGCTTAAGATGATGAATGCAGCATGGCAGTGCTTTAGGAAGTGCCACTATTAACGGTAGGCCCATAGCTCTGCCTTTGTACAAATAAAACTGCAATTACATCTAACTTGTAAGAGAATAGATCTTTTACCTATCTGCAAAAATAAAAAAGGCAAACAAATAAAAAGTAGTAGGCCTTGTAAGTTGTAGTACTCTGGACTAGTGCTATTTCCTGTGTAAATCACAGATCTAAAACTTGTAGGCTAGATCAAATAACTTTTAGTTTTACATGCACAATTATTACATTTAAAATTAGGCCTGCATGTTTTTTAATTTGTTTATTTTGGGGCTTTTTGTTTTATTGCTCCAGAGATATGGAGAGCCCAGCCACTCTGCTCGGCCTCGGGGTATGACAAAGATAAATCCTAAAATGACAGCCAGGTCACTGGTTTAATTTACTTAGGACTAGTACTAGTGGTGGCACCATTCACGCCTAACCTGGGTCTAGTTTGTACACCCACATTACGTTGCCTAGGTTTGCTAGCCTAGGCTAAACGAACACTGAAGCGACCGATTCGATACTCATCAGACTGTCTATACGGTTTATACTGTACTGTACTGAAGCGAAACCAAGGCATTCTTTGCGATCAATAGCACGGTTAGAATACAAGCAGGGACTTACTGCTCAGAATCTCAGAAAGCTGACTAAAAATCAACAACAGACATTTCCGGACGACAGGAAAAGCAACCATTCACTCACCCTTCACAGGCCGAGTGGAAATCAGCGAAGTTGAACAGTGGAAGCTGCCATCTTGAATTCATGCGACCGTTGTAATGGTTTAGCGCCACCTTGTGGTTCAGCCATAACCAGTCGCGCTGGTTTCCTTGTTTTAATGTGATTTGATTCCGTTCAACGTTATTAATCCCTGGTACGTACACTGTACGTGTACGGTGTATGCGCAGTAATTTACATCACGTCTAACATTAACACTGCCCATTTAAGTATGGACGAAATGGCTGACGGGGCGAAAACTTTGAATCTTCAGCGGGCTTTATCCGGTGGATTTGGTTTCTCTCTGATGGGAGGAAAGGGAACTAGTTTTCCTCCGGTCATATGCGACATTCTGAGCAATTCGCCAGCTTCGAGGTGTGAACAGGTAAGATGAAATTTCTTGCACTATTTTTTTGCAGTTTTTACTGATTCAATTTTTAGGTGATTTATTGTTTTTGCAAGATAAGCGCCTATAGCCTAGGACTAGTAGGAGGAGGCGTTTACTTGGTCTGCTGTTTCCAGAATCGTCAGTTACACTTCTCCATTTATTCCTGCTACTACTACTATTTTTTTCCACATTTACTTCTAGATATACAGTGACTGGCACAAAGGGCACGCAGATTGCCAAAGTGCCATTACTTACTTTACAACATGGAGGAATAAGATTCCTCCATGACCATGCTTAGGCTACATTACAAAAAAATGATTGTTTCTCATCAGCGGCCGGGCCAATTTTTCGTGCCGGGTGGATATTTTTTTATATTTTATAAACAAAATATAAATGTACCGGATGCCCGAAAATTCCGAGATTTTTATTTTTTTAATTTTGTATATGCTGTAAAAACACGCTGTTGAAAGCAATAACAGTTAAAACTCACGCAGGCCAAGTGAATGTTTTTAGTGGCCATACATGTTCCAGCAGAAGCAAGCCGGAAAAATCTAAATCGACGGCGGACAGGAGATCGGAGAAGCCGAGTATAATAGAACGGTGTCTGTGTGCCTCTTTCATTAAAAAAACCTGGGGTGCTCAAAATTATATGGGAAAATAAATCGACTTGACTATATTTTTGTGTTTCTACCAACATTATTTGAGGTTTTTATTCTATATGAAATGTGTGCATTGGTCAGTTTTGGAAAGTAAATCAACGAAAACAATTTGTAATTTAGATAAAGAATGCAATGTCCCAACGAAGTTTTTGTCAACTAGCGCTTTCACCCCCGCACGCAGTGGCGCCCATACTATAACTGGGTGCTGGAAAACACCTGACGAGCTTCATAGATTTCTGTGTAGAAAAACGCACGGCATTCTGGGTAGCGTACATGCTCTGCCGCGCAACTGAGCCACGGAAGTAGTAACCTACGTTCGCAGGTCGCAACAAAAATTATCCAATCAGAGCTAAATGCACATCAGCGCTTACCACCAACGCCAGGTTCATCAACATGTACATGTACATGAATGTGCGGTAGGCACGAACGAAACCAGCGCGCCTGTAGTTGTTTAGTCAGATACCGGTTTCAAAGATTCGGCGACATTTTTATTCTATAAAATATAAAATATAAAATGCCCTGACGGACCATTTTTTCAAAAAGGTTCTGATGAGAAACAATTCATTTTTTTTATGTAGCCTTACAACAACAACAACAACAACAACAACAACTACTGAACTAGGAGTAGGTCATTCGTCATCCGTTTTGAATCTGGGGGAACCTTGCGTTTATATACGTCATCCGGCACGAACTGGTTAACAAATAAGATGAAATTCCTAATTTGGCAACATTGCATTGCTTATCACAGCTTATTACAAGCGATAGTGAGCTGTGTAAAAATAAAACAATATATAAACAAATTCCAGAAATAGGCCTGCAAATTATGATCATTATTCATTGTTGACGTTAGTTGCGATAATCGTAACCCTCCATCGACGGTCGAAGACCGTCGATGGAGGGTTACGATTATCGCAACTATGTTGACGTTTGCAATTGTACCGGTACATGATGTATTGCATATGACTACAGCACCATGTATGTTGTACATGTACATCTTGGTTCACAAACAAGATGATATTCCTAATTTGGCAACATTGCATTGCTTATATCACAGCTGTTTCATCATTTTCATGTCTGCTACCCACTGCATTCACTGATTGATTAAACTTAGAAATCAGACGTACAGTATCCAACATAAAAATCGTGTAACACATTGCAGCCTTCAATCCTTCAAGCGGTAGACACCATATGGCAAACTCTACGTATACACATGTACATGTACATACAATGTACATTGTGAATGTACACTCAAACTGTTGGACTCTGATTCTGTGTGTAATTGACATATAGTTTAAGGGGGCAGTACCCATCATAACAGATACCCAACAAAACATTTGGATTTTGACAGGTTGAGTTCAATTTAGGGTTAATGCATACAATGTACCTACCGATGGGTTAATGCATACATGTACCTACCGATGGGTTAATGCATACCTACCGATGGGTTTAATGCATACCTACCGATGGGTTTAATGCATACCTACCGATGGGTTAATGCATACCGCCACCTACCGATTTCTGCCTAAGTTTCTTCTGCACCGAGTGTAATATTTATGACAAGAATCAGTTTATGCATGTACCGAACAAATTTGTACTGTGAATTATTTGTAAAAATTATCTTTTTTACTTCCGAAAGGGGAATATATGTACTGTTTACGCAGTTGACTTCTCACTGGACTTTGGTTGCCTGGGAAATCTTGCCTCTGCTCTGATTAGGTATTCCTCAAGTCTATAGACATGACAGAACTCGGAAAAACAGTTTAATTACATTGCGTCTTCAGAACCACAGCATCTCAAATCAGTTAATATATGCTGTGTGTGGTGTAGACAGTGTCACCCCTCCCCACAAAGTCGATTACATTTCATTGATCGGTGCAGAAAGGCCTATTACTGTACTCAGCACCCCCCCCTCCAAACTGTTGGCTGTGCTTGTTCAAATTGTGATTGGTTAATCAATACATGTTGGCCCAACATTTTTTTTTATTCGAACAAGTCTAGGAAAAATTGGTCAAGAGATCTACATGTATTGGAAGGTTTAATGAAATACCAAGATGGCATTTAATGGAATTGGAATGGTTTTAAAAAATAGTCAATTTTTGAGTGTATTTAATTAATTAAATAGTGTAAATTTAATAATCAAGTCGCGCAGTAGAAAGAGTGCGGTAGCCTACCTGAGCTATGAGTCGGTCAAGGGTTTAGGAATGAACTTGTGGACTTTAAACCTCCGGATATACTTGTTGGGATTTTGTTTTTTTATAGTAAAATTTCATAATTAGATTACAATCTTGTTTGGCAGGATGTACAAGTGGTTCAAATTATTTCGTTGACATAAATGTATTCAATTGTACGGTACATTAGCTTTTGTTATCATGAATTTGTCGCATTTACTACTAGTACAAATTTGATACAAAACATGTTTTCCATCTTAATTCTTGTAAATTACATGCAAGTAAACAAACCTGTATACTGTGCTAATTACAACAAGCCCTCACTGTGTTATGGTACATGTACTGGTACTGGCATTTTATTTCGCACCATCAATGTACCAGTACATGTACTGGTACATCAATGTACATGTACTGGTAGTATTTAACCTTGGGTGAGTTATCTTGTAACTGTTATATTCTAATTAGCTGCAATCTGTGCAATGTATTGACACTTCTGCCACATGTACCATACCTGGAGTATAACCTTGGATGATATCATAGCAGTATCTTGTGATTGTTAACTGTTATATTCTAATTAGCTGCAATCTGTGCAATGTATTGCCACTTCTGCCATACAAGAACAGGACAGCTTCCTGGTGCAAATTAAAAAAAAAATCATTGTTTATTTTCACATTTAATTTATGTGAAGATTTGTCTATACATGGTTGGAGTTTGGGGAATGCACATTTATTCGTGGGTGAGCTGAGGCTGGTCACAGCACAGTTCCTGGTCAACTGTAAGTGAGATATGTAAGTGAGATGTACTGGTGTTTGTACATGTACATGTAGCTCAACACACAGAACTTATGACCAGTAATCACAGCCCTAATCCTGAACGCTGAATAATGCATAGACCCATCTCTACCAAGTAAATCAAACTTAAACAAGTTGGAGTTTGGCAGGTTTAGTAATGTTATGTTTGGTACCAATAATTACTGAACCTGTGTGCAGTTGTTGAAGTTGGTTAGGTTTGGCAATCTATCTAGTGCGAGAGCCTAGGGGGTTAGGGTTAATACTCTATGAATACCAAATATGTTTTGCACACCTTCAAACTCTATCACTCTACCCCCCCCCCCCCCCCTCTTTCAATAAAAAAACCAGACTTGATTCTGGTAATGCTACGGTATCTAATCATCAGCCTAACAGCATTTTGATTAGGTGTCTTGCACCTGCACTCGTCGGTGCCTCGGATAATTCCTTAAAACCCCTTTGAAAGGGCACAGCTCTTTAAAAAACTGCACAGAAAATTGCGAACAGCTGCTCACCAGAAAATACATCGTCACAACGTGAGCCTTGCTTTGCGTCTGAAATCTTACATGTACACGTATGTAACTCCTTTCTTGATGCGCTATACTGTACACGCTGCCAATAGATCAGTCTCTCTTTCCTGCCCCCCCCCCCCCCCCCATCTCCCTCCCCCCTCCATCTCCCCCCCCCCCCCCTGTTAACATTTATATGCAAATCACTACACTTGTCGCTAACATCACATTAAATGTGCTAAGCAATTGCAGGAAAGGACAATAAAATGCCTGTGGCAGTTAAAGAACATGAGAATAAATCGATATGTCACAGAGGTGAACGTACTTAAAAATAGATTGGGATACTGATGCAGTACATTTTTTGTATGCGTGTACATGTATGTTCGTGTTAGGGCAATCGTGATTCTAAATTCGGTACTCTGTGGAGACCCGAGCACAACTGGAGTGAAAAGGTCTCCACTAGATATATTTCAATAGAGGTCTCCAAAGAGTTTCACAAAATATATTTTTCGAGTTTTAAAAAAAGTCACAATTGGCCACAAAATAATTTTTGAGCTCTAGGGAAGAATGGGTTAGGGTTAAGTAGCCCAGGAAATTATATCTATGATAGATAGGACCGCTTTGAAAATAGCCCTCGACGTCAAGAGAATTGTGTACATAAGAACAAAGAGATGTCTCCACAAGGATACAAATTTGAGAATGTATATTAAATGGCATTTTTAGTCTTCAAAATCAAAAGATGAACGCTTCATGAATTTAGCAGACAATTTATGCAAATTTTTCTCATTCGATTTTACCGTTCAACCGTGTATTTATAATTAAAAAAAAATCCATATATCCTTCACAATAATATATGCGCCGTGGACCTTGTATGCAATGACAATTTTTTTCTTCAGAATGCACCAAGGTGTTTGGCCGTCGATTCACGGACGGAGCGCGGTTTCCCAGTTGGTTTTGCCACCCTCATAAACTCGCCCCTTATTGGTTCAATCAATTATTTGGTATATTGACTTTTTAGGGACTGACAATGATTGACCTGCGTAGTTTTACGCTAGAGCGTTTAGGTAAACATTTTGTGTCTGGTCGCTGTCAAGATTCGCACCTGTGTAGATTGAGCTCAAGGCTTCGCAGTGTATACAAACAGTACATGTGCAACATTAGGGCAATCTCAGCATTCATGACATTACAAATCGGACACATTTTTGGAAAAAGAAATTGTCAGTGAACAAGCTGGAATTTTTTTTCTTTAAATTTTATAAAGTACATATATGTGACCCACTCCACAATAATGGGTATTACATGTATGTCACAAAACATACATGGTCGGAAAGCCCACAGCATAAGCTTTCATTTGGTATATAATAGAGCTCCATAGCCCCTCCCGTTCTGGATATATGACATGTTTACATACTGATTACTTCTTTGTAGTTCAAATTACACAACTGAGAAAACAGGCTTTGAAAAAGCCGGCTCTGTTGTAATACAATAGAACGATGCACATCAAATTGTATTTTTGTTCTACTTTATTCTTCAAAATCAATATTTCTGTGAATGAAACCTGAAACTGTAGGTATTAAAGATGTCATTCATGACAAAAAATGTAAATCACATTTTGATGAAATGTTTACCCTCTCAACTTTGAGTGGGCCATTACACGATAATGCACAGCGCGACTTAATACCCTTTATTGCAGAGCCGGTCACATATACATGACTCACTGTACACGTATCCATTATGTAGTAATTGACAAAGATATTGGCAGGCTATGAGGAGTTTTAAAATTTTCTGTGAATCTTTATATTAGATCTGATGGTTAATTGGTTAATTGGTTAATTGGCGAGACAAACACCTGCCTTTCATATAACACTAGAATTGTTGGAAGATTTTTTAATTAAAATGTCGGTTGACTCTGTGTAGTACATTTGTCTTGCGTGTA
Organism: Crossaster papposus; assembly: GCA_037893245.1. Classification (NCBI taxonomy): domain Eukaryota; kingdom Metazoa; phylum Echinodermata; class Asteroidea; order Velatida; family Solasteridae; genus Crossaster; species Crossaster papposus. The sequence continues at coordinate 285,291 of JBAIAA010000379.1, read as the reverse complement.
AATCATCAGAGGTAATCCGCATGCTGTGTGGAAATCTGTTACGATTGGTTTGGAAACGTCTGCAATCTTGCAAATTCCTCCGATGCATCAAGTGACCTCAATCCTGCCAAATCCTGCAATTTGCAAAGAGGCTTTTGGAGAATTTGGGATGGTTAGGGTTAAAGAATGTTCCAAGTACAGTAGCCTGCCATCATCATCTTAGTTCACATTCCCCGTGGTTTACAGTTGCGTATATTTGAGTAAATCTTGCAAAAAAAATGAGTTTCATCTCTGCTAATCGGATAGTGTTGCCTCTCAGGTGGATTTCTTGTTTGTTCTGATCGCAAAGTTTCTTTTTTTGTTTCACCCGTATAATTTCACGTCCTCGGGTTTTGTTTGTGCAAGATACGGTAGAAACGAGAGAACTCCATTGAGAATTGTGCAAATACCCTTTCATGAAAGTATTGCAACAACATTCTTAGTTAAAGGGGCATGCCGGATTTCTGGATTAGAAAATTACGATTTTAACTTCAAACGGTAATTAGAAAATAATAAGGGGTTGTGCATAATAATTTTATTGATTGCCATTTTTCGACGTATCTATCAATGATTTATTTGGCTGTTCATTACTATTTCATGTACATGTATGTACCGGTATGTGATTCACCTACTGTACATGTACATATATGTAACGGTATAGTGCGTGGACCTTTTTTGGACTACTAGAAATCTCCTTAACCGACCCCCCTCCTCTCCCCCCCCCTTCTTCTGGATGCATTATTCCTAAGCCAAATGTCCCCTTGGTCCTGCGCACGGTTACATTACCAAAATACACTGCTGTGGGCACATTGACATTTTATCGGCGAAGTGCAACTTGCCTCATGCACAGACACATAATGGTGGTTTACGTTCTCCAATCCCCCCTCACCCCCCCAGCTCCATAGGGTATGATTTCCATTCCTAATAGCCTGCTAAATTGTCGCCTGTACTTCGGTAGTCAGGCACGTCAAGTGTCAGCCAGTCTTATATTTACTGATACTTGTGGATACAGGCTTGTTGTGAGGGGAATTATTAAGGCAGCTTGCAAGATGTGGCACGACATCTCCGCATTGTACCAGTACTTATACATGTGTGAAGTGTTATCTTCCAAGGAGATCTGCGAGAAAAGACTGGTGTTCTGGTAATGCTTATTTGTGTCTTATGTTACTTTGTCGTGACTTTTTGACAAATTTTATAAGGGTCATTTTTGTAAAATACAATGTCTGTCCCAACATGATGCATTACATTTGTACAAGGTCGTTAAAGTAGGGTACATGTAGTACTACAAATTGTTTTGTACTCTGATGTCACATGTCACCGGTAGTGAAGTATCACATTCACTTTTTGGGCTCCATTCCCCTCAGTTGAGGAGTTCATATCGATGACGTCTTACCAGACTTCAATTTAAGTGTCTGGTTTCTGCTATGATATTCTTAGTGAAAATGTAATTAAGACTGGAGAGAGTCGGCAAACAGACATACCGGGTAGCAATCCCGCGGGCAACCAGGATTAAAATGAACAAGGAGCGCAGGGCGTAATACCATCGAATTTGCACTTCCCATAGAAAGTACGGGTGCTAGGTGAACAGCACCCTTATACGACGGCGCACAGACCCCATAAGATCCAAACCTATCGAGTGATAGGTTGTAACACACAAGCTATGAGAAAGAAGGGGTTTGCTTTTTGATAGTTAAAACAGTAGTAATTTCTCCATATGTTCAGACTTTGTGCATATTCAAGCTAACGTGCGTGCGGATTTCGTATGCCCTAAGTTTCACGGGTCAGAATGCCAAAGCTCCCAAGATCCCTCTTGTTGATGGCCTTCTTTACAGCCACAGCATCTTGACTCTGATTACCTGGGACCCACTTCATCAGATGCATAAAATCCAAATTAGCCTTGAAACAAGACCATTGTATTTGAGACCCTGCCCTATTTTAGTACTGTCTGGGTTGACAACCTGCACATGTAATGTGTTTACAAAATGGGAGAGCATTTCATCAGATATCGCTTGACAGGTGTGATATGCGTTATAGAATTGCATGCATACTGTACAGTGCACCCCCCCCCCCCCCCCCCCCCCCTATACAATACTGTTGGTACTTGTTCTTTAGTGCGTCCTGAGGCAAACCATACATCTCTAATATAATTTATTTTTACGAGTTTCATTATTTTTTCCCCCCTCTTTATTTATTTTGTATTTTTTTTATAGATGCAAGTCGGGGACATAATACTGGAAATTAATGGAGAACTTGTCGAGGGGAAAACGACAAAAGAAGGTAAATAATTGAAACCGAGATGTGGAGTTGTGTATAAAGCATGCACTGATGACCGAGATTTTCCGATGTGACACGTTTTGCGTGTGTACATGTAGGTGGGAGGAAGCCTCAATTAGGACGTTGCTTGTCATTTGCACACCTGACCCATTTCTACTGTATATTGCAGGTGTTTATTACTCACACAAGCTGAGTCTAAATCCATGTACCGGTATAACGTAGAGTACACACGTGGTCTCATGGTCTGGAGCTCTGAATTTGTAATCTGTAGTTAAAGCTGCATGTTGTGGGTTCGAGTCCGGCCTGGGACTACGATGCGTGTGCCTATGAGCAAGGCACTTTGTCACTCATTGCTTCTCTCCACCCCGGGAGTAAATGGGTACTTGTGAGGGCAGAGATGGTTGTTGTGGTTGGCTTAGCTGCTTTGCGCCCAAATGGCAGCATTGAGCTTTATACTCCCCAGGGAGCTGAGATAGTATTTGGAATGTTTCATGGGCCTAATGACCGGGGTAATAATGTGATTTGCACCTTTAATTAAAGTGACAAATAACACAAAATATTATTGGCAACCATGTACAAATTATATAAATGAGTACGAGGTTGCCAATTAAATTTCGCGGTTATAGCTTTTTGATTGTTTTTGTTTTGCTTTTCCACTTTGATTTACACTGGACGGTCACTGTCAATTGTCTATGCCACTTGAGTATACATTATCTGACAAGAAATGACATCCTAGGTGGTCATCATGCACCAATGACCAATTACATTCCATACATATGGAGGGTGCACTGCCTTGTGACATATGTTCTGATAGACAAGTGTGCTTACCACTTAGGGTCTCGCTTGAAAAATGTCATTAAAAAAATGAAATGAAAAAGAAAGGCCACTTTTCTTACATGTAGATAAATAGTCTTGGGATAAAGTAACTCTCAGTAGATATTAAATTTTGATTCAGTTTCAGCTTCAAAACCATTCAAATAAGCCCTTGATTTATCACAATTGTTGTTTTGTTTTTTGTTTTAACTTGGGACATGAACCGTACCGTACCGGTACATGTCGTAAATGTTCCTCCCAATTCCCGACGGGCTAGCTTCGAATCATGCCGCAGCATTGAGCACTTGACTCAATTTAAATCTAAGCCAACACAATTTGTTAGCATGGTTTTGCTTGTCGGCCCGCGCTGGGATTTCTCCCGTTTGTGATCTAATCTTCAACCCTTTCCCCGTCAATTTCTCCCCCCCCCTTTTTTCTCTTCATTCCAGCTTGACCAAGCAACAAGCCAACATTGTCTTAAGGGTTAAATATCTTGTTTGCCTTGGCATAATATATCTATCTGATACTGCCGTGCAACCTGAGCGCGAACGACAGCGCGGTTCTGTGGCCGTTGCAGCAGGCAGTTTAATCACTTGATGCATCTGCCTGATAAATTGGACGGTTTTGCTTCACGAAGTCAGCTTTACTTAACCCGGGGTCTCCCCCTTCGGTTAAAAGGGGGAGAAATGAGTGAGAGAATGTCATGAAAAGGCTGCGCAGTGCAAAACAGCTTGTTGATTTGAAGCATTGATTCAAGTGTCTACGTGCACATGTATGTATAGATTAAAATTGTTTACATTTTTTTTCTTCTGCAAGTTTTAAAACAATCATGACATGAGAGTATTTGAAATGAGATTACAAAAATTGTTAGCAGTAAGATTATAACAATTGTTGGCACTAAGATTATAATATTCGACTAGAATATCAAGGTGGTTGTTTTGTGTTTAAACACTGCAGGTTTTCTCTAAATTTTCGATTCACAAAGATGTACATGTACCGGTACATGTAGAACTTGGTGTCCAAAGAGTGTTGCTAAATTTCGGAAAAAACATATAACAGTTTTACAATATTTTTGTTAGTACAAAATAGTAAAATGACCAAAATATGTTTTAAAGACTTTGATTGAAAGTACCGGTACATTTTATTAAATTTATGTTGGAGTTTGACTTAATGGGGATTGTAGGGTTAACACTAATTTTGTGCAAAATCATATTGATTTTGGAGGATTGCATGAGGACTGTAAAATTCTAACTTGACAATAAAAACATTCACGATGTTATTAAAAAAGTTTGCCTGTTCCTTGTTAATCTTTTCCTCTCTAAAGTTTGTCTTCATCCCGGTGAGGTCTGTTCAACAGAGCCCAGATAATCCTCCTAAAACTTATAATTTCCGTATATATAACGACCACGCAGGGTTTTTGCAAAACTCCATTATTGATGATGAATTCCTTCTCCAGGGCATGTGAAGATCCTTTGATATTTTACGTGCGTCTTCTACTACTGTATTGTGCTTGGGCTCCATTTTGTTAATAATGGCAGGCTACGGTGATATCAGGTCATTGCGCCCGATGTGTTTATCACACTGTTATTGTACGTGTAGAGAGTGAGAAATTGGCATCCAATTGTCTAGAGAGCTGTTTGGAAATTGGGCAGTTAAAGAAATTGTCAATTGGGCAGTTAAAGAAATTGTCAATTTACATACCGGTATGTAGGGTACCATAGTATCAAATGATTTTGGTTTAAATACAGTGTACATGTGTAGCAACACCTCTTGGTTGCATACAATTGTCTTTGATAGTAGTACTGTACATGTATGTCTCAAAATGCCAGATCGTGTGGTTTTTTCAATTTTGTATTTTTTGTGTGTACATGAATTTCATGTCAATCAGCGACAGTTCTGGTTCCAACTGGTTCCATCGAAATACCTGTACTGATGTTTCATCTGACTTCCTTGACAACTTTTGGAAAATATGAAACTCAAGACTGGTTTCTTATTAAAAATCTGTTTCATGGGCTTTGTAATTTTTTATTTTTTTCTTTCTTTTTTCTGTTGAAGCGAATTCAATCCCGACCTCCCGTTCCCACATTTTCTCATCCGTAATCCTTGGTGGAATAAACTGTGCATCCAGCCTTCTCAAATTTCAAGTAATTCATCGGTCGTCGTGATCCACCCTCAAATACCAACCAGTGTCTTTTTTGAAGGCCAGAGGAATACAGCTACAAGTTTCTTGGCAGTTTTTGAGTTGTACTTGTCCCATCTTCTCAAATGTATTTTGAAAAGAAAAAAATCAATATTGATCAGTACGTAGGAATTGGCACTTACGGGATACCTGGAACAATGGGACAATGGTACCCCGCAAGTCCTGACTTTAGAAATGGAAGTACCCCACAGGCTAACACCATGTATTTCGAGATTTCTAAGGCGACAAAAGAAAACAAAAAAATGAAGTAAAGTGGAACAATAGAGGTACCCCACAACCAATGGCTTGCCCGGTGTGCGCGCGTTTGTTTTTGATTGAAATAGGGGACGTATGACAAAGGGAACAATGGGGTCCCCTATTCCGCAAAGGTCCCCGATTCAGACTCGTGTGCAAATCCTATGGCGATCATCCGAAAACGTTAGAGTACAAACAAAAGAGGGAAGACGGTCGGACAATGCCCCGTCCCCTATTGACGGCATTTACCCACTTGTGCGAGTGTGTACGTGTATGGGGCTTTACACATTAACCCTCCCTCTATGAGGGCAGATCACTGCATGGCATTGGCACACTTGCAAATTCACTTCAGCGGCACATGCCAATTCACTCCAGCTGTGTGCATTGAAGGATTATACACAGGTTTTTTATTAGAGGGTGCTTTCAAATCTAAACCAGAAACATAATCATTTTTGCTACATGGCCAAATCCCCAACAACAACACCTTGGTGCCTCATTTCATCTCGTCTCATCACCTCTACTCTGTACACTCTCGCCTCACAATCTTTCCTCCTGGTTATATTACTGATAGGACGATAAGTCTCCCGGCGTCTTATTCTCTGTTTTTTTATTTCTCTCTCCTTCCTTTTTGCTGCAGTTGTCACCAGCTTGATGCGTTCACCAGACGACCTCATCCTGAAAGTCAAAGAAGGTGAGTTGAAAGCACTCTGATTTTGTTCTTCTTTCTTGGACGTCTCTTGGTGTCTTAATTGTCTTGTCTGTCTGTTTCAGCCTTTAATAGTATAAATTCCGTCGGACCGTTGTAGAGTAGATGCAATTACCTATGACTGAGGAATTATCTCACAATTCATTGCTTGTCTGACGAACCGAAGAGCCATGCACTATGGTGTTTTTTGGAGACGTGTGTTTATGCCTGGTCACTCAATCTTTGCGTTATTCACTGCCAAAATTTGCCGGAGTTGTAATGTTTCACGTTCGCGCTCACTTTTACTTTCACGACGAGTATAAATTAGGCTTCATATATGTACCGGTATGTACCGGTACATGAATTTTGTTCCTGTTTACTCAACATGTATTTTCATGTACTGTGTCCACGGAGCTAAAGCTCTCACAAGTTAGTTGTTAGATTTCGAGCGTTTTTGTCGCATCGTATGTAGATAAAAAAATGCACCAAAGCCAGTGACTCTCATTTTTTACCGTTTGAGTTTATCCCGTGGTGAACCCGGTCTTCACTGGACAGCTTCTGTTCGTGTCTGTCACCCTTCTTCATATTGCACGGCTGACTAGCCAAAGCCAGCCATGCAAGGCGACATTGCATGCGCGGCAGGTCCTTTGACTCTGAGATCTGCCAATCTTAGTTGCCATTTCCCCAAGAGTTGTCTTAAAACAAAATTCAAGGGAGATAACCAGGGCTAGCTGTATTGGGTTTAGCGTGACCTTTGTTTATGCTGACTTCATCCACATGTACATGAACATGTTCACAAACTCACACACAAGTCTGTTTTAATCTCTGTTTGGATAGGATAAAGTAACAGCACTGTGAACAAAATGTGACAGGTTTTACCAAATAATATTGAGTTAATTACCCGGTAACCCAACTCCCTTCTTCCTTTGCAGGGTACTGGGCCAATTCCGCCAAAATCCACCAGTTAATTTTCTTTTTATGGGCAAATTTGTTTTTTTTAAAGCTGGAATAATTTCAAAAGTGGTGAAACCAAAGCATGAGTTTTCAACACAGAAGATGGGAATGACCTACATGTACATACTTGAGACTCGAGGTCAAAGAAATTACTTTGGATCTGGATTTCAATTCGTTCCAGCTTTTTTTTCTCAAAGTTTGTAACAAGTCCTACCAGAAGCCAAAACTAAATTAGTTCGTCCTTAACCTTGTTTTTATTGGGTCGCCTTAATTCCCTGTTGGGAAGCTACATGTACAAACCTTCTTGGGCCTTCAATCTTGACATCGCCAAAACGATGTCAGCTTTCCAATAAATTCAAAATCATCAACAGTTCAAAAGGTTAGGGAAGTATGGTCCTTGGAATATTGGTAGCCTTACCCATTTTGGCTAAAATCACCAAAAAATAGCATGTGGTAGCACGAAACCCGCTGGTCCGATTTTGATAAAGTTTGAAATTTAGGCTTTTTCACCCTAAATAACCCTATAAAATAATTATGAACAAATTTGAAGGGGGTAGGGTTTAACCTACGGTAGTGGGTGATTTGACACGGAGTGACACTTTGGAAGGAATCCCCTCGTGGAAAAGGAAAACTCCGTCTCTGAAAAAATTCCCATTGTCTCTTTATCATGTCTGGCCACATCATGTACATGTACCTGATAATTTATCCAACCCAGTTGAGAATAAATTTCATATGTCCTTCAAATACATCTGTGTAATGAACACCATCTGTGTTTTCCTAGATAATGCCATGGTGGGTTTGGTTCCTGTTGTTCATCAGGGATTATTTCCTCCTCACAGACTTGGCATCCAAGCACTGTCTATGAGAAGCTAAAGCTTGTTATTACAAAACTGCACATACACTGTGCGATGTCCCAGGCGTATCATCAATGTCTATGGTACTTGAACATATACAGTATGTTGAAACTTAATGTAAATAAACCGTGGTCTATACTTCATTTACCATTCGAGAAAGTTAAACTGATAGCCTTACTGAGGACAACAAATGTCACTTTGCAGTTTGAAGTGCCGTGGCCTAGTGGTCTGGAGCATGGAATTCGTAGTCTACAATGTAGCGGCGGGTATTTCTGCAGGTGGTGGGTTCGAGCCCAGCCTGGGCTGTGGCACTAATATGCCTAATATGGGTAAAGGCATTATGAATGCCTTGCAGTGGACTACCATGCACCGGTACATGAAGTTACTTTCTAACCATATTCATAACGTGAAGAGATCAAATTGTCTTGTTTCAGTGTCAGGGGCTGGTTCTTCCACACTTTCCTCTGTAGCCTACACCTCAAGTGGCCTTTGGCCTTGTGATGGGCGATTTGGGTGTATGTTAAAATACAGTCAAGAACTTTTTCTTTAGGACCTTGTTAAGAAGTGAAGTTTCTAGTACATTATTAGAGAGACTCTAAACTGGTAAATACCGGTGTAAGTTCCGCTAATTAGTTTTTGTTTGTTTTCATTTTCGGCAGATACCGAGACAAAAACCAGAGTGCTGAAGTTTCTGGAGCCACTAGAAAATCCTCCCGGGTCCAACCCCAAAATCAAAGTGAAGTCCATTGGTCGCACCAGCCCAAAACAAAAGCAGCAGAAAAGCAAGGAATCTTCCCCGACCAGAACTGGTCCGAGCCCGGCGTCAACCCCTGACGAAAGGGCCAACGATAGCCCCCAGAATGGGAGGACTAGTGCGAGTTCAGAGTCCCCGATGCAAAAATCAGATGGTAGTTCAGAAAGAGTTGATGGTCATTTGGGACAGAATACGTCCAAAGCTGTCGCAGGTGTAGATTCAGAAGTTAACCAATGCAAGAGTGGGAGTGCGATTGTTGACGAGAGTCTTAACAAATCACAGCAGTCTCCTGTGAAAATTAACAACAGCATCCACTCTCCAGATCACAGGATAGCTGGCGGTGGCCCTGTTAATGGGATTGCGAAGGATCGTTTACGCGAGCGGGATGTGCCCAGTGCAAGGCAGGTGTACGCAGCCAATGCTTACTCGTTCAGCTCCGATTCTAGTATTTCCGACATTCCATCTGTGCAGATCATGACCACAGTGGCGCAGATTCACCGGGAGGATTTGTCGCTCGTCGCGCGGACGTCAAGCGAGCAGGGAACATCTGATGTGGTGGACGGTCAGCTTCACAGCAGTCCAGGTCGCAATCACAGACATGCCAGCCAGGATTTGGACTTCAAGCACAATGATATCAACAAGAACGTCGGAAAAATGCCGATAGTAACGTTAGCTGAGAGCGAATCATCTCAGAGCGAGCTATCCTCTCAAGCAAGCTCTTGTCCGGAGGAACCGCTTGCAGACTCGCCTCTCAGAACTCAAAAACTTGCAGCATCCTCAAAGCACCCCGCTGGTAGGGAGGCCACAGAGCGTGCAATGCACATTGAAGTCGCAGCTGTAGGTGACAAGGAAACGGACAGTGCGACAAACGACTCTGGATACGCGAGCACCTCCTCCGTCGCCAAACAGTGTTCAAACATCTCCCAGTCACAGTCAACTCAGACGAACTTGGACCCTGACACGAACAGGTTGGTAGAGAATTCCCTGGACGAGCGGCCCGGGGAAGAGTCCCCCAAGGCAGCTGCCACCGTGCGCTGCGGGAACGATGCCACTGAGACGTGGAACGGTGGAATGGGTCCCAGGACCTCCAGCGACCACAGCGTGAATTCGGAGGAATCGGAGTGTCTAGACATGGACAGTTTAGGCAACGCTCTGCAGGCCGGCAGCAGAAATCTGGACGTGCCGTCAGCCCAACGGCTTGCCAAACGGTTATTCCTGTTGGATGGATTCAAGCGGTCAGATGTCTCAAAGCATTTGAGTAAAAGGTAAGCTAGGGATTGAGAGTATCATGGCAGACCATTGGGAGTAAGTTTTACTTTAGGGTACTTATTGCAATAGCACTCGCAACTCTTGGCAATGTAATTTTCCATCAGTGGTTATTTTTCCAAAGCATCAACATTTACAATAGGTGGCTTTGTCTGGTTTTCCTACTGTTTTTGGTTTAATGTTATTAACCCTAACCGTCTCAATTCTTCCACAAACCTTTCTAGCAAAATGTAGCATTTTGGAGGATTGAGGTCACTTGAAAGTTAATTCATCAAAGGCAGGCCTTCATTTTTAGAAATTCGTGGAGCTCAGTTAATCGCTCTCCTGGAAAATCTGAGGAGCTCAATTTGAGCACCCAAAATTGCTCTCCTGGGAAGTCCGAGGAGCTCGATTTGCATGTACAAGTAAATGCCATTACAAAATGTCGAATGGTACTACGCACAAACAATGTCACCGCGTGCACGGCAATTTTCAAAAATTTCAAAGGGCATCAAGGCGATTGCAAAAATTTGCAAAGGGCACCAAGGCAATTTTTGAAAAAAACACATATTTCATAAATACATGTACATGTAATACATGTACAATCTTACACAATAAATACACACCACTCATTTATATAAAATCAAAAAAAATAAATGTCTATAATTCTAAAGTCTAAAGTGTTTTTCAGTTCATCTTATATTTTTGCTAAAGTTGTCTTTTGTGGCCGTTAACTTCTGTTTACTCGGTGTCTGTCTTAGATGGAGGATTATTCTTCCGACTCTCGTCAAGTTATAGGCCTGCCGTGCGTAATTAATACATGTAGTAGGCCTACCGCGCGCACGTACTGCACGTGGCCACAGTCGTGCCATATGCATTCTACACTACACTCGATCGACCGGACACGCAGTGGGAATATAATATCAATGACCGCGTCGCTGGTTCACGTGCAGTATTAGTATACATAATTGCAGGGAACCGCGCTGCATTCGGTATAATATTTTCACATCCTACTGCGCGTCTGGGCCGGTGTTAACTGCGAGCGAATCGTGTGTGTAATGCGTTGCGTTAATTTTTTGTGTGGGATCTGCTGATACTCGCCGCGCTGGTGCTACGCGGTGCGTGCCGAGTAATTATAAATGTAGGCCTAACCTTTAAAATAAAATCGGGATGACAAGTTAAGAAATCAAGTATATAAAATTCGGATTGACAAGATTTTATTGTTGGCTTTTATGTAGACAAAAACTGAGCTTACAAAAATACCCAGGAGCGCTATTATTCGCGCGCCAGAAACCGTGTTGAGGAGCGCGAAGGAGCGCGATCGCGCTCGCGCTCCTTAAAAATGAAGGCCTGAAAGGAATTCGCAGGATTAAGGACATTAGGGGTTTTGGCACTGGAAGATAATGCAGGATCTGCTTAAACTAATGGCGGATGATTTTGCAGGATTGAGGTTATTGCTGGGGTATTTATCCAAATGAGGATTTTGGAGGATTGAGGTTATTTTTTACTTTGTACCGTACTTTCACACTGCTCATGATCTATGCACATTCTGTCAAGGTGTAAGTTCTGCGACTGTGTTTGATTGTCTAGAAACAAACTGCAAACTCATGTTCCATTTTTGGGTGACTATCAAAGTGGATCCCTGCAATTGCTTTTCATATGTACCAGTTAACCATGCTCGGTGACATTGATTTTCACAAAATGCACCGGTGTTTCTAAGGACACAAAATATTTCTGCCTCAAGACTCAAGAAAAAAAAACTTAAAGAAGAAAAATAGAGGCACCTTCGGATGTCATATTTCCAAGCTCAATTCGATATCTTAATCAAATTACGTTTTCTGCGGGTGCTATCACAGAAGGCCAATCAAGCAAGAAGACAGGAGCCGTCTCGGTGGACCTGTGAATTTAACGGCCGGCTTTTCCCTCCTCGGAACTCCCAAGTTATAGTATAGAATTTCAAACCGGATTTATTTGTTTGTTGAGCACTGTCATTCAACAGTGAGTTCCAAACGCTTTCTGAAGGACTGGACAATTCCTCCCTCTTCCCCCCCCCCCCCCCCCCACCCTTCCACTATTTCGTCTGCTAGTCAAATTTGATTTGGGTTTTACTTTTAAAAAACAGTTGACTGTTTGTCCATTATACTATTTATAGTAATTTGAGATGAAGAAAAAATATAAAATATTTTCATTGTAATAGGTTGAGATAATTTAACAAAAATAAAAACGACTTTTTGAATACAATGTTTATGTTTGTGTACATGTACTTTAGGTGAAAAAAAAAACTCTGAAGGAATAGTATCCGTATCTCATCTGTTCTATCTTCCGTAGGTCTTTGAGTGTACCTGTACAAACCCTGCGCCACCCCTCACCCTTTGAGCAATCCATTTCCCCCTCAACTATTCTCTTCCTAAAACCCATCCATCGTCAGATTTAAAGTGCTTAGTCATGAGGATGGTTACATGTACAGTACATGTACCTCTCCTCCCCCCCCCTCAATTTGGCCTGAAATCTGTGGGGCAGAAAGGCCAAAACTATCGAGCGCTCCAAGTAATTTTGTTTCTCGGGTCGTGGTTATCTGTCTCAGAATGTGGCCTTTCCCTGTTGTCTATCCCATCCTGATCTGTTGGGAGGGGGAGGTAGAAGACGGTGTCATGGAAGGGGGGAGGCTGGTTTACAAGGGTAGGGGAAGACAGAGGTACAAGGGGAAGACAGAGATGTGTTTCTCACTCATCAATTGTGTGGTTTAGTTAAAGTGCAACACAGTGTGTCGGCTTATACGGTACATAACAGTACATGTACATGTATTTGTCCAACCTTCCAGGCAGTACATGATACGTTACGGTACTTGAATCAAAGAAAATCCAGTACAGTGTTTGAAAAAAATGAAATTAACTAATTTGTTTCTGGTACATACTGTAGTACATCATAGTATCGATGACATTGAGAAGCAGTGCGGATGATATTGAGCATAACGCAGCTCGGTTCTGTTATGCATGGCTGAGCATAAAGAACTGGCACGTTTGCCATTTTTCCTCAATCCTTCAAAATCTTTAAACTGCAGGGAGGATTTTGGAGGATTAAAGTTGATGTGGACAAAACCACGTTTTTACGAATTCAAGAGACTAGAATTTACAGACACGCGTGTTATCGAACAAATAAACAAAACTGAATCTTTTCCCTGTTATGTGTGTTTATCCCAGGAACGATTTCAGCAGACTAGTTGCCGAGGAATACGTCACCTATTTTGATTTCAGCAACCTACCCCTGGACATCGCCCTGCGCAAGTTCCTGGCCAAGATTGCGGTGTGCGGCGAGACCCAGGAGAGGGAGCGCGTAATCCTGCACTTCTCCACGCGGTACCAGCGATGCAATGAGATCGAATACCGGTCAGCAGACTCCGTACACACCCTTACATGTGCGCTGATGCTGCTTAACACCGATCTCCACGGACAGGTATTGTATATCGTACATCTATGCTGTTTGCCTACGGAGATCTTCTCTTTTAGGATATTATTTTTTTTTTAATAAAAAAACAAAAAAAAACCACTAAAACAAATCACAAATCTCCAAAAAGGCAATAAAATCACATAAAACGATTCAATTTTTCAGCAATTTTTGATTGTACTTTTTGAAATGTAATGGTTTGATTAAACAGACTACCGTACATGTAGTTGAAACAGAAATAGTAAGAACATAAATATTTACACACTGAATCAATTTTTACAAATGTTTTTTACCAATCCTAAAATATTGTGAGTTCAGATTTTTCCTGTAAAAAAGTAGTACATCGGTGAATTTAAATTTCTATGAGAATATTTTTTTTTTAAGACACAGAATAAAAAATGATCATCCATGGCATTTATCAAGGATTCTCATGGCAAAATAAAAAAGAAATTTATACAAGTTGTTTTTTGCCTCACCAAAAATAAGTAAAAGTTAGTCAAATACAAAGATTCTTCTTTTTTTTGGCACTATGCCCAGGTTTGTTGCTAGCTGAGTGGAGCAGTTTTTTCTTTCATGTATTCATTAACTCCTCAACGATTGAACAGAATTAAAGGCAACTGCTTTTGGATTACTGGCCCGCCCCCGTCACTACTGGTTAGACTCCATTATACCTAAATGGCTTTTGCTTTTGAGAGTTTTGCCGTATAAATTGCTCTTCGTACGAAGCAAGGATTTGTGGTTTATTTTCGGCATTGCACATACGTATACGTTTGTATAACCTGTCTAGGCCGAGACTTTACTCGGATTGTGTTAAAGCACAAATTAAAGGTATTTTGTAGTCTACCATGTTGTGAAAGTAAGAATTACATGTACCGTATCAGTATGTCCAACAGAAATTGTATTTATGATACAGATTAATTGATGATTCTACTGCATTTTAATTCTTGTTTGAATGCACTTCTTGTTAACTATGCTATTATAATTGTCACTCAAAAGGGACTCGATCTTTATTATTATTATAGACATTTTTTTGTCTGCGTTATGAAAATGTTGATCAAGTCTATACCTTTAACTGAAATACATTATTTTTCGATCCACATGTGTTCAGTGCGCAGTCCGAAAGCAGCGAAAAAATAATTTTGTATTGAACGTTAAGGCCTCATATGCATTTCTCCTGGGTCTGCCTGATAGTCGCTGTATTATGAAGAGACCATTTGCAGTTAGCGAACATCTTTAACCCTAACAATGCCCATCCAGTTAAACTCCAACACCAGGTTTTGTTAGGATTAGTTAGGATGGGTACTGGACCCCTAAACTGGACAGTGTTTGAGTTTTACACTGAGTTAGGCATACTGGTACATGTACCTCCAGAATCAGTCTAACAGTTTGTGTGTACAGTTTGCCATATGGTGTTGGGATTTGCCAGGATGGGTGTGGTTCCTAGTAAAATATACTAGGGAGTTAGGGTGGTTATTTTAAATCCATTTCATTCCAATACACAAGAGATCCACTCATGCCTAGACCCATGGAACAATATCTCGTCCCTCACAGACGGCCTCAGTGCAACGAATCTGTAAAACTAAAACTGTGATGAGTTTAATTTGGATCGTCTCCTCTCCTCCTCCTCCTCCAAAACCCAGAACATCGGCAAGAAGATGACACCGAGCGCCTTCGTGTCCAACTTAGAGGGTCTGAACGAGGGCGAGGACTTCTCCAAGGAATCGCTCAAGACGTTCTACCAGTCCATCAAGTCCAAGCCGTTGGAGTGGGCGTGCGACGAGGATGAGAAACTGCTGAAGAGAGGGAGTAGGACGGGCAACGGGACGATGACCGTCAGCGGTAATCCATTCCTTGAGGTAGGGACGGACGGCAGGCTTTAAAGTCGGAACACGGCATAGCCTCAAAGTGGCAGATTATTACAGACAGCAATAGTACATGTATTTCCTGTGCTATTTTTCAAACTCGCCCAACCAAATTTATTTCTTTTCTCAATGCTATTTTTCAGCCAATTGATACAAAAGTATTTCAACATCGACAAGAAAAAAACCATTGCAGTTAATGATTTGTTGTTTTACTTGCTGCCATATAATAATTTTTCTTCTTGCTGGCTACGCTGTTTACCGCTCCACAATCAGCATGGATAATGTATAAACGGGGAGCCAGTTTGTAAACAACTTTTTTTTCAGAGGTTTGCAGATGTCCAGAAAAAAAGAAGAAAAAATACAATTTTGGTTGGAAGAAACTCACAAGTTATAAATTTGTATAATTTACATTTAACTGCAAAAATGTTCTCTTCCTCAAACTCACTCAATCCTTTCATAACCAATTCAAGTCTCTGAAGAGTTTCTGAGTGCTTAAAACCAATCCCCATCTCGCCTAATACAAGCCTCTTCCTCCGCCCCTGAGTCCCCCCTTCCTTCCTGTCCCCAGATCGCACTCCACCTCACCCTCTTGTAAGCACAACAAAAGCTGGAAGAGGTTCCCCTTAATGCCGTCGTGTCAGCTTCCATCCCCGTCACGGGAGCTCAGAAAAGGGTTAGAACAGACCAGAAGTAGAGGATTAAGTCTGATTTTGGAGAAAAAGGATTTGTCATCGCTAGTTGCTAAAACGGGAACCCCGAATAAGACGAAGAAAAAGTCTGTGTCCTGATGAAGAACTAGTCTGGGGTATGCTAGGAAGTTCCACAGACTTGTGATTATGCTAACATACTGTAATCTGGAACATTTACCGTCAAAGTTGTGATGTAAAAAAATGTAGTGCTGTCTATAATTAGTCTGTACTACGCTGTACTACAGCACTAACTGATGCACAGTATGTACCGGATGTATGTCTACGTTTTTTGAGCAAGTATGAAATGGACAGCTAGAGGTTCGGTGCCAAGATTTCTTTTTGGATAAACAAGGATTCTTTCTTGTCTCAACTGTATCCTGAAGAGCAAACAACTTTATTGAAGCTGGCTAGCAGTGCTTTTTTCTCTGAAGGAGAATTTATACGTTGTGTGATGACAGAAGTCTTGGAAATTTGGATTCTGGATTTTTCGGTAGAAAGCCGCCTGCTTTAAGTCTTGGTGCTTCGATTTCGTTCATAGATCATTAAAAATAAAAATGGATATGGATTTCAAGTGCGAGTCGATGCCGGACTTGGTTAGAGTGTATATAGTGGATAAGCGTACGTTACTGGTAAGTTTTGGACCCGAAACGAATACAATTTAATAGACATCAATGGACCTCATTCATGAGGAAGCCATTTTGGTCGCGTTCCCTGAATGTATTTTACAAATTGTGAACTGTTGAATGGAATGGTGCCAGACTATTTTAGCATTCTAGCCTCACTCCTATTTTATTATTTAATGTGGCTTAAAATTGATTCATGTTTAATCACAAATTTATAATTATTCATCCGAAAAGACTGGTGTTAATTTGTAATTAAAACTTTACGTCATTGCTTTCATTTATATCTGCAAGTTCCAAAAAAAATTGCTAAAGAAACCACTAGTATAAAGTGAATGCAGTTACAATCAGACCACGGAGCATTTGGAGGATGTTGCAGTTGTTTTCATTCAGCTGTGTCAACAAAAATGGAAGGCCTAATATTTTGTTAGGTTGGTTTCGAATATTCGGTTTTCAAAATCGAATCCGAATAATAAAGATTCAAATCCCACCACTACTCTATTGGCTTTATATGTAACTTAAATGTGCAACTTCAATATTCCCTTCCCCCCCAAACCCCCCCCCCCCCCCTATTTATAATAATAAAGACAGCATCGACCAGCACAGTATGTTTAGGTGTACATTCATTGATGTTCGGGACTCTGTCTTGTTTGAAGTAGTTCTCGAGAGCGTTGCAGCACTGTTGTACTAATAACAACTAGCGTCTCTCAAGGAAAAATGTTAAATTCTTTGCCAAGGATAATGTAAACCATGTTCACATGTCAGAGCTGTCTGATGTGGTGACATCTTGACATTTGGGGAGAAGGGATTCTTGGCCAAATAACAAAGTTGAATCCTCCTAGACAAAGTTGCCTGGGTAACACTGATTATTATAAATTCTTGAAAATTTGAATTAAGATGCTGCATAGAAGCGACCTATTTCTCTAGAATTGGTCAGGGTCAATAGGTAAATGACATCTACCCTTTACCTCCTTTGCTACAACCCAAAAGCCTCCCCCCCCAAAAAAAAAAAAACCAACAACAAAACAAAACAAAACAACCCTTCCCCAAATCTTCTCAAAGGTACACATGTAGTTATTACAAAAATCTGCTTTATTAAATTACACGTAAAAAACGAAATTTCCTGGAAAGGTTTTTCTTACAGTGTACATGTATGATTGAAATTCAATACAACGTTTACGGTATGCATGTACACCCATGGGAATCTTGTGTCTCGAAATATACGGTACATGTGTTGGTCTAGATCTTTGCCAGTTGCACCATGGTTGCACATACTAGAGTACCTTGTGCCACATGCTGGCATTTACATGTAGGGCTAATCCTTGATCGACTCACTCAGTTTTGGGTGGTACATGTACTGTACATGTACATATGTAAATGTACATGTACCAGTATATTCACCAGTTGACATGTAAGGTAATTTAAAGTAACCATGTACATACATACATGTAACGTATACATTATTTACATGTATTGTCCATGTCACATATGCTACTCAAAATGAGTCACGAAGGTCGAGCTCGGGAATGTTGGCATGAATTACATTCTCTACTTGTTTCATTTAAATGGCACCTGATTACCCCAGGATTGCCGTTACCCACTCGCAGCTGAATCATCCCTTTCAATTTGGCTTCTAGACAATGGATTTGGTTAATTATGGTCGCCGGTTGAGTCTAAAAATAGGAACCTAGGCTCACTGGCTCAAATCCCTGCTGCATTAGCACCCCGCCCAAACCAAGATTGCTGGTTTAGTTTAAAAAAGGCGCAAGTCCACGAATTCTAACATGCTATGTCCTATCGAAACAAAGTTTAAACTTTAACAGAGATTAAACTTAATATCCAATTTTTAATGAAAATGTAACTTTTACAAGTTTATTCCAAAGATTTACGTTCTTTTCTGACAATATTTTTCTTCTTCGGAATTGTGCCAAGTATGGAAAATAACGGTATACTAGGTTACCAGCTAAATTGTCACATGGTGGTATTGCCAATGACTGCATGGTGCCCTGCTTATTTTTTCCTCGACACAAACTTATCTCGGCAGCTACATATAACTGGGCCAGCTGTTTCAACCCAACGACACCAAATTGCATTAACGTGATTTAATTTTATCTCCATTTTTTTCTAGGTCCAGAATGATCCTAATGCTCCCGTTTATATCAAGGGCTACATTATGAGGAAAGTTACCAGAGATGCTGAAGGAAAGAAAAGTATGCCTTTCTTTTTCTCTTTTACCCCCCATTTTTTTAAACAATTTTTGTTAAAAGAATTGTTTTTGAATGACCGGAAAAATATTCTCGAGAATTTGTTGGTCAAGAATAGTTTTTTCTTCAGGGACGTTCGAGCGAAATAAACATATTTGTTGGAACATTTGACAATAACGGAAAAGTCATGATTAAAGTATGGATCGTTTGCAACCATAAATGGGCCTTCAATTTATTCTAATAAACGACCCTATTAGCAGTAATAAATTGGTTCATTATAGGCGGTTAATGGCAGCGTTAACTAGAGACTGAAATATTTGATGAAATGAAATCTACTTGGATGTTTAAGGGTAGACATTGCCAATGTAACAATGCAATGTATTAAAGATTGAATTAACTTTTGAATTTCTTGTCTTAATTGGTGGTGGTCTTATAGTGTGACAATTTTTTATTTTTTTCAAATTCAATTGCAGATCCTAAAGGGAAAAGAGCTTGGAAAATGTTCTATGCAACGGTGAAAGGACTTATACTTTACTTACACAAGGTTAGAGGTTCATATGCATTGCGGTTAATCCACTGAATTGCTGTTCAGCTGACGAGCTGGTGGGCTGGTGGGCTGGTTGGCTGACGAGCTGGCTAGTTGGCTGACGAGCTGGCTGGTTGGCTGACGAGCTGGCTGGTTGGCTGACGAGCTGGCTAGTTGGCTGACGAGCTGGCTGGTTGGCTGACGAGCTGGCTGGTTGGCTGACGAGCTGGCTAGTTGGCTGACGAGCTGGCTGGTTGGCTGACGAGCTGGCTAGTTGGCTGACGAGCTGGCTGGTTGGCTGACGAGCTGGCCGGTTGGCTGACGAGCTGGCTGGTTGGCTGACGAGCTGGCCGGTTGGCTGACGAGCTGGCCGGTTGGCTGACGAGCTGGCTGGTTGGCTGATGAGCTGGCCGGTTGGTTGGTTAGCCGACTAGTCGTCTAGCCAACTAGTCGTCTAGCCTTTTAGCGGGTTAGCTGACTAGCCGCTTAGCTGACTAGCCGATTAGCTGACTAGCCGGTTAGCTGACTAGCCGGTTAGCTGACTAGCCGGTTAGCTGACCAGCTAGTTTACTGGCAACCTCCCCCTCTAAACCTGCTGGTCTGTCTGGTCGATATTTTTTTTCAGGTATCCTAATCTTACTTAGCATTGTTATATTTAATTTGTCTATCACATCTTCTACAGTCTGAAATGCATCATCAGATGCACTTCAATACCCCCAAGGAAGCGGTCAGTATTCATCACTGTCTTGCCAGCAAGGTGGCCAACTACGACAAGAGACCCAACGTCTTCAGTCTGTGTCTTGCCAACTGGAAGGAGTTCTTCGTACAGTGTCTGTGAGTAAATGTACTAGGGATGAGGAGATTAGGGGTGGGGGAGGAAGGAGAGATGAAACTGCATTTTTGTGGTAGGTTTTTTCCTTTCTTAGTCGCTGAGCATATTTGTCGAGTTGGCCAAAATCGACATCTGAAGAGGTTGGCTTTATGTTGTGATGGCTGTTTGGTCAATCATACCAGGATATCGCAAATTTTTTTTACAAAATTCAATTTTTCGGAACAATTACAGGATATCTAGCACAATCATTTTGCTGGATGCCTAGAGTCATTATTTACTTTTAAGTAAGCTATTTCTTAATAATTCGGAAGTAAATTTGTTTAATATCTGCAAATGGTGTGTCCTACTTTTAAATTATAGATCTCTGGTAAATGGCAACGCAAAAAAACCATTTTAATGTGCAGTTTTTGATCTGTTTGAAGTTGCAACTAAGATATTCCCTTTAACCTGCCAGGGTTTGTGTACATGACAAAGATAACAGCAACAAGTGTCTTATCTGCAGCTTTTCTGAGATCTTAATATTCCAGGAGTTTCAGCTAGGATATTCCCTTTAACCTACCGGTACAGGGTATAATTTCCGGTTTTATCCCCAATAACAAAGAACGTCTCACTTTTCAATACTTTCTCTTTAACAATTTACATCTTTTCCCGATGAACCTGAAATGAAATTTGACAGACGCCGCTCTCCATACTTTATTAATGACCTTTGACCTTTCCATTCAAAACTCCTTCCATTTTGCAACCAATCAGACCATGCGATGACAAGCAGAATCAGGAAGCAGGTGCCACTACTGATTCTAACACACCCCAGGGTTCCAGGCGAGTAGTTGGTGTCAGAGACTGAGATTTAATACCGTGTAGTTGGTGTCTAGTCTAGGTTTGTTTTCCATGTGTGGTTTTTCAGTGGCTTTGAAAGAGAATTCGCTGCTCACTCATTCGTACATTTTGCTCAATATTTTTGCTTTTAATGTCTTGGTTGTTTGTGTTAGTTTTTTTTCATAATATTTAGACTTTAGACAATTTTGATTTGTCATTTTTTGGTAAAGGGAATTTGTTTTTTAATCCATTTTTTGTCATACAAGTACTATACTAACTCTTGCAATTCAATCCATTCTTGCTAGGCATTGACACATTGTGTGCATGTACATGATATCGAGGTGCTGTGGTGTTTTGTTAAAACCTAACTTTTCCATTTGTTCTACTTTGGTTTGTCTTTCTTAATCCTAACATCCCAGGCATTCATTTAAGGTACAGTGTACAGAAACTGCCAAACATTTCTCATAGGCCAGTGTAGTGAGTACTGCATACTACAGTTTACTCGGTAGTATTTTGTAGTATTAGGCGACGATAGGGTTAAATCTCTCACCTTCAATCTCATTGTGCTAATTTTTGTTTTTAACCAGTACGCGCAAAGTTTTCCCTAGATTCAAAACGGTTGATGCATAAACACATCACGAGCAACGCCGGAAATGTCTGTCAGCAGCGAGCAAAGACGGAAATGTGTGGGTGTGCTTCCCGGTACCATCGGCCTGAAACCACCTCGGATCGAGTTTCGTTAAAAACAATCCCGCGCCTCAGCTCGGTGATGTTAAAATAATGCCAGCGCGAACTGGTTAAGCATGGGTAACACATGTAGTGTCCCACACTCGATCATACATCACCTTCGAAGACAAGGCATTGTGTATTTACATCACGAAGCAATCGCTGCAAAACTTGCGCGAGTTCAAATTGTGTCTAACTTTGGGGAATATGCAGCACCAAAACTTGCCCGAACATCACAAATTCACATTAGCGTTTGCTTTCACGCTGAATCTGAAAAGCCCTTAATTAACCCTTACCCTAACCCTGCCAGACCCAGCACAGTGCATCTGTGGTGACTGCGTGACCTTGCTGCACTCTGCACACAAGTCAATGTGACAAAGTATGCAATCTGATGCGTCTGGCAGGGTTTCTAGCCAAAATACCCTGGAGGGTTAGGGTTAAGTTTATTATTTTTACTTCATCTTGCTGTCATTGGACGATCTGAAGTGACTTGTTTTGCATACGAGTGCCCTTGTGAAATGACAATATCTACTGCCCCTGCTTGGTAGTCAGTAGTCAGGGCAAATAGGAACAATATTTGGGGGGAATTGTGCCTTTGATGATACAGGCTTTAGGGCTGTCGCAAATTTGTCCTTTGAAGAAATATAGGTAGAATAACAACATATTTTCACAATTTTTAAAATGGCTACTGTCGCTTGTTATTCTACCTACATACCTGCGTACCCTACTCCGACACTGCCAAATTCCATATCAAAGGCACAATCCCATAATCTATCTGCAAACTTTGGGATCCATTCTGACAATCAATTTTGTAGTCTTGATTCATGTATTTACAGTGACACACAAGATTTGCAGAATTGGATGCAAGCGTTGAACCTAGCCGCAGCGGTTCACTCGGCTCCGCCGTTGCCGGCAGCCGTTGGTCTGCAGAAGACGTTCAGACGACCGCTGCTACCATCGTCACTCTCAAAACTGACCATGGTACCCATTGCCAAGATTGAGTAGAGCAGGAAAAAAGCGATTTCAGTCTTACAAATATTGTTACTTTTACGAAGCATTAAAAAAAGAATTCCATGTACACTTTGTAGCAAACGTTCTCACAAACACTAATTATCAGGATTTTCATAAATGAACCCAGCCAAACAGTACTAAATTGATTTGCAGCTTTAGGCAATACCGTAGAAAGGACCTTAGAACCGTAGAAAGGACTAGCCAAACTCTGTGATCTTTTCATGCTAAGCAAAATGAATACCAGTCCAAACTGAATACCAGTCCAAACAATATACATCACCTAAAGATGTTGGTTTGTAATCCTGTTTTTGGAAAGGAAGAATTTTCATGCTAACCTAATTTGTGTGCCTCAGCAGCTTTATAAAATTGGCCCCAGGTAACGATGTGTGGTACTGAGTTGACTGTTGAGTGATGTCACAAATCCAGGAAGATATTAAAGTGACGATGCCGCTATCTTCTATTTGGTTTCCCGTTTGCAGCAAGAGCAGCTCGCCAGTCACGAGAGGAAAGTAGAATCCCTAGAGCAGGAGTTAGAGGACCACCGGACCTACCCTCCCGATCAGGGACAGAGGACGTCCGTGATGAAGGACTACCAGACCAAGCAGGAGTATCTGGAATACGAGGTTAGAGAGTTGGTCGGTTGGTCAGTTGAGGGGATGTGTCTGTTTGTTTGCTGTTTGTTTTCCTCTGGGTGAATCCTCTTGAGTAGGGACATAAGGACAGTCGTTGGTGAAAGACTCCTAGACCAAGCAAGAGCATTTGGAGTTGGAAGTTGAAGAGTCGGTCTGTCGGGCAGTGTGTCTGTCTGTTTGTTTGTCCGTTTCCTTGTGAAAAACCTTTCGATCGGAATGTCAAGCAAACAATCAAGTACAGGCAAGTCTTCTATCTTCACTTTCCTGATTTCCTTTTTCCCGTCCAACAGTTGTCGCGCTTCAAGACCTTCATCTACCTACTCCACTCCCAGCCAACCATCCCCCTCGGCAAGTACACACTGGAGGAAGTCATGCCCCAGCCTAAACAGTCTGTGGACAGCATGTCCTCGACGTCGAGCATCTCGTCGTCAGAGGGGAGTCAGGGCAGCAGTTCGCAGGAGCAACAACAGAGCAAGGTACAGCGGGGGTTTTCCAATCGCTACAGCTATCGAATGGCGATCTATAACAGCAATATCGGGGTGTTTGAACAAAATGTTTGATTTGCCGAAAAATAACAAAATCATTGTCTGGCAGATTTGATTGAAGGCCTTGCTGGGCTCAATGTCATGGCGCTACTATAAGCAGCAGAATATTGATGGAGGGTGGAGGGGGTGGGGGTATGGGAGATTGACAGAAATAAGTAAAGTACATTTAATTATAGATGGCACCAGATGGACCCGGCAGCCGCAAATCGCTATACCGAACGATCGATATACCAAACAAAAATTATGATTTCTGAATTTATATTCTTTATGATAACTGCTTACTGCCGTTTAGCCAGATGAAATAAGTTTTTCTTATAGTGAAAGGTAATTTATATTGGACGTAATGACACGTAAAAAACCTGAAAGTTAAATATAAGTAGAAAAATGAGAGGATTTATCCACAATGTACGTGTGTATATATATATACAGTGTACGAGTGTTCTTTCTTGTGCAATTTTTAATAATTAGTATCCTATAAATTGCGAAGCTTCAAATTTTATGGACAATTGTATTGTTAACAGCTGCTTAAAATAGGCTCTGTGAGTTTAAAATAAGCAGATATGTCAGTGGCAGCACTGCTGTATGTCTTCCCCCTTTTCCCCCTCCCCCCTTTCAGTTTGTCACCCTTGTTTCACTGTCCTACTAACTTTTCTGGTTGTCAATATTTTAGGTTTTGTTATTATTTTGTTGTTTGGTGGTTTTTTTCTGAGCAAATTTAGAGATTGTTGAGACCTTGAGTTGATACCGTACAGCTCAGGTTGTTTGGAACTCTGATTTCTTAACAGTCTAGTGTGTATCTGCCATTTGAAATTGTTTTTTTCTTCTAAAACAGCACCTGTAGAATATCCTATTTTTAACATTGTTTTTGGTTTTTACCTTTATTTGGAGAATAATAATAATAATAATAATACAATTCTGCTGATATTAACAGACTAACCCACACTTTTCAATTTGCCATGAAATGTGCAATTTTTTTAATAATTATTTTTATATTTAACACACTTGTCATTCCTCAGTAAAGCCATTTCCAAAATTACGTGGCTACATTTTTCAATGACACATGAGTCTATAGCAGCGGCTGTAGCCACTTCCCATATACTCGTGTTTAACTTCAAGCCGTAGCCACCTGAATCGGGACGTGTCCTTATTTTGAACTGTACTGTTTCCTGTATTGTATTGAGCACGAGTGTTGAATACTGGACAAGGCCATATGCATCGGAACCGGGTACTGGACCGTTGATGTCGGAACTAATTCCAGGGGCCAATTTCATAGAGCTGCTAAGCACAAAAATGTGCTTAGCATGAAAATTTGTCCTTGGCAAAAACAAGGTTACAGACCAAATTTTCACGTGATCTTTATTGTTTTGGATTGATAATCGGCTGTTTTTTTTGCTTAGCATGAAAAACACGTAGAATTTTGGCTGGTAACCTGTTTTTAATGAGCAAGACGTTTTTGTGCTAAGCAAATTTGTGTGCTTAGCAGCTTTATGAAATTGGCCCCTGATTATGGAATCGAGTACCTCTAGCTAATTTGTGAGACACGATCAAGCGGAATGAGTCGGATGTCGGGGAATCCCAAAAATGTTTTAATCAGAACTGTGTTCTTCGTTGGTATTTAAACAAATTTACATAACTCGACAACAAAACATCGTATCAAAATGGAGTTTTCAGTTTTTAAAACGTACAGATGCCCCTTTTAAAACTACATTGAAACTCATTTTTTGACTGGGACCGACCGACTCATTCCGCTTGATCGTGTCACATTTTACAAACTTACATAGTAACTTCTCAGATGATTAAATCAACAAGTTTTGAATGTCATTTGTTGGGAATTACAAAAATGAAACTGGGCTATATATTAAAAGAAAAAGAAAATATATTACAAATTAATGACGCTCGTGAATTTGTAGGTTACGCCTTCCAAAGATCACTGTTAAACACTTCTAAAGATCTTGCTGATAGCTGACTGATGTGGCAGTATTATAGTGCGGATCTTTATGAACAAGCTGAAAAGGAACTTATGAGATTTACATTTTGTAGTAGGGTTTCTTTAACGGATACCCGGTTACCCACTTTTTTGTTTAATCGGGTACCCGGTTCTCAAATTACCCGTAAATGCACACCCCTACATTAGACTTGCCACTAGTCCTTGCCAAGAATACGACGTTGGCATGTATCAGTGTCACTGTTCAGCTAATATAGCATGTATGAAATGTTGTTAAATTGTTAGTTGTCATATTTTGGTCGTTAAGTATATCTGGCTTGTTTGGAAAATCACATAAATATTTAAAGTGTACTTAGTAAGGGAATAAATTAAAAACAATATTTACTTGCCTAAAAATTGTTGATATTTTAGCATTTTTACTTTCTTTGTTTTCTAAAGATTCCATCTAAAAAAACCAAGAAAGGGTTACAAATTTTAAAAGAAATTAAAATAAGAAATGATCAAGACGAAACAGCCAATGATGTTGTGATTGACATTCTGTTTCCATGACAACAGTCACGCTTAGGGCCCTGCACATTTCACACAACTTAACTTTCTGATATCACTCATTTTATGTTTAACATTTTTGTTTTAAATTTTGAACATGAAGTTCTTTATTTTTATACTTTGATCTAATGATTTGTGTTTTTCAATTTTAAAGGTAAATTTTTTGGGTTATTTTAAATGCATTAGCAGCTGCAGAGAATATTTACTTGTGAAAAAAATGTAATTGTAAATGAAGGAAAGGCAATTAATAGTTTTCTTTGTTTTGAACAATTACGCTGCCAGAAGTTAATGATAAAAGTAGTGCACGTGTAGCTTTCTAAATTTAGATTTGGTAATTAAAAGGGCACCACAAGGCTGTGCGACTAATCAACAATTAAAGTCATGCAGACTGCAGAAAGTGATATAAAAGAAAATTAAAATATATACATGTAATACAAAATTGAAATTTCCGTATATCAATGATTTTTTTGTTTTTTGTTTGTTTATTGTTTATGTATATTAAATTTGGTTGTTAAATACATCATGAAATTTCTGATGACAATGGTTTCTTTTGAAGTGGGTATAATTTGTAATTTTTTTTCCCCTTTTGGTGATGCATAATTGCTTGTTTTATTTGATTTCAAACCCAGTATGGAAAAGATTGTGAAAAGGTGTTGATTTGTTGTACAAACGTAATCATCAATCTTAATATTCTTATAATTTTTTTTTTAATTCCAAGAAATCTGTAACATAATTGCCAAGTTATAAACAGGAAGGGCATGTATGTAACATGTAATTTCTTGCCTTTATAAATGTAATATATTAAAAAGTCACACGGAAAGAGCTTAAACTATTTGTCGTCCATTTTTTTAACCAGTTCGCGCTAGGATTATTTTGACATTGACCGGACCCAGGTGTAGGATTGTTTTTCACGAACCTCGATCTGACACGGGTTCAGGCCGGCATCTGTGGGTAGCACACCCTGATATTTTGAGTCGAGGCTCGCTGCGAGTCGGTCGCTGACAGATATTTTCCGGCTTGTGATGTGTTTATCTGTCTTCTGTTTTGAATTCCAGACAAACTGTTTGGTGTGTATGTACATGTATGTCCTCCAATGCGAACTGGTTAAATTTGAAATCGCAGGTCGTTTTAAAAATGACATTGATTTAATAGCACAGAAATACTGTTAAGCATGGAATTCTTAGTACAAGATGTACATTTGCACAAAACAGAATTCCTTGCCAATTTGAAGGGAATTTTTGGGCAAATAATGAGCAGGGATACAACATTGTGTAGTTGAGTCACGAGTCGAGTGTAGTATCGAGTGTGAGTTTTGAGTGCGAGTCGCGAGTCAGTCGCAACTGGATGAACAATGACAAAGGAATGCTTTTATCAAAGCTCATTTGATAACTCGTGATTTGACTTAGGACTTGCAGGGACTACATTGTACATGTGCCATATAATTTCATCACCGCTTTATAACTGATTAACCAATTAACCAATTAAGATACTTTATTTTCAGTTTACACCCATTTCTTAGATAATCCTAATTTCTTTGGGTAAGTTAGTTAGTGTATTGTCATCTGCATGTTTATTTTGCTCTGGTTTTTAGACGTGTGGCAC
The DNA here is from genome assembly GCA_037893245.1 of Crossaster papposus. Lineage (NCBI taxonomy): Eukaryota > Metazoa > Echinodermata > Asteroidea > Velatida > Solasteridae > Crossaster > Crossaster papposus. The sequence goes on along the minus strand of JBAIAA010000379.1, from coordinate 257,260 downwards.
TTGTTTTGCATGTTGATTATTAAAAGCCGCAGATCATTTTGCAGGCCAAGTAAAAAGCAAAATTATTTTCTTTGCTAACATATTTTCACATTTTCCTCTCTGGATTATGATCAGCATTAATTTAACATACATCATGTGTTGCTAAATGGTAAGATATATCTCATTAATGATGTGGTATACTGGTTGAAGGATTCTTTGTATTTTTTGGCAGCAAATGCAATTTGAACGAATACCTAGAGTGCTGAACATCTGTAGTCGAGTTCACAGCCTTTTTACCATCGCAATTCGACTGAGAAAAGTCCGGAATAATAGACCATGTGCACATAGCGCCCTCACTAAGGCCAGATTTGGTAAAGTTTGGTTAAATTCAGACCTGTTCCACCTTGAGGGCGCTCTATGCAAAGTGTGTATACCTTATTTTCTCTAAATTGCAAGCTGTTCGCAGTTTTTGCATGTGTAGTTTACCATTTGTATAAATTGAACAAACAATTTCTGTTGCGCAAATTTATTATTTTTTTAATGTTTTTTTTTAAATCATTTTGTACACGGGTTCATTTGCAAGCAAATTCAATACCATACCCTTTCGGCAATTTTAATAAAGTATCATTTTCATTTCACAAAGGTTTTATTTTATAATTATCGGGCATTTATGATTTGCAGTATTTCATTCAGTTTCGTGCTGCTTGATTAAAAGACGAAATTCTTAGCTAGTGCTTGCAGAGAAGTAGAGCATAGACAGTGCCAACTAAGAAATAAATTGTTGGTCGTGCGCACACACAAATTTACTTCCTTGCCAAGTTTTTCCCATTCAGCTGTGCGAGAGTTGTATTCGAGTCCATGCAAGTCCATTCTCAATGACAGAGGAATGCCTTTTATCAAAGCTCGTTTGTATAGCTTGTGAATTGGGACTGGGGACTTGTGATGTACGAGTGTTGCATTCACTGTGTGCACCTCGCAACAAAAGATGTCCACACAATATACAAACCAGAAAACGCTGTGTGGACTCGTAAAATGTCCAGACAGGATTTTGCCATCTCTGAAAAAAGGCTTTAGAGGAAAAAAATTGGGTTAGGGTCAATAATGGGAACACTTTTAATATTGGGAGCCAAAAGTTTAGGGTGATATAATTATCTGGGTGCGAGAAAAATTAGTAGTTAGGTTGATAATTCTTAACTAAATGAATTCAAAGGAATGTTCACAGAAGGTATAATGTAATGTAGACAACTCGCTAACAACTCGCCAATTAAAACAATTTGAGTTCGACACTAATGCATGGCATGCATGCATGTTTTTTTCTTTTTGCACGTTAACACTGCAGATGTATCGTGATCACGAAGTAGTCATCCGTTACTATGACGACACGGACGACACTGATGAGGACGACAACGTCGACTCGGACAACAACGTCGATTCGGACACAAGTTTTCAAGAGGGGGACTATTCAGTGATGACGGTAGCACCTTTTCTAATCAATCAATTTGACGAGACGACAACATTGTAGAAATGATTATTCATTAAATGCCGGTTGTAGAGTGCACATTAACCAATTAGATTATGACTTTTTGGTCAGGTGAGTACTGGAGGAAATACATGTCGAGGAAATACATTTGTTGTCTATAACTTTAAGAACTAATTTATCATAAATCATAGAACATTATATCTAGATAATAGTGTATTCAGTTGTAAGGTGTATTATCAAATATATATATATAAATGCTTTGTTCACTAGAGCTTTAAATTATCCTATTTACCCCGTTTTGTTTAGGAAATATATATTCCACCATTTATTTTATATTTAATATCAGTGATATATTGGTAATATTATTTGGTTATAACATCTTTTTTGTTGTATTCACAGGATTTTCTTTTAAAGTTTTGAATCAATTTTTGAAACGATATTTAACATAAAACTCGGTTTCAGGGCCATGTATTTCTTTTAAATACTTGGTTGAAAAATTGTTCATTTAACCAAATTTAATCGAAACTTGAATATTAGGCGTTTCCTATGGAACTGCAAAAGCCGTTGAAACAATAAGATCGGTCGATGCCAAAATGATTGGAAAGATAAATGTTTTGCAAAGGTTGTTTAATTACGCATAAACATTAATAAGAACAAATACTAGTGTTCTTTAAGTGTTATTTCATTAAATCAAAACCGCATGAAATAAACATGAAATTCCACAAAAATACTTGTGAAAATTGACATCTTTGAAAATTTTATTCAATTTATTAGATATTGAATGGGGTTTAACTTGTACATGAACTCCTAATGGTTTATAATTTGCTATTAACCAGTTCGCGCATATACATGCAAAAGATTCCCCAAATTCAAAACGGATGACGTATATAATAATAATAATAATAATAATAATAATGGCATTTATAAAGCGCATTTTTCCAAAGGTTTCAATGCGCTTGAGAACAACTCCACGAAAACAGAAAAAGATGAAATTGCAAAATGAAAGATGAGAGCAAACCTAGGATGAAAACAGATATGATTTGAGTTTACGTTTAAACTGGTGAACAGAGTTACAATGACGAATGTTGAGAGGTATTGAGTTCCAGCATCTGGGTCCAGCCACAGAGAAAGCCTTATCACCTGCATGTTTGAATGTGCGTTGTACTTTTAAGTTATGCTCCGAGCGGAGACCACGTCGGTTGGGGTTACTGAGGTCAAGTGAATATACACTTCACGAGCAAGGCCAGAAATGCGTCGGCGTGCTTCCCGGGACCATCGGCCTAAACCCCCCCCTCGGATCGGGTTTCGTTACAAATAATCCCAGCGCGAACTGGTAAATTAAATTTAAATGTTGTTTTTAAGATGCCCATTGGAAACGGAGAGGCAAACCCATTGTTCTCAAAACTTAACATGTTTTTATCCACGGGTATTTTATTCTAGTTACAGCCCAACATCGTTATCATGTTCCCCCACCCTGTTACAAAATGGTCTCTCCCAATTTCAAAACATCTTCTTAGAGAAGTAGCGGACTCTGAAGGCTCGCTTCATTTCCTGCAAGGGGTGTTTCATCTCAGAGGGGGACGGAGGGATGTCAAATAGTCTCCGGAAGGCCGGCCACCGCAGGAGTGCAAATTGTCCAAGACCGACCAGACTGGACGACAGCCAGTAGAACGACAGAGCCTGACAAAAAAAGAAAATAAGGCTGCGTCTTAATTAATTGGTTACGGCTTGAAATTACACGCGAGTCTATGAGAAGTGACTGCAGCCGCTACCATAGTTAAGTCTAATTTGGACACGGCTTAATTACAACCATTTGGAGTGTGTTACATTGTATTAAAAACTGCATGACATTGCCTTACGTGCTCTTATTCATTATCAGGTGAAGTTTTGAAGACAAATGAAAAAGAATGTCTTACTGCCGGCATCATGGTTGCTATGGGAACCATGCCCAGGGAGACTAGCCGGAACCAGTTGACCAGTCGATGTTGTAGCAACGTCAGTGGGCCACGCCGTAACGACCACATCTGAAGAATTTAACAAAAAATGAAATGTTCTCGAGTTGACAACTTTTTAAAACATGGAACAGTAGTAGTGTATGTATGACTAGATCTTGTTGTGTGAGAATGTTTTAACTGTTTTAAGTGTATTTTGAATATTTGGAGCTGTTGGTGTAACTCTTTAGTGCATGTCAATGCATTTTATCAGAAATGTTCAAAGGCTGTTTGGAATTCTGAACTCAGTTAATTCTAGAGTATATAAACATGGCATTTATTAAAGGTTTGCTGTCAAAAACAAAAAAAACAAAAGTAGAAATGCGAACCTAACCTCGACTAGTGCTAAATTGACCACGCCGAGCATTATGGGTACCACCAGGTCAAACTGGGTTAGGTCCGAAAACCATAATACACCCTGGGTAGTAAGCTCCGGCAGAAAATCTATGTCCGGCTCTGCAAATATGAAAATAACCCAGAAAAGAAAATGTAGCAATTACAATGTGGTATGAAAAATGGTGGTTTTATTCGATTAAAGTCTATACAGTGTATCCCTTTTTTCTTTTTCTTTTTTTTCTTAAAAAAACGTCTGAGAGTTTTACCTGCATTAAAGAGTTCCGGGTATTTCCCCGTCATTTGACCAATGGCCATAGTCAACGTTGACCACAGGCCCATCTGCGCAAAGCCCACGTAGAAGATTTTTCGGGACTGGCATTTATTGTCGAAGTGAAGCTGTCTTACAATGTATTTAACCTGAGGGAGAAGATGAAATATTAGTGTTTTAATTTATTGTTTGCCTCAAATGAAGGCATGCTGTTGTCAATTATTATTGAGGATGGACAATCGAGGTTCATTTGAATCGCTTCCGATGGACTGACGATGAGTTTGTAATAGTTTAATTACAACACCGTATTGCTGGTAAGTTGTTATACATGTACTCTGCAAAAATGTGTCCATGCTTAGCAAAGTTGTGCATTTTAATAAAAATCAACTTCCAATAAGCAACATTTCCTAAAATTGACGTTCGATTATATTTGTAGGTCTTGATACACATCTGCACCTTGTCTACCTGTTGGCTATAGACGTTGGCCATCTTTTTCTGCGACCAGTTCAGGTCTTTGGCCCTCAGAGATACTTGTTGCTTCATGTGCTCCGCGTGAGTGTTTATCTGGGGCTGGACATTCTCAATCTTGGCCAGAACTCGCTGCTGCGAATAGGCGAATGGCAAGACTAGCACGCCCCGGAGGAGAAATGTTGTCAAGAGAATGGTCACCCACCAGGGCAGTGTCGACGCTTCGTGGATGTGCTCTAAGAATTCGTAACTGCACTCTACTGGAGTTGGGATGTAGGATAGCAAACTGTTGCTCGCGGCACCCATACATCGTCTTGGTATAATTAATGAAGAAACCGAAGTTAATGTGAGAGCAGCGTGCGGAAGGTACGTTAGAGCAGTTCTGCGGGAAGGCAGACTTGAATTTGTCAAACAGTCATGTGACCTCGTCAGGCTAGAGAATGTTCTGTGATGCGGTTGTCTTTGATTTCTTATCCTCCAGTGATTGAGGCACGAGTCTGAAAAGATGACCGCTGGTTCCGTAAAGCCGATGCACCTCTGTAAGCTGGACAGCTGGGGATATAACAAATAACATAGTTCAGAAGTAGCGAGGTAAAAATTGTTCAAACAGTTTAATTGCAAATGCAATTCAGATTGTCATTCCAGAGTTGGGCCTAATTGAATTATTCAAATTTATTTGATATTTGAAACGACGTAAAAAACAGACCAATTACACACGTGGTACTACTGGTGGTAGCGACATGGTCCAATAGACACCATGCAGCATTTAAAAAAAAATATTGTTCTATATTAACTTAAGCAAGATTTGTATAAAAATGCGTTGAATTTGATGTTTTTAATTGTGGTCAAAGCCCTAGGCTATAAAGGTTTGCATTATTCTGTTTAATCTAGTATTATTTGACAAACCTGAGAATGAAATAGAATTTTTCCATCCATCAACGATGATCTAGTCAGTCTTGTCAGTGCCATGATTCTGGTGAAGATGGTAGATGAACTTTCTCCGCAGTGCCAGTGGGAACGGGTTATGGGATTAAATTCTAAACAGTACCCCGTCACTCGTTAGGCGCTGCACACTAAATCGCTATGTCCGGAGACTGAGCCGAGACGGAAGGAGTGGATACTATTAATTCCATGATAATGCGGTCAGTGAGTATATATGTCATGTTGGCATTCTCATCTCGCCGATAATATCGGCGATATTAGAAGGGCGAAAGTTGGTCACAAACAACCGGTAAAATCCTGCTGAACTTCACTTGTGAACGCTGCCATTTTTCTAAAAATACAATAGCGCCCTCAAGTGACTCGGCTAAATGACCTAAATGGAACTTCGACGTGGCCGGCGTTTCTCAGTTTGTCGTTTGGTAAGTGGAGGATTTTTCAATTTTTGAGGTGATAAAAATGTTATTAGAACCGTATACGAGGGCTAATGTACAATGCATGGTATTTGAAACTAGCTAGGTCGTTGTAAATAATGACACAAAAGAAAAACGGCACTAAAATTGCTCGGGGCCGCGCTATTTTTAATTTGTCTGCCATCCATTTTCAGCTTGATTTTTTTCTGTTATTTTTGCGTAACTATAACGTTATACATCGTGTACAACAAGCAAGCATGTTGAAGAATCACAAGTGCCCAAACGAGCAGAAAAAATGGACTAGCTCTTTCAAGGTACTAGTACTAGAATAAACATTTAACAAAATGGAAAATTTGCACTTTTTGTTAAAAATGAATTGAATAATTTTAATATTAATTAGGTCAGGAAGCTAAGGTAAAAAAGAAAAGAAAATTAAGTTGGCCATTGTTCATGTATTTTGTGTAGGCAATCACTGAAAAAATTTCAGATTTTATCTTCAAGTTTGTTAACCTAACCTAAATTACCCAATGATGAAAACCAGTAATTTACATTTACGTTTTTGTTATGTTCCTAGGACTAGGAGGAATATCTACAGTACAAATGAATCTGACAACTGAGGATACCATCCAATAAAGTATTAATAGATCTTGAGGATTGAGGATACATTAAAGAAATCTTGGAAGTCTAGGAAAGTGAACCTTCTTGGAACTATAAGTCCAGGTAATTAAGCACCATGGTCAGGATTCTTGCCAACGGTGACATCGTCCAAGATGACGACCCGAGACTCCAACAGTCTTCACATTCCGGCAACGCACCAACGAGTAGAGGCCCGCCTCGTATGGTAAGATTATATAGCATGCATTTGGTGATGTTGTCAAGTCGACAACAGGCCCTACAATGGCTCTTTCTTTGTAACTTTTAAAGATTTTATTTAGTAGGTAAAGGATAAACTTAGTTGGGTTTAGGGTTTAGGTTTTAAGTGTGAATTACATTGTTTGTTTTTTGTTGTTGACAGGGTCACATTCAGCAGAACACAGAGCCCCATCAGTATGACCACGACGGTCAAGGTGCCGGCGGCCACAGAGTCCAGAACGTCTCGATATTCCAAACCCTCAACCAGCGTCTTCTGGATCTCGGCATTCCGTGCTTCAACGTCGGACCTTATAACATCCAGCCTATCGTCACGGTGGCCTTTCTTCTTGCCATGCTGATTTTTGGACTGCCTGGATTACTGTTTGCTGGGATCCTGTTTGGCGTTGTGATGCTGAGCGGTGGGGGTGGTGGCGATGATGGTGGGGCAGGGGGTAGCGGAGGGCAGACCCCAGGGGGTGGGGACAGCCAGCGGAGGCACAGAGGACGGGTGCTCAGACACAGATGAATCGACACAATTCAAGTCATTCCAAATGTCGATCACATTTTTATAACATAGCAAGAGATTATAGCCGTGTTACCGTGTACATGTATTGAAATCCTATTTCATATTTACTTGTATTTTTTAAAGTAGGATACACCATTGGTAATTGCTTGAATTATCATGAATGTGTGGATTTGGGTGGTTGTATTATATAGTAAATATCGTTTAATATTGCTGAGAAAAGCAAGAAAAACAGCGTTCGTTTTCAACCGGCATCAGGCAGTACATTGTTTCCAAATGTTCTCAAACCACATTGTCTTGGATTTAAATTTAGTCTTTGGTTTAATTACACAAGCTACTACCAAAGGTAGTTGAAAGCAATACGAAACATGTACACGATTAATTGTGACCAATGCTGAGGTATGCGAACATATCTATTTGGTGTCACCTTTAGCTGGTAATGTTTCCTGCTTTTAAAGAGATAATTGTTTAGTATTTTATAAAAGATCCCTCATAAAAACACAACTGAGCAGGGACCAACTTCACTAAAACCACAACAATTTAAGTCCCGACATAGTAAACGCCACCTAGAAATCAAGACCACTTGTACTCGAGTCGAAAAAATAAATGTCATGGACTAGTGTGCACATTAGTACACAATCCTTTTATTCTGTATTGTTTATCTAAATTTATTACAAGCTTTACATTTATACATACAATGTATGTTAATTTATAATTATATGCAAATTTGTTGCCAGTTCAAAAAAGGCCAAACAGCAAAATAATATTCTTTTTATGTGGTTTACATACTTAGAAATTATATTGCACGAATATTTAGGATATCTTTAACACTTTGCATGATGACTGTTTGACAATTGTACAAAACTGTACAATTATATTTCTAAAAAGAAAACAAATATGATAGAACTCCCATGTTTATAACTGTTTCTTGAAATAGTTTTTATATTAGGCATAAAATATAAAGTCAGATTCTTGTAGTACACAAAAGGCTGTTGCAGAATTGTTCAAAATAAAAGCAATTTAATGAATCCATGTATTTTATTTTGATAGGAAAGTAGAATAGTCAGACCAAAGAAAATGGAAGCACTGGATTGTAAGAGGATTAGGTGCAGGTTTTTAGGCTAGTACCAGTAGTAATGGTACTTGGAGAATAACAGTAGGACTTCTGCGGGCTTTCACCCTAACTCCCTACTGGGTCACAAATTCACGATAGTGAAAAGAATTGGGGCGTACAAAAAACGAATAAATTACAATCGTCACCTATTGTCCAAATGGATGCTAAGGTACTGCTTAAGATTTTCATAGAGAGTGAAAGACACAGCGGCGGCAGGAATAGCTCGCAAGTAGTTGATGCTGACACCCCGAAAGAGTCCTTGCGCACCATGCTGTGTGTAAACCACGATCAGGGTTTGGAGGCACGAACTGCATGTACAAAAAAAATATGAAAATCATGATAACTTTCAATTTCAATGTAAATATATTGAACCTTTTCAGACTAAATTTATTTTTTGTATTATTCAGAATGTATTTTGTTATAATATTAAATAAAATAATAACAAATTCCCCTTTACATTTTACCTCCGAATAGTCGATAATCAAATATATAAATATTTAGCACTGCCCCAGCTCAAACTAGATGTGTGAAACATACAAACCTGGCTGGTTTAGAATTTGGTACCATTGAGCCCAGCTGCATAAGTCGTCGTCCAACATCTAGTGGATATCTGAAATAAAAGAACAAAAAAAATAACAACCTTGTTTTCAGCAAATTGTTACTGCAAGAAAAATTTGGGCATGTTCTAATAATCAACAGCACTGCTTTGGTTTTGTCACTGTAAATCACATAGTCCACCGAGTATAGATCTGTAGTTCTGGCTCTAGAAAGTTTATTATAATAAGTGCTGTTGGCCAAAAAAACAGGTGATAACTGATATTGTGCACAAAGAAGATCAACTATGTGAAATGAACAGAACTTACACAATGGTTTGGGCGAACGCCCCAGCAAAGCCACCTACGACGAGATTGGCCAGTGCAGTCAGTATTCTCTCGTTGGGGTTGGCAGGAGATGGCTTGGATAGGTAGGTTGGTCCTCTGAGGAGAATATAGGCTTTGCCCGTTTCATAAGAATAGAACGCTGCACCTGAAAAATACCAAATGAAGAGTTATGAATTTAGAGTCATTTAGAGTTATAACAATTGTTTGTAAACCTCAAATCTGTTATTAAAAGTGTCAAGTTCAATAGTTTTAATCTACTATTACAGTATTGAATCCATCAATTTCAATATGAATGTTCACACAGGGTGAAAATACTACGACCTTAAATATGTACCATTTTAAAGATAGGCAAACTGACATCTGTACAAATTCATATTTGTACAGAATTTGACCAAATTAATTATTATGCTTATGCTTAAACCGTCTTGCAAAATCTTAAACAAATCAATTATGTTACTTCAAGTCTTACCAGCATACGGCACCATTCCGAGCAGTGTTGGACCAACTCCGCGGTAAAGTGCTTTTAACTGGCCCTCCTGTCGAAAAGACATTAGAAAAAATATTTAGAGGATTCCAAATCCGTCGAGAGCCCATCACATGGATGGTACCAGACAACCCTTTAAATACTATTGAGCACAAAACCTGTCTGTAATCTACATCTCAGGACTAAACAAGTCCTAGTGATTCAGGAGAATGTTCTATTGAATCTTACCTGATGCCATATGGATTGGCAAGTGTGCAGTATTCCTCTGTACAAACACTCTCCTTGGACTTGGTAAGCTAGTCTAGCTCTAACGATGTCTAGTGGATATGTGAACAGCACAGCAGTTACACCTTTAAAGATTCAGAGAAAATGTCATATGAGAAAATGTCATATGAGAAAATGTCATATGAGAAAATGTCATATGAGAAAATGTCATATGAGAAAATGTCATATGACTAAACATGTTAAGAAATTGTGCGCAATGACTAAAGAAATAATGTGTCGTTGATTCAATTTTGATCTGCCAATTGGTAAAAATTAGCGACAAAAACTAAGGCTGTGTTTGAATTGACAGTTTTGGCTGCGACTTCGGCTTAGACAATGACCATCCGTAGCAACAGCATAGCCGAAGTCACAGCCAAATCCAGCAGTTCGGACATGGCCAAAGATTCTTACCTGCTAGGGAACCGGACAACAAATTCTGTTTCGTTTTCTGAGGAAAGAAAAACAAAAAATGTCAAGAAGCCTGGAAAATATTTGAAATAAAAAAAAACATTGACAAATTAAAATGGCCAAGGAAGGGGATGCTTTCTCAAGACTTGATGAAGGGTCTCATAAGATTTACGTTATAAGTATTAGCTCCCAATTAGTTTTTGTATTCATTACATTAAATTTTAACAACTGTTTTTTTATGTAACCCTACCTTTTTGAACCATTCGTATGTGACAAATTGTATAGCACCATAGGGGAAGGTGCGCACCATCATGGCGCCGTTTCCCCGGTACAGACCTCGCACTCCTTCATACTCTATGACTTTGGCAACTGACGACCAGACACCTGAACAAAAATAACAGACATTTCTTTCCTTTAAAGCCTCCTATGGTTTGACAGCACCAATATGCACAAATGTCCCGGGTCCACCTGTGTAATGCATGCGTTCCTATGGGGAACACAATTCTGTTCACAAGTTCAATGCACAAACTCTACGCACTTTATTTGGTCCAAATTTAACCGAGGTTGAAATAGGAGAAATTTGCGGAACTTTTTTTGTACGCTTACTGAGATTATTGTAGTATCGGTGGTGAGCTTGCAGTAAGATTTTTACTCTGTCCAATGGGGCTGTTGTGACTTTGCCGCAACATCCTGCAATTCCTAAAATAAGAAGAAAAAAACAGGGGGAAAATGAAGATGATGACTGAGCTTCATCACATCACTAAATAACTAGGCTTAATTCTTAATTATTGTTTATAATTTGACATTCACATAAAAAGTGACATATGCAAACATTGCATCAGTTTCAGAAAATAAGTACCACATTTTACGGTTGTACATGTATTGATATTTAAAAAAAAAGGTTTTTCGAACATTTAAATAAAATCCATGAAAACCGGTCCCGGATTTTGTACAGATCCGGGCGGGGGCCGGGCGGGTCGGCCGCCGGCGAAGTGACCATGCGTTCAGTGCGTGATTTTTTCAGTCGAGCATAAATTATTCATTGTCAACCATCAATTCAATGAAACATCGATATAAAACTACAGTTTTGAAACGTTTGTTTTGATAAAATACCTATCTGATCAATACAAAGAAGTTACGGTTATCAAATGATTAATAAAATATGGCAAAATGTAAGAGAACACTCACCACCAGCGATGAAATTTGGGATAATTTCGCCCGATCCTGCCAGTACAGCCATTGATGACACTCGCTGTCTTTTTGTTTTGTGTACAAAATTAAATAACATGACGTGATTCTTGTTCGCTTACTCGTCCCATTCGCCAAGAGCTTGCATATAGGGTGGCTGCTAATCTAAAAAATGCGTGAACAGCACTGAATTTTACAAAGGATTCTGGGTATAAAAGCATGGGTATCGCGTGCACACTAGCAGTTATTGACTTAGAGAAATAAAGAATCTGTCCAATGAGAGCTCAGAATAAAACGGCGGTAACCAGGCGCCCCCATAAAAGCGTTGGGTACGAGCAAAGAAATGAATGCGCATCAGCTGATAATCTGACGTCATTCCATAGAGATTTAACAGTGGCTTCGATTTTGAATCATTGTCGAAAAGCAAACCAAAATAATGGAAATGTGTTAATATTTGGCCTCGTGTCATTCAACTGAATGATCGTGAAGCATAAAGACACCAACAAAATTAATGTGAATGGAATGAGTCCCCTAAGTTTGGCCTTTAATCTCATTAAGCCGAAATCGAAACGAAGCCGGGGTTTCGAAAAGACCGGTCACACGTGGCCATACGAAGGTTATCTGACTAGACTTGACTTGGTGTGCTCATCAGTACAGTTTAGCAATAGCAGGACTTCCTAGCGCCGAAATAGCTCTGCTTTTTTAGCAAAGATAACTGTATTCAACAATGACAGAAACTGTTGGAAATGTAAGTTACAGATATGTCGCTTTTGGCTTTTGAGTAAGCTAGGCCTATTTATTTTTAGCCCACCTAAAATTGACACTTCAAGTTCAATTTTCAAAATCAAATCAAAGTTCGATTTTGCACTAACTGTCAATACAATAGCTTGCAAGTTGCATAGGGCGCCCTCACTATATGGACAGGCTTTCTTATAATTTTAATGACTAAACTAAAGCATATAGAGCAAGGCTAAAAGTAAAGTAAATTTAGGAACAGTGATCACATTCACACGACCACACTAAGGGCATCTATTCGAGTTCACCATTCATTATACAAAAACGGGTAAAAATTATACCAAAAAGTTTCGAAATGGTTGAACTTGAATTTTTGAAAAAATACTGAAATATGCATAAATATTAAAATAAAATTATAATTTATAGGTTAATACTAGTTAAAACCTAATTAATATTCACGAGGTGTTGCGAATACTATGTCATCATGTATTTATTTTGTAGCCAATCAAATGCAAGGCAGCTGTTGCCTGGGAGGCAGGCAAGCCATTGAGCATTGAGGATGTAGAAGTGGGCGTGCCCAAGGAGGGTGAAGTTCGAATCAAGGTATTGCATTGTATAACTCTGAATCTGATTTTGTTTAAAACTTGTGTCTTTGGAAAGAGGTTCGATATCAGGCCATAGATTTCTGCTGACTCTTCAAACTAGTATAGCCCTACATTGTTGGATGTCCAAATCATTGTGTGTACCCAAAATATTGCCTAAGTAAAACAACTTGTTCCCCCAAGCTTATGGGATGGATAGAAAGAATGTTGCAACCTGGGGCCAATTTCACGGAGCTGCTAAGCACAAAAATTTGCTTAGCACAAAATGTCTTGCTCATTAAAAACAAGTTACCAGCCAAAATTCTACGTGTTGTTTATGCTAAGCAAAAAAAACAGCTGATTATCAATCAAAAACAATAAAGATCACGTGAAAATTTGGTCTGTAACCTTGTTTTTACCAAGGACAAATTTTCATGCTTAGCAAATTTTTGTGCTTAGCAGCTCCGTGAAATTGGCCCCTGATGCCATTGTTTTCTTCATATATCATCCCAAGGTCAATCGGTGCAAACATTTAAAAAAGACATGAATCTGGGACTGAGAAACATTTTTGTTAGCATATACTTAGAAAATGTCCTTGACTCTCCATAGACTTTGTACACAACTGTTGAAGATACATTTTGTTCTATCTTACAATGCAGCACATCCAGAACTTTACCATTATCGCATAAACATAAACATCTTTTCGTAGATTTTGGCCACAGGCGTCTGCCACACCGATGCTTACACCCTGAGCGGCATTGACCCCGAGGGGAAGTTCCCCTGCATCTTGGGCCACGAGGGTGGGGGTGTCGTCGAGAGTGTGGGCCCCGGGGTCACGTCCGTAGTCGTCGGGGACCATGTGATACCCATATACGTACCCCAGTGTCGCGAGTGCAAGTTCTGCCTTAGCCCCAAGACCAATCTTTGCCAGAAAATAAGGTACAAACTACATGGTCCATCTCTTCAAATCGAGCCACATCAAAAAAAATATGGCTGCGGTTACCAATTACACATAGAACCAGGTGAAGCCACTTTCCATAGTTGTGTGTTACTGATAGCTCTAGCCATGTTATTCAAACACAGCCTTATTTTAGTTTTTCTATTCCAAACAAAATCAGTAATTAAAATGAGATCATAGAAATTCTGTAATTGCGGATAGTTGTCAAAATGTTTGACTTGAGTACAGGGTGACGCAAGGCAAGGGCGTGATGCCTGATGGGACCAGTCGCTTCACTTGCAAGGGCCAGGAGGTGGCTCACTTCATGGGCACCTCCACATTCAGCGAGTATACCGTGCTTTCTGAGATATCTGTGGCCAAGGTATGTTGATTCATCCTGTGCCGCACTGGTTAAGTTTTGCCCATTTTGTACGGTTCCGCAAAGATTGCAGATGCAGATAAGAATTTATATTTGCAATTAAAAGTAGGATACACCATTGGTAATTGCTTGAATTGTCATAACTGGGTAGATTTGTGGGGTTGTAGTTTTTTGTAAATATCGTTTAACTGACCTGTCCAAAGTTGTGCAATCATGAATGCTGAGAAAAGCAAGAAAAACTGCGTTTGTTTTTAACCAGCGTCGGCGTCGAGCAGTTAGCTTCATATTGCCTCTCTCAAAACTTACAATAGAGCTTTATTGTTGACAAGAAAATAGATAATACCCAAACTGTATAATTTATGTAGTGAGTAATTGATCTTGCTCGGTATTTGACAGGTTAACAAGAATGCCCCATTGGATAAAGTGTGCCTGCTTGGATGTGGAATCAGCACTGGATTTGGTGCGGCAATAAACACTGCGAAGGTACAAATAGTTTAGTGCATTTTTGTTTTCAGTTTTGAAAAGAGACTAGATAAAGGCAACAAGGGCATCGTGGATGAATGGATTTCTAACAAACCTCATCTCTGTGATTAAAACATTTCTTTACATTAACCCTAACGTCACCTAATTAATACTACAAAATACTACTTGAGTAAACTGCAGTATTCTTACTACACTGGCCTAAAAGAATGAAGTAGTATTTTGTAGTACATATGCAGTGTACTGTATCCCAAATGATTAGGCAGGCTAAAGTTTAAGAATGGTGCCTACGGCGTGTGCGAGATGGCGCTATCTCTGAAAAACGGGCTCATTGGAGGTATTGCGCATGCCTAAAGCAAAGATTAATTAAGAGAGTAACTGGCCTCTCGATTTTGTTTTGTTTTTTGTAGGTGGACTCTGGTTCTACCTGTGCCGTCTGGGGCCTCGGCTGTGTTGGTCTGGCTGTGATCATGGGATGCAAGGCCGCCGGAGCCTCTAAAATCATTGGCGTTGACCTAAATCCTGATAAGGCGTCACTGGGTAAGGCACAATGTGAGGCCCAAAGGACGTGAAAACCTTTTGCTGGAACAAAAAACGTGAAAAGTACAATAGGTTCCCCTTTTTACGTATTACAAAAAGTGACAATGGGGCCTCTTCTTACTTTTTTTTCTTCAAACAAAAGATTTTACGTCTTCGGGCCTCGCAGTGACAGATCTTTCCTGTAGACTGTATTGCACTCAAGGTTCTTGTGATGTTGAGGCTCTTGTCCGGTCGCAGGTACATCACAAGTTCGGTCGCAAGTAAATCACAAGAAAGTCAATGCACAAGAAACAAGGGAAAGAAAAGTGACAACGGAACGCCTTTGTCACAGTTAATTTGGGTAACTTGCGACTGGGGGACTTCTTGTGACGACTTGTGTTAAACTTGTGACGACTTATGAGGAACTTGTGATCGATCATCCAATAAAGAGACTACATCAGTCTCAAAAAAATGGTTCGCAGAACCTCTTTTTGAAAGTCAAACCTTCAGATGCAGTATATTGGCTTTACCGGAACACTCTGAATTGTAGCCAACATCATTCGTAAATTTCAAACGATTATGTTTTGTCTTTCTGCAGCCAAGCAGTTTGGAGCCACCGATTTTGTCAATCCTAAGGACTTTGACAAACCTTTGCCGCAAGTACTCAGTGAGATGACTGATGGTGGACTGGATTTCACCTTTGAGTGCATCGGGAATGTCAAGACAATGGTAAGAGAATGCTCATCTAAGGTTCGTGTGACTCCTATGTCTAAAACTACTATGTCTAATCAAAGCTAACTTAACCGGCCCAACCAGCCCATCCCGGCTTGACCCGACCCAGTCCAGTCCAGCCCGACCTATTCAAATCCAAATCTACATCAATGTAGATAAATCTAGACTAGCCCAACCCAATCCAGCTCACATATGCCTGTTTCTCAGGCCTGGGATTCCTCAGCCACTCGTCTGAAATCAGACTTCTTGAACCTGTGTCAAAAAAACTTCATTCGTACCGAAAGATGTGCATCTTTGAGACATTGTATAAAATGTCAGATCTTAAACCCTGGATTCTTTTCAGCGTGATGCCCTCGAATCCTGCCACAAGGGTTGGGGAGTGTCCACCATCATCGGAGTAGCTGGGGCAGGTCAGGAGATATCCACCCGTCCCTTCCAGCTGGTCACGGGCCGTGTGTGGAAGGGGACTGCCTTTGGAGGTACGTTTTTACTCAAGGCCGGTTCATACTTCACGCGAAAGCAAATGCGATTCGTATTTGATGGACAAAGCATTTGCTGCGAACAATAGTGTTCAACGCTTGTAAATTCGCAGCCCGAAAACTTCCTGTGACATCACAAACTGGAACTTTACTAGACCAAACCTTTTCTTTCCATGAAACGTTTACCTTTTTTTTTAATGCAGGGTACAAGAGCCGCGACGGTGTGCCCCAGCTGGTAGAAGACTACATGGCTGGCAAGGTCAAAGTTGACGAGTTCATTACCCACCACGTCAACTTTGACAAAATCAACGAGGCATTTGACCTACTTCACTCTGGCGAAAGGTAAGTCTGTCGTGGCCTGATTCTTCCGTTGGACTATTGATAATGTTGGTGGTTACACACTAAAGGCCAGATTGGAATCGCATGTCTGGGGCTACGTTCCATTACAATTACATGGGAGCAAACTCACAGTAGCCGTAGATCTAGAAGCCTTAATGCATTATACAAAACATGAAATGAATTGTCGATGTTAAGTCCCTAAAGTATTGGAAGTTTATCAACTTCCAATACCTAGGGGAGCTAATATCGACTATTCGCCCGAAATTAACCATGTTATTTTTGTTTTACTATACCTCGTACATATTCAGTTGCCATAACAATGTCAGGAGCTCGGGAAAATGCTGATTTATGTGTACCTAGCTTGCTTATGCTCTACTTCAAAAACAGCGATTAGCACATGATGGACCAGTGAGAATTTGGCTCTCAATCATGAATACGTATTCTGTATAGTAATCAAGTCTATGACAAGTCATTCACATGAACTGTGGCAAAAGCTCTGTTGTTTTACTCAAGTAAATATTTCACTGTTTTGTTTCTAGCATCCGAACCATTGTTCATTTCAACTGAAAGCCTTCTCCGTGGAAGATTCCATTTCTCCAGACGAATGGAACTGCGTGTGCGTACAGGTATTCCATTTCAGAAATGGATAGTATTTAGTTTGGTAGAAGTGTGCTTGAAAAATAAAAAAAATTATATTTGAAAATAAGTGAATAAAAACTAAAACTGAGAAAACACAATCAGTAAAACACGTTTTCGTTACCAAATGACTCAAGATCATTTTATTGATAGTGACAAAATGATGTTTGCTTGTATTCTTTTCTTTGTAATTTTATTTCAGAGGTCAATTCAAGTTATTGATTTTGTACCTAATATTTGTCATGTAATGACGTCCCCTTTCTTGACAAAAATCTACATTTTGTGATTATCATGGATGATTTATTTTTCATTGAAAAGTAGGAAATTTGTTAACTGCAAATTTCATGGCTGCTAAGCGAATACAAATGGTAACCAGCAGCGCAATGTTAATTGCTGGCAACTGGTTTTCTGCTGAATTATGCTAAAATGAGATATTGTAATGTTTGTTCAATTATGTGTGGTTTTCACAATAAATAAGCACAAATCAGAAACAAGTTGTGTAGCTATTCTTACACATTGATAAATTAAGTTGTGTCAGCAATAGAGCCAATTAACCATGATTAATGATTCGTTGTATTCACTGGGCCTTTTATAACACATGTCCATAAACTATGAAAACGAGGTTCTTGTGTTGTATCAACTACGCACCACAAAGCATCATTTAGTCAACATTCCCACTGTCCTGGGTTCTACATATGTACTTAATTACATTTTAGTTTCTATATTTGATCCATAAAATGCGGCCGCCCATTGTGTTCTCGCCGCGCCGTTAGGATCTCACATCCCATCTGAGTGACCAGTAGCGTGTGCTCAAACTGGGCTGACTGCTTGCCGTCCTGAGTGACCGCTGTCCAGTTGTCTGGCCAGGTTACGTCCCTCCAGGAACCTGTTTTCCAAATTGGCCAAAACAAAAATGAGGTCAACATCTAGTTTATCAGCCCCGCACTACATCTGACTTATAAGTCCCTTAAAAGCTCCTGGGGGTCCAAATATTTCCCCAAAATATAGCCCTATAATATAGCCCTATTTGTAAGCTTTCCAATGATACATAATTATATGGGATTTGTACACTAAATGATATTTGTATATACAAACTAGCAACACGTACAAAATCTTTGAAAACAGGCCTGAGTTTAAAGGGTTAACCCCCCCAACAGTCCTGAATCCCAATTTCAATATGATTTTGCACCTACCCTGGATAATTAGGGTTCGAATCCAGCTATTATTAGCATTTATATTCTCTTGTGGATTATTTTAACCACAGAGCTTGCAAGGCTGAACCGCGACACAAGATAGTTTATACTGACTTCCTAACTGCGCACAAGTCGTATGCTTGGACTAATACAGTACGAAAAAGGCACGCACACTGCGACTTTTAGAATGTGGGGCACCTCCATAGTGGCTACAAATGGTGGTCATCGGTTCGGTCTGAAGGAACATTGGAAATAACTTGATCTCTATGATGTTTATTCTTGTCATTTACCTTCACATATCATTGGTTCAATGGTGAATGCATGCCCTGGTTTCATTACACCTGTAGCCTTGTTTTCTGGAAGAAAAACAAATATTTAAAAACCTGTACGTCTAAAACGGTAATTCTCAGGCCTGAAATGCAATAAGCCATTTGCTAGTTAAATTTGAATAACATCTGGTACACATACTTGCTCACACAGCTTGACACAGTTTAACTTAAAATTTTCCAGACCTAAGACACTGTTGCTATATCACATGATTCGGGGCAAGCTCTTGCATAGTTACGTAAGAGACGCTCAACACTAATACATTGTTAATAATAGGTGGGAATGGCACAAAGACACCAGACCATTCCGGAGCTGGAGGTTGCTAGCGTAAGGCTTGCCCCGAATCACGCGATAAAGTAACAGTCTATTTAGTCGAGAGAATTCAGAGTTAAAATGTGCCAAGCATGTCAGATGTTATTCAAATTTAACTGGCAAATGGCTCATTACCATGCATTTGCTTAAACTTGCACTAATGAAATTTCAGTCAGTCGGGCAGTACTGTTGTATAGGATCGGCTTTGTCTTGTTATTACACTTCACGCATGGAAGACCCCTGCAATAACTAAAAGCACCAGTCTACTTACTTGCATAGTGAGGCACGCTGGGTGCGGTATGGAATAGCCTGTGAATGCCGTGTCCGCAGTACGTTCGTACCACTGAGTACTTGTTAGCCTGAGCGTGTTTCTGTATAATGTCTCCAATCTCTCGGTAGCGAACACCTGGCCTGACTGTCATATCGCAACAAAACATGAAGGTTTCAATAAAACAAGGTGGTTCTCAAACCACGTGTCTCGCCTGCTTACAGCAGATTTATACCCAAGAAGAATACAGGGGGAACTGATAACATCCCCATCATATCCAAGTTTCCAAACCGCAGCTGTAGTTTGATTGTAAATAGAAATGAGACCAGTTTTACAAATCCAGCGTCTTTTACAACTTGACCTCGGAACTTGACCATTACAGGTTACAATTTGCATCTGTAACCCAAGTTTGAACAGTTTGAAATGAACAATGTCGATTTTGTTTTACTATATCTAGATTTTAGGAGCTCGGGAAGACACCGATTTATGTGTGCCGCCATCTTTTTATTTGTAGCTAGTTTGGGCAATGTTTGCGCGTAATGCACCTGCATAGTAAACTAGTTTACCACGCGTGTGCTTGGTCGACGTCAAAAACAGCAACTGGTACATGATGGACCAGTAAGAATTTGGCTTTCAATCATGATTACGTATTCTGTATAGTAATGAAGTTTGATTGGAAGTGGACTTCAACTTTGCATATAAGACAAATTTGTCAAAAGCTTTAACTAAAATGCATTGTACATACGGTTGGACTACGTACGGAAATAGTGATTGCATACATGTAGTCTCATCAGGCGAGACAAAAATATAATTTACTAAACTGTACAGCAGATTTGATTGTTTTTGAAGTCAACCCAGGGGGGGCGGAGGGGGGGCCCTTCGAGGCTGTGATTGCGAAACGCTGTGGTACCGTCCATTCTCAAAATAGGGGGGGAACAATTTTCTCACGCGAAAAATAAAGAGTTTTTGGCATCCAATCTTAACATCTTGTCTTTTGTAGTTGTAAAAAGGTTGTTATTTACCTTAATTTTTATCAAAAATTGTATTGAAATGAAAAAAGCAGTCGAAAAAATTAAGCGTTGACGTACCGTTGATGCGCGTGGAGATTGTGCACAAATACTCAAACGACATTAACAAATACCTCCCCTAAAAAGGGCAATAATAATCGATAAATTGTGAAAAATCGTGCTTCGAACCCACTCATTTTTTTCATGGATACGTTAAAAAAGAATGGAAGCAGTGATATACTGAATTTTAAAAAAAATCTGCCTGTGAACCCCTTGCGTTTTATCGTGTTGTTTTCAAACGAAAATGGCAGAAAATGACATCTCCCCCAAAAAATTCCGTGTAGATCGTGCCTGTGTACCTGGCTTTGCGGACGTTGTATAAATCACTGAATTCGGGGAGCAATGCACGGAGCAAATCTGTACGTGTTTCAATGGTGCGCTTCGCGGTAGCGATCTATACGTATTTACTGTGTGAGATGTGTGGCTCATGAGCGTGGAAGAATGAATGAGATACATTTCAACGTTGGTGGCGCACTTTCTTGGGCCCCCCCCCCTGAGTCAACCGTACTTACAAATACTAACACAATTAATAAACATGAATGAATGCTATTCTATTTCAGTCGGGATATGTTAAAGCTTAATTACCAGCTTCCATTGCTAGCTCCAGGCAGCGGTACGTGGCAGTCATCAACTCTCTAGACTTCTCATCGATATCGCCGACAAAGAACGTTTCATTCAGATCACCATGGAAACCATTGTGGTAAACGGTTATGTCAACTGCAAAACGAGCCAATTTCATTCATCTGTTTAGTATTTATACTTGACAGTCATCTCCCAATTTTGATAAATCCCCGAAATTCAATCAAAATTGTTCAAAAGGTAATTCAGATCGGCATTCAAGTTTTTCATTTCTATTTATTACATTTTTTGTTGGCACTTGAAATTTTAACCTAACTTTTTACCAGTTTTATATATTTTGCGGGTATGCGATTGGCTGTGCAAAATTTACGTATTTGATTCCAGTCACCGAGTGGGAAATTTGATAAAGATTAATGTTACCATTCATGATGTCTCCATTCTCCATAGGTCGTTTGTCGGGTATACCGTGACATATAACCTCATTCACTGATCTAGTAAGATACAAATATAAATGCACCAGATGAAACTTGAAGCCAAAACTGTGCAACAAAAAAAGCAGTTTTGTCTTTATCCCCTTGACACCGGGGACCGTACCTGCTAATCCGTCCGGAATACATTTGTCAGCTGTGTGACAGCTGCACGCTCTGGTCCATTGTGCAGTGCAGTCATAGGTATAAACCAGTGTAGTGAAGAATAAATACCAGCGTCAAAGGGTTAAGCCGGAGGTATCTATTAAAATGACAGGAATAACTTGCCACATTTGCATCAACCGCCTAGACCAAACAAAAAAAATCAAAAAATAAACTTACGTGCAACATGACTTGGGAAATTTATGGTAGTTGAGAGGGGACGGGTAGCAGTTTCTCTCCACACACGCCTTGTGGACAGCTTCGTCTATTTCATCTGTGGTGACGCCCGGTTTGACCATGGCTGCGGCTATGTCTAAAACCTCCCTACCAAGCTGCAGATAGAAAAGTTTAATTCATAGAAGCCTGCCGGTACAATTTACAATCAAAACGGGTTCAAACATCATGAAATGGTGGCCCATTCGCTATGGGTTACCTCTTGGAGAGGACACAAAGTTTCTAAGTAGATTCCAATAATTATGTCAAGATTGAGTTTATTGGCAGGTCTATTTGTTAAGATACATGCTTTCTGAGTTTCAGAGTTCTACACTTGGAATAAGAGTCATGTTCTCACCCTACAGGCGACCCTGAGACCTTCAATCTCCTCGGTGGTCAGACATCGGATCTGAGTGCTTCCTTTGACTGCCATCTCGCTCGTTGGATAACCTAATTTAACACACACACAAAAACACACAGTCGTAAACCACATAACGACAGAGGATTGATATTGTGTTTTCCTTTATTCCTTTACTATACCCTAACCCCATTACTTAGCGCTTGCCCCAACGATCGAGGACCGAATTCGGACAAGCAAACCGTCCTTCGAGGATCCTTTGTTCTCTTTTGTGTTTCGATCCTCGATCGTAATACGATACAAGAACACCAACACATTTTGTGCATTTGTACCTGTTTTTCCCTACAAAACAATTGTTCAAGGTGCAAAAAAGCCTTTTATTTTTGAGTGTGCAACTAGGCTCTCTGCTTTCTCTCACCTATACACTTTAGATATAGAACAAAGAGCTATTGCAATAGCTTTTGTCCACGTTCTACCTCTCTTTGTAACTCTTTGCCGAGTAGCTGTTTCTTTCCATCTTATGATTTGCCTCTTTTAAGAGGATTATCAAGATCAGTTCAAATCTTCATCTTTCTATGTCTGTCGCCCTTTGCCTAGACTGGCTTTTGGCCTTGCTTGGGGCGATGTTCCATTTAAAAAACAAGTACAGATGTAATCCTCACAAAGTATTTTTCATAGAGATGACCTCTTTCAAATTTGGAATCAATAATTGACTAATCATGTCTCTCTTGTTTTACCTTCTGGGTGATCCGCATAATCCGGCCTTCCAATGCCTTCTGGAACGGTGCGAGATTCAGACTGAAAAGAAATTGAATTTTGTTTTGTTAACCCCTTGATGCTGATATTCATTTCATTTCTCAATACAACAGATTATGTGCATAACTGCACTGCACAATGGACCTGATCGTGCAGCTGTCACACAGGTTGTGCTCTATGACATGGCAAAGCTGACGTTATATAGTCGCATAATATAATACAGCCACTCTGCATACTCAAGCCTCACCCAGTGCATGCATTTGATTGGCCGAAACATCAAGGGGCGGGGCTTAAGTTAATGATCATTCCATTCCTCACCAATGGGTAGGGACGCAGCTTGCCGGTGAACATGTAGCCGGGCCATGGATTGTAGACTTTAGTGTTCAGTTGCTGATTGATTCGTTCCTTCTTGTGAACCTGTTTGTGGTCAGCCCAGTTCTCCTTGAAACATTCCTATTTCAGAAAAAAACTCACCACCAATTATGAATTAAAACAAGAAACTACTTTTGTTTATTCCTCCATGGTTTACATTTAACAAAAAGTGCTGCCATACGTGTACTAAATGATGTAGCCTAATGACTAATGTTGTTAACCTGGCTGGCCTAATTTTGTGTATGAAGGATGTACACTGGACTGTGTTTAGCCATGGAGGCTTTATATTCCTCCATGGTTTAGCCAGGGAAAAAACTCGATATCCGAAAATTAATATCGAGTTCATGATTGATATGCGTACAAAACCTATGGCGGGCCACGACAGAAAAAAAGTAACTGATTAGGAAAAACCTTAGAACAGCGATTTTTAAAACCAATAAAATAAAGAGACATATTTCTCACCTGGGAACAGAAGTAAGATCCCTGGATTCCCAGTTTGATGCAAGTCGGGCATTGTAAACGGGAACCTTTCTCGCATCCAGCGGTAATGCATGTTTTCTCGCTCGCCATGTTTTTTTTTAGTAAGTGAATAGCGCCCTCTGTGTGTCAGTTGATTGTTTTTTGGGCAGGGTCCGGTACGTACGTACGGTCGGGGCCAATTTCACGGAGCTGCTAAGCACAACAATTTGCTAAGCACAAAAACGTCTTGCTCATTAAAAACAAGTTATCAGCCAAAATTCCACGTGTTTTTTATGCTAATCAAAAAACAAGCTGATTATCAATCAAAAACAATAAAGATCACGTGAAAATTTGGTCTGTAACCTTGTTTTTACCAAGGACAAATTTTCATGCTAAGCAAATTTTTGTGCTTAGCAGCTCCGTGAAATTGGCCCTATGTACGTGCACAGTGAAAGTACGGTATACTTTCTCTATGCGATAGTACCAAAGTTACGTGACACACATGCACATTACACACGTACGACATGGCGAGAAAAGATGTTGGTAACTAATGGCATTCGCAAAAACAATCCCACAATAATGTGAGCCAAACTTCCTTCTTATTCCTCCATGCTGCAACCATGTCTTATGTCAACTTAACAGATAAACAGTGTGATGAAACACATTGTATACTGCCGCATGACTGCAGAGAGAGATATTGGTACGTGTTTCTAAGCTCGAGTTTGATCACTTTTTTCGGCGGACTTGTGGTGATTTTGGCGTTCCGGTTGGTCGTGTTGATCAGCTGCAAGCGGCGCGTGCACGATGCGTCGCCGCCGACGCCGAGCTTCAACGGCCCCGTGTTTAACGGCAAGAGCCCGGAAATCGAAGTGCCCTGGATGACGGCGGTCAAAGATTGGGCTGGAGCACTAATATCAGCACAGACTAAGATTGGAAAATTCTTGGTGAGTTTCAAATGGCTACCTAGAATTAGCCCCCTGTTCTTATTTGTAATTTTCCCCTATTATTATTTGTAATGTTCCCCCAGTAATATTTATTATTTTTAATTAAATTTTTAATTGTTGTATGACTCAATCACTATGAGTTGTAATCATTTTCATAAATTTAACAAAAACTGCTTGCTGGACAGAGTGAACTATATTATTCACACTATAGCCAGGAAACAAATAGAAACGTGAGTGACCAAGAAAGCATTTAATTTTGTTACTTGGCCTTAAGTTCTATACAGTTGTACGTTATTGTATTTTTTAAAAGATATTAAAATATGCAGACTTGTGATTGCCTTATATAAACACAAAATTCAGTCTGGAAATTGTGCAAAAATAAAGCTTGGAAACAGGTCAATTAAAATGTTATGTTATACCATGGTTATACCACTTGCCAGTATTTGAAATATTAACTGTTTTTGTAATTAGTATTGAATAGTGTTGTGCATTTTCTATTATTTTTGTATCAATTGGTTTATTTATTCTAACTAGGATTTGATCAAATATTCGAAATGCTGTGATCAAGTTTAACACTAAACAGGCGGAATTTATGAGTGCCTGTCATGGTCAAAAAATGACAAAGACTGAAGAAGCCTTTTAACAAATGCAGTTAGCCGAATGGCTACTGATTTTTTTAAAAAGAAATCTAGCTCACATTTTTCAAACATTTAATTAAATTTTAAAAAATGCTATTCAAATATTTGATTGATGATCGAATATTTTAATATAGTGGTACATTGTATATTTTAGCAGGTTTTCTTTTATCTGAGGGTTTTTGTTCCGCTTCTGAAATATCCTTCTTGTCATTTATGTACCGGTAATCATTCCAAGGTAAATTAACTTGAAAGTATTTTTATGAAAAAAAACTAAAAAAAACATTAAAATCCTAATGAAACATTTAAAAGCGTAACATTTACACAGTATTTTTAATCTTAGTTTTCTTGACAGTTTAAATATAAAAAAAAATCGAGGGTGAGAAAGTCCTAGAATTTGTCACAACTCCGGGAGTTAAATTTTTGCCCTGTACACATTGGCCAAGTAACAAAAATAACATGTTGATCGTCCGGACTTTTTAAAAAGTTGGTGAGGGAGGCCCTTATTATTTGTTATTTTCAAATTTTTGGTTATTTTTTTCAAGATGGCCGCCATGTCTAAGATGGCCGCCATAATTATTTGAAGATGGTTTTATGGTGCCGTTTAAGTTATAAAGGTGCAATGTAGATCAACAAATGATTTTATATCATGCTGTCCACTTGTCAAGCAAATTGCCAATATCAAAAACAGTATTTCGCAGCTTGAATGACAAGTGAATAGCGAGTGACGCAAATAGAACGTGGTCCCTTGTGTGCATACACATGCGGATGTGCATGTAGTGCATATAATAAAATTATGCAGCGATTGCGATGTGTATTTCTGTGTCCATTTTAATATATATTGTTATTTTTGTCAAGAGTTTTTATCTTGCTTTTGCTCCAAAGTTATTTTAATGGAATCTAGCTGCATAAACGTGGGATAAAACGGCCATCTTGAGGCATAAAAAAACACACGTTATGTTGGCGTAACCCGACCGACCCTAAAAATACGGCCGACCCTGGATATTTTTTTTTTCAAGGGACGAAATTTAATGATTAAAATCTATATAAATCTAGTTATAAATACGTTTGAAACTATTTCTGACCGTTTCTCATTGTTGTGTGTGTGGATTGTGTATATAACCTGGACACGCTATCGTGTATCACTACCGGCTTAAACAATTAGAAAACATATCATTTTCATTGCTGGGAGGGAACAAAAATAAAATAAAATAAAAAAGAATCCCTACATGTACCTACATGTACCTACCCTATTTTTTGGGGCCCGTTACGCCAAAATAACATTTTTTATGCCCAATTTCAACACGATAGTCGCAATGAGGACTTTCTCACGATTGCGTTGTGGAAATAGTAGACCTACATGCAAGAAAGATGATGAAATTGCTCAATAAAAATGAAGGATACACTTGAAAATAGGTATAAGAGTTAGGACTGCGATATTTGTTTGGTTGATTTTTTTTTTACATTTTTTTAAATTTTTGTTTGGTTAAATAACAAATAACAAAAAAATCGGTGCGTCGTCCAAAATCGGAGCGGGCGGGGACGATCAACATGTAATTGTTTTTACTTGGCCAATATTGTTTGACAGTATCATGACTGTAATTTAAATTAGAGGTCTTTTTGTAAAACATTTAAGACTGAACATGTTAATGCAGTTTAATGTTTGTACATCGGTACATTAACTTCACTCAAGACAACATTTAGCAAGGACATCGTTAGGAACCCATGGCACTTTAGTACAATCATGTATTCATGTGTGCAATATTGGTACATTCATGATTTTTTTACAATTTCCAAGGTACATTGTTCACATGCTACCGGCACCATGTACCAGAATTATTATGTGAAAAGGAAAAGCTCCAATACGGGTCATGAATACATACACATACATCGCATGTACTTTATGCTAATTTCTGTGCGAGGCAAATGTGTTAAGGTACAAAACTACAATGAAATTCTACAATGAAACAATAAAACTCATCTTGACATCATGAAATGCACTTTCTTTCTGCGTATGCTACATGTACATACGTACATGTATAAAACGTGATACGGTACATGAACTGGCCTTTACATAATTACAAAAAAGTAATTCTATCTCTTCAAAATGTATAGGCATGTCACGTACATACGGTGCATATGTTCGTTAAACAAAAATTAGCGGTAATAAAACATATAGCCAGCAAGAAAATGATTAATTGCTGTGGATGCACTGTGTATTCCCAAGTATTACAATATAATGTAACTGCATAATTTCCATCAAATAATTGTTGAGGTTGTTAGTTTTACATACACGCCTAATGTCATCCTTCAAAATGTAAACCTTGCAATGCCAAACTGGAAATTCTGTAAATTCCTTGTGCGTCAATCACATGGCAACTTGAAGGAACAAACCAGGGGAGCTACATGTACATGTACTCTAACACATTTCAATGTTTACAACCAAGTTTGGGTCCACTTTTGTCTGAAAAAAACTTTAGCTATTCCTTCACAGGAATACAAAAAAAGAATTGGGTGAACCTACTCTCAGCTTGTACTAGATGTAAAAAGGAAAACAAAATTAAGAAAAAAACATTGCCACAATGTTATATTTTGGATTTTGGGGAGGGAACATAATTTTATTTTGCACATCTCCCTTCACTGATCAATAACAATGAAACAAGAAGGAACATTTTTCTTGAGTCCTAAGTGATTAATTGGAGTCTCTGATGTATGAAATAAAAGTACCGTAGTATGTGAATTGAGCAAGTTTAGAGTGTTTAAATTGATTTTAGCAGAACTTGCTTTGATAGAAGAAAACAACTTGTAATAAGGATACAGTAGTGGATCCAGGAAGGGGTGGTGATGGGGGGGGGGGGGGGGGGGGGGGCATTGGGTGGTAACAATAGGCCTAACCATCCCCTCCCAACTCCCCCCACCCCTCCTGCATTTTAAACATTTGAATTCCTTTGAATGCTTTATGTCAAATTCTTTGAAAATGACATGTAAGTGGGGCAGTTCGCCACACCCCATTTTACATTATTCTCAACAAATGCACAGATGTGTTGATTATATCATTAAGTATAGAGACTGATAAATATGTATACATGTCATTGAAATAAAAACAGAGTTATTCATATGCAAATTTATTCACTGTTTGTATTACTAATACCAGCATGTGTTTTCTAATCAATATTTTGTGCGGAAAGCACAGAATCCATTATCTGTAGTTTTCCGGATTTTCATCAAAGGTGATTCCCAAAGGTTTTCGGTATTTGGTAATTTGTTTTTAAAAACCTTCTTCTGGCGTAACTTTAGGAAAGTACCGGTACATACATGTATCAGTATTAATTTTCTACTCCAATTGGCCAATGATTTAAATGCTTTATCTAAAATTGGTATCTGAAAAATTTGATCTATAAAAAAAACTAGTTAATTAAAATTGTCTGCAGGGAGAATTTTATTTATAGATGTTAGATGTATTTCTATAATACGGTTAATTTGTGTATTGTCTGGAATGTACATGTACCAGTATGTCTATTTTTACATACCGGTACGTACAAAGTAAAAAAAAAAATATATACATTTAGCAAATGAGAAAAATAAACTTTGCCATTAAATCAATTCATTAAACCAAAGCCCAGGTTAATTAAGCCTTGGGATACTTGTGTACTTGTGATGGAAAGGTGATGTTTACATGGCATACAAATGTCTGTTTAATTATCGCTTCATGTTTCAATGCACTCAATGTAAATTGTGCTGGGTATCGGAATGATGGACACAATGTACAAAATGCATGTATGTAAAAATAAACTAATAAAATGTTATTGCATGACGTGTGCAAAAAATAAATGTGAGATGCAGTTTAGGTAGGATACACCATTTGCAGATATCGAAACTTTGTACTACCGAATTATTAAGAAATATCTTACTTATTTGAAAGTAAATAATGATAATAGGCATCCAGCAAATTGATTAAGCTAGATATCCTGTAATTCAAGCAATTACCAATGGTGTATTCTACCGCTACCGGAACCTCTAATTTTGAAAATACAATTTGTTGCAGAATTTTATACAGTGTGTTCGCATCAAAATATTTCAATGCGTTATTTTTTCATCAATTTGTGTTTGTTAATCATCAGTTTCAATTTAAACCCAAATGAGCACATTCAAAACCAGACCCCAAAAAACATACAAAGATCTGCAAAACTGACAACAATAAGGGAGTGGATATATTCATAATTTGTGACACGATCAAGCGAAATCAGTCAGGTTTTCATGTAGTTTCAAAGAGGGCATCTGTACGTTTTAAAAACTGAAAACCCCATGTTGATATGATGTTTTGTTGTCGAGTTATGTAAATTTGTTTAAATACCAACAAAGAACACAGTGCATTTTTGGGATTCCCTGACATCCGACTGATTCAGTTAGTTGTAAACCATGTTTATGTAGGAATTTTGAAGCTAAATCAAAACTAGTCCGACAAACTACATTTTGTACATGAGGTAAAACTTGTTGAACAACCTTGAGAGATAGGAAAAGAATTGAAAATTAAAATGTTTGCTTGACTTAATTTTTGTTTCATGTTGTGTACGAACATATACATACTACACCTATATAATTTCCTGCTTTGTGTGTTTGGTCACATGTCTGTTTACAAGGTACTGTACATGTACCGTAGCTTCCTCGTTTTGTTTCCTGAAATTCAATTCTGACCCGACACTTCAACGTCTCTCGCTTGGTAATTCAAGATTCCACATGAATTAGGTCCCAGGTTTTGTATGACTACATTAAGTATAAATGAAACATAACTTGTGAAACTCGTGGTTCAAATTCATGGGAAGAAATATATATGGGAAGAAATAGGTTTTAACAAAGATGTTTGACCATGGAGCTACATGTATATTGAATTACTAGAGCGCTGCCTCGATATACCAGTACACATTGATGCGAGCTGGGAGCATCCATGTTTGTGCACAAACCTATGGAAACCTCAACACTTTGTACGGCTTTTGTACGGCTACATGTATTTGCATATATCTGCGTTTGTATTCTATACAGTGCGCTACCGAAGCCGATACGCCAAAAACCGAAACACACGATCAGCAAATGAGCGCAAACATCGCAAATGCGCGTGCGTATCAGCGCGCTGCAGTATTTTGCCCTGACTTTTTTAAACTGACGTGACGCGCGTGAAGTTGTTTGCGTCTGTTCTACTCGCACGCGTGTTGCATTTAGACTACACTTTCACAATTAAATCCATCTATTTTTATTATGTTCTACAACACGCACATGAATTTAAAATGTCTGCGCGCAGAATGGATTTAAAGTATTTCCGCGCGTAATAATGAAGAGTTAGCGCTCTAGTAATTTAATATACCGGTAGCTCTATGTGTTTGACAGATCAAAATTGGAGAAAGGTAAAAGAGGACATACAGATTGAGGTTCACATGAAAACACAAAAAATAGACCACCTTTTCAAATTTTGTGAAAGGCTCGTAATGTGCTCTCTGTTCTGTAAAATGGCAATTTCCGGACTTGAAGCTCATTTCGTGGTGACAGGTCCATTTAGTTGAAAAACGATCAGGGTGTTCATTCTTGAGTCTCTTAATGACTTAAGTCCTTAGCCACCATTTACTGTCATCTTGCACTGTAAATCAAATCTATAAAATGGGCCAATATACACAACTGTCATATTTTTCTGCCACCTCATCACTTCGCCCCCTCATTAGCTTCTCTTGGGGATACCTGCTTTGATCATCTGGTCATGAGATGAACACCCACGGCACCTCATCACAGACCTTCAAAGAGCTTTAATGGATGAGTGCACACTCAACCAGCCACGCATCTCACAGCAGCCTCATTTACATTCAAGTCGAATGAACAGTCAAAACATGTACAGTGGTGTAACCATTCCTCCATGGTGTAACAAGGGTTGAATTTGTACTGTGGGGTTGCGAGTTTGCGACATCAATGTCTGTGGTCACCCAAGACAGCAGAATTCATCTCTGAGGATTAGCTCTCATACATGTAGTCTTAGACTAGGAGTACATGTAGTCTTAGACTGTAGTCTGTTTACGTACTGGTTTTGACAGCTGAATGCATCAAAGCAGGGATGTACTTGTACATGTAGTTGAGTCCATCACAAGTCCCTGCAATTAAGTCCCTGCAAGTCCATCACAAGTCCTTCAGTTCTAATTTAAATCACAAGCTATTCAAAACAGCTTTGACAGAAGCATTCCTTTGTCATATTGTTCATCCAGTTACTTGTGACTGCCTTTATGAAGGGACTTGTGACTGGCTTCACGAAAGGACTTGTGAACGGACTTGCAGGGACTCAACTACAACCCTGCATGAAAGTGCACTAGACTTTTTTACCTGATGCACATAGCTGCATCTGGCAGGGTTAGGGTAAAATACGCATCAACAATTAAGCTCTTAACAATTTTTTAGCTGACTCTTAACATGTAGGGTAATTGTATTGATTGAAACTTGCAAGTCTCCATGTACAATTGTGTTACCCCGCCTGTTACCCCGCTTGTATTTTTCCGAACCCTAGACGCGACCTAACCTTGGAGACTTAACCTTTTTGTCCTGCACTGTACTTGAAGGATGACATTTAAAATCTTGCGGTATCTGACTTTCTTCGTTTGCACGGGTGTCAATGTTCTGGAATTTAATTCCGTGGTACTACACCGTTTAGAATTTTAGCAATGTTAGGCTATTGAAACCTGAGTACAGTTTACAGTACATTATGTATGCACGTATGCATTTATAGATCATGTGTTTGCCGTTAGGTTGGGACAGCCCAACGAAAAGGTCTTTCTGTACATGTACCGGTACCTTACTTTCAGTTGTGCCTCCAGGTTGAATGTTTAGGAAGGAAGTTACAGTTTCGAAGGCTGTAAGGATATGATATGGTTTTGAGGTTTTTAAAGGAAACCCGGAATTGGCATTCCAGGGGAAACCCATCGTAATCTGGTTGGGAATAAAAACCCATTTCACATGTTGACACAAAGCCCATTTTCCAAACTTCAGCTTCATCTAGCTGTAGCTGTCTTTGGCTTTGTTTATGCAGTATGGAGTTGGGGGTGGAGCTGGAGATGGCGCCCAAGCTGGGGTTTGGAAAACAGCATAGGTGGGCTTGGAACCCGAGTCACACTGGCTCCTGTTTTGCATTCCTGCAGTTGGTTTTTGATAACCAAATAGAAACAATAATATTGTAATAGTAACAATAATAACTTATTTGTTTATATAGCGCTCTTAACTAAAATCAAAGAGCTTTACAATTATTATTACCCCTGATTGTTAGGTTAATAAACCATTCTCGGAGCATCTTGGCTCCCTGAGTCCCTGGGGAGTATATGCAGCTGCATGCAGCCTCTTAGGTTGCAAGATAGCTCAAATCTATCGTAATAATCATCTCTGTCCTCATAGTGAGGTGGATTAAGGACAAAAAACACGAAGATCGTGACACGGTGGACAAAAGCACCATTTTTTTTTTAAAGACTCCTATGGGTATGTAGATTAATAAAATCCCATGCTCCAAAAAAATTGCAATGACCTTGACCTAATTATGACGTAATATATTCAAAATGGCCGCCATTTCCTTAAAACGGCATGTTTTTAGTTGTATAATGCCGAGGCAAGTGATTTTAGTAGCGAATTATATGTATCAAAGGCCAAGGAATCGCATGGCAACGTTTGTGTTGCGCTGAAACAAACAGTTTCATCATTTTTGTATTAAATTTGTCTATATTAGCATATGATGGTATAAAATACATCATCATCACCGTGGGAAAATTAGTGGTTTGTATTCAAATATTTTAACATGTTTCAATTTCAGCTCATGGTTGTGATGGCTAGCAGACCAATGTTAGTAACATTTGTAATTATAACTCGGTTTTGGATTGAAATGGTTTTGTTTCAGTTTCAGACTGGACAATGCAATTGCCATATATAACTTTGTAAACTGTTTCTTGGGCAACTGGTGTCGAAAATGTCCTATGATGACCAAACCACAGACAGCGCGGATACACAAACGAAGACCTAGCTCTCCTTTCTCAAAGGGGAAAGACTCCCGCGGACCCTAAGCGTGAAAAAACAAAAACAATATCCCACTGGTGTTCGTCCTACCATACTACCCACATGTCGCGCACCCAGCCCTGAAACGGGCTATCCTCAAGCACTGGCCCTTGATTAGCGAAAACGAATATCTGAATAGGCTATTTGATACCCAACCCATCCTGGCATACAAACGGCACAAAAACATAAAAGATGAACGTGTTCGATCTAGGACTAAAGCGTCTCCACAATCCAACCAAGAGGAACAAAATCTTGATGAGGAGAATCTGCAAATTATATTGGAACTATTGAAAGAACAAAACAATGGAGTGTCGTGGCCGGGCGGTTAAGAACTCGGTTTTCTGTTCCGCAGAGTGTGGGTTCGAGTCCCGGTGTCGACACGTGTGTCCTTAAGCAAGGCAATTAAACCACTATTGCTTCGTCCTTCGGATGGGACGTAAAGCTGTAGGTCCCGTGCGTTGTGTAATGCACGTAAAAGAACCCAGTAACACTCTTCGCTAAGAGAAGGGGTTCGCCCCGGTGTTCCTGGCAGCGCCTCGGAATAGGCAACTAGATAGATGGCGCTTTACAAATGCATGATCATCATCATCATCATCATCATCAAAGAAATGGATCTCAAGACTAAAACAAAATAAATAAGTCAACCCCCCCCCCCCACACCCCCCCCCCCCACCACCACCCCCCCCCCCCCACCCACCACCCCACCACCACCCCCCCACCACCCCCCCCCCCCACCACCCCCCCCCCGACACACAAATAAAAACAAGGAAAGTAAAATGAACTATAAGAAGGTGGCTGATGACGTGCATGATATAGCACAGAAAATATGCCCTGCTCCCCTTCCAAAAAAGGAGAAAAAAGAGGGGACGGCATATTATCACCGGTAAAAATCAATCACTGTGTGAACTAAAAACAAAGGGACCGCTGTGGCAATACACAAACCAGTCATCGCGTCGCCAAAACCAGAGACAGGGTTTGAAACTCCCGCTTTTAGGGAATGTCTAACCCAATTGGCCTGCAGACGTTGATGTATTTGCCCGTCCACGAACTCCAACCACGGACAGTCATCTAGCAGGGATAAGGTGGCTAAAACTGACCCCCAGATGCGTGTCTTACGGAAAAAAAGAAAAAAAGAGTTAAAAATCACGCTCTGGAGAGACCAGTCAAACAGCCACTTTCTAGCATACCCAATAGTTAACGTACAATTACAGATTTATCTTCGGCAGAACAGTCACAAATACAATCCATATGATACTTGTCAGCAGAACCTCTTCCGCGTCTCAAAAAAATAACGAAAAGCACAGAGGGGTTCTGTTGAAACTTGTACACGAAACACCCCCCCCCCCCCCACCACCATTCCTACAGACTGCAATCTCGCTGAAAAAAAGTGGCCTGAACTGACCTCCCATGAAGCGTATATCACTGAAAAAAAAATTAAATTAGGAATTACGCTCTGGGCGGGATAGTTACGCAACCCCACTGCTGGCATACCAGCACACAATAAATTATGCAGATTTATCTCTGTAGACCAGCCACTACCTAAAATCCAATGATACCTTACGCAGCAGAACTGCTTCAGCATCTCCAAAAAAATAACGAAAATGATGAGAAAAAGTTCTGACTTGTGAAAACTCCCATAAACACCCTCTCCTCCCCACATAAAATGAGTTCTGATTCACTGCAGCTAACTCTGCAATTGATAAAAAAAAAAAAAAAAATTAACTGATCATTCCTTGAGGTATGCCTGCATAAACCGGTTTCTCTGTGCTATACCTTCTTGCAAAAGCACTCCATTATAATTTAAAAACCTAATAGCCTCACAGAAAAAGAAAGAAAATTCCACAAAACCCAGTATTACACGTCCTTCACGTTAATGTCCTTCCCAGGTGACCGAGAATCGCTCTAAAAATTAAAAAACCTTGAGTGACATGTATGATTACGCTGCTTCCCAATAAACACGATCCTGCCCCTTTAAGTAGGTGGTTAATGGTAATAAACTGTAAAAAAAACCTATTAACTGTAACTGTAAGATGCAGTTAAATAAATGGTAACACACTATAATCCCTCGTCTACACAAACCAACTGTTATATGCGCTATTCAATATAATAAATATCCTGTCATAACCTATATCCGGTCAGAATCATTGTGTTTCATTGTGTTAATGTGTTATTGTTTTGGTTGATAGTTATTGTTTATTATATCATAATGACATCATGGTATCTTGTAGATCAGTGCCACGGTAATTATACTGTTACTATTTTGAACACAAACAAAATAGCATTTTGGTGAAAAAACGGCAATAAAATCTGTTTTTTTCAAATTTTGTGTTATTTGTGTAGTATTGACGATGATGACGTCATATTTACATCAATATACATGTAGTCACCATAAAGGATATTAATTTTTTACAAACTAATACCACCCTCATTGAATTCCTTGACCTCAGAAACATAATTTTGGCATGTAGAAATCCCACCATGGCATTTGCGTTTGCTTTATTACATAACAAGAGGTTATGACGTCATAATGACGTAATTCAAGGTTAACAATTCTCAGATTTTTTGGAGCATGACTTTTTTGAAATCTATGGGTCAAACTGATACTTTGGTGAAAAAATTGTGCTTTTGTCCACCGTGTAACGATTTTTTCCTTAATCCACCTCACTATCACAGGTACCCAGGAGTAAACCTGGGTAGGGAGAGGCAATGATGAGTGATAACAATGCCTTGCGTAAGAATTACCTGCAGACACCGAGTTAAATGCTCCAGAACACAAGGCCACGGTTGTCATTCTTGCATGTAAAAAGTAATCAAACAAGCTCGAAATGGATAATTGTCAAATTTCCCAATTATCAGCCAAGTCTAGGCCATTGTACCGGTACATGTATTTAACATAAAAGCCTGGTATTTTATAAAGAGTAATATGAAAATACACGAAATTTTCTTAACGTAAACTCGCTGAACATCAACAAATTTATGTTAAATTACAGTCCAAAGCCAAGGCTTCGAAGCTAAACCATTGAATGACATCAATTACTTTTTTTCCCCTCTTCAATTCTGTATAATCTTCATCACGAAAGGTAGCACCAAGGTAAATTACAGTCCAAAGCCAAGGCTTCAAAGCTAAACCATTGAATGACATCAATTACTTTTTTTCCCCTCTTCAATTCTGTATAATCTTCATCACGAAAGGTAGCACCAAGGTCTTTCGTTTCTATGGTAATTTGAGATTCATCAGTGTTTTTAACCATGTGAGGCAACTGAATTTAAATCATGCTGTTCGATCGTTATCCTAATTTGCGAGTGTGTACAATTCACATTCATGTTTCAGTATTGTTCACGTGCGCAAAATTTTCAGATTGCTATTCCAATCGACAGTAGTAGAGGAAATTGCCTTTTATCAGTTACCTTCAAGAGATTGTTATGGAGTATTTTTCCTGGTGAAACTGGCAGCTCGTTTAGGACTGATAGGTTTATTATATTTTTGTACCGGTATATTAGATGGCATGGTTGAATTAGTGGGTGGTACATGTATGTACATGTAGTATAAGTATGTAGTGGTTGGTGATTACTAGACTTGCATAATGTATATTTTATTTTACAGAAATGAAAACCTCAAAATAACTTCGGGTATTTGGTAAAAGAAACAGTTGGTACCCTGTATTAATAAAAAAATAATAATAATTTGAGTGGGGGGGGGGGGGGGGGGGGGGGGGAGGGGGGAGTATTGTATGTAAAGCTTTGTGTATATTTTAATAAAAAATCCTCTTAGAAATGGGTAATTCAACAGTGGTACCTGGTACTGGTAGCACAAATGAAACCTGTATCATTGTGATGCTCCAAACCCATCAAACTCTAACTGCAGGTTTTGGCAGGTTTGGTACCAAACATTAGCAACTTATTGGACTTTGTTTGACTCAGTACAAAAGGCCCAGAGAGACCTGGTTGGATTACTTATGTAAATGTATCCGTGAGGTTCAGGGCAGAAAGGCATGAGACTTGTACAAAATGTTAGAGCTTGTGGGAATGCGCAGGCATTTGTTCGTGGGTGAGTTCACCCATTGTCAGAGCACAGTTCCTGGTCAACTGTAATTAGTGTGATGTGTACACCCTGTGTGTCCCCACTCAAACTATAGCCCAACACCAGTACCAATAGCCAGTCATCGCAGCCCTGATCCTGAAAACTGAACCGACCCATCTGTACTAAGTCAATCAAACTTCAACAATTGGAGTTTGGCAGGTTTAGTATAAGTTCAGTACCAATAATTACTGAACCTGTGTAGTTGTTGAAGTCAGTCAGGTTTGGTATGGTATGCTTTCTAGTGCGAGAGCCTGGGGGTTAGGGTTAATGGTGTTTTGTTTTTGAAATGTACTAGTTTGTTTAGTTTTACCAGTTGGATGCTCCTTGCAAATCTGAGAAAAAAATGGGTACAGTATAGAAAAACAAATGAATTTGTTCGAGTATTATTCGGGACCATGGTGTTTGGAGCTAATTTATACAACAGGTAATACAGCGAATAAAGGATGAACAATTTCCTGTTTTAAATTATTGTAGTAAAATTATGCATTTTATCAGAACTCAAATACACTTATACAGTTAATAATGCACATGTAGATTTTACCAAAGCGTACAGTATGTCCATTAACTCTCTGTAGAACCATGGTAGAACTGCCCAAAATGTGTAAATTATTTGCTAAATTTTGCCTCAAGCAAAACAGGTGCTTTCGCGGTTTATAATTTATAAATTAATTCCCTGGAAGCATCGGCCATGTTGGTGTATAATATTTGTAGTGGTAGTATCTGTTTAAAGCGTTTGCATTACTGAAGTAGAATTTAAATGAAGTGGAATTTGACAACAAATTGCTGGTAGGGGATAGCATGATCTGTGGCATGTGTCATTGTGTGCACAGTTTGTGCTGGTGTTCAGGTATACATGTACTACCTGTATTACAATACACACAAATATGCAGTAAACTGTATATTTAACCCAACCAACCGTGACAAAAAGAAGATATTGTTTGACATGACATGTACATGGGTCAGTTAAATTGGCATAGAAGGATTTTTGAACTTGTACCTGATACATGTAGCTGCTAGGGGTCTGCTGTTAAAATAATTCCAGGATTATACTAGGACTGTGTGGAGGTTGAGATCCTGTAATTGTTACGAAATTGAATTTTATAAAAACAAAATCCTAATTGGCGAACGGCAATCGCAAAATAAAATGCCCGGACGTGTATAACCATGTGTGATACTGGTACTGTAGGTAATTCTTTGTTTTTATATAAAACAAGGTTGCCTATAATACGAACCACTCATAAGTCTCTGTTTCTCTCCTTAGTACTGTATGCCACTAGAAAAATAAAGAGGGTTTTTTTCCAAACAATTTGACACGTCGTCATCGGTTTTGTCTAAGTAATCTTCAAATTTAAATTATGTATTTTCATAAAATTGTGAGAAAAAAAAAGCCCCTTTAAAAATTGAATTGGGACTTTAAACTTGGCTGATAAAATATTGAGGGATTTGTCTTTGCCCAATGAAAACTCT
Organism: Crossaster papposus; assembly: GCA_037893245.1. Lineage (NCBI taxonomy): Eukaryota > Metazoa > Echinodermata > Asteroidea > Velatida > Solasteridae > Crossaster > Crossaster papposus. Next base: position 218,131 of record JBAIAA010000379.1, on the reverse strand, counting down.
GGAAATTGTTGTCAGCTTAATGAGTGAGTAAAGTTGCAATGGCCTGAATTTGTTGTGCGTATTTTGTTCACTTGTGGTCTGATCAAAAGTCCAACAATAATTGGTACATAAATTTACATATTGGTAAATGCACATTTACGTACATGGAAGTTGCCACAAGGTGGCCTCGTAATTTTCACTTGACCTGCTTGATTGATAGACGGGCCTGAAAAACACCTGTCCGTTTCTCAGCACTAATTGATTTTGATCCCTCGGTGGCCGCAAAGGTGAAAATGTGTCATAACGCATCGCTGAATGTGTACAAACAGATTGTTACATTGATGTTTTGTTTAAAAACAATGCGTAAACTTGAGCGAAATTACCAATCTGATGTACAAGTACGGTACCTTACGTGTAATGTGTTTGGTTAAATTGTTTTTAAAAGGATACACCATTTGCAGATATTGAAATTGTTTACTACCAAATTATTAAGAAATATCTTACATGTACTTATTTGAAAGTAAAATTCTAGGCATCCAGCAAAATGATCGCGTTAAATAAACAATTGTTAAAAACAAATTGAATTTATAAAAAAAAATGTGATTGCGATAAAAACAGGAAAAACAAGAACTGCCCGACGCCGGTTGAAAATAAACTTCATTTTTTCTTGCTTTTTTTTTTACTTCTGTGATTGCAAAACTTTAAACAGGTCAGGTATACGATATTTACCTGATAATTTTCCTGATAATTCAAGCAATTACCGATGGTGTATCCTACCTTTAAATGGGGCATCTGACAAAATTCTCTATTTTATTAATGGTTGTCATTTTATTTTATTATGTAACAATATCCACTTGTGAAAATAAGAAACTATCTAATTTGGATTTGAAGGGCTAGGATTTGTAATACATGTACATGTGCTTCAAGTGTCAATTTTCTAACCATGAACGTTTGTCTTCTTTTTTTCTTCAATTCACCACCTCCCCCCCCCCCCCCCCCCTACATTATCACCACCCCATCCTCATTGCTCCCTTGATCATCACCTTAAAACCCTGTGGGTGTTGCATACGATAATGCACCCATGCAGGTTTTGGTCCATTTCATGCTTTGCATGGCATCCTTTGTCCTTTACGTCTCGGATTCGCACAGGTAAGTCTTTCGTCGTCCCGACGGATCAGGGGAGTGGGGGATCATTTGCCTATCTATATTTTGTATTATTTAACATTTGATTTCGCCTGCGTTGTTGTTGGTGCTACCGTAGGGTGTACTCAAGGCATGGCATGTTACTGGTGATCTTGCCGACCGCGCTGCATATATTTCTCTCAAATTGTTATTTTTACAAAGAAAAGAAATAAAATCAAATAAAATCAAAATAAAATCAAACCAAAATGTTGCATGTTAATGTACTTTTTTTAAATAACCCAAAATATGCTTGTATTTCAAGTAGATGTAGAATCGTTATTACTTTATAAAAGAATGATTTAGCTGATGAGAAATTGTGTGTAGAGATGTACTTAATTATTTTAAGTAGTAGACTTGTATTTGTTAGGTTACTTTCTGCAAAGTTCTTGTGAAATTCATCTGAATGCATTCAGTGTAAATGTGTGGAAAATAAACCATGGTGTGTCAATTTATTAAAATATTGGTAATTACAAACTGTGCAGTTTCAGACATTTCTAGTAAAGGTGTCAACAAAATTCATGTAACCTGTTATGAATTATTAAAGAGATCATTTCTTGTGATTTATTCCTTCGTCAAATACCAGTAACGGATTTGGCCGGTTGCGTTTATCATGAGGCGGATTTCCCGTGTGTGCCGTTGCCAAGTTACGGCAATCAAGAAGTTTTGTACGCTCTTAAATGTCCTCTCAGTTAAATTGATAATATTTGGAATGAACGAGTTTGCATCTTCGCGTTCAAAGTCCATCCTCTGGGAGCGCTAGGCATTACCACGGCGATGTACCGCCGAGTCGGCCAATTAGTTGGGTATTTTCAGTCAAAGTAATATGAATAGTTACCGGTCTACATGTTTGTAAGTGATTGATAAAAGCCTACGCAGAAACCTAGTTTGTTATTACAAATGGTATCAGTTTTTAAAGGTAGTTACCGTATATAAACACCGTTTGCAAACATAAACAAAAATAGAGGAAATTGATAGTCTGACCATTTATGCACACCTACATGTACGGATGGCTGAAATGCCAATTGAATTATAGTTTTGAAGCTGCCTGTGTTGGCCCTTGCAGGTTTTTTACTCTTTTTTTTTTCCGGTGCTGAATTTTACGGTCGAGGCGTTTTTGTTTGTTTGGAGACCATACAGAGGGAAAGATGTTTAAATTAGAATAAGAAGAAAAAAAAATGAGTAAAAAGTGAAATCAGTTGGAAATGCGTTGATACTGAATGAATTGGGATACGACATTGGCGAATTTGAAATGCAATAGATGACAAAACTTGTAGAATATTTGACGTTCACAGGTGCATGTACACATGTGCTTAGAATTTTACAGTGTATAATGATGTGCTGTTCGGTGCTTAGCACTTTATCACCAACGGACTCGAAGCGCTTCACATTATTACCCCGGTCATTGGGTCCATTTCGGCGCAAAGCAGCTAAATCAACTACAATAACCGTCTCTGCCCTCGCATGTACCCATTTGCTCCTGGGTGGAGAGAAGCAATGAGTGACAAAGTGCCTTGCCAATGGGCACACGCACCATAGTCCCGGGCCGGATTCGAACCCGCAACTCGCAGCTTTACCTACAGATTGCAATTTCCAGGTTTCAGACCACGAAGTCACTGCACTCTACATGTGCGTACATGTACATATTGTACATTGTACAATTATGAATACATTTAAAAGTATACGTACAAAACATTAACATACTTTTAACCCACTTTGGATTTTTAGTCCTTTTGTAATATACGTACCGTAATTATTTTTAATGTCTAAATGAGAGGGAAAAAGCTGAATATATCTTGGTTGACGTAGAGGAATTCATACAATGTGTAGTTGTACACGTATATAATTTTGACCTTTCCTTTTTCCTTTCTTTTCTTTTATCCCCCGTCGTCTTCCGTGCTTGTGTAATTTCTCTCTTTTCTTGATTTCTATCTTTTCCCGTTCACTCAAATTTTTTCTTTCTTTAATTTCCTTCCTGTCTTTTCTTTGAATGGTACATGTACATGTAATCTCCGGCAATTCCCCTTGCTGCCTTCGTCTTATTTCCCTCTAATTTCATTCTCTCTGCGTTCGTCGTTCTTCCTCCCTGTCATTACTGCCGATGTCTTGCTCCCTGCCTCCCTGCCGATGTCTTGCTCCCTGCCTCCCTGCAACCAGGTTCTGATTGTCTTCATCATTAGCGTGGCGTCTTTTGTAATATATCTGCTGCAAGTCCATCAGTAAGTGTTGTGCAGCTGGGTCCAATATCATGAAGCTGCTAAGCACAAAATAAAAAGCTTAGCATGAAAAATTTTCCCCGACAAAACAGGGTTACAAACCATATTTTTAGGTGATGAATTATGGTTTGTGACTGTATTCAGCTGCGTTTTGCTTAGCATTAAAAACACATGGAGTTTGAATTGGTTGGTTACCTGTTTACTGAGAAAGACTTTTTTTGTGCTAAGCAAATTTTTGTTCCGAGCAGCTCCAAGAAATTGGCCGCTGCCTATACGTCTGCCGTTCCATTAAACCATGCAAATCTGCACAGGGTGATATGGATCGGCCGACGGAACCAGACTATCATGTTCGTTTGCACTGTGTTAAATTTGTACTGATTTTTTTTTTTTTTATTTGCTTAGATTTGTTATGCTTTCAGGCAAGCTTGCTAGGAAGTCTTGCTTAAACCCTGCTTGCTTTTTTTGTTTATTAATGCATGACGGAAAAGTTTTATTTAGTGATTTTTGTGCATTACATGAATTGAATTTTTTTAAACTGCCTGCATATTTTGGAAATTACTTTTTGGAAATTACTAGATATAGATGTGCACACAATAGTACAACAGTTTTATTCGTAATGCAATTAAAATGTTTAGCACAAAGATAAAATTTGTTTTTATATTCTGAAGTGGTTTGCTGTTTCAGCATTGATTCACAACGACACTGACAAAGGAATTGACGGTGAAGTAAGGACTATGACAGACGAGTTGATTTGTTGATAAATGATAAATATTTAGATCTCAATGACATCGGGACAGTGACACCGTAAACGTACATTGGCACATTGTTATTTATGACACATGACATCGCCACTCCTACTTTTTTCCTACCTTTTCACCTGGGTCTGCCTGAAAGCTTGAATGTTGGAATCAGCAGGAAGGATTAATGTGTTTGAACATATGTGACCTGGCACCACGCAAAATAACAAAATTGACAATATTATCTAGAGAGAAGAAGTCCTAAGCTTTCAAATGATGTATTGTGTGTTGCTGTAGCTTATTCCTAGCCGCCGCTATACTCTTTTGAAATAACAAGTCATGCTCCCTTGTTTTAAGAAAACAAAGTTCAAAGTCCGTGAACCCGGCCAACTATACTATCAATCAGTGCAATTTAGCCACCAAAAAACACACTTTAGAGTGTTTATTGAGCTATACAATTTTGAGATATGATAAAGAACTTGAAAAATGAACGTTTCGGCCAATAACTCGTTTCAGACTTGTGTGACTTTCCGCTCATTTCGTGATGCCAGGTCACATATGGAATGAAAATGAAATATGAGAGTAAGTTTGGAGAATGCGAAGAGGATAGTGATGTTGCCAACATTGTGAATGATGCTGTTTTAAAGATTATGCTAGAGAATAATTTTGGCGGGGTACCGATAAATTGACGGGAGTGCTAACAATTTTTCATAAAAATGCATTGATTCAGGTACAGATGTCCTGCCCGGGTACAACAATTTGCGGCGGGCATTTTTATTGAGCCAACAATTGCACACCTGCAGTCGAGATGGATACAATAATTTCACACTTGCCATCGACAACAGCCTGTTGTCGTGGCAACGGTCGCCATTAATACCGGCGGGGACAGTACTCGGTAGAGCATACACATTTCCTCTATGAATAAGAATACCGCAACTGACAAATAATAAACTGTAATATTTCATTTGTGCAAATTTCCTACGAATATGATCGAACCCACATCACACATAAACAAACATCTTCTAAGTAGTATAGAAGATACTTTTTATTTGAAACAACCTGTGTTAAAGGTAGGATACACCATTGGCAGATATCGAAAAAATTTACTACCGAATTATTAAAAAAATATCTTACTCATCTGAGAGTAAATATTAATTCTAGGCATCCAGCAAAATGATTGCGCTAGATATCCTTTAATTATTCTGAAAAATATAATTTTATAAGAATAACTTCTCGACGCCGATTGAAAACAAACGATGTTTTTTGTACTTTTCTTGGCATTCATGATTGTAAAACTTATTGTAAACGATATTTATTATAAAATACAACCCCCCAAATCCACCCATTCATGATAATTCAAGCATTTACCAATGGTGTATACTACCTTTAAGGTTAAATAAAAACCAAGCTTAAATAAAATCCCCCAAATAGCAGTGCAAATGTGATAAGGGAGCCTTTCTTTGGCTCGTCCTTATACTTTGTATGCTGATAAGTCAGTCTGTACATATCGGTAGGCTTTCACCTCATCTGTAGTCTAATCTTGATGAATAACATGCCTATTCTAAGGATGTTCCCTACATTTGTATGCGGAACAGTCAGCCATCCATACAGCGCGAGTACACACGTTTCTCCAAAGAACCGTCATTGTGCCAGGCTCCCACAATTCATTGAATGGCCCATTTGAGCCTCATCAGAATCCATCGACGTGTGAAGTGTATAGACATTGCTTTGCAGTAAACTCTGCAAGGCGGAACGTGATCTGAATCCAATCGCATAACATTAAGTTATTCGGGCATTTAGTAGCTCGGTATCGTTGAGCTTGACAGGCTGTTAGACATCGCGATGCATCGATGCTTAAATAATTGGGGAAACGTTGCCAATCTGCAAACTGTATAACATGAGGATACTAATTTGGGAGGCTAATCGTCTTAAACTCAGGCCTGTTTTCGAAGATTTTGTACGTGTTGCTAGTTTGTATATCAAATATCATTTACAGTGTACAAATCCCATAAAATTATGTATCATTGGAAAGCTTACAAATAGGGCTATATTTTGGGGGAATATTTGGATCCCCAGGAGCTTTTAAGGGACTTATAAGTCAGATGTAGCGCAGGGCTGAGTGCAAAGGGTTAATGGTCGAGTTAATGGCATGTAGACAGCCACCAGATGACCTATGTCTGACCATGGAACACAGCCAAAGATTAATTCCTTTTTGCTTACAATTATTATCCCTGTTCATCAGGATCGAGACCACGTCTCAAGCAGATCGAGGTCAACGCAATTTCGCCCCTTCCTTTTACAGGTATTCATTTATACTCCTGGGTGGAGAGAGTTTAAAGTCTTGCCCAACGACACAAGCACCATGCTTCTATCTGAACCCATTTACCATCGTACATGAGTCAAACACAGAGCTTTAACCAGTTCGCGCCGGGATTATTTTAACATCACCGAGCCCAGGGGCGGTATTATTTTGAACGAAACTCGATCTGAAGCGTGTTCAGGCCGATAGTGCCGAGAAGCACACCCACTCATTTCCGGCCTTGCTCGCTGCTGACAGACATTTCCGGCCTTGCTCGTGGCGTGTTTATGCATCATCCGTTTTGAATCTGGGAAAAACTTTGCGTTTATATACGTCATCCGGCACGAACTGGTTAAAGAAAGCTAGTTGAAAAATAAGTTTAAAAATATGTGGGGTTATTCTATTAATTTTTCTTCGGTAATGAAACCAAGGATTCCTCAAAGGTGCCCCAGGCACTGTAGCTTTCAAGCCTGAAGAAACATGTAGAGAGGAGACGAGGGGAAGAAATTATAGTTTTAGAGGTGGGACGAAAACCGACAGAATCAGGTATTACTCAATCAAGGGAAATTTTACTTCTATTTGTACAACTTTTGCATTATAAATTCAAGATCCAAACAGCGCTGACATCGATTTGTTTTTCTTTACATATACCTTTAACATGATTTTGAATTTTTGTCTGAGATTAAGCGATGACGTTTTCTGCCAACTTTCTTCTTTTCAATTAAGCGTGAGGAATCCTGACAAAAAATTAATATTTACAGCTACTCCACCGTGACCCAAGCAATTCCTAGTGTGTTTTTTCTTTCTCAAAAAAACATTCTGCGTAACCATAAGGCAATAAAGCGATTATAACAAGAATCGTAAAAAGCCATGGCCGAGGAAATTACATTAGGGACGGTGTAAATGTTGTTTGGGAAGAGGCATTCATCCATTAGGCAATAAATCGTCTGAATGACTGCTCGGGCGTCGTCCCCGGTGAGACGTGATCTGACAAGACGGATTAACGCTGCTTGCTACTCAGGAACAAATGCAACCAAAACAACAGACGGAGGCAATTTTATACGGAGACAATGTTGTTTGTCTATTCACTTGTCTTCCGGATTGTTTAGGATCTTGCGCGTATATGCTGTAGGGACTAAAGACATTTATGGCGAGACAACAAGAAAGTAGAGGTTTTTTTTTTTTAAGGATGTCGGGATGTGTAGTAAGGCATAAAGTTTGTGTTGGGAAAAAGAAAGGTTGTGTAAGGGTTGTTGCCAAGTTTTCTGAAAGTACAGGCCATGTCCTTGTTAAAGTGCAGTTGAGCTTGACTATTCATGAGTCAGACAGCGTATAGAAACTTCGCCCGAGTGAAAAGTTTTTTGGGATAAAGTACAATTTGACAGTTCACCTTATTTCATATGAATCTTGAATGATTTTTGAATATACCACAATTGTTATTGTAATAGACAACTACAAAGTACAAAGCAGTTTGATTTTTGAAAATAAAGCGAGCTGCATGTTGACAAAATTGTGTTTTGCGATAGAAAGATTGAGCATGTATTTTTTCGCAGATTTCTCGAAAAATGTAAAATCCACTGAGCAGAAACTTTGAGATTAGGTTTTGAACAATCTTCGGATTTTGAGTGGCATTTTATAATTGAAAATGAATAAAATGCATGACAAATTTACGACTCTATTTTTGAAAATGACCATTTGTGTATGTTATGATGATTCTGGTGAGATACAAGTTGAGAAAAGTGTACATGAAATAAATGCATGGAAGAAAAATGAGTTGTTTCACAAGGAATGACATAGAATGATAACGGACGGATGTAGACTATTATTGACACCAGACAAATTTGATGTGTTTATCAGTTACGGGGAAAACCCCTGACTCTCAGAGCTATGGATTTCGTGCACGAATAGTAAATGATGTTTTGGGCAGGGATTTTGTCGAGACCATCACAAGTTCCCCAGTCTCAATTCAAATCTCAAGCTATTCAAAAGAGCTTTGTTAAAAGGCATTCCTTCGTCATTGTTCATCCAGATACTTTATGAAAGGAGTTATGACTGAACTTGCAGGGACTTGAATAAAACTCTGGTTTGGGACACTTTTAGGAGCTCGGTTGGAGGAACACGGGGCGTGCGCCACGCGTGCACTGGTTCGAACCCATCTGGTGCAATTATTCAGGTTTTTTTTCTGTCTGTGTGCAAGCCTACAGCCCAACTTAACCAGTTCGCGCCGGGATTATTTTAACATCGCCGAGCCCACGGGCGGGATTATTTTTAACGAAACTCAATCCGAAGCGTGTTCAGGCTGATAGTGCCGGGAAGCACACCCACGCATTTCCGGCCTTGCCCGCTGCTGACATACATTTCCGAACTTGAACTTGGCGTGTTTATGCGTCATCCGTTTTGAATCTGGGGAATTTTTTGCGTTTATATACGTCATCCGGCGCGAACTGGTTAAGAGAGACAGACAGACAGACAGACAGACAGACAGACAGACGCTGGGAATTAATCAAAGAGTTCTTCCTCTTCCCAACTTTCCTCTGTGTAATTGAGTAATGGAATTTCTGTGCACAGAGCCCATACCAGACGTTAACATTTAATCGCTTTTGATCCGTCGAAACGAGCAGAATTCTGACAAAATTGTTTCCCAGTCTTTGTCTTTCTTTTTTTCTTCGCAGGCCCATTGAGAGATGTTTTGTCTTGTCTCAGGACACCTTGTTCCAAGTTGATCTTGCCTTCAACTTCTTTTTTTTATTGAACTTTGCCTTACGGGTAAGTCACGTACATACATTTTTTCTTTTCTTTTTAAGTCGGGAGAAAGAGAAAGGATAGAAAACTACGAACACAAAATTTAGATTTCTTGTTCTAAGTTAATCTTGCATTCAATTTTGTTATATTCTTTTGATTGCGCTTTGCTTTTTGGGCAAGTCATGTAAATTTACCTTTTTGAAGGTAGGATACACCATTGGTAATTGTTATCAGAAATGCGTGAATTTGAGGGTTGTATTTTATAGTGAATATTGTTTAACTGACCTGTCCGATGTTTTACAATCATGGATGCCGAGAAAAAAGCAAGAAAAACAACGTTAGTTTTCAACCGGCGTCGGGCAGTTGTTATTGTGTGTTTTTCGCGATCGCCATCCAGCGATCATATTTTTTTTTTATATAAAATTTAATTTTTCAAAACAGTTACAGGATATCTAGTGCAATCATTTTGCTAGATGCCTAGAATCATTATTTACTTTCATAAAAGTAAAATATTTCTTAATAATTTGGTAGTAAAATATTTTGATATTTGCAAATGGTGTATCCTATCATTAAGGAGAAATAAGACAAACATAAACATACACATACAAGAGACAGTATGGAAAACATTTCTTATTTTGATTTCTTGTCCAAAGATTTTGCCTTCAAATTATTTTTTTCTGAATTAGTTAGACTTTGTTTACAACGGCTGAATACTACATTCTTTCGGCATTATTTTCTTGTGTTTTAGTTCGTTGCTGCTCCAGACAAGTTTTGGTTTTGGCTGACATGGAATTCCATCGTGGACTTCTTCACAATTCCACCCATCTTTATTTCTTTGTACCTCGGACGAACATGGCTAGGTGAGCGCACACATACTCTCATTGTTCCAAAACGACCATTTTCATGGAATAGATTATTCCTCAAATAAGGCAGCTCTGAATTTGGTCTTGAAGGTTTTTAATAATAATCACGCTAAGGGGTTGGTAATCATTGGTAATACTGTCCGAGACGTGAGATCTATCTACGAGTCAGATTACGACAACTCAAATCCAAGACAAACCGTCAATTGAATTGAATTGAATTGGGTTGGGGTTAATGATTATTTTGTCTTCCATGTTCTCGTGCAGGGCTGCGCTTTCTGAGGGCCTTGCGCATGATCCAGTTGTCGGAGATCCTGCAATTTCTGAGCATCTTGCGCACCAGCGACACCATCAAATTGGTCAATCTGGTCACCATTTTCTTCAGTATGTGGCTGACGGCAGCTGGTTTCGTACACCTGGTAAGTGAAACTTGGGACAGATCAGCGGCAAAACTGGGACGAGATCAGCGGCAAAACTGGGACGAGATCAGCACCATTTTCTTAAGGGGGCACTAAAGGGAACTGATGCATACATATTTTGTGTGCAGTTTAAGTTTTTAGATGTTACGGCACTGGGTCAGATTAAAACCAAAAATCATATTTCAGATTTTTTTGGTCAGACTTTTTTAAATCTCAGGATTTTTTGGTCATGATTTGAAGAAACAAAAATCCATTTTTTTTTCTATTTTAGATTGTTTTAGGGGCGAAATTTGTCATTACTCAAGAGACCTCGGCAACTCTCAAACCCTCTTCTGATTAATTTGTAGATTTTGTATTGCCCCCCCCCCCTCATCCTACTCCCGATGCTCCCCTCAAAATTCTGTGAAGTCATAGCATCAATGTCATCACATACCAAGAAATAAAACAAAATTCCTACAGTGACCATCTGTCAATCCCATTAAATCATTCAAAGTTGCCGTTATCGTCTGAACGGAACATTAAATATGTTAAAACTGACTGTTATTATGCCAAACAGATGTCCACCGATCCTTTTTACGCCGGACAAGACCGCTCCGAAGCAACATCGCTTCCAACGTCTTATTCCAAACACTTCACGTTCAACTACCACCCCCCCCCCCCCCCCTCCTCTCTCTCTCTCTTCTCTACATTCACGAGCCCAGGAATGCAAAATCGTAATGCTTCGTAATAATAAAATTGTTTCCCCTCATTGAGCCCGCAGCTGCGTTCCGGCATTGAGAGCTATAAATCCTCCTCCTGGGAAAGTCTCCGGTTCGTTTCTGAGACGTGATTAGAATGTCTTAATTGCAATTGTATTGTACTTGCTGGAGTTAAGATGGTTTTCTATATTGAATCTTTAATGGAAACCTTAGACGCTCTGAAAGGTTATGTAAATAGATTTTTATCATAAATTACAACATTTGCAAATGTCAAAACAAAATTATGCGATGCCTTACTCGACTGTAGGTGAATAATAGTGTCAAGCATCCTGTGAAATCGTTGAGCAAGAGGTTCTGTCATATTCAAGAAAAGTGAATTTTTGTACCAATTTCCAACGATATTCGCCCAACCACCGATGAAAAAAACCCTGACATTTTTTCAAATACGCTCTCAATTTACCAAATTATTTAGTCTACATTTACTCGCAATCAGTTAGACATCCATGAACTGGTTCCCTAACCTGGCAATTTTCCAACATCTATACATTACTCTGTTTGGTATGAAGTAAGGTCAGGGAACCAGACTTGTAACTTCAAACCTCATTTGCAAGCTAGTCATCTTAATGCACACTTCAAGTGGAATACATTGATCCATTAGCACGTGTGCTGCACTAAACAGCACTTCGGGTTACTAACGTACAAAACCTTTCAAGCACTTAAATTTGTTATTTAAATTTCATGAAGTATTATACAATACAAGTGTTAATGGGAAATTATTTATTGTTGAGTGCATATTAAAGCTGTGCTGTGTGTCTTAATGAGAGAAAAGTGTAGAATTAAAGAAAGCTGGTGACAACATTATTTAGTGATCAAACGGTTGTACATGGTTTTTCCCTTTTTTTGTCTCTCTCAAAGTGTAATATTCACCGAGCTGAAACTTCAACAGGAATAGGTTTTTAATTTTTTGTTTTTCAGTGGTCGTGTTATTGAAAAGTAAATAATCCTATCCTATAATACATTTTACTTCACTGAGAACTTGAATGTGGCTAAAAAGCAGTTTTATCTTCTACATTTTTGTCCCCTGTTTTTTTTTTCCTGCAAATTTTATAAACTCAGGTTGAAAACTCAGGTGACTTCTGGACTTCCTTCACCAATCCCCAACAAATCGACTACTGGAGCTGTGTTTATATTCTGGTGGTTACCATGTCGACCGTCGGCTACGGTGACGAGACTGCCAAGACAACCCTGGGGAGAATCTTCATCGTGGGTTCCATCTTCGTCAGCGTGGTACGTTATCTTTCCCAGAAGGACGAACGCCTTTTCCAGTTCGATATTTCAACTGCACGTGGGCACGATGATACAAGTCACGGGTCATTCAGGTTAACTAAAGGCCAGTTCACACTAAAGGCCAGTTTACACTAAAGGCCAGTTTACGCTAAAGGCCAGTTCACGCTAAAGGCCAGTTCACGCTAAAGGCCAGTTCACGCTAAAGGCCAGTTCACGCTAAAGGCCAGTTCACGCTAAAGGCCAGTTCACGCTAAAGGCCAGTTCACGCTAAAGGCCAGTTCACGCTAAAGGCCAGTTCACGCTAAAGGCCAGTTCACGCTAAAGGCCAGTTCACGCTAAAGGCCAGTTCACGCTAAAGGCCAGTTCACGCTAAAGGCCAGTTCACGCTAAAGGCCAGTTCACACTAAAGGCCAGTTCAGGCGCAAATGCCAACGTGAATTTGCGGTTTTCACGCTGCGATTTTGCAAAAGTTGAACACATTTCAACTCCGGCAAATATCTGCAGCAAATGCTCTGTGACGTCAATTTCGCTTCGCTTTGCTTTCGCGTGAAGTATGAACCGTCCTTAACACACGCCTGTGAACGCGTACTGTTTTTATTGTAAGATGAGTGTTGTAAATGGGTCATTACTGAGTTGTTTAGTAGTGGTCATTAAGGAATTCGTCTATAGCTATAAGTCATTTAACTACTCACTGTTAAAGTGATCGTTGATTCACCAAAGATCATCTTGCATGTAATTACAATTCCATGGATATTTTTCATGGGGGATAATCACTGTGTGTATTCGACATGCAGTCAACCTTGGTCAAGTCTATGGCAGTTTTATGGTAATTTGCTTTTAAATTTATGTTGAATATATGGAGTGAGGAAAAAAACCTTAAATGGAGCCCAGCATTATTTATAACCTAACCAAATTGTATTTCTATGTCAGCAGGTCTAGAGTTCTGGAGAATATAATTTACATGAAATTTTCTGCATCGAGGTCGAGTTAAAAAATTATAAAGTTGCTCTTGCAGTTCTCTTTGTCCAGTTAAATTGTTTTTATCAAATTTTCAATTTGTGTTAATGGGTTCTGTCAAAATCAGACAGAACCGAGTAGAGGTGAAAATGAAGATTTTTTTTCAGGTATTTGGTAAAAGAATATAATAATTTATTAAATAATGTTTGCTTCAATCGGACATGCCGTTAATGAGTTATGTCTGTTTACAATTCACATTTTTTGACCTGTCGCCAATGGAAAAGGCCTGAACGTTTCGAGGTTTTGTGATGAGAAAAAAGGCCAATTGTTTTTCCAAAAAAAACACCTTTTATTCAACTATTTTCTTTATTTTTCTCTACAAATACATGTATGGTTAGTAGACAAAACAAATCACTTAATCTTAAATTTAAAAAAAAATCTCAATCACCCCATTCACTATTTTGCATTTTCTCCACTGTGTCTGTGCCCATTTCCTTCCCAAATGTGTTAAAGTTCTGTTCTGAAAAAAAAACCACCTGTATTTTTGCTTGCTTTTGTGCATTTTAGTAATGCATGAAAAGATTCCCCGCAATTATTTGCGATGACAGGAATGATTAATTAATTATTCAATAACTAAATCAGGGTGGATTATATTATTTTGTTGAGTCTCTTTCGAAATGAGTATCTTTCATATACTGCCTGAAAAATAGCGTATTGGAAAAAAAATATATTAATTTAGGGATAGAATTTTAGGGGAGGGGGGGGGGGGGGGGGGGGGGGGGCTTTTAAAATGTCAGCAAAGGAATAAAATATTTATGAATTAAAACATTTTCATTGCAATAACATTTTTGTTAAAGCATTTTGACAGATTGAAATTTAACAGATTAAGTCTCATGAAATTTCTTATTTTTTTTTATCGTTTCTCAAAATAGGCCATATTTACTAGTTATCTCCCTGAATGCTTTGACATCCTTGGAAGAAGGAAGAAATACCAGGGATCTTACCAATCTGAGAAAGGACGAAAGTAAGTGATACAATAGTGAATACTTTAAACACACGGACATCTTCTAGGTTTTCACAGGAATATTCCAAATGTTAATCTTGTCACACAATTCTTCCAAATAATGGTATAACTGACCTGTCCAAAGTTTTATAATCATGGATGACGAGATTGGGCAGTTGCGCTTATGTTGTTCTTGTCGGCGATCGTGATTTTTTTTTTTTAAATTAAATTTTTCGGAACAAATACAGGATATCTAGCGCAATCCTTTTGCTGGATGCCTACAATCATTATTTACTTTCAAAAAAGTAAGATATTTCTTAATAATTTAACATTTAACACATAATACAATTTTTAAATATCTGCAATTCAAAACACAATTTTCTCAATTCAAAATGTTGATAAAACCTTCGTTTTTATTTACAAACGGTTATCTGTTACTGCCAAATGCTGTTGTTTGTTGTTTTTCACTTGTACCTAACAACTGCATCAGAATTTACTATTATTTACCCTTTTTGTTTTCAGATATATTTCCAATAACACAATTCACAATTTTAACCTGTGCATTCCACAAAAAGTGGCCAGACATAAAAAACAAACAGAGTTGCTAAGCAACACGCTATAAGCCAGATGTTTCTGCCACTTTTTTCTATACCGAGTCAGTGGACCGTCATTAATTATGCATTCATATGATGCTCTCATTAGCATATTGGGTTGGCAAGGCCTCTTCCTAAAATCTAGCTTGCTGATAACACAATTAACACTACGGTACGTTGCACACTGCCACACTACTCAATGACGCAAGATTGATTCAGATGCACTGTTGCTGAAGAACCCTATTTTAAAATTAAGTCGATATCGAACTTTAAAAAAATATGTTAAATCGAAAAATATGTTACCAAAAACCAATAAATATGGTAACAATTCAAGCAAAAACTTTATCGGCAATTTAAAAAAAAATACTTGAGTTTTCTGTTTTTTTCTGAACAAAAAAGAAAGAAGTTTTTATTATATTGATCATTTTTGGTATACATTTGTTTTATTTGTTAGTTACAAAAGGCTAGTTTGTATTAAAAAGGAAACGTGGTGTTTTTTTCCTGCGGTAATGACATAAAAATAATCCATAGACAAATTTGGTTCCGTTCCCCCTGATTACATCTCCAGGGAACTCATTTCATCCGACGAAATTACCTTCATTATCTCCCCCTAAAGCATCCCTGGGCTTCCTTCGATCTCATCACTTAGTGGATATTACAACTGTCGATCATGCTTTAAATTTAGGGTCCAATTAGAGTGTGCAATTTTTTTGTCTAACGTTGTCTGCAAATTGAGCAATATGCCACTCGTCAAGTATCGTTCATTACGAGTTAAAGCTTTTTGTTTGGCTAGTAGTTGGCTCTCACACTCTTTCGCATTTAATCGTGTAAATATCCTTGTACGTCTGTATATATTTTGCATGTGTGTATTTATGTACAAATATGGTTGTAATTTGTACGTATTATTTTCAGTTTCACAGTTTTACGGGTTTTGTTTTTGAGTTGTAATTTAATTGGTGTCCAGTTTTAATTGATTAGTTTTATGTATGCAGGGCACCATTGGAAACCGCATTAGCTTTCTGCCCTGTATATGAGGGCCCCCCCCCCCCCCCCCCCCCCAACTACATGTAGATTGTCAGAGTCGTAAGGGACATGATGTGTGTGCTGCAGTCCTCAAATTTGATATCTCTTTGTTCTCGTGTACAAAATGGTTAGAAAGTCGAGCACCTTTTTTTATAATGCTTCTATTTCAACCACAATTAATTTCCTGGGTTGAAATGTTGACCCAATATTCCCTATATTATACCCTAACCCAAACACTAACCCTAACTCACATCCCAACCCTAGTTTTCGAGTAATTTGAGTAAAATTCTTGTGGAGACCTATTCATCTATCGAAATTATCCTGTGGAGACCTTTTGACTTCCATTGTCCCCATTGTGTTCATGTCTCCACAGGGTACTGAATTTAGAAACCATACATGTGACCTGTCATTACAAAATGAGCGTAAAGTCGCACGGAGTGTTTTCCCAGTACGGCCAGTCAAAGTCAAAATTTGAAGGGGTGGTCGATTTTGAGATTATATGGGTTTTTTTAAGACTAAATCCCCAACAATCAATTCCCAATTTTTCAGGACGATCAGATAATTTTGAGACAATTTTTACTATGCCTTTCTTTGCGCATTCACACAATTTCTCGCAAGAAATGCCCGTTTTCTCATAATCATAATATATACCATATTGGAAAGCTCTGTTTCCACAGAATTTAGAAATACCCATATATCTCAATTTTTGATTTTGCCGACTTTACGCTCATTTTGTGATGACGGGTCACTATGTAAGGGACATGATGAGTGTACATCCACCTTTGGGCAGAAAGGCATTATTATTCCGGAAGTGAACAAACCCATTGCCTCTCTACATGACAGCCTGCCATATGGCAACACTGCTCTCTTGTTGATCGACCGTTAAGTACAGTATACTTTGTTTTAATGATCAATACACAATACAGCTTGTCCCACTTCAAGTGTGTCCACACACATGTGTGTTGTACACACATTGCAGAACTCTGTGTAATTCTTTCAAGTGTTAAAGGTAGGATACACCATTGGTAATGGAGTTATCACGAATGGATGGATTTGGAGGGTTGTACTTTATAGTAAATATCGTTAATAACTGACCTGTCCGAAGTTTTACAATCATGGATGCTGAGAAAAGCAAGAAAAAACGGCGATCGTTTTCAACCGGCGTCGGGCAGTGTTTGTTATGTTTTTTAGTTTTTTTCAAGATCGCGAATTTTGTTTTTATAAAATTCTATTTTTTGGAACAATTACAGGATAACTAGCGCAATCTTTTTGCTGGATGTCTACAATCATTATTTACTTTCAAATAAGTTCGATATTTCCTAATATTTCCTAGTAATTTTTTTTCGATATCGGCAAATGGTGTATCCTACAGCTACAGGTACCGGTACCTTTAACATAAAAAATTGTTGTCTGTTTGTGTGTTCAAGTTGGAGCTTAAATAGATGTAAATCCAGCCATGCAGCCAAGGACGTCTATCACTTAATGGTTTAGGCAAATGTTTGTCAACCTCAATTCAGAATTGCCTCAGTATTTGTGTTTGTTAAAGCCTACCTCCATGGTTAAAGTAAATTGTTCTTGTTTACTGTCCCGGTTGTAAAAACCAAATGACGTTCGGAATTATCGCTGGATTATGACAATAAATACGCCTCCTAATTAAATAAATATTAGCTGCAGATTTGTTGGTTTTTCCATGGAGCAATAAACTAGGAGTTAATTAGAACAACCTAAGATAAAAGGAAACACAGAAGGCCACTGACATGAGCTTTACGACCGCAAGGCTCGCTTAGTAAACAAAGCGAAATAACTAAATCACCATGGCCTCGCCGGGGAAGTCGGGAAATTCCAGTCGCGTTGGATTGTTTTTTAGATCGCATATTTCACCAATTGGCTCTACCTGGCTCGCAGTGCAACATGTATCACCGTTTTCCCTCATGTCGACATTGTCTGCTTCGGTTATTTTTCAGCCTTTGAAAATCTTTGAAAAAAGTATTATTATACAAAAATTAACATTACAATTTCAGCTTTATGTCATTACAGTGCTTACTGATCTAGTTTATTCGCTGGTTCAGCTTTTGGAGAGTCGTTAGGTTACCAGTGAAAACGCGGTGGCCATCTCTGTGCACAAAGGCTGGCCGTTGATTCCTTAGGTCATGATTGGGCGCAGTGCATTATCTATGGTGGAGAGCCTGGGCGCTAATCGGATTAAGATAAGAGTGGTCTTCGTTCTGACTCTTTCTAGTTTATTGCTCCATGGTTTTACAAACATTTCACAGAGTTAAACGTTGTAATACATTGTAACCGACACATTTATGTAACTGATTTATTATATCGAGCCGAACGCCAGCTATTGTTATTCAAATGATTTTTGTTGCAATTTTTTTTAAAACCAAGGCACATCATCTTGTGCGGGCACATAACGTACGATAGCGTGGCAAACTTTCTGAAGGACTTTCTGCACAAGGATAGAGATGACGTCAATGTTGAAATCGTTCTGCTGGACAAGTAAGCTTTTTTCTTTTGCGATATTTTGAGGTTTCAACAAATTTTGTTCATTAAACGGGAACTGGCATTTCGAAAAAGTGACAATATTTTCATGTCAAGAACATTTTATTGTAATTTTAAGTTCATATTGAAGAATCTGTTTTTATCAATACACATAAAGTTGGTGACTTCAGGGTCAGGTGCACTAAACTTAAATGCTTTTGATGGGTAGTTTAAATTCAGTCTGGGGTTGTGGTACATGTACGTGTGTTCTTGAGCAAGAGACCTTGTTGCAATTTGCATCTACCCACGCAGGAGTGAATGGGTACCCGTGAGGGCAGAGAATATTGCTGCTTTTGATTTTGGGTCCTCTGCCCTGTACGGCAGCATTGCGTTGTACACAAGACGCTGCGAATACCTGGAAGTTTTCATGAGCCTGATGAGCGGGGGTAGTATTGACGTACTGCACTGTGGGTACCCAATTGCTGGGTATGTTCACTTGTTATCGCACGACTTAATATTCCCGTTTTCCATTTCTTGATCAGTTCGGAGCCCGATCTGGAGCTGCAGGCGTTATTCAAGAGACATTTCACCCAGCTGGAATTCTTCCAAGGCTCGGTACTCAACTCGGTAGACCTGGAAAAAGTCCGGGTAAGAGGCCGAAGGATATACTTCAGTGATAGTTAGAGGAAGGTTTAAAATTTTAGATTTCCAGGTCAGGGTTTTGGCCCAGGGATCACACTTTGTAAAAACAAAACAAATCACCTGGCTTCGAAGACCCCCTTCACGATCTTCGGGACTAGTTTGTGCCGCGATGCGTGTTATCTCATCCGACTCTGTTGCCCAAGCGGAACTGATGGCAACGCGTTGCCTCAATCTTTCTCTCGTCCCTTATACTCCTGTCACTTTTCCAGTTGTGTTGTCGGATGTTTTTTTTCCCTGTGTCTCTACGAGACTGAAATCCGACCCGACTTTGGGGATCTGGTGCATGGAATCAAATGATCTGAGAGTACTAATGTGGACTGCCGTAAGGAAAAATGATATGGGATTGAAATATATGGATGTCACAGATTTTAGGCACGTAGACGCAGTGCAGCCAGAAAGGGCAGTCGCTGTTAACTTGACCCGAGTTAAGTTATCCTGAGTGCCGTAGTCTCGTGGTCTGGAGAATTTAAGTCGTGGTGCGTACGTGTAATTGGGTTATGAAAGGAAATGTGTGTCACTCGTTGCTTCCCTCCACTCCGGAGTAAGTGGAGAACCTGCGAGGGTAGAGATGGTTAGCCAATCGTGCTGAAATGGCCGCATTGTGTTGCATTTTGAATGTGCCATTGGCTCAATGGGCAGGGGTAATAATGACTATAGGCACCATGATATCCGCTGATGTAGCGTGTATAAATCCGTAGTATTAACATTATTATTGTCAAGGCTCACGAATACTTGTTTATTAATTTTTTAATTTTTTTATTTTAAATTTTTTTTGGGGGGTGATGTTTTGTAGTTGAAGGAGGCTGACGCGTGTCTGGTACTATGCGACAAATACAACCTGGATCCTAACGCGGAGGATGCCGGTAACATCATGAGGGTCATCTCGGTCAAGAATTATCACTCCAAATGCAGGGTCATTGTACAACTAATGAATTACCATAACAAGGTGAGTCCAACATAGGACATCAAGACAATGGCCATGGATATATGATCTCGCAGTTCTAATCAAAGTTATATTGTGCTTCATTCTGACTCTAAAACGTGTTTCCAGAGCTACGGCTACGTCTATTGTCAGCTTGCTCACGCGTAGTTGTAACGGGTGAATACCTGGACGATAGCCACAGACAACGGATCTGAACAAGCCTTAAAGGGATCGTATACGTTTGGTAATTACTCCAAAAATTAATGGCAATAAAAACTTACTTGGTAAGAAGTACAGCAGCTTTGGATATAGTATAATGCATTTTTAGAAACTTTTCACTTCGAAGTACTGCGGTTATGGAAAAAGATATCACTTTTTATCCCCAAAAAATTGAATCTGAGAAGCGTTACTGCAGTGACGTTTCTCAGACTGTGTATTCCAATGCAGATTATTCTTCCTGCGTGGACATAACTCCTCCAGATTTTTTCGGCAATATCTTAAAATCGCTACCACCTTTTGAAATGAAATTTGTACAGGTTAGTTTTATGGTATATATCTATAACTATATAGGATTGAAACAAACATTGGGTTCTAATTACCAAATGTATACGATCCCTTTAAGCTTCATATTTTTTTTTTCTGACTTTTGCTCTTCTTAGGCCCACCTCCTGAACATTCCCAGTTGGAACTGGCGGGACGGAGATGACGTGATCTGCATCGCGGAGCTCAAACTGGGCTTCATTGCCCAGGCGTGTCTGGCACCCGGCTTCTCTACTATCATGGCCAACCTCTTTGCGATGCGCTCCAACAGCGAGGTAAGATGAAACACCCACTCTCTCCTTAAAATTGTGTGAATGTTACTTGAGCCGTTCATAGAAACATGAATACCTTTTGATATGAGCTTGTCAGGGTTACGGACTAGTGATTACAGGCAATATGTCAGGCGTTCTGGCCAAATGAGTCCAGAGTGGAAACAAAAATTATTATAATCTTTGATATGTCTTCTACACGTGTTTCAAAGTTCTAGTATAAAAGGGGTTTGTAATGAAAAATGTTTGGTATCTTTCTTTTTTCATGAATACAAAATGTGAACCTTTGTATTCCACAGAGGTGTTTTACTGTTGACATGTCCATGAATGCAAACGGGTGTAACTTGTCAATGGCATGTCCGATTGAAGTGCAACAAACAGCACTGGAAGGATAATATATGCTCTTTCCTAATACGGCAAACCCTCATTTGAGGTCTGCCCAGTTCTGTCTCATTTGCCAGAACGCCTCGCATACATGTATGACTGTCCTGTTGAAAATGTTAAGGTTGTTTGTTTAATTTAAGATTTTGCATTGATGACATAACCATTTCAAGTTCTTCACAAGACAGTCAGAAGTCATCCAGTCTCTAGTCAACTCACAAGCTATTCATATGAACTGTAACAAAGGCTTTCCTTTGTTAAGTTTCAATCTGTTTTTCTTTTTTTTTGTGCCAAACTTTCGAAATGACTTGTGATTTTGCCTTTTGCCGTATTTATGATGGGCTCGCAATGGACTTTTGACTATCAGACCATTTGTTGTGGCATGTCAACATTTGTGTGGTGTGCTTTTAGTTGTGCAGTGTGCTATGCTGTTTTTATAAATGTTTTACATGAGTGTTGTGCGATTCGCATGTTTATTATTACTATTTCGTTGTTATGTGGATGAGATATTTTGTTGGTGTTTATGTAGCCGGATTCATTGGCGGTTCATGCTGGATTGTAAGTGCCTCAAAATAATGAAATTAAGATAAAAAGAGCTTCCCCTGATTTCACTAAACGTTGCGACGCGTCGCAACTCGAGTTACGAAAGGTAATACGAAGAGTAACGCGACGCGTCGTAGAGATACGACGCGTCGCGAGGCTGTGATGCATCGTGAGTTACGAAGAGTTTAGTGAAATCAGGTGCTGATCCCAGTGGATTCGCGATTCTATTCAATCAGGTTAGAATGGTTGTCGCCATGAAGTTGCAGTGCGAACGACTCTAGTCGAACTATGTTTAAACTTTTGTGGCGCCGAAAACACCGCACTCGCACCGGCAAAAAATTATTTCAAGAGTATGCGCGAAACAACTGGGTTCTACATGTCAAACGTTTGGGCCAATGTCAGTTAGTCAGTTGTTCAGTCGGTCGGTCAAGTAAAGAGAATATTATCGATTCATCCTTCTGGGACCAAGAAAAGCTTATTTGAGACGTGAGGAAAAGGGAATTCTCTCGGTGGTCGGCGGAGCTTATCTATGCTTTGTTTCTTTGTTCGTGTCCCGTTTTGCATGTAAGACGTCCGGAGTCCTTGCTTTTGTCCACAGATTATGCGAGCAGCCTTCAGTCAGGGCGTGAGTCACACCAATGTGTATCAAGTCACGTCCCTTGAGTCTGACAGTGCTGTATGTACACGTAGAGGCTGGCTTGGTATCTGCTTTCTAATTTGCCTAATCCCATGACCTGCTTTCTAAGTGTATAAATAATGGCCCTCTCAGTCGAGAAAGCTGTTCCAAGTCGATGCTGTCCGTTTTGCTTTGCCTGAACTTGGGCAGAATGTTGCAAAATACAAAACAAATCAAAGAGTTTGATCATTGTATATGGGAAGCGTGTACACAGATTTTTGCAAAAGCATTGTGCCAGTGAATCTGTTCGGAATAACCTTTCTTTGGCAGCCTTTTTTTGCACGCTTCCACGAGTGCAGTGGTCACTTGCTCCAGTGATTGGGTTGTACACTTTTGGTATATTAGAAAAAAAATAAAAAATTATGCGTGAAAATATTCTCTCTGTTTAAAAATCATTGAGATGCTCATTAAAATAATTATGCCGGTTTTCAAAAAATATATCTCATGATTTCCATGAGTGAAATCGGTACAATTCTTTTGTATTTAAACAAAATGAACTTAACGATTGGCAGATTTAAAGATATTGAAACTTATCACAAATGCTAACTCTTGACTGGGAAGGCCAGTAGTTTACTCTAAGATTTACCTCCAAATGTCTTTCAACAAATTTTGTCCCTCGCCATCAAGATTCTTTTTAGTCCTTTAATTCCCACAAAATACGGAATATGGCATGTGAACAATTAGGACGAGACGTATTTGGTCAATTTCATCTGCAAATGGGTCATACGTCGAGTCCGAATAAATACCTTTTGTTCGGATAACCTTGTTCCCATAAAGGTAATTTGATGAAAATAAAAGCTCGGAACATTTTTGGAACTATATATAAAAATTAATGGATGTAAAATCCATCTCGGCCTTGCCCAGTTTGCTTTCAGGAATTAACCCGTTTGTGACAATTTGGAGGTATTTTGTGGAGTGTGCACGAATAGATAATGCTGCGATTTACTTTATTTCCAAATCTCATTATAATTTGTTTTTTTCAATTTCGTTTTTTTAAAAATATTTTAGTTGGCTGAGAATAGATTTTTATTTTTTTTCATTTTTGTGAATGTTTTGTTTTTTGTTTTAAGAAGTGAAAATGTTTTATTTGTTACATTTACAACGTCATTTATATATTTTTTATAATTGCCTTTTAACCCATCACGCTGTTATCTAATGCATCATTCTTTCAACAGAGCTCTGCAATATGTGCCTATTTTGGTACCGAATTATTAAGTACAGTTGTACATTCTGTATTTTTATGTACAAATCTGATTTAACAAAATTGTCATGATACATGTTTTGATGAAGCTTGTAATTGTGAGTTATGATAAAACAAAATGTGTTCATTTTGCTTTAATAAACCTCTAAAATTGTCAGCATGAATTATGATCAATTTCTTGCTCAAAACCTGTTTTTGATTATTTTTCTATATCTGTCTTCAAATGTTTTCTTTGTTTTTGTCCGCACCCAATCCTGTCCTTTTTCTTGTGCCCGTGTATTTCCTGTTCCTGTAAACCCTGACCTCTGACCTCTAAACCCCAACCTTTGACCCCTCAGAATGAAGGTGAAGGTTTTCTCTCGGTCGGAGCAGCAACCTATCAGGTGTGTTAAAGGTGACCTTTGGTGGCCTACGGTAGATGGTGACTTCATCCAGTGACAGTGAAATAACATCCCGCAAATTGATTCCCAATTCACTGTTCTCATGCCACATGAGTGTGTATACACCAGCGTTACCCTGTTTGTCATATGCACTACTTTCACAACATGAGGGAACAACATTGCTTTCAATCCCCCCCCCCCCCCCCCCCCCTCACACTCACTTTACCCTTCTTGACGACTTCATCCTTCATCCTTCATCCTTCATCCTTCTTCCCGACTTCGCACCACTCTTTACATCCCCATTTTTCACAGACTCCTTCAAACCATATATTTCACCCTTATCCCCTTATACCAACTCTTTCACCCTACACCCCCCATAACTTTCATCCCCCTCCATTCCTTTACCCCTCTTCTCCCACCCACCCTTCGACCCTTTACCCCCATCCTCCCCCTCATCCTTCACCTCGCCCTTCACCCCCCCCCCTTTCACCCCCCCCCCCTTTCACCCACCCACCCACCCTTCACCCCCCTATAATCCAGGGTTTAATAAAGAAAGTAAAATTGTCCTTATACATGTACCTTCGCATGCACTTGTCGACTCTATTTTCCACTCACTGGAGTTATTTCTGTACTCTATTCCTGATTATTGGTTTCTAGTTCTACATGTACATGTAACTGCCTCATAGTATTCTCAAGTGAAGTTTAATGCCGTTAAGATTAAAGTTTTGATCATCCTTGTGCATACCTTGTGCAAAAGTACCTACGTGTATCATGCTTAATCGTTGCCTAAATTAATGTAAATGCGAATTTGTAATCGACGTCAAGACAAGTTTTTTCACGATGCAAATTTACAAAAGTTAAAGTTAAACGCATCTCAACTCGGGCGAATTTTACAGTGAATGTTTCTTAGCGTTGAATTCGCACTGCATATTCCTATTTGCATGAAGTTCAATGTTGTACATGATTGTAATTTCAGCATCTAAACTTCACTTGTCTTATCTTTTTTTTTTTTTTTTTCTTCATGTCAATTTGTTTGTATTTTTTTCGGTATTTACGTCTCGTGGTGGTGAGAAACTGTTTGTGAAAACTGATCCAAAAAACTACAAGGGAAGTTGATCTAGCATTTGTAATAATTAATTTGATTAATGGAGGTTCTATGGTTCAAAACAGATGTTTGTTAAGTATTAACATGTCTCTTTACCATATGTCATATTTCCCCAATTCCCCCCCCCCCCCCCCCCCCGCCAATAAAATATAAATTATACAGAGCATGAAAAAAACCTTGTTTTCAGTCAATTTATTGTTGAACGCCTGATTAAAATTACATAGATCATACATGTAGATTTGTGTAGTTCATAAAGTATGTTTAGAATATTTTGTGTTTTCATGGTTGTTAGGTACGAGTACTCTTGTAGTTGTATAACTGTTCACATACTTAACACTTTAATAATAAACACCATTTTTGTTTCTCCTTCTTGATGTTTATTTAATGTTAACTCAAATTAAACCTTTTAATCCTAATTTGGATGTAATGGTTTTTAAAGCTTTTCTTTTGAAATTTTGCTTGAGTTGAGACATTATCTGGAGACAGTTGCTTAACGCTAACTCTGATTGCTTCATCTTTTATTTTTTTTGGGGAAAAATAACAATTCAAGATTTCATTTACAGCATAAAGCAGACTAACTTCTTTTTCTTTGTTTATGTTACAATCCAATCATTTGAACCTTTTTAACCCCAATTTAATTTAACTTTAGTTTGTTTTGCTTTTAAAGTAGTGAAAAAACTAGAGTCATCAAAAACGAACAACTATTCCGGTTTGCTAATTAATTCAGGTTTATCTGTGTGTGCAAGAAACACGCGCAGTGCATTGCCAATACATGGACAGGGGTTGATCAAGACTGCCATTTATTTCTTCATTCGATTGCCGCGGCATAAACAAAATGAAATTGCCAGGAGGGTGTGTGCCCCCTGTGCCCCTTGCTGAATCCACCAGTGATGGAAGTATGTGTGCTCCTATCATGTTTCTGACATTCATATCTAATTCAATATTAGATTGTTGCCCTTAACTGTCGTATTTACACAAATGTGTCGGTGAAGAAGGGAAATAAAACCTAATATTGAAATTCCATCTCCTGATGCAAATTCCATCTCATGTAACATATTGAATTCATTAGCAAACTGGTCACATTGCCATGGAATTAGGCTTACAATTACTCATGAATGTATACTTCTCCTACCCCAACAAATATCAGGGTCGTAAAGTGTCTTGGCAGACCCACTACTTACAAGGCTGCGGTAACGAGATGTACACAGAGTATCTCTCCAAATCCTTCACTGGAATGTCCTTCCCCGAAGTGGCTCAGTAAGTCCTCGCATTCGCCATTGCTTAGCAGCTAAAACCGGCTGGGGACCAGTTACGAGCTGGAGACCAGTTACGAGCTGGAGACACTCTGTGGTTTTTAGCTGGTAACCTGTTTTTGCTTAGCAAACATTTTTGGGGCTAAGCAGATCCCTGGTTAAGAGGTTCTAATGAAATTGCTTATGTCTGGCTCATTCAGGCAGAGGTTGAATAAATGTTATTCTTCGAAGGTTTGGATAATTTGTCTTTTATCCTGATGGCCAATAATAGATTCTAAGAACCCAAACTTGCTAAGCTAAAAATATAAACCTGGCACAATGGTGTACTTATTACCTTATCATCTACAGATTTTATTCTTTCGTCTAAATAATATTTTGGTTGATATTGAAATGAAGTACATCTTCATATTATCAGAACCAAGAAAATGTTGAAATTGTCAGGGATGCACTGGGAACAATGAAAGAGAAGTTATTGTAGTCGTAATTTTGTTGGAGAATTGAACTTTATTATAGCAATGCCGGTTTTCACCCTAATTAACTACTTATTTATTTCTTCCTTGCAGAGTGTGCTTTCAGAAATTGAAGTTGTTGCTGATAGCTGTCGAGTCCAATATGGACACAGTTGAAAGCATGTGAGTAGAGTGAGAAAATATTAAGATTTGTTTCAGACTTTTGTCTAAACTCGATTAATCAGACTTTTTGAATCTGAGAGAAAGACATTAAGAATTTGTCAAGACATTTCATCAATTTTTCAGACTTTGTACATTGACAATCTCAGCCCTGCAACATATCAGCTGAAATGCTTAGTGAAGCGTATTTGGTGGGGATTAATAGTAAACGTCACTGTGAAAAACTAAAGACCAACTCTTAAATCACTGGACTCGGTCTGAAAGAGATTCCAAGCCTCCTCCCTAAATGACATACACGGGCTTCAGAAATTAAGGTATTTGAGTTGCGGTCAACTTAAGCCTCTAAATGCTCTGCCTTGTAATACAAGCTGTATGTAATCTCTTCATCATTATTTTTTCTTCTAGAATTGCAATCAATCCTGGCCCACATATCAAGATTCATGATGGAACCCTGGGATTCTTTGTAGCTCCCTCAGCGCAAGAAGTCAAACGGTGAGAGACAGGCTTTTAAAAAAAACTCATTAAGACTTGGATTTCCAATAATGGTCGTCTTAAAGGCTAGTTCATATTCGGCACGAACGCAAAATTTGTGACGTCGTAGCAAAATTTCAAGCTGCAAATTCGCCAAAGTGGAACACATTTTAACTCCGGCAAATTTCGCAGCAAATGTTGTCGCGTCAAATTTGCATCGCATTCGCTTTTGTTTAAAAGTATGAACCGGCCTTTATGCTGTGATACTTGGCACAAGTGTCTCAAAATCAATAAAGCCAGGAGATATTGTAAATTGTTACGGTACACATTTATTTTCTCTTCATGAAATTAATAAAAAATGATATCCAAGCATTGAATAACTTTAGATATAAATGCCATTAAGGGTGGGAAAGACCTTGAAAGCAAAGCTTGTATCAGGCATGCCATTAACCAAAAACAAGCGAACGGAAGACGTTATTATAGAAAAACAATTATTATACTTCGAAGCAGTAAACAACGTTTACTGGGCTACGGGTAGGATCGCCATACAAAATCCATTTGTAGAGACATATGAAATATAAAATTATATATTACATGTACACGTACATGTAAGGTACCAATTGAATTAAAAATTTAAAAAGAAAATGGTCTTGTCTGTTCCTTTTCAGAGCGTACTATTACTGCAAAGTGTGTCATGATGATGTCATAGCGGTTGAGAAGATCAAACATTGTGACTGTGATAATGGTAACTACATGTAACTCCAGTTCTTGATATTCACTTGTTAAAAGAAAGCAACTTAGCACAGTATTTTCAAAACTGACTGCCTTCCAAATTCAACATTTCACGTTTTTAATTTTTTTTTTCAGATATTTTTTTTTAGTTTGAACATTAAACACGAAAGATTGGTTTACCAGGAACCTTTATTTGCGAGAGTAGAGGCTGGATAATTGTTCATAAACCATTATTATCTTGGATTTTACCAAGTTTTACCATTGCTATACTTGCATCAATCTCCATATATTTGGATAATGGCTTAGCCATCAGGTTTACCATGGGTAACCAGTTTGCCATGATGTATCCCTGCATGAATCTTTATGTATTTGGGTTAATGGGACTGTGGTAAAACAATTTCTTAGATTCTACCATTGGTAAACGGTTTTACCTACTTGTCATAAACAGTAAACCTTCATGGGATAATGGGCTTCATTGATCACTATCAACCATTAAACCCCTCATATCTTGTCTTCACAGTTGGTAAACGGTTTTTACCACGGTAAAATGGTAAAACGGTAAAACTGTACAAACAAACTGTACCACGGTAAAACCATTCAACCTGTATATTGCTTAGTACTTATCATTGGTAAACGTGCTTACCTTAACTGCTTATGTCATTGTACCCTATGTGAGGTGGTAAATGGTTAACCATTTTATCCTGGTGTTGGTACTCTCTTCACTGGTTCCCTAAGCTGTTTCTTATTCCCTCTGTATAGCGGACTATTTAGGTCGACGCAGCAATCGCCAGGGCCTGAGGCGTCTTCTGCCGTGCTTTCGGAAACGCAAACATCATAATTTCTCAGGTTTCTTCCGCTTTCTCTCTCCTTTTCACTTCAAAATATAAATTTGCATGTTTATTTTTCCTGCATGATTTTTCCCCCCACTATTTATTCCTTTTCCACCTCCTTCGTTTTTGTTAAAATCGAGAATGAAATTTTGTCAAAAAATTTATCTTGTATTATTTATTTTTGGACTTTTAAGTTCATTTTAGAGTTCAGCTTATTAACCAGTTCGCGCCGGGATTATTTTAACATCGCCGAGCCCACGGGCGGGATTATTTTTAACGAAACTCAATCTGAAGCGTGTTCAGGCTGATAGTGCCGGGAAGCACACCCACGCATTTCCGGCCTTGCCCGCTGCTGACATACATTTTCGAACTTGAACTTGGCGTGTTTATGCGTCATCCGTTTTGAATCTGGGAAAATGTTTGCGTTTATATACGTCATCCGGCGCGAACTGGTTAAAGGGCTGTGACGACAATTAGTGCACTTGCCCTATCTGGCCATATTTTTTTTATGGCTTAAATGAAGAAAAACTTAATTTAGCAAATAATCTTATGAAAAAAGGAGTTCGTTTTTAGCTCAAGCAGGTCACGTATTAGTGCATTAATTCTACTCTTAGTGTTTTTTCATCATTTTATCTATTTCTCAAAAGATCGGCACTATTTTTAAGTAACTCGCACTACCAGTAATACACGTAATCTGCCGCACCCTTATGACCCTTGATCTTTCACTTTGCACAGCCAATTATGCCATTTTATTATGAAATCCGATCAGAAAATACCTACGGATACCGGTAGGTGTCGTAAAAAAACCAATAATAACATTTACTTCGAACTGTTCTGTAAAACAAAACTTGGAAAATTAGTGGAAAACAAATTATATTCTATTGGCTTTATAGGTCGCGTCTGAAACTTATGTCTAGGGTTATCGTCTAGGTCTTCTCTTATTATAACTACACATGAGCAGGCTGACTATAAACGTAGCCGTAGCTCTAAAAGCACGATATCGGGCATGGCCTTATTATTTTTTTATAAATTATTTTTTGTTTTACTCTTGTGGGAAAACACTGACTTTCAGTCATTTCAACATCCCATCCAATTTTTGTAAAGTTTGTCTCTTTGTGCCGTTTGAACTTGATAGCTCGTGTGAAATCCCTCTCCACCGTTCAAACAGTCTCAACAGTTTTCGCCTGTGAGTACAGGTCAAAGTTCAAAGTGCATCATTATTAACTGACCCCAAGACAAAACAAATAACGTTTTTGTTCCTTTGTGCTTGGTTTTACTGTGCTTAAATGCAACGCCAAAGTGGCTGACATAAGCACGTCTCTAACAGCATGCACGATGGACGAGAAGATACTCAAAGAAAACGAAGTTAATAATAAGGATACTGGTAAGGGGTCTACTGAATATTCATGAATGGATGTGCACCACTGCAGCCAATCAGTGTGCTAATATGCTAATCAATTCAACCAAGCCGCTCATTAAGGATCCTTGTCACTTGTTATAATATGAATATTCATGATATCACCGCTTTAGCAATGTTGTCGTCTGGAATCTTGTGAAACATCAAAACCGTCTTTAAATAAAATAGACTTGAAATTGATTTAGAATAAATCTACAAACCAATAAAAAAAAGGGAAAAAACCCAACATTTCAAGTGTAGAATAACTTGCTCTATGGCTTGCGTATACCGTACTTGATATGGATAACATAAACTCGGCCTGAATGAGGGTCTTAAACTTTGAAAACTTCAGTTTCTGCATTGTCTTCAATTTCAAGTCTACTTTGTTTAGCTGTTTTTGCCTGGGACTTCGGCCTGACCCCCAATTTCATGGCTCTGCTAACAACACAATTATACGCTTAATACAGTGCTAAGCCTGAATCTCGTGGAATTCATTGCTTTAATAAATTTACAGTCAGCAGAACCATGATTTGGGGCTAACGTCTCAATAGCACTCGCTCAAATAATTTGTTAGTTAGTAGAAATCATAAATCACCATGCACATAAATGTACATGTATGTTGGGTTGAAGGACCAAGTTAGTTTATTGTGAATTTGTACGGAAATGTTTTGTTATTTTCTTAATTAATGCATTTTGGGTTGTGATAACACATTGGACTAAATCTAGCACTATACTGTATATAGTTGAGTTAGAGTTAACAGTTGCACCAGGATTTAAACGTAAAAAGGAACAAATAAAAGTTTACAATAACTTGTACGAATAATTACAATGTATCAACAATGAGATTTTTTCGACTTTTGTCTGAATCAGACTTGTTGACTCTCGGGAGAGACATTATTTGTAGACAAAGATGCAACATTCAGATATTTTATCAATTTTCAGATTTTTTTCTTCTCTTAATTCATTCATTGTGGGATAAATTACAAATTCAAAACGGATGTACTGATGTACAGCAGTCTTAAAGACTGCAGTCTTTTTTTTACTGGATTATTATAATTTTGTTTGCATAAAGGTAACATAGTTTGCAGAAATAAAAGTTTTTACCCATTTAAAATGTTACCTCAGAAAACATTTTGTTTTGAATGTTTAGAAATGTTACTGTGACACAAGTATATTTGTCAGCACATTTTATTTAAGTTGCTGCAATTATTTTCAATGACAGTGCTTTACTTTCTAGCCAATCACAGCTGCACTTCCTAGTCACGTGACCCCACCCAGCCAATCGGCATCTAGCTGCCAAGCACCCATAGTACCACCTGTATAGCCTAAATGTTAAACCTTTTGTTAATAACACACTGTCGTTCAAGCCTGTGCATTTCTTTTTCAGCATCGCCTGACCAATCACCAGCAAGATTTCTGCAACCATCTAGCCTGTTTTTTTGTACTTGTAGTTTTGTAAAATGTCTATCAATTTTTTATTTTATTTTTGTTAAAGATGGTGCGTCTGTGCTTTTAGGGTGTTAAACCCTAGAAATGAATGTTCAAATTAAATTGATAATTTTATTCGTTTTGAGCTTTCGAATGAGATATCGCACACACACAAAATTTGGCCAACGGCGAGTAATTAATTTTAAATTAAGAGCGACCCGCTCCTAATTCGTGAGGGGCCTTGTAAGTGCATGTGCTTTTTCAACTACATGGTTCAATGAGGGTTGTATACATGTACATATCTTCATTTATGCTTAGATTGCGCGTTTGTGCATAAACACAAACGCAGTTTCTTATCCCGTCTATAAATGGAATTAATTCCAAACATTTATTGGCATTGGCCAATTTTTGTCTATGCAATGTCTCATTTAAAAGGCTCATAGTCATAACAAATCAAGGCTAGCAAATTACCAATTCAATTTAAAAGCACGGGCACACCAACTTTAAGTATATTTTAGTCATGAAAGCACTTGTTTGTAAAAGCATGTTTTTTTATGCCAACTGTGTATTACATGTACCAACATTTTTTTCGCGACCATTTTTTTATTCATTATGTGGCTTGCAGAATGCTGTTGATGCATAGCATGAGAAGTACGATTGATAGTTTGATTGCTGTCAGTGAAACCAGAATGTTCGCTTTAAAATGGTTATAAATGCGGGAACAAAAAGGTTTCTTAGTACTTCATAAACCGATGCAAGTTCTAGTTCTAATCAAGTTGTTTAACATTATTGTTTTCAGCGTTGAGTATTCCGTCAAACCTAGAAGGCAGCAGACAGGACAAGAGCAACGGCATGGCTCTCAAAAAAGAAAAGTACGTATCAAATCAACTTAGACTTTGTACATTTTAACAAACAAACATTTACAAATTCTTCCAAATCCGAGGAGAAACCTTTCAGGGACTGTGCACAACTGAGGATGATTCATTCTGCTGATAGAAGTGCTGGAAAGAATGTATAGTCTTAACCAGTTCGTGCCGGGATTATTAACATCACTGAGCCGAGGGGCGGGATTATTTTTAACGAAACTCGATCCGAAGCGGGTTCAGGCCGATAGTGCCGGGAAGCACACCCTTGCATTTCCGGCCTTGCTCGCTGCTGACAGACATTTCCAGCCTTGCTCGTGGCGTGTTTATGCGTCATCCGTTTTGAATCTGGGGAAAACTTTGTGTTTATATACGTCATCCGGCGCGAACTGGTTAATGCCACTTCAGTGGTTGGGTACAAAGTCTATCGAGAGTCGAGAAAATACACACTTTGCTCCGCTAATTATAACCAGAGTTTAAATACTAGAGTTTAAACACGCTGCTGGGACTATAATACTGCAGCCGACAGCGGAATCATGCCTGATGTGCAGAGTGAGCTCTCAAGAGATGGAATGGCCTGAAGTCAAACTGACCATGAACTGTACTTGTATGTACATGTACTACCGGTAACACACATACATGCCTAACCAACCCTGGAGGAAGGCTGTTTTCCTTCCTTCATGAACCATCTAAACACAAAAGAACTACACCCAACTGTGTAAATACTTGCAAACAATAAACCCCAGGATGAAACAGTTGCTGACCACCCTCCTGGCCTGGTAGCCGGGCTGGTATGAAAGGGCCTTTTGGTACTGGATGAGGTAACAGGTTCTTTTCAAACTAGATCTAAATGGTCCTGATCCCCAAGGAGGAAAGGAAGGGACACATGAAATAAAAAAATTAAAATAAATTGAAACTGTTTGTTACATTTACAAGTGACCTTTTACAATAATAGTATGTCAGAAGAATAAGAATAATTTCACACAGTTTAGTGTCATCAATGTAAACATCTATAACCAGTTTCGCCATTAGAGGGGGCCTCCGTAACATAATGTATAAAGTGTGACGTCTTGTCATGATGTTGAATCTGATGGTAACCCTACTCTAAGACGTTTTTTTGTTTGCCTTTTAAAAAAATATTTTTCCGTCCTTTTTCACTATAACATAGCCTACAAACGTGTATCCCCCTCCACACGTCGCGTACATGTGGTTCAAACCACGCAGACAAACCCTACAGCCCGAACCTACCAACCGATGAGGATTGGTACGGTGGGCCGCAAAGGCCAAAGCCCGTCCGGAAACGGCCTATCAGGAAAGACAAAAAGAAAAGGTTAGGGGAGGGCTTGTAGGGACTTCCTTTGGTTTGGTGGCGGGCGGGATTCAGGTGTAGATTTGGAATTAGTTGTAGTATTTGAATGACGTAGAGAGGTCTTGAAATTCGGTGGTGGATTTGATTTGATTTGATTTAATTTAATTTTAAAGTGACCAAAGAAATTGGCATGGCGGGACTCGAACACGCGACCTTCGGAACACCGGACCGGCGCTCTGTTGGTGGCCTCCCAAACTGTCAGCATCTCTACCTGAGGGCGCTAGTCAGAAGTCATAAACACAAGAATGCCGTTTTCCAGAAATCACGCCCGAATTTCCCACCTTGCCGATTTCTTTGTTCACTTCAAAATTTATGCAAATTTACCTATAGCCAGTTTCCCTTGTGGTTTATTTGTGTATTAGTTTACTAATATTTTGGAAACTAATCATCCTTACAGCTGGGATGCTGAATTAAGAAGGACGTGACTACAACGTGGTTGAGTCAATGGCACGTAAAGGTGCCTCTGGGAGCCTTTCAACCCAACAAAAGATTGTAAATGTTGATATTTTTTGAGGGAGGAAAACTCTGAGAAAACCCCTAGTGGCACACATACAACAGAACCAATAAACCACTTTTCAAACATAGAGTCCGAGCCGGGAATCGAACCCGGGCCACATTGATGAGAGACAAGTGCTTTTTACACACTTGCCACCCTGCCACCGTGATAATTGCAGCGATAGTTACCATTATAAGATCACAATTATAAGGATGGTGTTTATTTAAAATATAGGTTAGATTTATCATTGTGGTGGTTAAGCAGAAGAAATTGCCATAATTAGGTTGTCCTAATTTCTTTGGTGGTAGGTGTGTATATGTAATTGAAATGCTGTTACAAGGGTGACCTACGGTGGGATAGTCGCTATTTTGGTGGTGGGTCCGACTTGCCGAGTAGTATACAAGATTGGAACTGTAGTTTGAGGTTACTGTAGGAAAGTTTTCTTATTTTGGTGGTGGAAACGTTATTCTTTTAAATTGCCAATAAAATGTTGTCGTAAAATAGTCTTTACACGTATTTTAATAGTGGGATAAGGTAATATATGTACGTCCCCAGAATTTCCAATGTTAGATTGCTGTGGTATAGTCCAATGTAGAATAGTATATTTTAATGGTGGATAAGAATGGTATATATTCAAATATTTGGCCGGTGGTGGTTCGATCTTTTATTGATTTGTACAATTAAATGCGGCATTTTAAAATTATTACCAACCTTTTTAAACATCTTGAAAAATTGGTTGTCTAGTTTGAGTTGTCTAGGTCTCGGCAGTAAGTTATCGATGTGCTGTTACCATGACAATATTATAATGACAGTATTATAATGAATGTTGAGTCACTTGCTTTATTGCACAAAATGAGCTTCACCGACCGCATCACCCTTTTTCATTGGCTGATTAAGATTTCAGACACGAATCACATGACAGTGGCAATTTGCAATTTTTTGTTAATTATAAAAATGGTGAACAAATGAGTACGCCTTTACATATATGCAAATTTCAGTATTTTCTATGTACCAAAAGATGACATTATTGCACTGCCAAATTGCAACTTACATTTTTGGATACATACCACTGGGTGATTATTTTGTTATGATTGAAGGACATGTTATCTATACATGTACATGTAGGCACATTTAAAATTTGCGACACTCGTGGAGTTGGCATGCTTTCCAGTTGGCACGGTTTCCAAATAATCTCGATCGTTAGCACTGCGGCCACCTGTGAGACGTGTGGCATTGTTGAATAGTGACACGTATTTATGAGCGTGTACGTCAATGTGCCATTCATTGTTACTTTATCAGCGTAATGAAATACACCCCAAAGACCTTTTTTCGTTTGTTTACACCCTTTTGGTGACAATCGTCAATGTTTCGCACAGAATAAGTAAAACCTCTGCATCAAACGACTTTGTCTTATTTTAGTCGTTTTTGACAGCTAGCTTTTTTTCCCTTTTTTCTTTAAGTATTTTGCTCCTACAATCTTGATTCCTGACGCCCCTTTATTTTTTGTTCTATCAGTTACGCTTTTCGTCGCCCGGTTCGGTTTGACCGGCCGCGTCCCTGTGTGGGATCGCTAGGACAGCTGCTGCAAGGAATGCAGTATATGATTGGGGACCGCAGCACCAAATCGACTTGGTGGGTGTGGGTTGTGGGGGCGTGCGTGTGTGCGTGTTTGCCTGGGTGTGTGTCTTTCCTCACCGGTGTCTGCCGTGTCAGCTACCTTCGTTTTCACCCTTGCATGCGGGATAACGAGTGTCGCGAGAGTCTGGTCAAATGTGATGCTTTGGAATTAACTGGCAAACAGGGACGATGTCAAATGATTTGTAAACAAAAAAACGACCAGCGGAAAATATCCAATCCCTAAAAGTTGGACTATGCAGAGATGTTTTTCAAACCCCAGCTTTGTCTCCGTCTTTGGCTTCATTCATGTAGGAGACGGAGCCTAAGATGAGGTTTAGAAAACGGCCCAGGTCTGCGCATTTTTCATAAAAAAAAGGAATACAGTAGCTCTTTTGTTATATCGCTTTGTAGTTTCTCATTTTTTTCTCCAGAATTGACAAAATCTGTCTCAACTTGTAATGAAAGCATCAGAGTGGCTTAGACTCTTGCACATAACACCACTACTAGCAATTCCTTTTCCCTCGGGCGTAACAGGCTATCTGACTCTAGCTTTACTAACTGAAAGTTTTTACCTCTGGAAAAACAATGGCACAATAATAACATTCCTAAAAACAACAACTGAAGGTATTTTCTCGCTATTGTTGTAGATACTTTTATATTATTCTGAATTCTCAGTGTTTTTTATGAAGTTCCGTCTCTTAAAATCTTGGATGTCTATTTGAAGGCATCCCTGGTGTAGCTAAAGTCTTAAAAGTCTGCGTACTCACGGCTCCAGCTTTCAGCTTGCTTTAATGTCCTAAGTAGAGTAACTCGGAGATTCAAGCAACCTGCGACGCCAGTAACTCGGACTTGGACAATGAGTTACCTTCTGTCCAAGCTTCTTTATCCAAGTCTTTTTAACTCGCCAAGTACATTGTCCCCCCTCCCCTAATTGTT
Source organism: Crossaster papposus (assembly GCA_037893245.1). Lineage (NCBI taxonomy): Eukaryota > Metazoa > Echinodermata > Asteroidea > Velatida > Solasteridae > Crossaster > Crossaster papposus. Next base: position 180,916 of record JBAIAA010000379.1, on the reverse strand, counting down.
TAAAACAAAAGTCCTACATTTTTCACTCCCAGTTGAGCATGATTACCACCATTTTGATGCTGCTGCTGCTTCCAGACTCATCACAACCCTATTAAACACATCATGTTGTCATTTTGTCTCCCTGGTAACAAGCATCTTTGTTTCCCTAGCAACTGACATCATCTTCACACTGTAGCCCCGGTGATGGTATCCTGTAAGCACTTTTGCCTCCGCGTCACTTTTTTTCACTCATACATCTCCGGTTTGCGGGTTTTCTTTCTTTTTTTGCAGTGCACTATGTAGAACATCATGTAGTGACTACCGTTTGAACCCAACATTTAGAGATAGATTTGTTCCCCTTCAATAACGTGATTATTTTCTTTCTTTCCCCCCTCCCCACACAAACCCCCATATGTGCTTCATGTACGCACAGCACTAGTAGGTAAGTGTCACTTTCGTAGCAAGATTTATTTTTTGAACACTTTCAAACCCTTTGTATTTGGTCATGTGACGGTCATGTGTTTAGAAAGACCGCACCTCTATTCCTATCGGTAATCTTTGCTCATAATATCTGGCCATTCGGGCCCAGTTTCACGGAACTCAAACAACATATTGTGGAATGTTATACAATAAATTAATTCATCATTTTCCTTAAAGCATCCATGGTCTCTTGGTGTTATCCATATTGTCTCAGCAAGATTTACGTGGATTCTTTGTTGCCCTGTTTACTTGCGGATGGTTTTATTACAAATTTATTTGTTAAACATTTTTTGTTCAGGTTGAGTCCACGCCTGAAACAGTTGCCTGATTTCAACGATGGCGATAACACCTATCAGTTTGACTCGACGGGAATGTTCCATTGGTGTAAGGAGAGGACCTCTTCCTATGCTCTCCTGGTCAGTATATCAGCCAATAGTTCCTCCTCACACAGACGAGCTCAACCAGAAACAACATTTCAGGGTTTATGAAATCGGGCCATCTTGAAGCGAAGTGGTTTTATTGAAGGCAATTGCCTATTTTGGCGTTTGTCTAGCGCCACTTAATTGAACGTAGACATTGACAGAAATAGAGCACCGGCAATAGCTCAGTTGGTAGAGCACCACAACGTCAATCCTGAGGTCACAGGTTCAAAACCTGCACCAGCCAATTTCTTTCTTGATGAAACCTTCACCCTTATTATTGGGGTTAATAATTAATAGTTAACAGTTAATAAAGCGACCTAATCAAAATTGTAAGTAGCACATGGCCCGCCCAGTGGCCTACTGAGTCTGTCTACCAAATTTAGTGTCACAGGGCACGATACTCGGGGAGAATTTGAGGATCAAGCAAGACTGGAGTTTGGTCAATTATAATAAGGATGTTCCTCTTAAATCTGTAGATTTGTGGGTTTTTTTGTTTACCTTAGACCCGTGAAGAGGCCCAGCAGACCAACCTGTCCAATCACGTCGTCGTCTGCTACTTTGGCAATCGCAACTCCCCGCTCATCGGTTTGAGGAACTTTGTGATGCCGCTGCGAGCCAGCAACTTTCATCTGGAGGAGTTGAAGACGATCGTCTTGCTGGGTGATATCCAGTACATCGATAAGGAGTGGCAGACGCTGAAGAACTTCCCTAAAGTCTACATCATGAACGTGAGCTTTCTCCTTTTGTCAACTTAACCCCTTGATGGCTGTGGCACGCTAATTTGTCTGGAATGCTGTTCTTAGCTGTGCTACGTACGCCATAGCACACGGCCTGTGTGACGGGTGTACGCTCAGGTCTATTGTGCATTGCAGTTGCTGGACAAAGACTGCCGGAGCTAAGGACGGTGGATGTTGTTAGTCCGTTGACAACAGCAATGTTTGGTATTTTTGGACACCGGATGTTCGGTATAGCGGCATTTCTCTGTACATCATATGCATTTGTTGTTTCTCCTTCCGGTAGGGTTCTCCCCTAAGCCGCGCCGACCTGCGCGCCGCCAACGTCAACCAGTGCGACATGTGCGTGATCCTGTCCGCCAACGACAGCACCTCGGAAGACCAGAGCCTGCAGGACAAGGAGACCATCCTGGCGTCTCTCAACCTCAAGGCCATGATGTTTGACGACTCAGTGGGGCTCCTCTCCGCCCAGCAACAAGGTGATGGAAGCTGGGATCAGGAGAGCGAGGGGTCCTGCCCCATCGCCTCGTCTGATGAAGATGGGGAAATTGAGCAGGACGATGTGGAGGGAACGTCCGATGGCAAGGGTGTGCTGAAGCCGGCAGGTGACGGGAGGCGTGACGCACCTGTGGTCAAACCCCTCGTCAGACCACTCCCCCGATCCCCACCCACACTAACCAAAAGACATCTACCCTTGCATGCCTGTCTAGATTGTGCCTTCCCTATCTTTTGTTTATTCATCTATCTGGTCTTGTTCTGTGTGTCATTCATCCTATAAATAATCCCTGTGAAGTTGATCACATCTTGGCGTAAGTTCTAATATTGCTTTTCTAAGGTAAATTAGGGGCTAAATTATAGCAAAGATACTTAGGGTAAGGCTGTGTCCGTATAATTTGGCTATGGCTTGGAATTACACACACGCCTATAGAAGCGGCTGAACCCACTTCCCACTCGTGTGTCATTTCCAGCCCTAGCCAAATAATACGGACACAGCCTCAATGTATTTGAAGTATGCGCTTAGTGAACTGTAAAATAAGGTCACTTGATCATATCTCTTCTTAGGGCTTTAACCCTCCAAGGGGTATTCTGTGAGTTGCCTTCTACACGCATCAGATTGCCTCATTTGTCAAAGTGTCAACCTTGCTCAGTCCAAAAGATCCATCAGGTCCACCTGCTGCACATTGTTGCATTCGGAAGGGTTAGGGTTAAATAAAGCAGGCACTCTTTGCACTTTTTTGCAGTAGGTAGGCAAGCATTCATGCATGGTTTACATAACAAATGTAAATAACAACGATGAATGTATTTACCCGTTTGTTTCATATCTCCAATGTGACGCACAGTTTCTTGTATGTGATATTCCATGAAAATAGCTGCACTACATTGGTCTTAGGAAAAGTCTACCTTCATCTTGAAAGATTGATCGATTACGTATTGATAGTTTTTTATAGATTCCCTTATTATTGAAAACTCGCGCAAATATTTTCTCCTCTCTTTTTTCTCAATTTCTTAATTTGTACAAATGTTGAATTCTTATTTTCTTTCCAGGCATGTAAGGGACGATGAACAAATCCCCGATTTAATTTCCGTTAGCCTGCCCCAATCCAAAACTAAATTCATTCACAAATGTTAGTTGTCACAGAAACCACCCATCCCAGAGGCCAAACGTCATTTGAATTCAGCACGCCCTCCACCATCAAGTTTGTGTTTGTTGAGTGCATGTTTACAAGCACGGCTAAAGTAGGCATTTTTATGGCTGTGGTTATGGCTTTGGATAATTGTGCGCCAGTAGGCGGTAGCCGCAGCCAGCCATGCCTAGTTCAGGTGTGGCTGTAGTAGATAAGCATTACGTGCATTATGGATGCGATGTAATGCATGTTATGTTACCCACACATACTAACTGATCATAAAATTACATTCAGCATTTACATGCAGTGAGTTGTTGATATTGCATGACACACAGAAATCAAAGCCATGAAAGAAAAGAAAATTGCAAAGTGCCGTTGAAATGTTGATAATGAAAATTAGACTACTGTGAAAATTGGACCCAGAATGTTACAGAATGACACGTAGTCAAGTATTTCAATTTTGTTTGTATGTCAACTATTGCTGCAGCCATCATGCCGATTCAACTGCCGGGAATGGAGACTACTATGAACCCAGATCAGCCTGTTAGAAGAGGCTCGGCCGTTGGAGCTAACGTTCCCATGATCACAGAGCTCGGTGAGTGTTCCACGACTGCTTCCTTCCTCGGTTCAGGGGCTGATATTGAGGCGGCATCAAGGACAGAAATAGGAGTCAGATTGCCGCAGCGGTTCTTGATTCTCACCTTCAATTGCTGTGATCCGGGTTCAAATCCCACCTGGGCCAAAACTTGTAGATCTTACGAATCTGAAGTCACAAAGCATTCACTGCAAACATTTGCCGGAATTGAAATGTGTTCAACTTTTGCAAATTTGCATCACATAAACTTGATGTGATGTTAGACACTGCCTGTTCGTTTCCGACCCCTAATTTTGCTGGTTTTTTTTCTTCAGTCAACGACTGCAACGTTCAGTTTCTGGACCAAGATGACGATGACGATCCCAACACGGAGCTGTACCTGACCCAACCCTTTGCTTGTGGAACAGCGTTTGCCGTCAGTGTCTTGGATTCCTTGATGAGTGCTGTAAGTACTTTAAACCTTGCTCCTGTTTACACTCCAAAGCACTTCAATGGGAAATTGTAGGTCACACTGACAAGCAACGCCACATACCAATTCACCAACTACAGAAGTACAATTCACTGTACATGGAAAGAATTGTTCAATGCACTGCAGCTGGAATGATTTGGCATGTAGCACTGGCAATATTTAGACTATTTGGTTTTTTTTGCAGACGTACTTCAACGACAACGCTCTGACCTTGATAAGAACGTTAATCACGGGGGGTGCCACTCCTGAACTTGAGCAGATCCTAGCGGAAGGAGGTGACATGAAGCCCGGGTACAGTACCACGGATCTCCTCGTGAATCGAGACAGGTGTCTGGTGGCGCAGATCCCGCTAATCGAAGGACCCCTCTCACCCTTTGGGGTAGGTACTCAAGTTTGGATGTTTATTTCTGTTCTTGCCCGTCAACTAAACAGTGCACGTTGACCGTGATTGCAACAACTCGGGTAAAATCGTTCACAAGCACTTTACACAAATTTACACAACCAAAAGTGATCGGGGCTCATGACCAAATTCAGAGGGCTCTAGTTCTGTGCTGTGTCAGCTTTGACCTGACAAGCTGACAGCTTGGTGGTTGAGCAGTAAGATGACTCCGTTAGAAAGCAGTTTGTGGGTCAAATCCCAGATTTTTGATAAGTGTGCTTAATACATAAATGATTTGATTTCTTTCCAGGATGGAGGCATGTACGGAGACCTCTTCGTCGAGGCCCTCAAGAAATTTGGCATGCTCTGCTTTGGCATCTACCGGTTCCGAGACTCCACGCTCTCCACGAACACCCCCTCCTCCAAACGTTACTCCATCACCAACCCACCGTACGAGTTCCCGCTCCTGTCCACCGACCTTATCTTCGTCCTGAAGCACTTTGACCCTTCCCCGCCATCCTCGAGGGATAAAGGTCCGAGTCCAGGGGCCACCAATGGCGGTGGGGGCGGGCACTACAAGAAGAAGAAACGGAAGGCAAAGGACAGGGAGCGCAAAGAGAACAGAGACTCTCGGGAGGGGATTGAGATGATTCCTCAGATGCCGCAGCATCACATGGTACAAGTGCAGAACACTAATCCCGACGGACATAACCAGTCACCCGTCCATACGACAAAGTGCTGACACTGGAAGGCGCCAAAATGTCTCTCCCAAAAAGAGTATATATTTGTGGGAGCATGAATTGAATTGAGCTTTAGCTCCAGCCACATTCTGTATATGCACAATTATGGGTGGAGCTGAAGTTGAACACGCTGTTGCCCCAAATGGTGAAGTCGACTAGACTTATCCGATTGTGGACTAGTATAAGTGCATATGCACATTGTGGGCTAAAGTCCAATTCAAGGAAAGATTCACCGTAGAAAATTAGTTGTGGTGGGTAATAACGCAATATTTAACCAAAAGAATTTGCTGAAATTGTCAACTATTAAAGAAGATGAGTACTCTTAATGCATGCATGCTGGTAAATGCATGATTTTAAACATTTTCTCGTGTAAAAACTAAATCGTTTTCTGTTCATCTTGAAGGAGGTGGACACGAATTATAGTGGTACACACAGTACTGGGCGGCAAATTTGTATGAATTGAAGAGATTTCTTAGTACGCAGTATTGATGCAGTTCAACTGCATGGTTTGTTTACAGCATCTATAGATTTATTTATTTATTTATTTTTGTTAAGTACTCAAGTTCATTGCAATCTCTTTCAAAGGAAAGACAAACCTAATAGAATTTAAAGTTATAGTTTGGTATTGAGCACATATCATTTGGAGTACAATGTACACTAAAATGCAGAGCAGTTTAAAGCCGATAAAAAGTATTAAAAGAACATCTTCTAATACTTTCTATCCATTTGCGATTTTATAATGAAAAACAACAAGTTAGGAAAGGCTAGCGATGAAATATGGTAAGTGGATTCAGCCACTTCCCATAGGCCGGTGTGTGATTGGTAGACATAGGGCCTTTTCGAAACCGTTGCTTCGTCCTCGTCTTTGGCTTAAGGCGATTTTTGACTCCCAACTGCAAGATCTCCAGCCACATTCACTCGATTGATGTGAACCCAGAAGTTAGACTATTTCAATTTTCTTCCATTTCTATTTGCTTCTCAGTATTTCGGAATTCGGAGGCGAAGACGAAGCCACGGTTTCGAAAAGAGGCCCATAGTAATTTTTAGCCGGCTTCTGAGAACAGAAATTCAATCACAAATCACTTTTCAGGTTCTAGTACTGGTTAGTTTATGTTCTGTTTTGCTTTGCAGTCATGTAACATAATGAGTTTGGCATTCAAACTCGGTGAATATTTAATCCGAAATGTATTATTTTTGTTTAACAGCACTGTTAACTTATTTAACTGTAAAGAAATATATTTGCAGTGAATTTGTAATTTTCATTTTTTCTTTTTGTAAATAATTGGAATATTGCAGCAGGTTATATAATATATTGGCTGAAAAAAATCACGTTTGTTTGAATTATGTGTACTTAAAAAGTTTGACGATAAACGTCAGTTGTGTGCCTTTGAAAAAAATACTGCATGAAACAGTAGTTGGGTAAATAAGGATCTTTTTTTACTGCTTCTTTGCTGAACTCATGGAATGTTGTGTAATGTATTTACAGGGATTTGTACAGCCGGGTATGTCACATACACAATCTCAGGAAAAGAATGTGCAGGTGACATTATTTACTTAACTATTTCATGTCAGTAACTATTTCAGGTCGGAAACATTTTGGTGGGCATTTTCTACCTTCAACAAACTTGTGTTGTTGAAAAACAAAAATGATATAAAAAGTGCTTTCTGTGTTTATTACCTGTTTTCTTTCTGCGTTTATTACCTGTTTTCTTTCTGCCAGTGTATTACCATGGTAACGTGTATTTAATGAATCCAAGGTAGTCAATCGGCAATTAATTTACAAGTACTCAAAAAGTGCAATAGTTGGACTCTCGCAATTGTTGATAAATGTAAACAGCTCTTCACACATATGTTCGCATTTTTGTATCACTGTGGAAACATGTTTTTGTTCTTGTGTACAAAATGGTTAGAAAGTCGAGCATGTATTTCGAGATGCTCCTATTTTAACCACAATTATTTTCCTGGGTTGAAATTTCGACCCAATATACCCTATATTATACCCTAACCCAAACACTAACCCTAGTTTTATAGTAATTTGAGTAAAATCTAAAAATCTATTTCGTGAAATTCCCAGTGGAGACTTTTTTCATCTATAGAAATTACCCCTTGGAGACCTTTTCACTCCCATTGTCCTCATCGTGTTCACGTCTCCACAGGGTACCGTATTTCCCACCATACAATCCAATGTTACTTGGCACTAAATTCATTGTTTCTTGTTCCACAGCGTAAGTTGGTATCTACCGGTATCACAGTAAAAAGTGACCTTTAAAATTTAAAATTGTTTATTAAAATTTGTATTAATCAAGATTAGAGCAACACCAAATACAAGTAAGAGTTAATTAGATGTATAAGGCCGTGTTCAAAACGAGTGTCTAGAGCTACATCTTCAGACGCGGCTACAGCAGAGCCTACGACTAGTTATTGCGCCCCAAGCGATGCCTGAACTCATGTTTGCAAGATTATGATGTAAGAATTTTAAACAATTATCGTCTGCTCAATGTTTACGCAATGTTTGTTTACTGCCGGTCAAAATACCTGACGATATTGGCGTCTTTATCGCTACAAAATGGCCACCGCAGTCAATAGCCGTAGCTAGAAGCTCTAGACACCCGTTTCGGACACGGCCCAATACAATCGTACTTCGTAGCTAGTTCGGTTGGAAGCAAAAGTTGCATGAGCCAGTCATGCATTAAGCTGACATTTTTATGTATCGTAAAAATACACTTTAATCAAGGGAATGTTTATAGAAAAGTACATGTACATCCTATTATTAAAAAACTTGTTACATTTTCTGCAAATTTGTATACTACTTTTGTACACAAATATTTAAAAAAAAGAAACAGTTTTGAGTGGCCCACAAATAATTGAAATTAATTAATGGAATGTTGAAGCATGACATTTACAAATTGTACATCAATTCTTGTAAATATATATAAAAATACTCGCTCTTGTTCTCTGGATTCCAAGACTTTTAGAATTTAATAAAACAGATTTTGAAGAAAAGCAACAAATATTGGCTTATTTATGTACACTTTGTTGCCTTCTGTCTATAAACAGTATATATGCAAGATCCAAAAAGAGGCCATCTAGCTAAATAGAATGACTAAACTTGTGTAACGTTGCAAAGCAAATGTGAATTTTGACAATTAAGCCGCAAGGCCAAGGGCATATGCATGTCATTTTAGATTGCCTCCTTTTCCATACAACCCCCAAAACCCAGGTCTAGTCTAGCAGTGTACCATTAACACTAATTCCAACAGCTCCCAGTTTTAACTTTAACTTTTTACTAGCTTAGGGCCGGCCCCTCTGCTTGGAAAGCAGCTTGATAACTGCAGTGGAGTACCCTCTTGGCCGCTAAAGATTATTTGTACATGCACACTCGTACGAGTTTGTACTCGCAGCGCGCCGCGCACATGTCGTCTGGTTAACCGGTTGTTGACAGACTAGCCCAATATGCAAATACGGCGGAATGGAACGCCGGAATAAACACGATTAATTTATCCGATAAACTGATGGACTTGTTCAAGTTGTTGCAGGGTTAAACAAAATAAACTGTGGATGACATAATAACGTTTTTAGCTTTTGGTTTGTAAGTAAAATTCTACACACAATCCAACATACAATGTTTATAATACTTAAATTTCATATAACTATCATGAAGCACTGGTGGTTCAGTGGTAGAATTCTCGCCTGCCACGCGGGAGGCCCGGGTTCGATTCCCGGCTAGTGCAGGATTTATTTTTTTCACTTTAATTTTCTTTTAATATTATTTGGAAGCAAAATATTAGTATTTTACAAGAAATGTCTTTTCATCAAATTGTTTTTTCTTCCCACATTTTTATTATAATATACTACCGACTTGCTTATTGTAGAAAACGCCTGAAAATCTGGAGAAAAAACCCACGAAATTAAAGGAGCCCTCTAGTGGCGATGGCGCTCGTTATGGCAAGGGAAGTTGGACTGTCACTAGAGGGCCTCCTCTGCATTTATATGTAAACAAACAAAGTCAAACACGTGGGTCGAAAACTGCGATTTTACTTTTTCCAAAAACGCAAACAAACTGAAAGAATGACCAAATGATTGGAAAGAAACAAGGTAAGGTGACGATATATGTTGAAATTGTACGTTTGTATTATGTGGCGTTCAAATCACATCCCAATCCCATTCAACTTGACAAACCATGAATTTGAGTCATTATTCAATATTATTAACTTGAATTGTGGATACTTGACCGGCGCCGGCTTTATTTTAGAAGACGTTATTAAGCCGGCGCCCTTTTACAGATGTATTTTTGTGGTCGGCATGACGTCATGAAGGCGCAAACGGTCGATAGCAACATGCATTAAACCTAACTTCCCGCTATAGTGCATAAACAATGGGAAGATTAAGGCAGACGGAATGAAATTTCATGTTTTGCGTCCATGCATAAATGAAAACACGAGGCATTTTTTAATATTCATTATTTGTCATGAAATCTTTCAAATAGAAAAAGGTATTACACGGGAGACAACCAGACGATATGTTTACAATATGGTAGAAAAGGTAGCGCTGGGCCGGCCGGCCGGCCTGCCGGCCTGCCAGACAGTGGCCCGCGAGGCCGGCTAGCTAACTGCATGCAGCTCACGTGGGAGATTTTTTCGTCGCAAGGACTAGCATTGGCTTTTGGTTTTGGGGAAAAAAAAAAATTGACATTTTTTTATTTAGAAATAAGTTTGTTTTTTTAATAAGGACAATTTTAAGTGACTATACATGAAATACATGTATCACATGTATAAAAGCAATGTAAAAAGTATAAATACACATTTGTTTTATTTGATAAGGTTGCTTATGTAATGAGTCTGTCAATATTGTGTCTTTCAATAACATTACTATTTTACATTAATTTTGGACCACTGAGGGAAAAACTCATTCACAAGTGTCTTGTACTTTTTTCATTCCAGGGTTTTTGAGGATGGCATCTTCAAACTAGAGAGGCAATTAGAGCCAGCATCAGCTGCCACAGCTCAGTGCCAACACTGAAGAGTGGAGTACAGAAATCATCGGTTTTTAACAGGTAAATAAGAAATGACTCGTGCCAGAGAGACCATGAGTAATTTTTTGCAGGGTTTGTTTTAATACGCTTTGGGGGTTCAATTGGTCATTTGGTTTTGGGTTGTTTTGGGGTACCGTTTGGCCTCTAAATTTTAAATAAGGCAAATCGTTAGAGAGACACTATTTTTGTTAGATTTCAAAAACTGACACCCTCAGATAATCAGCATTTATTTCAATTTAGGGCAAATAACGAAAAATTTAATGTGATTATTTTTTCTTAAAAACACATTTCATGCAACTTTCTACTCCTTTGAATGGTAATATACACCAATTGCAAACATAACAAAAACAAAATTACTGAATTATAATGAAATATCATTTAAGTGAATAAGCATCCTGTGAAAGCACGGCACCTGGTGTGCTGTGGTTTTCATGAAAAGTGGAATAATGTATAAATTACCAACGATTGTCAGCCGGCTATCGTTGGAAAGACCCGACTTTTCAAAAACAGCCTCAATAATTTAATACATTTGCAATAAGCAGTTAAGTATCCATGCTCTGTTTCATTTAAAAGAAGTAAAAAAAAAGGAAAACCATTTTTTTTTCTCTTGGTTTTTCCAGCATCTATGAACACAACCGGTCAACATCACAATATTTACTATAAAATCTTAATCCCCTAAACCCATTCATTAAAAATAATTACAGCAAAAGCAAATGGTTTATACTATCAATAATTAGGCAATTGGTCACTTGAATTTGATTGTTTTGGGGGCTGTTTAGCTTCTAAATTGTAATAATGTGAATCAGATAATCAACATTTATTGCAATTTAATGCGATACAAAATTTAAACAACTCATAAAAAGGCCATGCGATTAATTTGTTTCTCTTAAATGTATGAAAACTGTTTTGCATCCTTTTCGTTATTTTTGTTTTGTTATTTCTGCTTACAAAAATTGTTCATGCTCTTCTAGACAACAGAGGGCGCTGTTGTTGTGATGTCATTTCAGGTAGACCCTGTTTACTTTAGGAATTTTCTGTTCAATTTGTGATTATAAAATGTGCTCATTGAAAATAATTATGAGAAAGGTTTGCTCATTGGCTTCCTGCCATGACACAATATTAAACGAATCACCAAAAAAACAAAAACAACAACCTTGTTTCAAACAAAAATTGAATGAAGAATTATAGAATTTATAGAATTGCAGTTAGAATCTTCAAATAAGTGATACAATTGCAAACGTGTAGTTATTTTAATTTAAAAAAAAAATTCGGGGGGGTATTTAGATTTTATCCCATTAAAATATGAAGGAAAAAATCCTCAAAAACTGCATTCCTTAAATGCACTAATGTGCGCAGTAAATTTCTTATCTTTTGTATGTTACTGGAGAAAAACACCCGCAGAGGGCGCTGCTATTTTAATGGCCGAAAAAATGGCGGCCACCTGAAGTTGTGGCGTTTTGAAAATACGTTACACCAAAATATCATCTCTAACTAGTTTAGTTGCATCTAAAGCGAAGAGAGGAGATTGTAAATGTAACAACTCTAGATTGTAAACTAAAATATAGATTAATCACAAGGTGGTTTATTTAATTGGGAGTATTAAATACTAATAGAAAGAATGTAGTATCCTGTCGCCACTTCTTTGGTTTATAAAGCTAAATGAATAGTCGAGCGTTCCAAAGTAGTCTTTCAAGTTTCAACCGTGGAAATGTTTCGCTGTGAGATTCATGTCTTCATGCAATTTATACTCGATGTATTGAGATATAAAAAGACCTATTATGGAGAGAGTTTTGTGCAAACTAGTAGTCTAAATATAAGAGAAAGTAACAGGGGAAACATGGAGAATAACTTGGAGAATAACGAAACTACCAGACGACAACTATGTCATTGTCAGTCTCATCGAGACAATTTAAGGTTGGATTACAAAAACTACTTCTGCACGGAAGTGAGCCGTCGTATACCAGCCACCGAGCGAGGCATTACGGTAGAGGCAACGAACACTAGTAAATAACTGGAGATCGGGAAACGCAAAGAACGAAGAATGAACACGGTGCGACATCGACCCTTCTCTCACCACGGCATGTGCAGAAATAACTACTTTTAGTTTCGGGCTGTACGGCGCCCTAACGCTACACTAAGCGCAAACATTAACTTGCTCCGTTTGACATGTGTTAACAAAGAAAACTCCAACTTGTGCTACATTTACATAAGAAGAGCATAGGTATAGTGAGGGTAAATAGAATGGTTAGGTATTTCTACTGTTGTCTGTTAATGATTTGTAGGTTGTGCGTTACATAATACTGTAATGCGCAGTAGCCAGTACAGTATTTAGCTTTGTGTGGCAGGGAGGGCAAACGACGTCTAACTGTCTTAACGTAACCACTGATCTCTGCACACTGAATTGAAGCCGCTGCGCGGCCATTTTGCTATATTAAACATAATATGGCCGTTTTCCAAGCCCCCGACTTCGGTCCATCTCCAACTTCAGCCCATGCAGTTTGTCCAATTCAGTGCATAGAATCATTGGTCATAACCGTACCAACGTCTCCCAATTCTTACTACTTAAAGGTAGTATACACCATTTGCAGATATCGAAAAAATTTACTACCGAATTATTAAGAAATATCTTTCTTATTTAAAAGTAAATAATGATTGTAGGCATCCAGCAAAATAAGGGCCCTAGATATCCTGTAATTGTTCAAAAAAATTGAATTGTATAAACCAAAATTCATTCTCGCCGTCCGGCGAGCGCGAAAAAACAAAGATAACATAAGAATAACTGCTCGACGCCGGTGGAAAACAAACGCTGTTTTTCATGCTTTTCTCGGCATCCATGAATGTAAAAATTCGGACAGGTCAGTTAAACGATATTTATTATACAATACAACCCCCCAAACCCACCCATTCCTGATAATTCAACAAATTACCAATGGTGTATACTACCTTTAAGTAAAATGTAGTATAGTATGCAGTACTCTTGCAACACTAGTTGCGTACTGTAACCCTAAATGAAGGGTAATACATCTGCTGGAAAAAACAACATATTTTCATGTCCCAAATGCGGCCAGGAGCAAAGGTTCCCCCCCCTATCCTTCCCACCTAAACTTATCTCCTTCCCGCCCCTCGCTGGAAACACAACACGAGTGTTTTTATATTTCTGTCATTTTATTTCACCCAGACATAAGATGGACGACAATTTGTTTTTTAGAAAGAAAGTTGTTTTAATTGTGATCTGAAAAAAATAACTTTATTAACATTATTATAAATTACGTTAACACACACCCAAAACCCCCCCCCCAAAAAAAAAAAAAAATTAATTCGGAATTAAATTACAAAAAAGCGTTTTCGAACATGTATTCCGCTTTTAATTAAACAATATTTACTTTTAGCCCAAACTCCCGAGTTTTCTTCCGTTTTTAACTCAAGAACCATGCCATACGTAACACTACTGAGTACTCGTTGTCAACCGTCCCTCTATACCATCGTACACTTCCCCCCACAAAAATTAATGCCCCTCCCATACCCTTGCTCCGAAATTATCAATTAAAACCTCTGTTAAACCCTCTTAGTCAGTTGGCCGAGTGGTCTAAGACACAGGATTCGAACGCGTGCCCGGGCGCTCCTAAGGTTACCTTAGGAGCGCCCGGGCACGCGTTCGAATCCGCACTTGTTTTGATTCCTTTCTTTTTTTCTTTTTTTCAGCTTTTTTTTTGTTGGATGTCCTGAACCCTCAATCTACCAAGGTAAAGAGTAAATATCATAACCAAAATAATACTATAAATAGTTATTAGAAGAGTAATTAAATAATGTCATTTGATTATTATCAGCAGGGTAGATGTAAATCATGCATTAGCCTTAAACAGGGTCTTTTTTTCAATATTTTAACGATGTATGGCCTTTGTGTGAATGTTTTTGTATTGGTGGAATTATTCTTGTATGTCTAATTATTTTGTATGTGTGTATATTTATGAATTTTGATGTAAATATTGTTGTATTACTATGCATTGTTAGCTGCCCGTTTCACAGATGTAAGGTCTTGTTTGTGACTTAATTTTGATTAATTTTGATAAAGGGATCGTATACGTTTGGTAATTGGAACCCACTGTTTGTACCAATCCTATATAGTTATAGAAAATTACCATAAAACTAACCTGTACAAATTATATTTCAAAAGGTGGTAGCGATTTTGAGATATTGCCGAAATTTTGGAGCGGTTCTGTCCACGCAGTAAGAATAATCTGCACTGAGAAACGTCACTGCAGTAACGCTTCTCAGATTCATTTTTTTGGGGATAAAAAGTGATATCTTTTTTTCATAACCGCAGTACTTCGAAGTGAAAAGTTCTAAAAATGCATTATACTATCCAAAGCTGCTGTACTTCTTACCAAGTATAGTTTTTATTGCTATTAATTTTTGAAGTAATTACCAAACGTAAACGATCCTTTTAAAAACGAGTAAAGTAAAAATATACTTGTTAATATGTTGTATGTGTTCGAAACCCTTAACCCACCATTACCAAGAAAAAAGAGTATACATGTATCATAACGAACATTTAAAACCAATTTCGTAGAACAATAAGAATATTAACGTAATGTAATTGTATTATTATCAGGAGGGTAGATGCAAATCATGCATATAGCCTGAACACTCAGGAACTTTATTTAACGATGTACGGACTTATTTGTATAAATGTTTTTGTATTGGTATAAATGTCCTTGTATTTAGGTATTTTGATGTAAATATTGTTGTATTTCTATTTATTGTTAGTTGTCCGTTTCACAGATGTACGGTTTTGTTTGTGACTTGTAATGTAATTTTTGTAAATTTGTGTACATGTATTATGTTACTGGAAATTAACTGATGTTAGTTTGCATCTTGCAGATGCATTTTGTTTCTGTTATGACATGAATAATTGAAAACTCATATGAGAGTGTGTAAAATAAATTACCTAAAAGAAATCGTGAATTGTGTGAGACTAGTCTTGAATTTATTATTTTATTATTAATTTATTATTAAATTCACCCGCTAAATATTACATGCGTTTTTGTATAAGGAAACACATAGAGGGACCAGCTAATAATTACATGCTATTTGATAGGGAATATTGTGCCGGGTACCAGCTATAACATCATTTTTATCAAAATTTTAGCTAAATTCACCCGTCAATAGAGGGCGTCAATAGTTACATGCGTTTTGGGACCAGCTAATATTACATGCTATTTGATAGGGAATAATGTGCCGGGTACCAGTTATATAGGGAATCACATAGAGGAACCAGCTAATAATTACATGCTATTTGATAGGGAATATTGTGCCGGGTACCAGCTATAACATCATTTTATCAAAATTTTAGCTAAATTCACCCGTCAATAGAGGGCGTCAATAGTTACATGCGTTTTGGGACCAGCTAATATTACATGCTATTTGATAGGGAATAATGTGCCGGGTACCAGTTATATAGGAATCAAATAGAGGGACCAGCTAATAATTACATGCTATTTGATAGGGAATAATTAGCCGGGTACCAGCTATTATATAATTTTATCAAAATTCACCCGTCGATAGAGGGCGTCAATAGTTACATGCGTTTGGGACCAGCTAATATTACATGCTATTTGATAGGGAATAATGTGCCGGGTACCAGCTATAATATTATTTATAAATTATAGCTGGTACCCGGCACATTATCCCCTATCAAATAGCATGTAATATTAGCTGGTCCCAAAACGCATGTAACTATTGACGCCCTCTATTGACGGGTGAATTTAGCAAAAAAAATGATAAAATGATGTTATAGCTGGTACCCGGCAAAATATTCCCTATCAAATAGCATGTAATTATTAGCTGGTCCCTCTATGTGTTTCCTTATACAAAACGCATGTAATATTTAGCGGGTGAATTTAGATAAAATTCAACGGTTTAGACCGTAAAGTGACATTTTTTCAGGAGAACAAAATCATAAATTCAAGATTAGTCTCACACAATTCACGATTTCTTTTAGGTAATTTATTTTACACACTCTCATATGAGTTTTCAATTATTCATGTCATAACAGAAACAAAATGCATCTGCAAGATGCAAACTAACATCAGTTAATTTCCAGTAAAATAAAGTTCCTGAGTGTTCAGGCTATATGCATGATTTGCATCTACCCTCCTGATAATAATACAATTACATTACGTTATTATTCTTATTGTTCTACGAAATTGGTTTTAAATGTTCGTTATGATATACATGTACATGTATACTATTTTTTCTTGGTAATGGTGGGTTAAGGGTTTCGAACACATACAACATATTAACAAGTATATTTTTACTTTACTCGTTTTTAAAAGGATCGTTTACGTTTGGTAATTACTCCAAAAATTAATTGCAATAAAAACTATACTTGGTAAGAAGTACAGCAGCTTTGGATAGTATAATGCATTTTTAGTAACTTTTCACTTCGAAGTACTGCGGTTATGGAAAAAGATATCACTTTTTTATCCCCAAAACATCTCCAGATTTTCGGCAATATCTCAAAATCGCTACCACCTTTTGAAATAAAATGTGTACAGGTTAGTTTTATGGTATATTTCTGTAACTATATAGGATTGGAACAAACAGTGGGTTCCAATTACCAAACGTACACGATCCCTTTATCAAAATTAATCAAAATTAAGTCACAAACAAGACCTTACATCTGTGAAACGGGCAGCTAACAATGCATAGTAATACAACAATATTTACATCAAAATTCATAAATATACACACATACAAAATAATTAGACATACAAGAATATTTCCACCAATACAAAAACATTCACACAAAGGCCATACATCGTTAAAATATTGAAAAAAAGACCCTGTTTAAGGCTAATGCATGATTTACATCTACCCTGCTGATAATAATCAAATGACATTATTTAATTACTCTTCTAATAACTATTATTTGTATTATTTTGGTTATGATATTTACTCTTTACCTTGGTAGATTGAGGGTTTAGGACATTAAAAAAAAAACTTTAAAAAAAGAAAAAAAAAAAGTAATCAAAACAAGTTCGGATTCGAAGGCGTGCCCGGGCGCTCCTAAGGTAACCTTAGGAGCGCCCGGGCACGCGTTCGAATCCCGTGTCTTAGACCACTCGGCCAACTGACTAAGAGGGTTTAATAGAGGTTTAAATTGATAATGTGCTTTTTCGGAGCCAGGGTATGGGAGGGGAATATAACTTGTATTGTTATTTGGTAGGGAAGCATAGGGCCGGTTAACTTTCAGTGCTTGGGTAGTGTTGTGCTAGTTATGGTTCTAGGTTTGAAAAACGGACAGAAAAATGGAAATGGTAGCTTAAAATATCATTAGACGTATTGTAATGGGTGGCATAAATAAACAATTGTTTTTGCTTCAAGTTTTTTGGCATTTACTACATTCTTGTAAAAAAGTAGTGTATTTACTAGTAATTCTTTTAAGGTTGGGTTGGGGCAACCTTGAAACGTACGGGAAGAAATAAACACTTGTATGTAAAATAGGAGTTTTTGTACGAGTCGTGAGACAAGAAAAATAAATTGCCGCCGGATGAAACAAACTAAAATTGTGATGAGACGTTTTGTCAAGCCCACTAATTGTTCCGTACTAGTCTTCGCCAAATACGACTGAATTCGATATTTGATTGTGCACGTAGCGTATTCTGTATACGCAGTGCGGCCTCGGGCGCCCGCCGCTAACGACACGTTTATAGACCAGGGCCGATATTCATACAAGCCTGCTAAGCCTAGTCGACAGCTAAGCCTAGTTGGAAGCTAAGTGATATTCATAAAACATAAAGCTAAGATTATTTGGTTGCTAAGTTGGTTTCTAACAGTCGAGTCGATTTTCCTCTTTTGGGGGGGGGGGGGGGGGGGGGGGGGGTTTGACAAACTGCCTAATGTCCTAGCTGCGTGCTTAAAATACCTAGCTGGCAACATTCTTAGCAAGGTTTTATGCATAGAAAATTAGTTGGTAACACGGATTTAGCAGGCTGCTAAGGCCTATTTGCAGGCTTTTATGAATGATCGGCCCTGCTCCCCAACTCACCGAGCCGTCTTTGCAAACTGCACCCAGCGGTACTAGCACTACGCGCACACACGAAATTCCTTTTTGAAGCAGCGCCAATTAGATATACAACGCAGGCCAGCGTTACGGCTGAATGGGTAGTTGACTGCGTGAAGATGCCATGCGTATTCGAATGGTCTAATTTGCATAAAAAGATCACACCAGATTTAGGGGAGTTTGCAAAGACCACTGTGCGAGTTAGGGAGCTGGACTAATCGTGTTCTTAGTGGGAGCACTAACGAATACATTAGTCTTTGGCAAAGAATAATCCCGTACGTGTACTGGACCCTACAAAGCTAAGCAGCAACTTGAGGTTTTTGGGGGTTTTTTTTCTGCCCTGCGACCCTGCCAAATTTTATGTTATGTTTGTTATCTAATAAATATACAAGTGCTGGCCTTATGAACTGCCGCACATTTTGAACGGGCACTGCACTAATAAATAATACATTACAAGTTCAATCATTTTTTTGGCAATATTTTTTTGGATATTTAATGCAATGTCTGATTGGAACATGGAACATTCGTTGCAACACCATATTTTGTTCATGCCTTCAAGTTCAAGACAAACAAATAATAATAATAAATAAATAAATAATAATAAATAAATAAATAAAGCATTCGTACAAATCATGCATGTCAGCTAAAGTTCACATTCTTTCCTTAATTTGCTTTCATATGGCATGTGATCATGTTCGACCAATGAACACAGATGATGTAAAGAGTTTTGAATATTCATGTATACCCAACAACAAAATTGACCAATAAAATTATTATATTTACTATGTAATATAATGTAACTTAATATTATTATAATGTACATTAATTTATTCATCCAGAAAGTTGAATAATAAAAAAGTAATTTTGAGACGAACAAATTTAAACAAATTCGAAATTGAAAAAATAATGCATTTTTTGTAAGCAGCACAAATGTTGTGGGAAAAAAAATATCTATATTGATGAACAAATTTAAATTAACTGTTCAATAATAGGCCATTTCGTGTCAATTCAACACGGTTTTGGACCTGATCTTTACAGATTGAAATATTTGGCGTTATGATTGGCCTATATGAGAAACCCCCATAACTTATATTTGTTGTAATTTGGCTCGTTTTTTTTTGAGATGCGGGTCAGTGAACTTTGAACTAATTAGCATAAACTCCAGCACCTGGAAGGTCAAGATGTACATCATTTTGAAGCTCATTGAAAGGTCTTTATTTCACATATAAAAGTAGAACACGTGTACATTTCAAAACATTTTATCAAAACTTAGTTTATGATGTTAGCAAAAATCTTAGAAAATTTTATTTGTGAATAAAAACCTCAAGTTGTTGCTTAGCTTTGTAGGAACCATTACACGTACGGGATTAGTCTTTGCAGAAGAAAACAACTTCACCAGGCACATTATTTGATTCTAATCACAGAAGAGCTCGCTAAAAATTGACTTGGAAAACTGATTTTGTTTGTTCTTGGGCAATAAATGCTTTTACACAAAACTATTATAATTATCTCCCTAAGCACTAAAGTAAAAGACAACATAAATAATTGCATTCAAACAAATCCTATTTACAGATTTTCATAAACTATATTAGTATTGAATGGTCATTTTCATGAGAAGTGAAGGGTTAAGGTTAATCACGTTTTGAACGATGATTAGCTTTATGAAATCTTACCCCAATCACAGATGTGTTCACATTGTAATTTAATTGTGTCTACTTTTATAACAGCCTTTTATATATAAATCTGATTCAGTGTGTATAAGCATGGAGCAATAAACTAGATTTATTGCTCCATGGTATAAGTTGCTTAGGATAATAGCGTCTAAATGAAGACTTTTCAGCAATAAATTGCACTTTCTTTCGTCACACTGAATTGAATATTTTCATTCACGATCAATATTGATCTGCGTACCTACACATTTATGCATGATGGGTTTTTCTCTTGTTACACGATCGCAGCAAGTCGGTATAAATTGGTTCGGTATAAATTGGTTCGGTATTTCTGATCTCCTGTTAGTGAGTATTAAGCGTTAGTGTTGTCGGCGACGTCTCGAGATGAAATGTTTCCATTATCGAGTGGCATTATCTATCATTGTAAGCCTCTTAGAATCTCTGCCACTGATATGAAATCCAGGCTTCCAATATAACTTGATGCAAATATATGTGACCCGCTCCGAGAAAAAGTGACATAAAAATAGCGTTATGTACATGATTAAAAAGTCGAGGATATAAGCTTTCATTTGGTACATAGTACAGCTCCATAGCCCCTC
Source organism: Crossaster papposus (assembly GCA_037893245.1). NCBI lineage: Eukaryota > Metazoa > Echinodermata > Asteroidea > Velatida > Solasteridae > Crossaster > Crossaster papposus. The sequence continues at coordinate 160,127 of JBAIAA010000379.1, read as the reverse complement.
TTGTTCCGGTGATATGACGTTTTTGGTTCAATGGTTCAATGGAATTTCAAATATACAACTGAGAAAACAGGCTTCGAAACACAACAAAACTAAGACAATACATTAGAACCATGCACTCTTAAAAGGTTTCGTTTCACTTTATTTATCGAATTCCAGCTTTTTGCTAATTGAATCTGAAACTTTGAATATTAAAGATGTCATTTAAGAAAAAAAATGAAAATCAAATTTTGACAAAAAATATTTACCCTATTAACTTCAAGAGGCCATTACTCAGAAACGCATAGCGCGACTTATGTCACCTTTTTCTGGAGCGGGTCACATATACCCTTATTATTGGCCCTTCGGCCGATCTAAGGAGTATCTACCTTATAATCAGGACTCTGGCCTGCGTCGTCATCCTCCGCCTCCCTCCCTGCAAGACCCGCCTCCTCCTCCTCCTCCCCTTCCTCGTCTGTAGTTGACTCAAAGTCGTTGTACACCTGGTAGATGTACGTGTAGAGGTTGGTGAAGTTTTTCTTGGCTTTACGTTGGAGGACTTCTTCGCGGTAGCGTTGTAGAACCTGCCACAGATCCCCTGCCAAAGGCAACGAATAAATGTCAGACTTTGCGTCTTTCTGTTTCATATCTACATTAATCTTGTATATTATTTCAACAACATGATAACAAAATAATTGGCCATTGTTCATGATTATTACCATTTGTATAGACATTCTTCTTCTCCATTAATAATGTTAATTAATTAGTATTCAAAACATAAACACAAGTTTTCTGGGGTTTGTTTTTGTTTATTTTTGTTTATTTTAAAATTTGAAGGTTTAAAAAAAATATATTTTTACTGAATGATCAAGTTTTCATTGACCTGATGGAGACAGGTTTTACCTTGTTGAGTTCTCTTTTAAGGGACTGCGGTTTGAACTGATCTTCAAGGCGTCTAAAGACAAGGGCATCAATCCCTGTAAAAAGAAACAAAAGATGCATTTCAGCTTCTCAATTGTAACAATCATAACATCTATTTTGTTTGAATATCGTAATTCAGTTCTTTTTTAATTCCTACTCCATTTCACTTTTAAATTTCATAATTGTTACATGTTTCACTTTTTTTTTCATTTTAAATATTGTTTTAATTGTTAATGTTATTTATAGAAAATATATTTAAGTCATTTTAAGCTTTAAAACAATTTAACCGGCGAGTGGTTTGAAATGACATGTAAATTTTATGCATGTAATAATAATATGTCATTTGATTGGCTGACAAATACCCCCCCCCCCCCCTCCTGAATGGTTGAACCAAGGCGTTCATTTATCTTCAGTTAATTTGCATATAATAGTGGCTGCGCGAGGTCGCCGTTTGTGCTGTATTTTTGCACTCAGATTACCGCCGTGCGTACGGACGGGTACTGACGAACGCCTTGACCAAGGCTAACAGTTTGGTGGAAAAGACGGACTCGTCCAATAAGCGTACAATAACTGTTGAGTAATGAAACACATTGTTTGGCAATAATTTTGTAAATTTAAACTTTATTCACAACAGTCAAACCGATCGACAAACTTCGATTTAAATTTTTAAGAGCTGAAAAATTAAACTCAGTATAAATATATTTTTTCATGTACATGTACATGTACAAAAATACACAATAATACAACATAAGCTAGAAAATGATTTACATATACATTACATGTATTAACACAATAACAAATTACAGTTGCCAAAATGTTTGTTATATCCGAAACTGGTTAAAACAACATTAGTGTGAACAGGCTTTAACCAGTTTGCGCCAGGATTATTGTAACATTCACCGAGCCGCGGCGCGAATTATTTTTAACGAAACTCGATCCGAGGCGGGTTCAGGCCGATGGTCCCGGAAGCACACCCATGACATTTCCGGTTTTGCTCACTGCTGACAGACATTTCCGGCCTTGCTCGTGGCGTGTTTATGTGTCATCCGTTTTGAATCTGAGGAAAACTGTGCATTTATACATCCTCCGCACGAACTGGTTAATGTCCTTGTAACTTAACTCCACCAACACAAGTCCAACCATTTCAGTCGCTCGTCATTCACTCTGTGACAGTTTGCACATCCTTTATTGCCCGGTATTTTCACTGCATAGGTCAGCCGTCAATGAGTATCCAGCCATTCTTGTAGCTTGTCATTCATTGATCTCAGGTTATACGCCGATCTTGAAGATGCTTGGGCGTCGGCTAGCAGAGGACCAAAATTATGACTACTGAACTCCTATTTAAACAAAACAAAAAAAACAAAAAAAATATTACTAAGTAAATTCATAAGATCAGCAACAAATGAACCGAGTACCAGTCACAAGTTATTAAGCTTGCATGACATTTTGGCCGGTAACCAATTTTGGCTTTGCCAATATTTCCCGTGCTTAGCAATATTCTTAGACTCACGGTCTGGTTCCTGCCCTCCTCTCCTGCTACAGACTCTGCACTCTCCTGGTGAAACTGCTGTATATCGCTCAGGAATGTACTAAGATCCAGTATTTCCTGGCCCTTGTCTTTCTTATTCGTGGCGTTGTTCTTCAGCTCTCTGATACGGCTGTTTAATCTGTAGATAGTTAACGGAGGTATGCATTTCTTAATCTTTTCAACGTTAGGAGAATAAGTTTGATTTCAACTAGCTTCCCACTCCTTCCGACTATAAAATTGGACAATTACTGGTGTAAATTAACCCATTTCATAATGTTTAATCTTTTTTAGTGGTGGGGGAAATTGTTATTATAAAGGGCACGTATCCACCAATACTGGCGCTCCCGGCGCTAAATAGATGTGAAGAATAGATGGGTAACTCTCAGACAAATCTGGCTTAACGGGCAGGCTAAAGAAATCACTAGTAAGTGAATGCAGTTACAATCAGAGACCACAGAGCACATTGAAGGATGTTGCAGTTGTTTTCTTAAGACGTTTGCTGGCAGTGGATGTCACGTGGATGTCACGTGGATGTCACGTGGATGTATTCAGAATTGTCACCTGGTACCTTTACCTTGCATTTTCCTGCTGCAGTAAGAGCAGTTTCTTGCGCTGTTTCCTTGTGGTGGCAGTCATACGAGTCAGGGAACTCTTCAAGAATTTGTACTCCTGGCTTAGATCAATCTAAGGAGATGCATGCAAGAGAAATGAATAAGAACAGTTCTTATTAACGGACTATTTCATACTTAAAGAGTTAAAAATCTGTTTAATTCCTCTTTCTCGTAAAAAGAGCATGGCTCTCATTTTAGTTGTGTTAAATACTATCACTTTTTCAGAACACTTTTAATAACCAGTTCGCGTTGTATGCCGTATAATCCGTATATACACACAGTTTTTCTGGGATTCAAAACGGATGACGGACAAACAAGTCACAAGCAAGGCTGAAAATATCTGTCAGCGACTGGCTTGCAGCGGGTAAGGTAGGAAATATATTAGGGTGTGCTACCCACATATGCCGGCCTGAACCTGTATTCGAACGAGGTTCATAAAAATGAATCCTGCGCCTAGTCAATGCACAATTAATCCCAGTGAACTGGTTCAGAAAACTTAAGGGAGTGGGGGTTAGGTATAAAAACTATTCAACATGTACATTGTGCCCGATATCATCACATCTAAGATTGCTAATCCTGATTGATTTCAACCCACCTTGTCAGTTAGCTCTTTCTTCATGAGGTAGAAGAACTTAGACAAAGCTCGTCTCTGGGTGGCGCTCTCCAACTTCTGTCTGTTAAAAGAAAAGGCCGGCAATCGTTGATTCTTGCATATTTGAGCAACGACATATTGACCTCTAGAATGACCTCAATAATGTGAAATCTTAAAGACATACGGAACAGTTATTTTTACACTAGTTGAAGCTCATCACTAACCACTTACTTGTAATCCATTGTTACTTCTTCTAATGTACTTAGCACCATATCCAAATCAGTGATGTCAGTTGCTAGGCGACGGCGGCCATTACCAGCCCACAGACGTACTTTGGCTGCGAAAAAAAGAAACATTCGCGTCAAATACAGGATATTTAAGTGAGATTTTAACAATCTGAGTTTGTTTTAAGCAATCACAAGAAAAGTCAAACAACTTTGCAAAGGTGGTCAAATTTCTAACAAACTTTTTTTTCAAATCTCATCCTTCCAACCTTTCAAGTCTACTCTCTTAGGACTTTCTCTTGTAAGGTGCGCTTTATCCATTGTCTACTCCACAAAAAAAAAATCAAGAATCATCAAAACCAGATAAAATCAAGTAAAATAAGCTGTACCTTTTGGGGCCCCTGGTTCAATAACCGACTGTCGTCTGTCGCCCTCTGGTGGTGGGGATAGCTTGCGTCTTCTTGATGCGATGCGTCTGTTGACTGGGCCGCTCTTTGGTGTCTTAGCAATGATGCTCTGCAAAAAGAAAATGGATGACAGGGAATCTTTAATGGCGGTCACGAGACCTAGTCTTGGTCTCGAGACCGTCTCGTCTAAGCAAAGTCTCGGTTCTTGGAGGGCTGGTCTCCGTCTCGAATGTGCGGGTCTCAGATGCCACAGTCTCGGGTTTTACCCTCTTTATTTAAGCTGAAACGTACTATCATACAAAACTTCACAGAAAATTTATATGTAAATTTCTGAGGGGTGGGGGGCACCCTTATTGTATATTGTTACCCTAGAATTTGCCCCTCCAATGCTCCATTATGTACAATCAGGCCGTATCTGTAGGTACAGATGGACAGCTAATCCCTGGCTCACATACCATTGATTTTTCAGCTGGTGTGTTGAATCTACCTTCGTCAACCCGCCATCTAATGTTAGGTGTTTCCAACGGCTGCTTACTAGGACTCTGAATGGACATGACCGGGCTGGCACTGACCGGCTGCGACTGGCTGGAACCAGCTGACGGACTGTCCAGTACAGCCAGTTTGGCAGTAATGATTGATCCGGACACCACAGGTGCCGGACTCGCGTGACAAGCTGGACTTGAAGTGACCGCGGGTCTGTAGTGGTCATCGATGACGGAGCGGTCACTGGCTACAGAGCCGGACTGATTGGTTAGGGAGCTGTCGCTGGTCAGCTGAGTCTGGGATATAGCGCCCTCGCTTGATAGATCAGCTGGAGTGGAGGTCGCTGATGGCCCAGAGGGTACAGGGAGGGTCAACGCTCCAATCGGGGACGGGTGTTGTATGCGGTCTCCTGATTGGACCGATCTAGGACCCCCTGCAGAGACGGCGGCAGAACCATAGCGAGTCGAGTGATATGAAGACGGTGCTGTTGAAGAAAGTCAAAAAAGGTTGTAAAATTTACAAATTTTGAGATGGTGAAGATTGAAGAAACATAAGGTAACATTTTTCAGGGCCCGTTACAAATTTAAAAAGAAGGATTAGGCCTACTCACGTCTTTTCTGGACAGTACCAGAACGAGTCCTGGAAGACGGACTAGCTATAATGATGGGACTGGGACTAACTCTTGGCCTACCAGAGGAAATCTGACTAATAACTTGGGGAGACGGCGAGATGGTTACAGAACTACGAGAAGTACTGCTTGCATCGTCAAGCTGGTGTAGAAGGAAAAAAAACACCATAAGTTGGACATTACGGGTATGCAAATTCTCAGATCAGAGATATTTATTTCTTAATACAAATTATTAGTAGTCAGATATTAATTGATTTCCTCGATCAAAATTGTCAGGACAGAATTTCCGGTGCATGAACATTTGGTCAACAATTTACAACTTACAGTGAGTAAACAGAGTTCCTTCCTTCGTGCAGTAACCAATGTTTAGACCAGTTTACGTTTGCCCCTATTCCAGTCCCACTCCCAGAATGCTTTGCTCCCTGTAAATGGTAACTATTGCGTACCTTGTCCGCTGACTGGCCATGTACCAAGGCCAACGGTGACTGCCTCACATCCCAGTCTCGAACGAAGGTGAATGCTCGCAGAGTAGTTTCTCTCTTTCTGTGTGACAAAACAAGAGAGAAAATTTGGCAGATGAAGATTTGCAAAAAAATCTCCACCCAATTTCTCTTACACATGATCCCCCACATAACATGACTGAAGCCTGCAAAATCCTGCAATTCCAAAAAAAGTGTTAAAACTCCATCCATGTAACCTGAATCCTCCAAGCCAAGTCTAATATTTGTTACTGGCGACCACTGCCTGAATCCGGCAAAATCGAGCTAATATACTATTTAAAAACATGAAACATTAACTGCACGACCTCCACCCTGTTTTGTGCCCAATTCCCGGACACAACCCGAATGGAATAAAATGTATACATTTTGAACAAATAAACCAAACACATTCCAACTCACGCCCCCAATCGTCTTTTAGGAGGAACCCGTAATCTCTCAGGGATAATTGTTGTGACCTTTCCCCGTCTTGAACCAACATTTTCTTGGCTATTTTGAGCTTGAGAAGCCATTTTTACGCGCGTCAACGCATTATTACGCAAAAACTATTTTTAAGATTACGCCTCTTGAGGTCGCTGTTCAAAACTGGTCAGTGCGGATTAAAGAGCTTACCCGTTTTCCAAACCCCAGTTTGTCTACTTTTCGCTTCGTTCATGCAGTTTGCTATAGGTGATGGAAAAACGGCCCATTTCAGTTGCGATTGCAGATTATGAAATGGACACGTATCGCAAGTACTTTCCTTTAATTTAATTTAAGTAGTCCAAAATAAATTGGCGGTCATTTCTTTTTGAAAGATTTGTTACTCTTTAAAATATGTAAAGTTTGCATAAAAAAAACACTCTAAATTAGTAAATGTAACTTTTTAACTTTTTAAAGAGGTACGACAACTTTGAATGGTATTTTATTTCTTTACATCCCTATTGTTATATTATATTCCCCTTTGGGCCGTCAAAACTGAGGAAAAATAAAAACAATATAAGTAAACACCTAGCAGTGTTGTAAGACAAGGCTTTGGACCCTCAAGGCCCATGGCTCTGGACCCTCAAGACCCAAGGCTACTGAATAGGGCCTAGAGGGTCCAAAACCTTGGCCTAGACCTTGAGGGCCAAGCCTTGTGCTAAAACACTACTAGTCCGCCCCGCGCCCGGCCCCGCAACCCATTCCACCGCCAATACAGGGTTTGGATTTAAAGAGACGATCATCCTGGACCTATTGCATTAAATCGATCTTTGGAGTCCTTTCTGCCCCAAGGGTTAAACGGTCAGTTCAAACCTCAACCGTGACTTCTGCCACACCCCTAGCCTATGACTTATATGTTGCTCTACGTGATCTTAACGCCATACACATCCATTAATTCAATCATCTCAACAACAACAAAATTGACGTTATCGGCCCCGAAATCCGACAAACCGTGACTAGGAAGCGCCAAGGAAAACCAGAAAGAAGAACCCACATAACCTCTTAGCAAAAAAACTCCGGAATGACTTCTTGAGACCAGCGCCGGTACATACACGGTCGATACGGCCGGCGTAGTTTATCTGCAATCTCCGCCGAGATGTCGTCAAGACCGGAGCTGCTCTGATTTCATATTAATTAATCGTTAATTCTTCTCCTCCAAAACAAAAAAGAGCCCTTAGTCCATCCGTCTCAGAGCTAGCTGGTGTGATGTGCAGTGGCCCGTGTCGGTTCCTGTTGAATTGACTGATGGGGGCGGTTTTTTCTTTTGTCGGTATAGAGAGAGATCTAGTTCTTGAAGAGGCAAGACGGAAGCCTCTCTTCGCGACAGGAGGCAAAAAGGCGCCTTGGGGCATAGCCCGAGAGAGATGCAACCACAGGCTTGACAAAGTCAGGCATTGAATACAGTACGATTGGATTGACTCTTGTCAAAACATTAAAGAATCGAGTACTTGTCAGAGAGGGCGCCAAGAATCGAACATACTCGAAGCTGCGGGAAAATGATAAAAACAAGAAGTTTTGAAACATGGGTAGACAAGGCTCGGTTTCAAGGAGTTCATCAACACTAGGATGTTGGACTTAATAGCAAACTAAACTAAAAACCTCTCACATTTCCCCACTAGACACGTTTTTGTCCGATTGTTTTGTCCTGTTTCCTTTTGCACTGACGAGTCTTGTATCTGACCGACTGGCTAATTAACTGAATGGCTGTCACCAGAGGCTCAGACTAATTATAGAATCATCCTTTAGCATTCTAGGTCACCCTCCATTTTGTTTGAAATCTTTTTCAGCAAACAAGAAATTGCTCTTAGCGAGCTCTCAGGTTTTTTCTTCTGGGGCAACATTTCCTCTTAGTCTCCATTTAATAGATTTCGTTTAGACTTGCAACACTGCACTACCACTTTTAGAAGAAAAAATAAATAAAAATTGCAAGGAAGAGTGAACATTGCGCCATTGAAGCAAGATGCGCCATTTGCAAACTTTTTGGAAACAATATGTTTCTTCAGTCTAACTTCGCGGTAAACTTTTGGCAGCTAGTTTTTGTGATTAAATGCCTAGAGGGCTAGCTCTCCCCTTCTCTCAAGCTTGTGTTTCCCCTCCAACAATCTTTGTCAAGTTCTTATCATGTCCCATCATCTTCGGCTTAAAGTATGGGAGCTGACAGGACAATAACACGGCGGTTGTGTTTATATGAGTGACACGCTGCCTGTTATTAATGCGATTTTATAAACTGATCAGGCCCTAGACTCAGAAACGGGCCGACTTTTAGAGGGACCAGGTGATACCCGACGGGGATAATGGACTTGCCTGGGCACGACGGCTGTTCCTTGTTTAGATGCACTTGTTTGTACAGTCATAAATCGTGATGGTTTTACAAGTAATTTAAAAACTGCAGATGTAAACAGTTGATACGTTGTTTTAGTTTAATCTTCATGCAGTATCAAGAGTATTGGTCTAGAAATTTATTTTACAGAAGCTTAACACCAGAAATGATATTACACACTTAAATGATACAAGGTTTAATTTAAATACATGTAAATTAAGTTAAAATTTCAACAAAATTGAAACACCGCAAATACTGTAACTGTATCAAGCAGGCAGATGTTTGGTTATTTGATTTCGTTGTTGCTTCTGTCGACCTGGATCGAGGTGGCAATATTCATTCAATCTGTCAATCCAACTATATTCTTCCCCTCTTATTTCAATCACACAACAGCCGTCTGCACCGTAGTTGTCGTCTCCAGGTGATAGCCCCTAGATACGATAGGCTGGTTGCAGCGGCACAAGCGATATCAGCGGCTGATTGCCAGCTGAAGACAACGATATTACATATCAGTCATATTGCAGAAACCGACTCTGACATGGAGCTCCCCTCTCCCCACGAGCTAGCCTGGCTTGACACCCCTCTGTTAAACCTCGATTCGACTATCTAGAGCGGACGGGCTCACAAAAGACATTTGGCTCCAAAACTCGGTCAAGGAGAACGCAATGAGACCGAGACGGAGTAAAATAAGTCCTCCTCAGTTATAATTTGGCGAAGACGGAGCAAATTACAACTTGTCAAGTCATCATTCACTTCGAGACACCGATATGCATCTCTACCGCTTTGAGTGGCGGTTGGCACAGTTGTTTCTGTTTGGGTGAAGGTACCGCAGAATGAGTAATGTAGGGCAGGGCGGAGCGGGGTGGGGGGGGGGGGGGGGGGGGGGCGACGGGTGGAGGGGAGGGGAAGGGTCTATGGAAAATAGTTCAAGGTCTCTCGGAGGGGGAAGACGGGTTTCATGTCTGCTCCGATGACCTAGATTGGTAGGCGGGCCAAAGTTGGGGGTTGCCACAGTAGAGCACACGAAGGTATGGGCCTAGGACTACAGTGAACGTACGATTGCTGGGCTTGTACTGCGTTCACTCCAAACACTGCTGGGTTTATAACCCCGAATTCGGCCAAATCAAGGTGTAAGAATAGACCCTTCTTAATAGATGAGCGCGGAGCAACTTCTGAAGTCTCCATTTCTCATCCCCAGACCCATTTTCATGAAACTGAAGGGTTTTGGAGTATGGAATGCTGAATGGTAACGCACAGCCACCAGTAAAAACACACGAGCTAATATTAATGCCGTTACCGGCTGACGTAGGCCTAATGCCGCCCTGCCCTATATGAGATGTTTGGGTGGAGGGACTGAAAAGAATGTTAAAATCGACAAAATCTAACACCCTACCTCCATGCCCTTAACAGCCATAGATCTTGAATATAAATCTGGTCAGTAGTATGCGTTCCAGGCTATGTACCTCACCGATAATGTAGTTACCGCTGTTCCTGCGAAGGACAGGGCTAAATGATCTAATGCGATAAGTGATGTTGACCCGGGATCTTTATTGGCTTGTTGAGAACATCTCCAGCAGTCAGATGCCTAGACGCGCTACAAGTCGCTTCTTCAGATCATACGTTTTCGGACTCAAAGAGTTTGAAGTATGTTTTGCCTTTGAGAAGCCGGACGCAAGATCTTTTCCAAGGCAGCAAGTAGGCAAGAGGAAGAGGACAGCCGCATTCCTTGGAACGCAAACAATATCTAAGATGGAGATAGGGAGGCAGAAATTACACAAGGAAGGAACAAGAAATATTGAGCTATATATACATGTTTATTAGAAATTTGAACAGCATGCACCACAGCCGACTTCCTCGCAGGCCAGAGGGTCTAGCTTTGAGAAAATGGGGGTATTTGCTTGTATATGGCTTGCTTAGGGGTCCGATCCGCGGCCCTCTGATGAAGGCAAAATCCCCCCCCCCCCCCCCCGTAAATTTTGGAATCTGTGTTTCGACCTTCATGCATTTAAAGGCAATGTGGGATGGATCTGTCAGATAGCCTGCTGTCTAGCAATTTCATCTATTATTTTGAACCCATTTTAGTAGTACCCTAACATTAGTCCATGGCTGGCTAGGTTGTACTTTACAAAAAAAGTTACCAGTGACGTCATTAAAAACTATAGCGCCCTCTAGCAGCAGGATAAACGGGAGGAGCAGGGGGGAAAAGGGGAGGGGAGGTTGCAACCTTCCACCAGATCCGCCACTATACAATCACGTTTCTAAAAACCCAACAACCCTATACCTTGTAAATTGGTTTCCTCCGGAGCGACTGGTATTAGCGAGTCTACGGAGCGGCCCCTCGCGCCGAAAGGAGCGAAATGAAGAAAGTGATATTACCTCTGGTCATCAATCACCTTCAAGACGTTGATGATTCAGGCTGACATTGATGAGGCAGAGAGGATGAGATGCTATTTCAGGCCGATCGCCATGAGTAAGATGGAGAGAGAGTTTCCCTTGCTCTGCCTACAGGTGTCCCAGCCACGGATACAATTATACTTGCGCCTCGGTCTCTATTGCGTATTATGCCACACTAATCGTGTTAGTGGGACGACAAGATGGATCCGCGGTGTACGTTTGTCCGTGTGTGTATGTGTGATACATGTACAAATTTGTGAGGGTTTTATCAAAATTTGACATTTTCCTGTAACAAAAATGTTGAACTAATAATTTAAGTGTTGGATTCCATTTTAAAATGCCGCGTGGACATTTTAAAGCTCACATTACAAAAAATCAAAAAAATATGTCCGACGAACTGGAACACGAAAAAAAGGAACCCCTTATTTATGGACAAACCCGTGTATTATTGTGGTTTTGCGATTTTGTGTGGTAAAATGTTTGGAAATAGATAAACAGGTTCGTCATTTCTTAAAAGGTTCCAAATTATCACACTTGTTTTCGCTCATCCGTATTGTACGGATCAGGGATCCCAGTCATTTTCATTTTAATGCTTAAGTTTTCACCACAATAACTTGGAAAACCCCTGTTTTTTTCGTGCATTGCCAAAATGGCTATACCAACCTTCGGAGGTGTAAGTGGTGTACGGCACAAACACAGGTCTTGTTATGCTCCTTAAACAAAAATCGCCATTAACAAGATGACTTGAATTATTGATGAGACTGAATGATGATTGAACATGGAGCGTTATTTTTATTCATTTTGAAACGATTGCCCGCAGCTCCACTGGATTGCCAACTATACTGTTGTGATAACGCATAATAAGTCTTCACAATAAGCAAAACATCCATTGAAATTGCCATTCTGATTACTCTGAAGCGGCGCTCCGTATTAAGAGAAAACCTTACAAGGATCGGCTTTAATACTCCAACCCTCAGGTAGTCGGAGCTTGGGAATTACCCCGATTTATGTTGTTCCACCCCGAGGAATGCCCCCTCCGTACTCCCCCCATCAACTCGCTCACATCACGGGCGAAATTAAGCATCCATATCCTGTTTTCGTTTTAATATTTTGCACCGTGTTTTTGCCCCCTTCAAAAAAAGAGAAATCGCCCCGAATTATCCGCGCGATCGCTTCTCGTGACAGTGTTTTTGTTTCTCGGAGCGGATGGACGGGAGACGACTGATGAGTGAGCGCGCGCTTAGCGGGGGTGTGTTTCTGGCGGTATTCCGGGGCACGTTTGACGGCTGAGGGTGCTGCGGCGAGACCCGCCTGCCTAGAAAAACCGCGGGCTTCCCCAGGCGATCCGTCCGACAAACGCGCCCATCAACCTTCTGTTGCGTGTTTACTTTTAATTATGCGCGGGTACATCAAGCGCCGAGGCCCGCCGTATCATAACATACAGTCATGACATATCCATAGTTCCCCTTGGCATCGCCAAAAAGAGAGTTCATATTTTGTTTGGTCGAGATTTATTGCTCTGCTTTTGTTCTTTCTTATATGAGATTTGGCCAGGACAGACTTTTAAAAAGAAGCTTAGTATATATTCCAATTTTTCATACTGAAATCGTATACAAATAAAATAGCATCCTTTAATAATGACCGGGTTCATCTCAAACAAATCCACGTCATCCGTGCTGGTGTAGCATGAATTACTCTATGAAATACAGACTCATTGATAGTATAGTAATGCGCATGCTTAATTAAGTGATGATCATGATAATTAGAAGAGTGACCGGTCACGTGAGACTGGTCACGTGAAAATGGGTCGGATTTTTCACACCGGTATAATGTACCACTACCAAATTTGAATTGCGCCCTCTTGCCTCAATTAGCACGGATATGTGCACAACAAAGCATGCATGGCTAGCCACACATCGATCATCGTAAACATTATTTTACAGATTTTTGTTTGGTTTTTGTTTTGTAGAGCTTGTGTCAATTGTAAAAGTTAACTTCGCTTCGGTACACATCTTTGGTCGTTTGTACAATAGTTCGTGAATTGCCATTACGACCGAGGATTCCCTATTGTGTTTTCCTTTATTCCTTTACTGAAACCTAACCCCATTGCTTTGCGCTTATCTTGCCGATCGAGGACAAAGAAACCGTCCTTCGAGAAACTTTTGTTCCCTTTGTTTTCTTTTGTTTTTCGATCCTCGATCGCAAAAGGAAACAAGCACACACACATCATACTTGCAAACCAACACGTTTACATTATTTTTCACATCACAATAGTCGAAGCTATTACATTCACACTTTCCGATTGGTTCAATAACCCCGAATTATTGCAATATATTTTGTTTTCTCCAAGAAGCCCCCGTGATTTGTCTCCAATAGTGCGAGTTATGCGGGGCGTCACTTCATTTGAAAAATGTCGCACTTCATTACTCACGGATTCCTCCCCCCGTAGATGGAACAGCAAATAGCCAGCTCCGATCTTCCGGGACCCATACAATGATCGGTAGTAATATCGGCCATTTGATTAGTCCGGTACACTGATTATGATCATTGTGAATGTGTTATATAGGCCCGGAGGTGACAGGGCTAGCTGTATATCAGACACGATTGCATGGCTGGACTATTTCTTTTAATGTCTAAGATAGTGTAATGTATATAAGCATTCTTATTCCTCCATGGTCTAAGATAGTGTAAAGTCTCTTCCACCTGTTGTCATTGTTTTGGTGGACTGTGACTGACCATGCGCAATGAGGTCAGCATATCGTTTTTAAGTGCTGTTACTTAACTCATTTACAATACAGGGTCAAGGGTAGTGTAGGACTACAGCGCACAATTCTAACTGCTCAATTCACTCTTAAACATTCTTACTATATTTAAAAAGTGTCGATTCCGATTCTGCTTCTGCCTGCATATTCTAAGGCAATTTGAGAATAAATTTAAAATATACAATGTACTCCACACTGTAGGATGGATATGTCAGCTAGCATTTCAGAGTCTATTTTGGACACAGTATCATTAGCCGACATATATGCTCCCCCCCCCCCCCCCCCCCACCCCCGATTCGCCACTAATTGTGTAACAAACCCTCTTGACACAGCATTGAAACATGACAAAGCTATACAGTCTCGTCTTGAAGACGGATAGGGTAGTCTGGTTTTATTTCTTCTCTCCCTTGCATTATAATGTACTCTCCTCCAGCCCTAACGGTTCAGCAGGCAATGGAGGGCCTTCCCCGGCGTGAAGACAACGATGAGACAAGACAGACCAAAAACAAAATAAAAAACCAACGGAAATATCATCTCAGTTTCATCTCAAACTCGTCTCAGGGATGTCACAACCAGGAGCGAGTCAGCCAGTCAACCGACGAGATGTTTCTCCCCTCTCTTACTAGTGACCCGCTCCATCGTAATCAGGAATAAGTCGCCGAGGCCGTTTTACGCAATCGGCCGTTGAAGTGAACGCATGGATAAAAATTGTGACCAAGTCGATTTTCTGAACATTGTATTTTTAGGAAGTGTAGTTATCACAGATTATTGTCATTAATGTATTTTATGTAAAAACGATCAATAAAGATAAAAATGAAGAGGATTTGTGTGCACTGTCCGTATGATTTTGGTCAATTTTGTTTATTTCAAAGCTGTTTTTCTCGGAATGTGGATAGGGCAAATAAATATACACCTGTCATCTTCATCCGACCATAACTCGTTAACCTAAACAGCTACACACTTGTGATGGGTATCATTAGAAAGCTTATGAAATTCCCTTTCTCACCATGTGCATATCTCCAAAAATTTTGCGACTTATTCCTGATTTCGGTGGAGCGGGTCACCTTTGTTTTCCCTCTGTTGACTCTCTAAGGCTTGGGAAGGTCACTGACAGGAGATGAGATTGAAGGAGAGGAGGAGGGGGGGGGGACAGGCGCGATGATAATTAAACTCGGTGCAGGATTTGAGGACAAATTGGACACACGAACTTGAAGAAAGGTTGAAAGAGGATGTAAGACGGAAGTCGATGATAGATAGGGATGCACGAGAAAAGACAACATTATAAGGAGACCGTGACGAAAGGAAATAAGGCCAACATAGATTCCTGAGCTGAGGTCAGTGACACGAATAGTGACATGAAAGTATTGAAGGTTGGGATAGTAAGAGCCACACGAGGAAAAATAAATGAAATCGAAATGAACTAGAAATTGGTGGGATGAAGTTTCTTATGATGGTAAATTGGTAATTATACAATTAAAATAATATAGGATCTTTTTGATATCTTAAAATCTTTAAATTAGACTTGGGGTTGCACATTACAATCGATATATCTTTTTTTCTTTCTTTTTTGAAATATGTATTTTGGGCTTGTGTTTTTGGCTGTCAGCACACAGCGTTATTGCAGTCCCATCAGCTTTGTTATTTCGATTCCCACGACTCGCAACCGAATCAATAATTGTGTTGACACAAACCACCCAGTACGACTGTTACAACTACGTGTCTTCAGATTGGATTTCAGGCCCGGTGACAATTTCGGTCTCATCCCTTCAAGCAGTGACCGCCAACAAAGCACATTTTCATTCTTGTCTAGCCTGGTTAGGAACCACGTATAGGCTACTTATAGATAGCGAGTGCACGGTGTCGCCTTCTGATGATAAAACCCAGGCTACTGGTTCATCAAGCCATCATTTCGAATCTGCCAGCTTCAAATCCAAATTGACATTACCATCAACTCGGACCGTCGCACCCGACCGGGAGCCGGCAGAGGTCCTACCGGGAAGCGGCGCGGATGAAAGGCCCGGCTCAGTTTGTTCAGGCCGATACCGCTACCCTGCCCTCCCAGCAACAGCAACACACAGAGAAAGAAAGTAAAGAGAAAGGAAAGGAAAAAAACTCAAGAAAAACGCCCCTAAATAATACATCAAACTGGCTTTCGTAGATTCTGTTTGTCAGTGCGGGGCTGCGGTGTTGTTGGCAGGGGTAGAGTTGGACGCGCTCGCGGGACATTAAAATCTAATATTGGAGACAGTACCAGTTACAGAGCGCCCGCGATTTGGCCGGCCGGGGGCTAGGATTGAAACCATATCGTAATTTGTGAGACGCGGCGATCCAGGTGCTAGTCGTTTATTTGCTTGGTTTCCGACAAGTAGTGGGAGTCGGCGTTGCGTAAACCGCACGATGGGACAGAAGCGCGCCCCCAGCGTCAATACCTTCAGTGCGCTCAACATTTCTCAAATCGCGTCTTAATGAGGCCAACCTACGGTGGCTACAGCCGGCACCGTACCCCTTTTATTTGACTGTAGAAACTAAAGTGAGGTGGCTTTACTCATCTGCTTCCATAGAGGCATCTGTAGCCAAGTAATCCAGAGGCGGTTCTCGATTCGTTCGTTCCATGTTCGTTCCATGTTCGTTCTATGTTCGTTCTATGTTCGTTCTATGTTCGTTCTATACTCTAGAAGAAAGAAAAAACAGAGTATATAGATTGGAAGATTTTCAATTTGTGGTTTATAAATGTATCATTGCATTTGAAATTCAAGCGCCAAACTGACTCATACCATGCAAGACTCTAACCTGTATCCAACTCTTGGATAACGCCGAGATTTAATAAACTGTCAATAATGACAACCCGAGACAAACAACATGAACTGGAGTTCGGAATAAACAGTCAGATTCCCCGCCAACGCTTAAAGGGGCACTATTATGTTCTTTACAAGTACAAGTCTAAGTCTGACAAGTTTAACAACATTGACGGTACTTTTTTGTAAGAAATAAAGTCATTTTCTTCATATAATTTTGTTTTCCATGGAATTCCTTAATTCCGTTATTTGAATCACTCGGTGTATTCCCCAAATCTTTCTGGATCACTCTCTATACGATATCACCAAATACTCGTTCAAATTGTAGATATCACATCATTCGCTTTGATTGGCCCTCTGCCCAGTCACAGCGTTCGTAATTAGATACGAGTGCGGTGGGTGGCCTCCGACCGCGGCAGCCTCAAACGAGTAGTTCACGTATCCCTATATGCCAGGTCCGATTACACGAGGGTTGACTGTGGTCGGGTGTCCGCCGCCCAACTTATACAGTTGCACGTCATTGTCAATCACAGTCTGGTACGGTATCGCTTATATTTTGCTTGCATTGTTTTCACAAAACCGTCTCTCATTAAATCTGTCATCATTACCCTAATTGCTGTCAGTCAGAACTTTTCCCCTCGGAGACAAATTCCAATCCCAGTTTGTAAACATATTCAACCTATAGTCTCGCAGAATGGTACACAACATGACAGAATGGTATAGGTAGAATAACATGCAACGGCAGCCATTTTGAACATTTTAAGAATTTGTTGTTATTCCACATACTTCTTTTTTGTCAGAGGACAATATGCGATGGCGCTATAGCCAAATATCTTTCTCGTGAAATACTAGTATTATTGTGAGCCAAATTCCGTGCTTTTATCATTGTTTTGATTTTACAAAAATTATGCCTGAATAACCATGAACCTATACTTTTTGTTAATAGCAATTTTTGTTTAATAGCACAGTCACATGGCAAGGAATGTGTACAATTTCTTGAATTGTTTGTACATGGAATCATTCCAAGTACATTAGAGAAATTGACTGGGGCGGGGTTTGAACCTGCGACCTTCAGATTACCGAAACGGTGCTCTAACAACTGAGTTATACAGCCTACATGTTGACAGTTCCCCACACAGTGACAGTCCTAACATTATATTTCCAATTCGGGATTTGTGCATAAAATGTGTGAAAACGAAATATATTGGCTAGTTACAGTTGTTGACATCGAAGACAAAATTACCTAGCGTTACTTAATAATAGTGATATTTTGATACAAAATGTATACAAACGAAATGAACAAACTTGGAAGTCAAATAAATCCAATAACATTATAAACATCTCAAACAAAAGAGAAATGGTTCACTGACAATGACAATCTATTGTTACTTAGCACATAATCCGTTATTACTTGTTTAAAGTTCCCAACGGGTTCTATAAATTTAGTTTTGTACGCAGGAAATTATCGCATACCACAGACTGCTATAGTGTTTTTATGCTGTATTGTTTTCCACATCAATCGGTACCACATCGATATTTTATTGACACTGCCTGCTGTAGACCCCCACCACTTATCTTAGCTCAGAGGGACTGACAGCCGACTCAGCTGTCGGTATCCGCGCAGCAAGACAGGCAAAACACAATATTTATCGTCTGGTGCAGTGGTGGTACAGGCGGGCGACAACACAAGAAAAGCCGACAGGAACAAACAGCCCACACCGCGGATACCCCGGGCGGGCCGGCCCCCCTGATCCGACCAGGTAGGGATTCGGGTATGGTCGGCCCCCAGGGTCATTATAATCAACCCGCGCTGATTTCGTGAAACCACCATCCTGCTGCTGTTGTGCTGTATGCTGGTGGTGGTGATACCAGGCGTTTTCGATCTTGGTCCCCGTACGCTGCCCAAGACAAACCCACGGTCCTTTAGTTTTGTTCTAGTTTACGGCTGATATTGCGTACAGAAGTTGTTGTGCCAATGGGTCATGACATTGACAGACTGAGTTAGAGGGGTGGTACCCATAGCTAATAATAATGTCTTTAAATCAAGAAGACTCCATAAAAGCGGGATCGAGGTTAGCCACCGTCTGTTTACAAACTCAACATAGGCCTACCCACACTATATTATTGGGACAAATTTCGGGACATAGATTTCGAGGCTAGTTTCGTTGCCTCTTCCAAACCCACTGACAAACTTCACAAGTTCCTTTCTGAAGCTTTGTTCTTCACTGACTCGGCAACAACTTCTTGGTCATTGAGAACCAGGGATGTAGTCGAGTCCATCACAAGTCCCTGCAAGTCCCTGTAAGTCCCTGCAAGTCCATCACAAGTCCATCACAAGTCCATCACAAGTCCTTCAGTTCCAATTTAAATCACAAGCTATTCAAATCAGCTTTGACAAAAGCATTCCTCTGTCATTGTTCATCCAGTTACTTGTGACTCCCTTTATGAAGGGACTTGTGACTGGCTTCACGAAAGGACTTGTGAAACGGACTTGCAGGGACTCAACTACAACCCTGTTGAGAACATCGCAAACCAATGCAACATCTAAAACTACATCAAAAGTCGCTGCTGCTGTTACATTTGGCGCGCCATACCGGCTTCAACAACTTTAACTTGTCACAGACGCTGCTGGAGAGTTTAATAGCTGGAGATACATAGAGCACGGATAGAACTACTAGGGAGCTGCCCACTGATACAGCGCCTTAATAATGACAAATTGACATCAAAATGAGAAACGCTGTCGATAATAAAACAAGGTGGGAGTATACAACGCCTGAGAAGCATCGACGGTGTGCCGAGAGGTCACCATCTGCATCGCCGGGTTGTTGGCAGGCCGACGGAGGTATTTTGAGTGAATCTTGCCGAGGTATTTCTGTGATGAATTGCATCATCAGTTTTTGTTTGGCGAAGAACGCGCTTGTCTCGTTTTGATAACACTCGAGTACCCTCTGTCAGACAGAGGGCAATATTACACAAATAAATGTCAGTAATATATTTGGCGAATGAAAACAGGTACCTGCGTCTGCATTTGAGATCGTCAGATAAAAAACAAAATTATCTGCATGTTTTTCAGGTTTTATTTTAGTTATACGGAAACTTTCCAACGCTGATTTGGGGAGTCGAGTTGAACTGGTGGTATTTTCCTCGCCTTACGTGGCTGTGACCCCGGTTCGAATCCCGCCTAATATCAACATCTGAGTTTTCATTTTTTACTTTATTTCATAGAGTTCCTAATTATTTTTCCAGAGGCTTTTTCCTTCCAACTCACCAAAAACGGAACATTGCTTCGTCGTCTTCTTCATCGAGATTTCTTCAGGCATCCTTTATTAAGTTAATCATCCTTGGGGGTTTCACCACCAGGCAGACCTGAGATAATAAAATAATAGATAATAACCGGATGTTACGATAAACAGTTCATAATTGACTTGTGGGGAAGCGGTGGTGTTAAGTTTTAAAAGTTTGATAGGAAGGCGACCCAACTTTAACGTTTGTGGACTAAAGCTTAGTCTTGGTTGCAAGACGTCCTGATCGCGGTATGCAGCGCGCGTAGGCCGCCCTCTAACGTACGCCGTAGACCACGCATGACCTTTGAATATGACGTCTTGGCTAACTAACATAATTTTTCGAAAAATTCTGACCAGAATTGTATCGCATTTGCAAGCGCGTGTGACGTCGTTTAATTGCGTGACGTAACATGCATAAACGCTGCTCATTGGTCAAGTTTCTGTTACGTCATGTAATTATGCACGCAACGTCGCACGATTATGTCAGTTACTGAGTTAGCCAAGACGTCTTATTCAAAGGTCGTGCGTGGTCTACACGTACGGCGTATGTTAAAGGGCGCCCGCTTCTAAAACTAAGTAAGAATAACTGAATCAATGAGCACACATTTTATCTTGTACCGTAAAATGGTTGACAGTATACTTTTAATAGATAAGCAGCCTCCAGACAGCTGCTAAATAAATGCTCGGAAACACTTCAGGGACAAAATACTTATTCAGATTCCAGATCTTTATTCGGCAACTTTCACGATTTCTCTCTCTCTCTCCAATCTCACGATCTCCGTACTCTCCCCAACAAATTGCTATTTCACATGCTATAAGATATTGATCACAGGAGGAGGGAAAAAACCCGGAAAAGTCAAAGCATTTATTTCGATTAAATTTCGGAGTAATAACTTTGTGCGTGTGTGTGTAGTGCCGGTTTGCCGCCACCGCCGCTGGCTTGTTGGATTAGAGGAGAGAGAAAAAAGAAGTCAGGGACAAGGAGAAAATCGGTTTTGCAGGCATCCCTAGATCCCATGGGATAGCGGAAGATCCCGCAGGGATAGCGATATTCGGGACGAGGGAAAATTGCGATGCCAGGTCGGTACGTCATCAAAGGAAATCTTAAAGTCGAATGTGATGAGTATATTTTAAGGGAAGGAGTCGGTGTAGAAACGTGGTCAGAGGAAGAAGAATCAGAATTGTGCAATTCCAGATATCGGACAGAAGCAACGATCATAGGATCGAAAGGTAAACAAAATAAAAATTTCGGTTTCCAAACTATCACTTCAACATGCCTAAACTTGCAGCTTTCAAATACATGTACATGTACATTTTCACAAAACCCTTCGAGTTACTTTAGACAGTTTTCGCATAATGTTCAGAATATATCTGTTACAAGTCCTACCCTATAAAGGGCGCTAAGCCTCCATTTCAAACGTGACGACACTAATAGACGCAATGACGTCATGGCTTTGTTTACATTATGCGTTTTCTTATGGGAGCGAAGTCGGGGCGCCAGACGGTACCAATAGACCCGAGACGCTCATGCGAAAGCGCACATGTGTAAACAAAGCGTGGCGTCATTACGTCTTATTGAAACATTACAGACTTGCACAATCTATACTCGACACCTAATGACGTCAGCATGACATCACCTCAATTTGTACGTATACTATAACACATCCGAAAATACTTGCATACCAAGTTTGAACCCAATCAGACCTTGGGCCAATTTCATAGAGCTGCTATAAAGCATAAACATTTGCTTAGCATGAACATTTGTCTTTGGCAAAAACAAGGGGTTAGACCAAATTTTCACGTGATCTTTATTGCTTTTGATTGATAATCAGCTGGTTGTTTGCTTAGCATGAAAAACACGTAGAATTTTGGCTGGTAACCTGCTTTTAATGAACAATACTTTGTTGTGCTAAGCAAATTTGTGTGCTTAGCAGCTTTATGAAATTGGCCCCTGTACTTGGAAAGTTGAAACATAAGGTTTTGCTTTCATTGGTATATATTCTCCAGTTAACCACTGTGACATCTTTAAAGACGGCATCTGTCAACAACAAAAATGTCAACAAACATTATACTGCCGAAGTCGAGTTATGGCTTCGGGCCTCTACATTTTGAAATGATCTAAGTATTCTCGTGGCCTCTTCTGTAATGACGCACGGCTTGTATTATTGTAACATCTTCAATCCCCAGGCCTTAACCGTCATTCGGACGTTACATGAGATAGAATCCTCTGTAGCCGATTCCCCCGACACGAGAGGGAGTCTAAATGCGGCTGCCCCACACCGTCTAGGCAATCTCTACAACTAGACCTTTTGCGTCATCGTATCAAACCATACACGTAACAGCAGTAGTGTCATGATGCCCCAGGCTAGTGTGTATGGAGCTGTGTTCTCTCCAAATGCTTGACAGCAAGATAGATATTGTACCAAAGCCAAGTTTGTCTTATACATGTACTGTCAGCTCTCTTGACTTTCTCGCTCCGGACTCGCCCGCTGGCTTCTGGCAAATTTATGTTCGGCTGGCTTCCATCACACAATTTTGATGGTTCTCTTAAGATAATAACGCTTTGCCGACACCCGCTGAGGTTTTTAACCGCTTCTTTTTTTTCTTTCTTGTACTGTCATTTCACCCGAGTGGGAGATAAAATGAAATGAAATAGGCATAAAGATAAATCCAAGCGGTCGATCCCGGTCCGCGCGTACGTCGGCGGGCCCTTTTAATCATCGATAATTACGTCACCAGCTCCGGGCGCCAATCACAATCTCCCCCGTCACCATGGCAACTATAGCTAGAGGGGATACATGAATGTTGTTTTGAGGGGAAAGCAAGCACATGCCCCCTGTCCCTTTGGCTAATCCTTTTAATTATTTGAGCAAACGGTACCGCCGATTATATTGTATCAGGCGCGGGGCCCGGGACTGTTGGAGGCAGCGGACAAGAGGAGCGATGCCCGGCCAGGAAATGATCGCGGGTGACGGGGCAGATGTCCCGACTAGTCGCGGTGGCTTTGAAACGCCGGTGACACAAAGCCTTTTTAATTTGTTGGAAAACACGTTGCCCGAGCGCGCATCCGCGCGGTCTAACCCCCCTCTGAGATGCCAAGTTCTGACGGGATCGGTGTTACAACTTAATTTCGCAAGTCGCCAGAAGGGGAGAAAAAGTCCGCGACTTCACATATACTGCGAGTCAGGGGGAGAGAAGTGATGTGTACTTCTCAGATCCAGCAGATCAGAGAGGGTACAACGAGAGGGGAATGGCTTGTACATCGACACTCTCTGAGGTGAATTTCACCTGTTCGGAGTCGTTAATGGCCGGAGATGGCTTATCGCGTTCGGCCTGTGCTCAGTCAGTTATAACACCGTGGAACACGCGGAAGTCAGTCTGCTCGTTACAGCAAGACATCCTGATCCTGTGCACAAATTATTTCCTCATTTTCAGAAGAGTCCATTGTCGAGAAATGACTGTTGATGTTTAATTTCGATTTAAAAAAAATGTAACTTGAAGCTAAGTAAAACACGACAAAATGTTACTGTATTGGCGTAACAAATAGCTATAGCATAGTGAAAACAGCACTGACCCCCACCCACCCACCCCACACCCACGTTAAGTTCCTCAGAATTTAGAGAAGGCAAAATAATGCTGCTGCTTAAGCACTGTTTCATGTCGTGGACGTGCTTAGTTTGCGCGCTTAGAGATTTTATATTGTCACCTCACTGATTTACGCAACTTTTTCGGTGCTTAGTTACACTGTTAACAGTCACAATAAAAATGACGGAGGCTTTGTTAAGCACAAAATCGGCTTTTATTTTAAGCAACGCTATATGAAACTGGGCCTCTAAGGTTCAGCCGTTTCCTCAATTCATCATTTTTACACGGGTGAGAGAGAAAACAAAATCTGCCCAACTAAACCCTCCCGCTTGTCGGCATCTGCGGCTAATTATAACCCATCCTCCTCGACAAGTTGCTGACAAGATAATTGATAGGTTTATGAGCGCCAGTCGGTTGGCAGGTTGATTTGCGGCAACCTTGTCATATCGGTTAACGCTTGGCTTGTCAAGCCGAGATGAAACTCTCCCGCTTTTGGTCTGTTCCTTTCTCTATATGGGCTGCGCCTCTCTCTCGCTTTGGATGGCACTAGCCTGTGACCCTATTTAGTAGCATCGTAGAGCTAGGGTAGGATAGTGGGACGGTCGCAGTGAGTCGTAAACATCCACGAAGATGTCGAGAAAGCGTCACGCATGGTAACGGCAGGGTTGTATAGTCGAGTCCCTGTAAGTCCTTTCACAAGTCCTTTCGTGAAGCCAGTCACAAGTCCCTTCATAAAGGCAGTCACAAGTAACTGGATGAACAATGACAAAGGAATGCCTTTGTCAAAACTGATTTGAATAGCTTGTGATTAATGGAACTGAAAGACTTCTGATGGACTTGCAGGGACTTTACAGGGACTTGCAGGGACTTGTGATGGACTCGACTACATCCCTGGGTAACGGTGACGGTATCCAATGACAATACGATGCGATAGTAATTATGGGAAAAAAAGATTCCTGAAACAGAATGCGAAACAACAATCTACCCCCCCCCCTCTCTTAAAAAAACAAAATCAAAACAAAGGATATGTAGAGAGGTGGGAGTTGCCATAGATGTCTGCCAAGCTGAATGTTTTTCATGGAAACCATAATTACACTATAGTGCACAAATTAATAACCAATATAAAAAAAAAGCGGAAGCACGACACGCTCTTAAGGCTGTACAGATGTCGCAAATGATCTGAATAATCCACCAAATCTGACTTAAAAAGAACAAGAAATCTACTGTAATAATGGCATTAAAATGTTTTCTATTCGTGCACAATGAGTCACTCCTATATGCGACTCTAGCTCAGCAGGCTTTTGGTAACAATTAATGCCTCGCATCAATCTTGTCCTAGCGGATGGGGTTTCTTTTCCTCCGTACATGCTTTCCCCCTTATTCTAGACTTCCCCGAGATTCTAGCCGTGTCATCTCACGCTACGCGAATCCCCTTCGTCAATCCAATAGTCCTACACTCTTCTTTAAGATAAAAAGGGGGACAAAAAAAACCCCGTTCATGGAGAGTTTCTCCTCTGCGTGAAGGATGAATTTCCAGCTCCGCATCCGGGCGCCGCTCTCTTCACGGCTAATACGCTGGAAAGTGGAAACTAGACCGATGACTCAAGAAAAAACCCGCTGCATCATGCACTATCTTATTCCACAAAAAGAACACAGGTAATTAAAAGGGAATGTGGAAGTTGTACCGAGCGGCCTATGAAATGAGCGGCCAATTTAACGGGTTTTAGTTTCAGAATCGACCAAAATGTCTAAATATGACAGCTTCTATAGTTTAGAGATATATACGCGTGACGACAGGTTGAAGACGGCCTTAAAAAATGTCGAGACGAGTTGGAACATTATTTAAAGTAGTATACACCATCAGTAAAAAAAGACCCTACATTTAAAAACATATAAAAACAATATTAATAATCATTATTATTATGAAATAATTATGAATTACCTTACTTGACTGTGAACAACAATCTCAGGCATCCTGTGATTTTCAAGAAAAGTTAAATTTTGTGATTGCCGTCCAGCAATCGTTGGAAAATGATGAGCGGCCAAATGGGGGTAAAAAAGGGTGCATTTTTCATTTAGGAAAATTTTTGATTCACAATTTTAACAGAAAATCCCTGAAGAATGTATGCCTGAATGGACACCAGTAACGGCATCACGACTTTATAGCACCCCCCCAAAAAAAAAAAAAAAAAATTGTTTTATATGTATATATATAAATAAATATGTGTAAAACAAAAGGGTTGCACACAAATCCACTTTGTCTCATACAATTCTAAGGAGATTTGCACTCAATATTTTTTTTAAACAAAGAAACTGACGAATGTTAAACCGTGGACAGCTGGATAAAACGTATCCGGGATCGATAATCCGGAAGTCACAGGTCCAAACTCTATGTAAATAAAATTACAGTTTTGGCTCATATAGGGGAGGGGGGGTGTCGGCCGGGGGGAAGGGGGGAGTAAAGCAGACGTGGGCTGTTTTTCTGCACGATCCCCCTGTTCTGTGCGTCCCATGAGGGGGTTTAGACACCCCAAACCCCCACCAAGATTCCTCGCTGTATTCATGTCATGCAACCTTTAAGAACAAACTAAGTTACAAAGTCACGCAGTAAAGAACCCATACATTATACCCTCCGTCCATCAAATCATGTCACTCGTCAAATCACACATCTACACACCCATATCCATCATAACTCCTTGACGTTATCTTAATACCCATCTGACAACATCTTATGAGGGACAGGTGGACGGGAGGGAGGGGGTAGGAGGGTAGGGGTATGTCTCGCTGCTTGCAAATTTCAGGTGTATTTCGAATTTGCGCGGCGGGGACATAAAGGAAAGCATAAATCACCGTCTGGCAGACAAAGGAGGGGGGGGGGGGGGGTAGGAGGGGGAAGGGGGGGGGGGGGGGGGGTTCTCTGAGTGGTCACGGTTTAGAATGGGGGATGTCTACGTGACTTTCACGGCTCCCCGAGTTCAAGATACGCCTGTTCTGCTACCATCGAGGAAGAGACAGAAGACTCCTCGAGATAAGGTATCACGGTCAAGATCCTGTTCACAATCATGTTTGATTCTTCCAAAAAAAACCCACCACACACACACCAAGGGAAAGGATCTTTTTCTAATTAACCTATAATAAGAGCAAGGATATTACTCATCTTCACTGGATATTGTGGTCAGTTATTTCTATAACTGCATTTTGGAAGAAGGTATGAACTAGGACACTGGTGCTAAACATTTTTACGTTTTAGTGTGTGTAAAATTACCACGAACCCACTGCAAATGGCGCCCACATGATCTTGAGAGGCGCTGCCATGTTTCATGTTGGCCATCAGAACTAAAACTTTCAAAACCGCGCTCAAACTCAAAGTTAAAAAAAAAACAATTCCGAAACAATCTCAAGGAAAGTCACCGGTTTCTCAAAAAGAACTCAGCGTCTCGTGACATATTTTGTAAAAAAAAAAGTTCCTGGACCGAAAATGGCGTCCGAAATCGGTACCCTAATGACGCCACTCTCTCTACACACGGCTCTGGTGTTATGGTGTTTTCAACAACTTGGCGGTGTCAATACCCTACGCAGACATAACAACTGTCACCCGTCCAAACGCCAAGACGTCAACGACAGTAAATCGCATGCTTTTGTCCACCGCGCGACCGTGTGTCTACATTTTCCCAGGGAGTATACGTCGTATACACGGGGGTGAGATGAAAGACACGGCCGGTTATAAATCCTTCGCTTTCCGCTCGGATCAGGGGGAACCCTGCTACTGACATTTCTAAATGATTGATCGAGAAGAAATCCCATCAAAGTTGCGCCGAACATGACCAGATGCTTTGTGAGTGAGCCGACAACTGGGCAGTAAAAAAAAAAGGATGGGGAGGTCGTAGTCTGCTGGATCGTTTATCAATTATCCCTCGTGCGGGTGTATCGATAGCATTTTTTTCTATAAAAGTTTATTCCTTTACGGTACATCAAACCATGATCAAACAGAGGATTGGGGGAAAACATATTATTTTTCTAGATAGATTAGTCAGGTTTAGTTAACTAGTTTTAAGAAAACAAAGGAAACTTACTTTAATCGAAGTTTTACTGTTATACTGCTTGTTCCCCGTGTTCTCGCTCGAGTTCCCATCCCATAGTCGGCGTCTTCACTGCAACGAACGGGGAGAATAAGATTTTTTTTAAAGTGCTTATTAAAACCATAGAGCAAAAACAGTGGTAAAACCCAATTACCAGCCACAGCTCCATGTGATGTATATTGTTTGTTATGCTTAGCATTAATAACCACATGAAGTTTTGGCTCTTAAGCTGATTTACTAAGCAAGGATTGTTGTGCTTATAAAGCAAATTTGAAACTGGTCCTGTATGCTCCATGCATGCGCAGAGACTCTACGACCATGTTTAGGAAGTTTACAAAAGCCAAACGCTGATGACCAAGTAAAGGTGTCTTGCATCCAGCCTTAAATAATTACTTGCATTACATAGTTTAGTTTTACAGTTTGGAAAAACAATTGCAAGTTGTTACACATTAATGTGATTATTGTGAAATTATAAAGCATTCTAATTGAAGGTTTTACTCTGAATGCTATAACGATATTGATATCTCTGTCACACAAACTGCGCTGTCTTCGTGTACCGCCAGCAGCCATCTTGTATTTCGTGACCTCGAGGTCATTCCAAGGGAGAAAGGGGGGGGGGGGGGGGGGGGTGTTCGGCTGTCGATTTGTTCCCGCGCTAAAGGAAGCGCTACTGATTGGCCGGCTAATGAAGCTCGTAAATCCTTAGCTCTAAATCTGTCTTCGTAGTGATTTGTCGGGGTTTTTTCCCACCGCCGACACGACTGGCTTTGGGAGATTGCCCCGTTACGCTGCGACTTCGGGGTTTGTGTTTTAAAGCCTTGGTGAAAAGCTCAGCCTGTTGTTTTTTTTTTGTTTTTTTTTTACACGAGCACATTTTGCATTCAATCTACCATGACTGTTCTCATGGGAAGAATTATACTACACTCGTTCTTTTAAATTGGGATTTCGGACCTTTATTGGTAGGTTAACGTGCAGACCCAGTCCAATTTGAAGGGGTGACAAAACTGCCGACCTGTACTTTATTGGTAAGACGATTGCGTTTCCCCGCCGCTGAAGATTTCAAAAAGGGAGTAGGTGGCTGGACACCATTCGACACTTGGTGGCGCTGTCCCCTATGCCTCTATGTTTGCAATCAATTGGTTAAGCGAAAATTTAACCTCGTTACCATGGCTACGATCCTTCTGCGCCATGTTTTCCATCATGCCTTGTGCACGCGCCTATAGCCTATGAAGTCGAGGCTGGCAAAAATTGCAAAAAAAACTTAGGACTTTGCGGGAAACCTGATACTAATGGTGTGCAGCTAAAGGTATTACACTAAAGTATACAGTCGAACCCTGATATAAAGAAGAGCACTGTTAACACAACATCCTGCTTATAACAAGAACACAAAAATAGGTCCAGGGTCTTTGTTTCCCATTACTGGTAATACTAGGTACCTGTTATCAAGTCAATGTGTTATAAAGGTGTTTGACTGTATGCCTTAGTCATGAATAGAGTTTCACTGCCGGGCAGTGTCATAATATGCTATGCGTGTTGGTTCTACGTGTACATGTACGTATAGATCGAACTCAATCGGTCGTCAACTTGAGTAGGTCATAGGTCACGAGAAATCATCACACACTAACATCATCGCAATCAAAACACGTGCACCGTGTATTTCCGCACTATTACAAACAACGCTCATGAGAGACGCCTCTCCGATGACAAGAATCCGCCGTACCGAAAAAACCGTATCAGTCAAGAAGCACGCACAACACGCCCTCTGGGCCCTACCGCAATCACTCAACTCTTGGTCGCCTTAAAAAAAAAAAAAAAAAAATATCAACCAGAAAAACTTTGAATTTGAGCGGGAGCTGTCAGCATATCAGCATATCTCCCCCTTCAAAATATCTCCACAGATTTTTTTTTCTCTTCACCGGCCCGCCTGCTCATGACCGGCCGGGCTTTGGGCCTGACAATCCCCGGTACGGTGCTGAGTGACGACGCGGTAGAACTCTAAAAGCCTCGGCGGACACCGACCCTCGCCGATCTCAATCTATACGCGGCCAGTTCCCCGGCTATTGACGGAGAAGTTTTAGGCACTTCAGAAATGGCCAACACATGGATAATAGGTACTGGGACATACTGTTGAAGGAAGAGAAAAGAGGCAGATCAGCTAACAAAATGGGGGTGTTTGGCTTTTTTTTGCTTTCTTTAAAAACAGCAATAACAATTTGATGGGTGAAAAATGTATAGCGTAGCTAATATTTCTGGTTCGGTACCTGTAGACTACCATTGTTTAGCCTGGATTTTTTTTCTTGACGGAAATTATGACACGGCTAAGTACAAGAGTGTTGGTGTATCGGATGATGAATCCGGAATGGGGAAATGTTCCCCTAGGATAAACGAAAAAGAGGGGGTATAGCCGGGCTGAGTTTCGCAGTCATGGTCCCAACGGTATTTAGTGTTTCGATTTGACTCTGTTGTGTCATAAAAGACAAGTCATAACACTAACAGCGGCATCCTGTGAACATAACATGAGACACATTAATGACTGCGGTATGTATTTCCAATTTCATTTTTCTTTAGGCCACATTGGATTTCGCATACGTAAGAAGAACACAAGACATACCGTACGTGTGTAATAATGAAATTGGCGCCATGACCCATTACAGTATTTGCAACCGTTGAATGTTACAACGTTAATAAGTTAATTTATCAGTTTCATATCGGGTGTTGTTAAACACTGTATGTACCACGGTGCTGTCCGAGGGGAAATACCGGCCATCGAGCTTCCTGCGCCGGTGTCTAAACAGCACGAATTGCGTTCACAAAACGGCTCATTATCAGCTGCGTATACAACCAAGATAATACTGGTTGTACCATTCATTTTTGTCACTTATACCATACAAAGTCCGACACGGCTCTTCAGATGTTGCGAAAAGCCGCGTTTCGTGTCCGGGGGATTTGCAAGGCATGCGAGCTGGGGATTTGCAGTGAAGCTGAACCCTCGCGGAGTGAAAAGCCCCAGCATCAAATAACGGTCTGAAAAAATAAACCAGGGGAGGTTGAATGACCGCGCCGCACGACCCCTTCCTTATAATACGTGAGCCGACTGAACTGAAACGACAGTAGGGCCGTTTATCTCCGTTTTTGGCTGGTTCATGCATTTGGCAATGGTGATGGAGCCCAACACGAAGCCTAAACTGAGATTTTGAAAACGGCCCAAGTAAACTCGGGTCTCCAATTCCGAACGCCCCCTCGTGATGTCAAAAGCGCCCCCTTTTGACATCAATAGCGCCATCAAATGATATTCTGGTGCCTGTTTTTGCGACAGTGACCAGTCTTGGCTGCAAGACGTCCTACCCGCCGTATGCGATAGCATGGGCCGTCGATGAGGGCGCCCTCTAACGTACGTTGAAGACAACTCGTAAAGGACGTCTTGGCTAAAAGTTCACATAATCGCTTGAAAAATTCCGAGCAGAATTGTGTGGCATTTTCTTTACAAAGTCAGCTTCCACAGTTTTTATTTGCGGATTCAAAATATAGTTCCAAAAAGCAGGCAGGACAAAGGACACACACACACAGGCCCCTGACCTAATGCTATCAGATAGACTTTCAGGCAAAACCAATATAAATCTGGGCGGGAATAAAAAAATAATTTCCAACTGAAAAGAATCAGTCAACACGTAAATTCCCCTAGCACTCGAGGTTTTGCTTTTCAGCCGTCACGCCAGCGGTATGAGGCCCTATCTCCTCCCTCACACAAGACAACCTTCGTGCGTGCCCCTCGGAGAGGTCGGCTCGGTCTTGTCGAATTCACACCGCAATCTGCGCAAATATAGATGAGAGGAGAGAAAGAAAAAAATAAGATCCCCTCAAAACTTCCCCTCGCCTCCCAGGGGGAGGGCAAAGACCGGGCCTACATCAACAGTAGCTAGAGGAAAGCGGTGATGACAAGGGGCTATTTGGAAGGGCCGCATTGTTTTAGCCCGGCAGTGGGGTGTGTGAGGGTGGGGGGGGGGGGGGGGGGGGGGGGGGGGGTTCGGGAGAGAACCGCGGGTCTGTACCGAGCGAAGTTTGCACTTTGCCGCAGAGTGTGTCTCGAGGAAAAGCGCGCAAAACAAAGCTAGAGGGTTGCTGTACATGTGTATACGGAGCTGTGATAGTGCGGTGTTTTTGCATCTGCTGGGGCGCTGAGTGCAAGTCAGGCGATTGCTGGGATGTGATTAGGGAACTGCAGCGATGAATGATACAGATGATGACGATAATGATGACGACGACAGAGAGGGGGCCGACAACATTTAGCAGTTTTGCACAACCGCTGGCCTAAAAGAACATCGCTGTAAAATTAATTATGAAATGGTAAATGTCACGCAGGCAACTGGTCGTATAGTGGAGAACTTTTACCATCATGGTCCACTGCTTCTAAATTCTGCAAGAACTTTCTATAATACAGGCTTCTGTACCTCGTAAACGGGTAAGATATGAATCTGAAGACAGAGAGAGAAAGAAACCGCCACATACAATGTAATCATAAGCTCATAACACCAACCAAATGGGAGAGATTTCATCAAGCTTCATAACTCACAATGTTATATGTTTACGTTAAAGATGTGCAACCGAACAGAAGAGAGAAAAAACCCACCACTGCATTGCAAGAGAAAGCCAAGCCAATTAATTAAGATTTGTGCCCTGAAGGGGGTGGAAGAACGCAAAGAAAGCCGACACGCCAGCTACTAATGGGAAACCTATAGTACTGATGCATGCACCCATGCTTCAACCATAGAGAAAGGGTTCACGATAAGGGTGCATGAAGGGACCCAAATGGGTTTTGTTCTGCCACATGAAACTCCGTAACTAGCTCTTTTGTTCCTTCACAGGCGGGCATGGGATCATCTTGCGCTTGCATGTAGTAAAATGGTCCAGTACACGACAAAGTTTGGGGATCACTCCCAACTTGTTTGTCCCACCACCTGACAATGCTGTATTTAATTAATTATCTACTAACGCGAAGCAATTAGCGCCAGCTTTTTTGTATAGCTGTCATTCAGTGGACCGGCCGGTCTTGGGGGTGCTGACCGATTATAGCGTATTTTACCCCCCTTCGATAATCCCCCAAACCAGTCCCTTTGCGTTGCCGACGCCGTGGTGTATTTGTCCAGGGGTCTGCGTATACACTGCGTATTTGGATTGACGGGTCACTCAAGCGTGGTCGGTCGCCAGGCTGGGGTGGGCCTTGCTCGGCTGAACCGCCACCGGCTGGGAAAATGTGTGGCTTCCACGCTAACATTTGAAAAGTGCCAAAGTAGAGAACCGACCATGTACAGCAGTCAAAAGTTCATGTCCATTTTAATACACAAGCAAATTAGACCACGGTTTGACAAGGCAACGGTGCCATACACACATCTCTTTCGAGAGTCAATTTTAACTTTTAACTGCCATAAGCTGTAATGGAAATTTAATTATGAGTTCACATTTTGGCACAGATGCCTATTACATTTTTTTGTAGGGCTCATATAGCTACAATGTACAAACACGATGAACTTTCCAGACTACATGATTGTAAATAGCAGTATATTTTTTGACAACATCACTATATTACATGTGGTCCGAGTGATAGGTCTGTCATTACCCAAATTCTCTCGCTGCAACTATAATGTGCTACTACACTGCAGTAGTCGGTTTGTTTCATCGCCGAGCAATGGGACTTCCTTCCCGGCCCTTTTTTTCGTGGTTTAGGGAGGTTGTTTGCTGTTCCATTTCGGTAACGACTTCATTAAGATAAGTTCCACGCAATCGCTTCCATCTGGACCCGATGAAGGACCCACTTCTCCCCCGGCGCCCAGCCTCCCAATCCGGCCCCATTTCACTCTTGAAAGTCGAGAACCAATTTCACGGATCTGCTATAAAGCGTGGAAATCTACTTAGCGTGGACAATATTTGCTAAGCAAAACCGGGCTACCACTACAGTTAAAAAGGTGCTTAGCATAGACATTTCCTTTCTCTATGCTTGCAGCTAGAGTTCCAATCCAATGTTCGTGTGCTGCTTGTGACTGGTGTATTCAGCCACATTTTTGCTTAGCATAACAATTTTGGCTGGTAACCTAGCAAGGCTTGTTTGTGCTAAGCAAATCTGTGTGCTGAAGTTAAAAGCTCCATCAAATAATTTGGTCCCTGCTCTTTTATTTCCAAAGAGTAAAAATTCATTTCATTGGAGTAAAAACTAGGAACCAGACTTTAAGGGAAATAACTCACTAGATAAGATCGAAATCCAATCGAATTCCACTGAAATGATTCTTTGTAAGTGTGTACGTTTGTGTGTATTCCAATCTAAGATCGGGTTGCTCTTCCTTCAACAACGTCTAGCCCATAGTTTGACTCTTTGCAATTCATAAAGAGTGCCCCTTTCTTTAAACGTGCACAGTACCCGAGCGTGTTTGCCGATTTAGGTTGAGGGGTCGGTAGGTGGTGAGAGCAGGGGTACGGTCCTTCCTGTGTTAGGGGCATGTTTCTCCGGAGTTTTCCCGGCCGAGTTGAGTGAACCAATGTCGGTTTGAAATTCGGGGCAATGATGGAGTTGATTGGATGGCGCATGATCGTCGGGAGAGACGCGAAGAACGGAGGGGTTGGGAACAATACTTCAATGAGACTTGAACAGGATTACAAGTTTTTAAAAAACATTTACAAGAGTGTATACGATTACATGCGAGAACGTATACGATTACATGCGAGTACGTATACGATTACATGCGAGTACGTATACGATTACATGCGAGTACGTATACGATTACATGCGAGTACGTATACGATTACATGCGAGCACGTATACGATTACATGCGAGAACGTATACGATTACATGCGAGTACGTATACGATTACATGCGAGTACGTATACGATTACATGCGAGTACGTATACGATTACATGCGAGTACGTATACGATTACATGCGAGAACGTATACGATTACATGCGAGTACGTATACGATTACATGCGAGTACGTATACGATTACATGCGAGTACGTATACGATTACATGCGAGTATACGAGTACATGCGAGTATACGAGTACATGCGAGTATACGAGTACATGCGAGTATACGAGTACATGCGAGTATACGAGTACATGCGAGTATACGAGCACTTTGTCACGAGTACATCGGCCGGTTTCATAAAACATGTAAGCACACAAAAATGCTTAGCACAAACAAGTCTTTCTCGGTAAAAACAATTCACCAGCTAAAACTACCTTTGCTTTTCATGCTGAATGCCATTCACAAACAATATAACTTGAAAATGTTTGTTTGTAACCCTGTTTTTGCCAAGGAACCAGTTTCAGGATAAGCATTTGGTTATGCCGAAATTACATGTGCTTTTCATGCTAAGCAAAAACCAGCTAAATACCAATCACTAACAATAAACACCACCTGAAAATTTAGTTTGTAACCCTGTTTTTGCCAACGAAAATTGTTCATGCTAAGCAAGTTTGTGTGCTTAGCAGCTTCATGAAATTGGTCCCATGTAGTATTTTTCTTGTGAGTATAGGTACATACGAGTACATTTTCATGACTATTCGAGGAGTACCAGAAAGTATATACGAGTACAACCAATTTGAAGGCATCCAGAAAAGTAAGAATATTGGTGTTCGACATTCGACAGTACTATATACACGGCTTACCTATAGAATAAAACAGTTTCAATATGCCATTAATACGTTACTTAGTAACCCACTCAGTTCTACCTCCATGGTCCTATATGGCTGGTCCTAATAAAAGTTCTTGTGGAATTATCATATCAAGCCCTAAATTCATAAACATGGCATACACGTGGTCGACTTAGTTTTGATTGGTACCACAGATCCCAACATCAGACATACAAGGACGGTATCCAACTGAGTGAACGTTAAGTGAGTATTATTAAGATCCCTCCATCATATTTTGAAGACAGGCGGCTAGTGTCTAATCCATCAATCAAGAAAAGATGGGTCCGTCAATCATATCGTAATTGACAGAACAATCGACCCTCAAAGAAACCTTCAGAAGCTTTTCAAGGTAAACGGCACTGCGTCAACCGTCGACCCGTCAACTTCAGAGCTTTGGTCTCCCCAATCTACCCACCTCTCAAAACCCTAATACATGTACTCCTCGGTTTTGTTTTTTGTTTACACCAGAACCGTTCAGCAACACGGGCGTGCGTTTTCGGCTCCTTGAAAACCTCAAAGGGCCGTCAATATTTATTCCGTCTTTATTCCCTCATCAGAAGTTCTCATTCACGCCAGACAAACCTTTGGACTTTGTACGGGGTTGTCCGGAGCGCGTTGCCCCATTGTTGAAGGGGTGCAGACCACAGTCTTTGTTAGCCCCCACAATGGGCACATCACTGACGAACAGGGGGAAAAACTCCTTGGAGTCTTAAAAAAAACCGGGCGGTGCATCACAGAGGGTTGGAGGGAACAAAAGCCTCAATCCACGGCTTGTCAACTTGCATTAGCCCCGGCAGATTATGCTTGTATAAAGTGAGAAAAATAGATTGGGCGGAGGGGGGCTCGGAATGGTATAGACCATAAGCCTTGGCCAACTATAGCGTCGCTATCGACCAGGCTTTTTCACACACACAAAAAAAGCCCCGTGACATTACCGCTTTTGGCCCTCACGCTGTTGATTTACTTAACGAGTGATGGGGATTTAATTGCAAGTTGACGGCGGTCCACATCAGACGAAGTCGGCCCGCTCTCCCCCAAAGAAACACCACGTCAACAAAACAACTTACCACCCTGCAGCGCCCAGAGCTGCCAGGCCGTGGGACGCCTACAGTTGACAGGACCACACCACTGCGCGGCATGGGGGTGATCGCCTAAGTAAAAACTATTCAGCCATTGGTTATCTGTTAATAAAAAAAAAGACCCTACGTAAGATTCCCATTAAAAACCTAAAACAGGAAAACTATAAAGCAAGTGCAGACTACAACGATTCAGAAAGCAAATTTTCGGTTGAAAAATAAATAAATCAGAATTGAGGTCCTGCCACTTTCACCCCCTATTGATAAATCAGCGGGACTTGATTGTCGACATGTGTTGTCTGCGCCGTGCGACTCGGGCGGAAGTTGCAAGGGGACGCACGGGTCATTTATCACCGAATTTCATCAACATGAGCGGAAACACGCGGCCAAACACACAAGTAGATTCTCCGAGTCTCTCTCCTTTTTTTTTTTACAGTTTGCCAAAAAATTCATCATCGTCGTGTCGAATGAAGTGGGGTTAGAGTGAAATGAAAGATTGCGGGTTGGTATCCCTCATTTCTTGCACGTCCTACCATACTCCTGCATGCATCACTCAGCAATTGTGAGAGTTTTTTTTTTTTAGTTTTTCAATAAGGCTTCATAAAAAAAATTGATTGTTTCTCATCAGCGGCCGGGCGAATTTTTTGTGCCGGGTGGATATTTTTTTATATTTTATATACAAAATATAAATGTACCGGACGCCCGAAAATTCCGAGATTTTTATTTTTTTATTTTGTATATGCTGTAAAAACACGCTGTTGAAAGCAATAACAATAACAATAACTCACGTTGGAGATGTTCGGCAACCTGACCCAAGTACAGCGGGCCAAGGAAATGTTTTTAGTGGCCATACATGTGCCAGAAGCAAGCCGGGAAAATCTAAATCGACGGACAGGAGATCGGAGAAGCCGAGTAGAGTGAGAACGGTGTCTGTGTGCCTCTTTCAATAAAAAAACAGGGGTGCTCAAAATTATATGGGAAAATAAATGGACTTAACTATATTTTTGTGTTTCTACCAACATTATTTGAGCTTTTATTCTATATGAAATGTGTGCATTGGTCAGTTTTGGAAAGTAAATCAACGAAAACAATTTGTAATTTAGAAAAAGAATGCCATGTCCCAACGAAGTTTTTGTCAACTAGCGCTTTCGCCCCCGCATACTACGCGAGCGCGCGCACCGCGGCGCCCATACTATAACTTGGCACTGGAAAACGCCTGACGAGCTTCATAGATTTCTGTGTAGGAAAACGCACGGCATTCTGGGTAGCGTACATGGTTGCCGCGCAGCCACTGACCTTTAGAGGTCAGTGCGCGCAGCTGAGCCACGGAAGTAGTAACCTACGTTCAAAGGTCGCAACAAAAATTATCAAATCAGAGCTGAATGCACATCAGCGCTTACCACCGCCGCCCACTGACCTCTATACATGGACAGATCATCATTGTTTCATTTTGAAGTCGGCATGCGGAGAAGTGCAACATGGCGGACCCACGACGTGACTCTGTGAGCCAATGAAATGTCCAGGTGTTGGTACGATACGTATTACGTAATGTTTATAAATACAAAATGTACAGAATAAATCCGCTGACCTCCACACCTGGACATTTCATTGGCTCACAGCAGTGACGTCTCGGGTCCGCCATGTTGCACTTCCAGTTCGCGCTGACTTCAAGTGTTAGCACAGCAGAATATGGACAATGGTCCGTCCAGGTCAGTGCCGCCGCCCAGTTCATCAACATGTACATGTACATGTACATGTATGCGGTGGACACGAACGAAACCAGCGCGCCTGTAGTTGTATAGTCAGATACCGGTTTCAAAGAATCGGCGATATTGTTGTTTGAACATCGGAACTAGACCGGGGCAGTCGCTTGCTATAGCTACGGTGACCAGCTATCGCGACGGTACAATCTAGTGTACAAACTCACCCACACACAGCTTGTACCCAAAGCATGGTACCGTAGCTATAGCGCACGTTACCGTAGCTATAGCGGGATGACGGGTAGCGTTGTGTTTGGTAATACATGTATGGACATTTTTTTCTATAAAATATAAAATATAAAATGCCCTGACGGACCATTTTTCCAAAAGGGTTCTGATGAGAAACAATTTTTTTTTTTTATGTAGCCTAATGGCCGTGCCAATATTGGCGGCAAAAGATGCCAACAGCCGCCGTGACGAGAGCACTGTGTCGTCTGTTTTGCTCGTATGGTTCTCCAAACATTTCTGTTCCCGTGGACACGTTTCCCCCACAACTTGCTAGAGTAAAAGGTCGATAAACCGAGTTTGTTGAGCATGATCATGGAACTATTGGCACGTGCACAAATGAAAAAAGCTAAAACCCTTACGTTTAGCGTTGCATTGAGTTAGAAGATTAAGCTGTATTTCTGACCGAATGAGGGCGCGAAAGCTACTTTGGGCCTGCGCAAGACATCACAAGAAATTTAAGTTTTCGTCCATGAGAACCGTAAAGCAATGTATTCTCTTTGATGAGACCCTCGTAACTCGATCCTTATTTCACCTGTAGCCTGCAAAAAAATGCACTCACGATCCCGTCAATATGCCCGATCCGTGATGATCCACTGTCAGTTTTTCGGAAGAGCGTCCTCTATAGTTCATTCAGAGACGGATGAACCGTAAATGACACGCATTGCATTGAACATGGCCATGCATGCATACAAGTATTTACAACAACACTGTGAATGTGAACGATTACTGTGAAAATCGTTTGAAAATTTAAGAACCCTTTTATCCCCTACCCCCTAAAAAAGTACAAGGTGCAGTCTATGAACTAAGTTCAACCCGGCCCTCTTTTGTATCGGGTGATATTTATCAAATCTGACAACCGGAAAGGAGGAAAAACATATGTATTTCAGACAAATGGGAAGCACAAAGGACGGGAATAAGCCAGGGTAAGCGATGATGTGTGCCGGCGAATCTGACGTCGGGACTTTTATGGTCTGTTGACTTATGTTAAAGATCGGCTGTATTTTTTAGTAAGGAGCGGGATTTTTTTTATATTTATGGGATTCGAATAATTCAGAGAATTATTAAAACCCAGCCACGCAAAATGTTGGCACCTTTTGGTTCTCATTTTGTTAATTTTTGGAGCAAGGTTGAATAGTCTTTCAGTGATTAAAATTTACCTTTATACTGCCGAGTACAAATCTTAAATTTGTGAAAAAAGTTTGAAGCGCAAACTCGAAAATGTCTTCAAGTAAAAAAAAAATCTGAGCAAAAACATGTGCATTCTTTGTTAAACTTTCATAGAATATTGCTTTGATTGGATTCTCATTCAATAATGGCATGAGTTACAGGTATTTGTTGCAAAGACAAAATCTGCAAATTGTGTACACTACAGCTGGTTTTGCACGTGCTTTATTGAGCGAGGAGGGCTTATCAGGAAGAATATAGATTAATGTAAAAATTTCGAACGATTCTTTAGTTTTAGTTGGTTCAAGGAGTTTACCAAGGACTCTGAATTAAGTAAACAGTGTTTGTATTATAAAGGCACATACTCTATCAATCATGGCTGATCGTTCCACGGCTTGTCACAGTACCAAGTCCAAGTCGTGTTACATATTTCACGGCAAGGTTGGTCCGTGGTTTATGCTTGTGCAAAACTGAACCGCCCAAGCTGTCATGTACGGGCGGTCTCAGCTCCGGCTGAATGACAGCTCCCAAACACAGCAACCCGATACGTCTTGACAAATACGAACACGGGCGAAAAGAGACAAGCCTTCATTTTTGTTGGAGGGAGGGTGTTTGTTTGATGTTGTCCGCCCGGCCCGAGCGTCCCACCGAGCGCTTCACTGCGGTCCGGGGCCTGGGCTAAAACATCGCCCTGTCGTCCCACGGACATGAAACCCCGACAGCACCCACATGCTAACCCCGGAGTTTCATTTTGTTTCCCCTCTCTCTCTCTTCAATTGAACGAGAGGCCCGAACCTTGTTGCAAACCAATTATACGGGAGGAGAAAAAAAGAAACCGAATCCATGAGTGGGGAGGGTTTGTAATCTACGGACCAGCTGTGGGGATTGGAGCTCTCCCCCGCCGCGACCTCGTCAACCGCTGCCGGCGAGAAAACAGCAAGCGAGATTCGTTTGTGGTCGTGGCGGGCCGGCCAGGCCGACTTGATGATGATGGTGATGGTGACGGTTCGTGGAGTGATTAATCCAGCAGTAACTAACAGACAGACATGGTACATCCATTCACCAAACTCAGAATTATCTGGATAGAGCGGAACCCTCACTCACAGTCATATAAAGAAATCAATTCAATTTAATTAATGTACATGTATTGCTATCATGAATAGAAGCATGAAATTATTTATCCCGTGAGTTCAAAAACAGTGACACATACATACGTGTACAACAAGTTAAAAGTTGTTATTACGTCAATCATGTTTTATCTGCCATGGCATCATTACGCATTATCAATTCGCCACATTATTTCCAATGTTTATCAATGGAAAAACCACACACAACCCGAAAGCAATTTACAACGGTATACACATGTGAAAGTTTGCAGACAAAAATTACAAATGTAATGGGATTAACAGTACAATTTTCAGTCAGTTTGACCCTATACTTCCCGGTACACATCACAAGAACCGCCGGAAGTTTCCAGATCTTGTTTATCAATCTTTAGTTGGTCCCAAATAATCAAAGAAAGAAAAAATTGATTTGATCTAAATTAAATCTCATGTTATCGGTCACTACTCAAAGCCATTTTGCTTTCCAGACACACACACTGTCCAACGATCAAGCCATGAGATTTATTCTGAAAAAAACTTATCGGGAGAAGGGGGAAAAAAAGCCTCCATTATTGATGACCGTTAGCCGCCCTGAGAGACAGGCTTTCATCGACACACAACCCGCAGGAGACGTGAGCATTATGCTCCCGCCTCAATCATAAGAAAGGAGTTTATTTTCCCCCATTGCAGCTTGATAAATGATCCGAGGTTCAAACGGGACCCGACTCTTCCGACAAAAATAACCTTGTCTTTTTATTTCCTTTTTTTTCCTGGCCTCGCCACAAGAAAACTTCCTGAAAATAGCAGCTATATGGTTGCGCCGTTGACAACAAAGAGCGCGATTGATTTGCCTTAATCATGCTGTAATTTAAGTCAATTTCCCCGCTAAACAAGGCAGGACAAAAGCACCCGCTTCAGGCAGAGAGAGGCGGGAAAAAAATCACCTCCGAGATAATAATATTTACGAAAAGTATACGTCTGATCACCGCCGACTCTTAGGGAAATGAAAAGAACTGGTGTTTTTACCCAGCAACAAAACATGAAGCCGTTGCTTTTTCACGGGTATACATACCGCGCGATGCATGCAATGCATGCGCCGCCATGTTGAAGGCGTTGAATCGGCAACACATTCACTTTGTCGTATCATAATACACTGGGTGCATTAAGCCCACAGAGTTGTTTTAACAGAGAAACTCCAGACACACGCAGCACCGTACAAGAGCAATAGCTGGCTGGAGCGATAGCATTCAGCGTCTGACATGCTTTGATGGCTGCCGACATCGCCTCGTTATCTGTCAGCGGCCCTGTCACTCGCGCCTACCAAGTGTCAATCTGAATCGCCCGCCGAACACCCCGGTTCGCTCCCCATTGATTGATTGATAAGGGATAAGAAGAAACAAAATCTCCCAGTAGAGTCTGGCTCCTTTGAAGTCTACCGCCGAGGCCCAGTCAATGCCCCCTTTGGTCCCCACTCAACAAACCCAGGACATATACATGTAGACTCAGCTATAGAGAGGTGAAAATACCCTAGCCCGGCCTTGGCAAAACGTGTGCAGCCAAACGCTGTTATCCCGTCCATAGCTTGGGAACAGACCCCTTGTGTCATTCAGTTTAGTGCGCGGACCGCTTTGTTGTCACACAGTAATTGCGATTATTGGAACGATTTATCTCCCAGAATCATTGCCCTTTTCAAAAGCCGTTTTTCAAATTACTCGAGCCACGTTATCAACAACAAAAAGCTGACATAAATCAGACAAAATTGACAAGTCTGACACTAAGTTGATTGATTACAGTCTATCGCGCACGACTGGCTGTACGCCAAAGAGCATTTAGACCGAGCGCGCCGATTGGCTGGCTATTCTCCAACGACACTATCGGGTATCAATCATTCTGAGCCGTGACAGCTACGCGCGCCGCTTGACCAATCCGCGCTCACGGTCGTGGCCAACTCCCCGCGCGATTGGCCGGCGGTATATTCCCTTCATCTCGGGTTGTAAATTCAATGTTTGACTTGAAGTGTTGTCGGCAAATTTGTGTTTTTGTGTGTTGTCTAGAGGGGCGGCACACACAGACCGGGGCAAAGCTTGTGCGGTTTTCAAGCCACTCACGATGCAAGCGATGAATGTGTTTGATCGCCTGCAGCTTGGCAGGCCTCAGTCATTCTCCACTCGACGCTGATAGAACTCGCATCGTGTCTGATAATACTGCGCTGTTTCACCGTAGCTTTACCGTTGTTGGCACGCCGTGTTTTTGAGCTTATTCACCGGTCAACATGTTAGCTTCCAGACCGCTTATGCATACGGAATATCTTCAGCCGTTGGACCCTTTGCCCACTACGGTATGTATTCTCATTACTTTTGTTATCTTTCGATAAATACAAGAAAGCAAGCTTGTGTGTTGTAGTTTCAATACGATATCCCTACATGCTAGTAAAGCCCATACACGATGCATTTACGATGGATTTATATCCTAACATTGTATTTAGTGTACGTTTCTTAACCCAGGCACCATTCAACATGCTTAACAGGGCATGAAAATCACAGGAAATGTCGACGTTATAATCTCCGGATTTTTGTATTTGTAACTAAGAATTTAATTTCAATGACAATAATATTCCAGACGCAATGCCCGCCTCAGTATTACGACTTGAGTTTAAGCAATTAACATAGTGACTGTACCGAGTCGATTGTAAGCATAACCAAACTTCCATTAAACCTGCATTCAGTTGCATTGTTGTTTTGTTTTCCATGTCGAACTGAGCAGAGATGTAGATACCGTATTAAACATTATAGTTACTAGTATAGTACTGTACATTTCTAAAATTGCAATCGTGGCACGTATGGTTATTTATTGTTAATGTGATTTAACTTGAACGACAACTGAAAACCCTTTCTATTTAAAAATGTATAATGCGCAAATTTTTTATTTTTTTTTCTTCCGGTAAATTTTGGTCTGAGAAAAACAAAATTTTTATTTTATTTTAACAAAAATTTATTTTACAATTTTCGAAATGCATTTTCCGTTTCAAAGCTTATGTTTTTATCTTGCTAGTATCTTTTTGCTTGTTGAAAAATCAGTGGAAATGCTGAAATGCGAAATTTATGATGCTATAATTACATTAAATAATGAATTGGTCAGCAGAGTCCAACTACTTTGACTTGCCCGAGCCGGTCGACACGGCTTGGCCGGCCGTGATCGAGCCCCCGCGTACCCGTGTTGTGATCGGCCAGTGCGCGGTTAATTATACATCTCTCGCACTTGCTCCTGTCCTGTTTGCACAGTCTTCTGGAGTCAGTGTCGTGCCTATGAATTAATTATGGCGCTTTCTGACCGTTTCAACGAACGGGCTTGAATTTGGGGGGGAAAGGGGGAGGACTTAAAGTATTTACAATTATTTAAGTGGCGTTGTTAGCAATAATTGTTAAATATCCAAGCTCAGAATTTTATCAAGTCCCTGTATCAAAGTCTAACACAAGTTTTAATCGAAATATATAAATACGTATACATAATTGTATATAAACTGTTATTGAACATTTTATAACTGATCAGTTTTTCTTTGTTTGTCTTCTGCAGTTGGATGCAAAGAAGAGTCCATTGGCTTTACTTGCCCAGACGTGCAGCAGCATCGGCAAGCCAGACCCGCCACCGAGCAGCAATGACGCCAAGTCAGCCGCCACGCCCATCGGCCGCCACACGCCCTCCGGTAAACACTCCCCGGAGAAAGCCTCAACGGCCACCGGTCTGCCCGAGTCCATGTCCGGATTCAAGCCGTACAAGCAGGCAGAGAAGCGGGAAGGAGACGCCCTGGTCATCAAGATCGGCTACGGGAAAGACAAGAGAGAGTCCAAGTCGCCCTTGGGTTCTAACTCGCCACGATCGCCGCTTGTGAAGCCTAAGATGGAGCCGGGTACTACGCCGACGTCCAGGCCAGGAAGTACCGATATCAGCACTGGTCAGTCCAGTTCTGCCTCTGAGGGCAACAGGGACACCACCACTGTCTCTAAGCCGATCGCTCCCGTCCAGGCAGCTCAAGTTGCCCC
This sequence comes from Crossaster papposus, assembly GCA_037893245.1. NCBI lineage: Eukaryota > Metazoa > Echinodermata > Asteroidea > Velatida > Solasteridae > Crossaster > Crossaster papposus. The sequence goes on along the minus strand of JBAIAA010000379.1, from coordinate 115,530 downwards.
CTCGCATTTCCACCATTCCAACTACCACGGACATTACAAGCACGGTCTTCTCACCGCGTCCCACGCCGGTCACTGCGGGTGTCCATCTCAGGTCGTGGGCCATGTGCCGTACTATCCCGATCCTGCGGTAGCAGCCCGTGACCCCGTGAGTGTCCATACCCTCAAGCACGATATCAACCCACTCCTAGCTGCCACTGCTTCCCCTTACACCGCCTACGCCAGGGTCAAAACTGCCGATGGTGGGACCACTCTCATGCCCATCTGCCGAGATCCGTACTGCACGAACTGCCAAAGTGCCCAACACTACCAAACTGGCACTCCATCCGGATGCACACAATGCAGACATGACACTTTTGCTTTGAACGCACCCCTCCCTATCGCTCTACCGCTGCCAGGAAGCATGTCTCCATACCTCACTAGCAGTGTTGCAAACAGCGTCCACTCAACACCCTACCTGTACCCTCACCCCATCACGACCACCTCACAAGAGCATGGACATGTTTGCAACTGGGTCTCGGGGGCCACCAGTTGCGGTAAGCGGTTCGCAAGCAGCGAGGAGCTACTCCAGCATCTCCGCACGCACACGATGACCAACAGCGAGGTGCCGACATCGTCAGCTCTGAGTGCCACGCTCGGGGCTCAACTCAGCGCCTACTATATGCAATATCCCACGGCGGCCGCTGCAGCTGCGGCCGCTGCTTCGTTCGGACTTCCTAAGCCAGGCTTCCCCACGCCGCTAAGTCCGGTTGGTGCTATCCGGTACCATCCGTACTCCAAGAGTCCATCGCCAATCGCAGCGCTCCCTGGGCTGCCGACCGGTGCGTACTACTCACCGTACGCCCTTCACGATATCAAGTCACGTTTTGCAACGGCTGGACTTCCACACTAAAAACACTAAAGACTCTGGAGAACCCAGGATTATTATTTCAACCAACTCATTCTATTGTGATTATTTTTCTTTGCCATTTTAGTAAAAGTACACGTATCACCATACATGTTCCAGTACAAACAATTGGATGAAGATCGGGTAGTTGACGGAAAGCAAAGCAAATTGATATTGTATACGAGTTTGTGTATATATTTTCTACCATAAAGTTACTATTGTACATTGATTATTTGTAAATTTTCCAAAATGAGTATTCGAAGGATGATTGTGTTTATGTTCAACTGATGTACGCACGGATCACAAGACAGCTAGCTATATTACATTGGGTTGTTCTGTGCAAGAATTGAAAATCTGAAAATATTCTTTTAATAGTCTTGAATCAACTTTACAAAATGCTGAAATCTTCATGTTTGGTCGAAAGGTTTATAGTTCCCATTTATTGCGATATTAACTTCACAAGTTCTTTGCATTCTCCAAAATTGTAGCAATGTTCGAGTTTTTGTTGAAATTTAAATGTTAACTGTTGCTATTTACTCGTAAACGAGCATTGGCACTCGTCTTGAATTAAACAAGAAAACGATACTTTGTGAGTGAACGAATGGTTTTATTTGTTTACAGTTATAATTTAATAACTTTTAAAATTATGAGATTGGCAAGTGGTGATGTGTTCCCTCAGTGTTGTATCAGACCACTTCACTCGATTTCCCAGTATGAATATTCCTCCGCGCCTGATTATTATAAGAGGTTATGGCACAAACCTGTCGCCACCGTTATTCATCAAAATTTCTCCATCAATAATCATGTTTACTTCAACTTCTATACGCTTCCCAGTTCAGTTGTTGAGCCATCTCATTTCCACAGCTTTTCATCATCTCGATTTTTAGTGCGACCTTTTGCATACTCCCCTTCAAAATGAAAGGAAAAGAAATTGGCTGGTATCCGACCTTGGGGACACAACGTTTTAATGCCGGGATACTGCTGGGACCATCTATCATCGTGGGGTTGTCGAGTGGCTTATAAATTACACTTCGTCTGATGCGCTGATAAGGCGCGCTAGCAGACCACCGATGATTTATGATGTCCGATCATATTCACTGTTCGTAATTTATATTTCTCCACCAATCACCTCCACTCAATATACAGCTGTTTTCAATAATCGGCCCTGCTGTCGATTTGTTTTCAACCCAGAAAGAAGTGTTTTTTTTTGTTTGTTTGGGTTGTTTTGGGGTTTTTTTTGGGGGGGGAGGGAAGGTATCCTATTAACGGTACTGCAGTAAATTTAGGAACAACGTGTGGGTTCACACGTTCTCTTTGCGATATTCTATGTTTTGTTTTTTCAAGTTTTGAAATCTGCTCTCCAAATTTTTCAAAAAGGATGTGGACCTTTTGTTAAGATATTGCTGCAGTTGTATATAATCCGAGTGTGTACGTGTTATTTTATCATTAAAATACTTGAAAAGTTACACAATTGAGAAAATTGAGTTTTTGGAATGTATTTTTCGTGTTGTCACTTTGGAAGTAATAATTTTTGTCTATATTATTTATTTTGGCCCAGTAAGCGTACGTGGGCCTAAAGTACACGGGAAAATATATACGAAATGTACATGTACATGTATCTAAAATGTGTTTTTTATTTTTTTTTATTTGAATAGATCGGGATGGGCCAGAATTCAACACAACTTAGTACAGTAAGACGGGTGTTTTGGGGATTTTAAAATTTGAAATTCGACATGACTCGGACTGAAAACGCGTCGTGCGTATCCCGTTTGCCCAACAAATTCTTGAAATAATCATAACGAAAATGAATAGTTTGTGTTTAAATCTTTACTTCTACAACATCACAATTTGGTAATATCTACCCTCAGGGCTAAAGTTTGATAATAGTGGATTTTTGAAAAATTTATTATATGATTTAGTTATATATATATTTTTTACAATAGGCCAAAATATGTGTAAAACACTAACATTCTTCATTTGTTGGGGGTATAGAAATTGTTCACAATCCAGAATGTAAAAATATAGTTCATATTTTCCGTTTTAACCCCTATTTTATATCGGAAATCTGGCTCAAAGGTTGGGTGCCTGTGCCTGTTAGAAATATTCTGCCGTGCACTTTTTATACGGAGGCTCAGTCAATGCTCAGTCAAAATCAAACGGGGTCAAAACATTACCATGAAAGAAAAATATGTTTCCCCTATAGATGTGACAGCTGTAGCGGGCCGATTGTGGACTTCCGCTAGGGAAGATTTAAGGTGTCAACACGGTGCGATGATGAAAAGTGGGAGTGAATGAGTTTGTGACCGTGTGCAGGTTTATTATACGCTTCGAATTAGCGTGCAATCGGTGACGCATCCCCCCATCGCGCGCCGCATATGGATTTTGTTTGCGTGTATTGTGACCGCTGTAATTTTAAGTGGCGAACAATTGTTTTGCACTGTACAATACCCAATGATAAAAGAGGATGCTATGCCAGAAAAACGAGAGGAAAAGATTATACTTGCTAAAGTGTAAAAAAGAGAGGACATTTCACGTGTCTGAGAGAGGACCCATGGTATTTACGCAGTGTTTGGTCGGTTGCATTTCTGGGTTCTGTTTTAGGGGTTTTATATTTAAAGGTAGAATACACCATTGGTAATTGCTTGAATTATTATGAATTGGTGAGATGGGGAAGTTGTATTATAAAAAAATTAAAAAAATTAAATAATAATAATTGACATCGTTTTTCTATTAAAATATACTGTAATAGATAAATACATGTACAATGTATACTGTACTTGTACATGTACATAGATCATGTACAATGTCTACGTCGCGAGACTTACAAGTCACTCACAGCCCACTGAGCATTAGCCCAACTGCACAGAGGGCGCTCTTTGTGCAAACAAAATAATGACGTCATTAACAAAATGAAGACCCAGTATACAGGAATACAATTTGCAAGACCGAGTCATTTTCTTGAGCAGTGATGTATTTATTTATTTTTCGGTCAAAAAGGGCGGGGTGGGAGGGCGAAGTCATGTGGATGGCGCGAGGCTTAATTGAAGCAGATTACGGGATCAGAACCGATTACGTTTGCAACGGATCAAAGTTAATCCGACGTGACATCACCCGAGCGTGTATAATAAAGGGCTCGGGACACTTGGCTAATATAAACGGCTCGGAATATCAATTCGCTTAACAGAGGTGCGTATAAAATGGTTTGACACATAAAAACAAAAAGGTACATGCAACTTGAAGTGGTTTCATTTTTGGAAGATTTGTGTTGCTATAGCAGAAGCTGATTGAAGACGTATGTTTCTACTATAGAATATTGTTTGTTAGTTTTTGTCGATGTCCTATTTTCTGAATATTTACAGTTCTCAATCCACATTACCTACGATGACAAATTAAAGAAAAAAACGAAATAAAACAAAAACATAGGATACACTTTTAAAACATTCTCGTAAAAATTACGGGAAAATTTCCTGCAAGCCTTCGAACCCAACGAATTCCTGTATAGGGCCTACAATTTACTGTTCAACTTGCAGAATGTTAGCAAATGTTCCCTCTGAATAGAAAAATGCATTTTACAGGAAGTGCATGTGCATTTCTGTTTTTTCCTGTAGTATAAAGGGCAACCTGCAACTTACAATGACCGTAAATTTCATGCGAACTCGTTAGCACCTATGGCTGCCACGTGATTTCCCGCAACTCTCACTGACCTTTTTAACAGTGTATATTTTAAAACAAAGTAAAAATACAACTACAGTTTTGTATATAAAGAAAATGATACAATGTAATGACTCATATAAGACATTAAAATATATATATAATATATATTCTAGAAAAATAAACATTAGGAAGACCTCATCATAAAGACGTGCACAAAATTGTACATTCTTTATTGTAACCTAACCCGTTTTTACCTAGAGCTTTTTCCACGAAATTTCATATTGATGCATTTTGGACCCTACTCTATCGATCTGGACTGTTAAATGTAAAAAAATGCATCTCCTTCCTGTAGTTGTGCGTTAGGGCGACCTCGAAATGGTCTCCCTAACGACCATGGTCTCCCTAATGTCGTTAAAATTACGGAAAATGGTCGACCAAATGGTGATTATGCCAATATATATGTATACAAGTCATGTACATGTATAAGCCAAATTCAACAAAAAAATGCAAGCACAACTTTCCATGTTAGACGATTGATACAGAAAAGATACAGAAGCCGGTTCACAAATGTAGCTTGTTTCTTTTATAGTGGTTTTTTGTTTGTTTGTTTTGGGCCAGATGACCATTTCGAGAAAGAAATAGCAAAACAAACACCATGTAATTAGGAATACCATACTAGTGGATTGTATTTCAATATACACAGAACAAAACATACAAATTAAATGAGCGATATAACAGGTGGTTTTTTTAACCCACGCTAACTTTTGTAACTATATCAATTTAGTTATCACATTTATGCTTGTTCCTGCCGTCGATTACGGCGACTGTAGTTTCTGATTGGCATCTTAAAGATAAAATAACCAGCTATTTCTCCCATTTGGGTATTTATCTTTTGCAAGCAGGCTCGGCGTTCACAGGAAGACCGCGGTTTGGGTTTTTTTCTCTCTCTTAGCGTGCTGTTGGCGAGGGGATGGCAACACCGTACTATTAATAGCGCTTGATAAGTGAGATGTTGAATCGCGTATCGGAGGCCAGTTTAGCTCGGAAATTATTTGATAAATGACACCTGTAGCCACTTGGCTTTTACAGTTTTTTTATTTATCGAAAATTGTGCATATTTGATGCATGTTATATTGATTTTCCCAAGTGATACAAATTATTATTGTAGTTGGTGTGGTTATGGTGTGGTACTGTATACATTGTATATACTGTACATATAGTACATGCACACATTATATACACTGTATTAAATTATTATTATTGTTAATATTTTAATTAATAATAATAATTATTACCATACCTCCAAATGGGCACTTTGGGAGACAATCCCATAGAGTCGTGCACAATCTTTATTGTAACCTAACCCGTTTTTACCTGGAGCTTTTTCCACGAAATTTCATGATTTATGCTATTTAGACCCAAATCTGTCTTCTCCGAGCAAAAATAACTTTCAAATATCGTTTTGTGGGGTAGCTAGACACTTAGGGAGACACTGAAATGTCTCCCTAAGTGCCACTGTCTCCCAAGTGAATCAAAACTATCGCTAATTTGTCTATAACAATGCCAAAATGGGTCATTTGGGAGACATCTCCATAGACGTGTGCACAAAAGATTCAAATCTTTACTGTAAACTAATCCGTTTTTCCCTAATCCTTTTCCCACGAAATTCGGTATTTATGCATTTTGGACCTTCCTCTATCGATCTAGACTGTTAAAAAATGTTTCTTCTTCAAGTAGTTAAAACCTTAGGGAGACATTAAAATGTCTCCCTAATGTTATTGTCAATGTCTCCTCAGTACCGTAACATTTATCCTAAACTGTCTCCTTAAGGGTAAATTTAGCAAAATAGTATGATTATTAATTATTATAATTATTATTACCACCAGCTTTAACCAGCTCCTAATAGTAATATTACAAATTAACCCCCAAAAGGGCCAAAATCATAAATATTGGTTAAAGTTCTACAATATAGTCGCATATAAACATGAGAAAATGTACGGTAATCTGGGGAAAATACACACTGACTGTACAACCACAAAGATCCAGGTTCTTGGGACTTTACAAATTACTTTGTTACAACAGGTATACCTCGTATTATCAGTAATAAAAAACAAAGACAAACTAAGACACATGGTCTTATTTGTCCTTGTTATAAGCATGCTATATTGTTTTGACAGTGTTCGTATTATCAGGCGACTTTAAGTTTCATGTTTGAAGCAAAATGCCATTCAGCTGACAGCTTGAGAAAATATATCCACTTAAAATCGAAAATGAAATATTTACAATAATCCACTTTTTTAGGGAATACAGTTAATCAATCACAGATTGAAGTGACATGAAATAAATTTGGACAAACATTTTTGGGGCTCGGTTTTTTTTTCATTACAAAAATAAAAGAAACGTTTCATGTTTAAAGCAAAATACTATTCAACTACAGCTGACAGCTCGAGCAAATATATCCACTTAAAATAGAAAATGAAATAATAATAATAATCCTATTTTTAAGGAATAAGGTTAATCAATAACAGGTTGAAGTGACATTAGATAAATTCGGACATTAACTTTTAGGGTTCGCTTTATATATTCGGTGTATCTCATTTTCGAATAAAACACAACTATCAAAATATTCATTTATTCATTTTTAAAACTAAATTTGTGCTATTCTGCGTCCATAAAAATATAACTCAATTGTATATATACTTTGTATATTAACATCATTTAATATTACATGTACTGTCGATTTGTGCAAATAGCCTAAGTAAAACAGACTTCCGAGATAATTAATTGTTGAGGTTTTATAAATTGTGTGCGGATTACAGCCGTGTCTTTATGATTGGCTTTATGATTGCGGTCGATTCGCACATGTTTAGTTCCCGAGCGCAAATGCATGCCACTGCATGCAGTGCATTAATAAGCTAAGCTTATCGAGGAAATAATTCCACAATGATATTTTTAAATATTTAATTCTAGAGGCTTAAATAAGGGAATATTGGACTACATGTACGTATATGACCAGTAAAGTAATATTTTATTGCATGCATGTGATGTAAACCTAATGTTGGGTTTGGATTTGCTTTGAATGAAAATATACAAAGAGTAGATTAACCGGGATTTTTTATTTTAGACGGACAAAATAATTATGATATTTAGCCGACTGTTAAGTTTTAGCTACTGCTCGCAAGTACCTATTTTAATAAATGTTTTCAATAAACGGTATGATAATTAGCTACCGCTAAGTTATAGCTACTTGCTTACAAGTAGGCCTAACTGTTTTCTGTTAGAATGAATGTTTTCACTAACGATATAATTAGCTACTGCTAAGTTATAGCTACTGCTTACATATAACTATTTTTAATTTTAATAAAGGTTTTCACTAAACGATATGATAATTAGCTACTGCTAAGTTATAGCTACTGCTTACAAGTAACTATTTTTAATTTTAATAAAGGTTTTCACGAAACGATATGATAATTAGCTACTGCTAAGTTATAGCTACTGCTTACAAGTAACTATTTCTAATTTTAATAAATGTTTTCCTAAACGATAAGATAATTAGCTACTGCTAAGTTATAGCTACTGCTTACAAGTAACTATTTTTAATTTTAATAAAGGTTTTCACTAAACGATATGATAATTAGCTACTGCTAAGTTATAGCTACTGCTTACAAGTAACTATTTTTAATTTTAATAAATGTTTTTAATAAACGAGATTATTAGCAACTAGATGCTAACTGGATGCTAACTGGATAGCAGTATCATTGGGAGAAATTATATTAATAGTGTATCTGGTAGACACGATTTTTAAATGCACGACAATGAGGAAAACAATTTATTAACAGGGCCCAATTTCATAGAGCTGCTAAGCACAAAAATGTGCTTAGCACAAAAAAGTCTTACTCATTAAAAGCAGGTTAACAGCCAAAATTCGACGTGTTTTTCATGCTAAGCAAAAAACCAGCTGATTATCAATCAAAACAATAAAGTTCACGTGAAAATTTGGTCTGTAACCTTGTTGTTGCCAAGGACAAATTATCATGCTAAGCAAATTTGTGTGCTTAGCATCTCTATGAAATTGGCCCTAGGTCTAGTCAATCCACTCTCGACTCGCCTCTATTTATATAATGACTGCAAAACTCCAGTGTGGCACATTAAATCCTTGCAAAATTGTCAGGTTATACAACATTAACAGGCCTATAGCGAGAAGATACCTCGCGGGCTGGATCGGTATTGTATAAGTTTCACAAGCAAACATCTTGGTAATGTCTCATCATATTCAAGTTCACTAAACCCTCGCCATTATAGTGAACCACGGAGTGCAATGAGTTTCAGAATTTTCAATTTTGGGTTACTACTAGGATCCCATTTCACCTGCCTCGTTCTTTTAACAAAGAGGGAGAGGGGCAGAAATCGGTGTTATCGCTGATTCGTGATTCATATTAAGTCTCTGTCGGCCAATACAACATACAAAAAAAGCAGGAATTGTCGAGAGTAGATTTAACAAGGATCTGCATGCTGCACTAAGTATAAACGGGACAAAAACAGTATCGATAAGATCTCGCGTCTAGCGGCCACAAGAGAAACCCGGGGGGCAAAAAAGAAGAAGTTAATTCTCGCCGAGCATTCGAATGAAATTTGTAGCCCGATGTGTGAGTGAGAATTATTATTATCCCCCTTCAGAATTGCCAGGTATATACAACAGGGGTGTTTGTTGGACACGGGACAGGTGAATGCGCTGTTATCTTTTCGATCTTTTATTTTTTATTATTGGGGGAATTTTCACCGACAAAAGGGCTGGCTATTCGTGCATGATTTAATAACGCCAGAGTTTGTGATAACACCGCACGCCATAAGTGACAGCGCCCCACGTTTTTCGCCGCGGATTGCATTCACTCTGCATCGCCCACTCAAACTTTGAGCAATATCGGGAGTTTTATATATAGTTTACAAACTAATTTGTCTTCAAGCCATTTTACAGACTGGCTTGAAAACATTTGAGCATGTTTTGGTTTACGAAATGTCGTCTATATAAAGCACATAAATCGGCTAGGTCTTATACATGAGCAGGCTAGCAATGACGTATAGCCGTAGCCCTAGAAGCCCGTTTCGGACGCGGCCTGCCGCCTGATTTTTATATTGACTCCTGAGCGAAATGAACAGTTAAACAACTCCTATCGGAAAACGGATTTTGTTTTTTTTAACCATTCAAATAAAACCTCGCTGCCAATACAACAAGTTCTTGTTTCACGCACGGCCAAAGTTCAAACCGACCCTGCTTTTATCAGACAAGAAACATGCATTATGCAAATTACTCACAATTTGTTAAGTTGGTTTTGCTTGATGCATACATCGTCTATAGTTTGTGTTTCGTGAATGACAATCGGTAAAGGTTAGTAAGTCAGTTAATTTTCTGCGTGACCAAAACGATGAGGCCAAATATTGCAATTAAAAACCATTAATTGTATCCACGGCCCTGGAGTGTTTATCTTGTTCCGCCCTTATCGTTTTAATTGCTCTGTTTGCCGAGTAATTTCGACCTTTTATCTGTTTGGACAAGGAAATACAGCTTTTTAAAAGGGGCCGCTATAAATCTCCCGCCCGAAACGTCAATGTGGGTTACCAACAAGCCTTTGTATTTGCTTTTGTTATACATCTAGGGCCTACTGAGTATAAAGAGGAAAATGTTGATAACCTGAAATACAGGGAAAAAATATCATCTTGACAAATACATTTTCTTCGCGGAGGTGGTTGGGCAATCTGCCTGGAAAAATTGGAGGGTGGGATAGTCATACGATGATGATAAACAATACAGAGGTAATGGTTCTTGGTGTTCGCTCGATAGGTGATTAATAACGTCCAATGAGTCCAAAGTGTTGAGCGCGTGTGGGTTTAGTAGGACAGTCCTGGGCATACCAATAAGCTCATTACGGCAATTTATTTCCGTAAATGAGACCAGATGATGGGACAAGCAGCGAGGAATCAAAAGGGGGGTGAAATGCAGACCGGAGGTTGGGTTGAGATAGTTGCGAGTTATTAATGACTTGCCACTGAGGATATAATGAGTTACGGACAAAGAGTTCGAGGGCCTGCCGGGCCATGGACTTGGAATACGGTCGATGGACGGAGCCCCTTACTTCATGACAATAGTGAATGACTCGGTTTAAAGTGCCATAGGGGTCGAAAATTGCTTTCGTGTTTGAAATATGGTTGAATTTTGGAGCAAGTGGGTCCTTATCAGGCGATAGTCACAATTTTGCGTTGTTCTCACGTGGAATTTCAATGGGCTTTAATTGAACGACGGCTGGGTAATGGTATCCGTTTACTGCTGCATGATGGGAAGGATCATACATGCATTGCATGATGGGAAGAGACACGCCTGTAGACTGCCCATTGGTCATGATCAATTGTGCACATATCACGATTATTATCCGTGATGATGCATGACTGGCCCCGGACGTACAGTATATATACATGTATAAAGCATTACGAGAAAGTAACCAGGTTAGTGACTGAAACACAACATTCTTCTTAAAAATAAAATAAAATGTAGCTTATTTCGTTTAGGCATTCAGTGTATATACGCAAGAATCATTCTACAGAAAGCGGTATAGGTTTTAATATCAAACGTGCACTTTTGTCAGGGGCCCGCATTAAGCTGCTAAGCACAAACAATTGCTTAGCACATAAACCTTGCTCAGTAAAATGCCAACACTCTAAAGGTGCTTTTCTTGCTAGGCCAAAACAGCTGAAAACCATCACCTGGAAATTTGGTTTGTAACCCGATGAGGAAGAATGTTCATGCTAAGCAAATTATTACGCTTAGCAGCTCAATAATTGGCCCCAGATAATATAGGCAACCCGCACGAAAACAGATCATAAACACAGCGAGGCGAAATGGACAGAGCGCTTCAAACTCGTTTCACCTTGGCCAGTAAGCCAACCGAAAAACACCCCCCCTTCCCCCTTCTCCCCCTCTCTCTCTCCTCCAATTTATTCTTTCCCTTCAGTCTTATTTTCCTCCCCATTTATGACAAAAATCTGGCTTTGGGGAAACAAGCCGAGCGATTGAAACGGTTCCATTTCTCCGGATGAAATGACGGGTGAATTTGTCAGTTCAACGACTACAGATTTGCAACACCTTTTTATTGAATCTGACGACGTGGGACACAATCTCATCTCACTTCGGTTATTTTTATCTTCAATTTTGTTTCTTTGAATTTTTTTTTTCATTATAGGAGATGTGACCTCTTCACTTTGACAATTTGTGCTTCTACCTGTTTTCGGTTGTAAACATTTGGAATTTACCGCTGACTCCGGAAAGATGAAAAGATGACGGACCAAAGCAATTTCGAATTAACAGTGACGGCCGGTTGTGTTATTCTTTCCGTCCACATCCAAGATAAATCAATAAAAAAAGCCTCTAATAAAATTGAGGAATAAAAGGCTTTTTTTCGAGTCGACACTGTTTATGAAATCGTGGAGTTGCGTCGCGTGGAAACAGTCATGAATTGGCCTATATATGGGCTTGAGGCGAGAGCGTTGATTGGGGAAAAAACATCGCGTCAAAATTGACAATTTAGTTTTGAAATGAAGACAAACCGCGGAGAAAGGAGCCTTGGGCATTTTGTTTATGAGAAAAAAAGAGCTTATTGTTAAATCGCCTGATAAGGGGAAAGAGGACTGGGGCATGCGCGGCTCTACGGGGGGTCCAAACCTTTGTTTAGCCCCCCCCCCCCCCCCTGCAGTTCCCGGCCCCCACAAAAATGCAATACAAAGTTAATTCTAAACGTATACTAGATCTGTGAAAGTTAGAAGTTGACGTCATGTGAAGGATCTAGCCCCCCTTAAAATATTGGCTATAGAACCGCGCCTGGACTTGGCGAGAACGTTTGGCCGTTAAGTATAAATTGAAAGTATTTGATAAATTATACACAAAATTGATGTGTTTGCAAAACAAAATATATACCCATAGGCACGATATGTAACACACTCTTGTCCCTGTACCCTATATACACGCTCCATCCACACTGTTACCTTAAACATCCCTTAAAACCTAAAACAAAATCCTGAGATTCCGGGAACACAATGGCCAACACGCAAGAGGGTGGGGGTTTCCCTTTGCCAAATATCGCGATTCACTTCGCCGGTATCACAAAGTGGACCTGTTAAAACCCACAACAATGTCTATACCAATCTAGCTTGTTTTGCTTTCTGGGTTACTGGTATATATACACTTTACAGTTAGACCATGGAGAAAGGAACAGTGGTTACACCAACTGAATCTGAACGCCAGTAAGCTTAAGATGTATATATTGAAATTGGCTTTTATTCTGTCATTAATCCCTTATTAATTCCTTGACAAATAATTCGATATTAAATACGCAGTTACGTGATTTCTGATAATCCCAACTATACCTATTATCTCTCTTTAAACAAAAATCAATACAATTTAACAGCCAAAAAAATGATGACACTAATTCATCTCAATCCATCATCACCATCTGTACTATCTGATGCCGCTCCATTTAAATGTGTCTTTCTTTGTTAAAAAACAAAGTATTCAGGCCTACATTTTTCTGTTTTGCTTTCATTAGCCCCTACTATTTCTCCTTCGTTTTTGTTTCGTTTTTTTATTATACCTGGGGCTTTCCACCCATGTGTGGGTGATCCGCTGCCGGCTTTTTCTCCAATTATTTCACCGGTTTCTTCGATTTGCCAGTAAGCCCGGGGAAGCGCCGGAGTAAATCCAGCTGACAGCCGCGGCAAATGAAGGCATTCATCAGGGGTGGAATTGCTGGGCCGTTCCGGTGGGCCCCATCATACCTTCTTTTTTGTCACCGCTCGTTGACGCGTCCCGTTCAATCCAGGGGATTTGATGGTCGGCTATACGCCTGTTTGCAATTACTCTGTGACTATATACTTGGTTTGTAGGGGGAAAAGTCATCTTAACCTGTATACGAAATTAAACAGATCTATACAGTTAGAAGTTGACATCGTGGGCTTACAGATTCTGATATAACATCCATCGTCAGCACGAAATCTCAGTCTATTCTTGAACTGTTATATTGTTGTTCACTTTAGATTTAAAAAATACACCCTAAAAACGGGTTGGTTAAAAAAAAAATGATTGATTGGTAGATAATTATTGTGTCCAACCAATTATATTGGTCATTTTTAACCAAAATATTGGGTATTTTGACCAATTTGTTTTGTTAAAATGACCAATATCATTGGTTAAAATTGACCGATATCATTGGTTGGACACAACTACCATTACCAATCAGTTGATAATTTCAACATTTTTTTTTAGGGTGTCAGCGACAGAGCGTGGTTACGTCGTATAGTATCTCACGTAGGCCTATTCATGTTTTATTCATTTTTTTGTGATAAAAAGATGAATCTCCGTTAATTTCAAACTGTACCACGGGCACATACCGTATGGCTACTGTGCGGTACAGGCGCTATAGATAGTTCGCCCTTTCGGGAATAGGTGTGCATTGCACATTTGCATAAAGCCCGCCAAAAATCGATGAAGGTGGAAGCTCGCTGGTCCCATACCCGATGGTGCTAATCGATTGAATGGACTGGAGCCTCTCGGTAGCTGGTACACCTGCAGGCTCGCTGGTTTCCTTGACGAGATACCGGTAATAGCTTTGTTTTAACTGGTACTCGGCTCAGTTTGGTGCATCCGATCCATTAGTATGAAAAGTATTAAAATGGGCATCTCATAAAATCACAAGTCGTTTTATGATTTTTCCGTAAAACATTGTTTTACGGTGTAGCGTGATTTTCTGACTCAAAAACGACCGAACTCCGTGGTGGTATTGCGCATGTCTATTACTGAAGATAATTTGGAGAGTGACCAATCACGTGAAAGGAAAATGGATCCGGTTTTCACCAGAGTCTGGTTTTCATGTACCACAACGTAAAAAAACCAAAACAACCGAGCTCAGAGAATGAGAGGATTGGGAAGAATATTCAGTTTTAGAGGCGGGAGAAAAACCCTCGAAGAATGGGAGAAACCCATGGAATCAGGCTGGGACTGAAAACCCAATCCATATAACGGGATTCGAACTCACTGTCCGATATAGCGGTGGAAGGCGTGGAAAGAACGGTTATACGCCAACCCGACTCCCCCTTTGTCCTGCCAATTGTCAAAGGTAAGGGGTAAATTTTACTTTTTGGGTGCTCTATTCTCCAATTTTAATTGCTGATGTTTTTCCTCCGCACTCGATAGATGTTTGCCGCAGAGGCAATTGGCTGGTTCCGCAGTAATTACATTACAATCACAGAAGGTACAATGTACACAGTTATCAAACTGCGACACCTGGGTTGGTACACAACGTGGCAAATTGCATAGACGCTCTGTAATCGCAATTGTGTTATCTCACGGTGCAAGTTTTCTTCAATCTAGTAATTTTACAGTACCATTCGGTTTGAATTGTTTAACCCTCATCCGATGTTTGACGGTGGAAAAAGTAGAAACGTACAGATGTTGTGTGATAGCAGATTGGGCCGACGTACTTTGGACTTCACAGAAAACAAATTACGCTTCCAGTTTCATTCTATTATATTTCGAAGAGTGAGAAACTCGTTTGTCTATAATCATAACAATACGCGCGGGACCGCAACGGACAATCACGGCAACCTTGCCTCTTTCCTTTTTTTCCTCGGGAAAATATATAATTCTGTCAAAAAAGTGATTGTGGATAGAAATAATGCCTGGGGCTGGCTCCAAAAAAGTACACTCACAGGAAGTAACCACGACGAACAACAACGCCGACCAATAAAGTTGCACCCCGTAACGCGATGACAGATTCTGTTGTGCCGAGCTTCAGAATAGATGGATGAAAAAGAAGGGGGGGGGGGGGGTTCGTTTCACTCATAACTGTGGCTGCTATCCGTGCGGGCGGGATTAGTGGATTACAGGGCGGTACTCTTTGATCGGCTAGGCGTGTAAAGTTTAGTCACTTATTTGGCAGGCAGCTCCCAATAAAACAGAGCTTTCAATCTGGTTTTTTTGCGGCTGTGCGTCAGCGCGGCTCGAACTCTGGGGACTAGTACTGTGTGTGTGTGTGGGAGGCGCAATCGGTCATGCGTGGTGACCCCCGCGCGTTGCTATAGAACGCCGCCTGCGCCGGTCAACTATGACAGTGTGGCGACAGGGATGCACCAATTTTGACAGCTCAAAACGGTCACGGTTGTGTGGCAGACAGATGAGCGTTTTCAATGGCCGCGACATCGGCATAATTTTTAATGATTTATTGGTAACCATCTGGTTTAAGGCATTCTTATGGAGATAAGTGCATATCCGACGGGCCTGCCAGTAAACACGTTTTGTGAGTAGGCCCATTCAAAAGCGAACAAAAAGTACATTGGCCACGTTGCAAACAAGCGGTGTCAATACAACCATATTTGCACAATGCTGAAATATTATCAAGTCAACAAGCTCATAAATAATTATTGCAAACCAAGGCAAGTTCACGTCAACAAGTTCCCTGTGAAACTTTTATAAAAAAATGAAATAAAATTAACATCCGTCTGGTGAAAGATAACAATGTGGATTTTCACTGCATAAATAACAATGGAGAAATAAAACATTTCTCGATGGATCAATCAACATGTCCCGACAGATTGCTCTCGATATTGATGGTATAATAGGGAAAGACGCTATTGGTGAACTTTTCTCCAATCAAAAATCACTCAGGCTGCCAGGAAGCGAGGAAGAAGGGGATTTGTACTAATGCTTGGTATAAAAAAAGAAAGACAAAAATAATAAAAAATTATAATCTTCTGAGAAGAAGTAATTCATGTTACATTCAATCATACTGGTATCAGCCTCATAGAGAAATGGCTCAATTATTACTGCATGTTTCGACTGAGCAAGAGAAAAAGAAGAAAGTTTAGTTGTAGATGTTGGTGCGAAATATACCCTCTGGAGACATGAACATAATGCGTACAATGGAGACAAAATGTCTCCGGAGGGTACATTTCTATAGATGAATAGGTCTCCACTGGGAATTTCACGAATTAGATTTTTGGATTTTACTTAAATTACTCAAAAACTAGGATTAGGATGTGGGTTAGGGTAGTGTTTGGGTTAGGGTATAATATAGGGTATATATTGGGTCGAAATTTCAACCCTGGAAAAAAAATATGGTTAAAATGGGAGCATTTTGAAAAACGTGTTCGACTTTCTTACCATTTTGTACACGAGAACAAAGCCATGTATCCACAGTGATACAAAAATGCGAATCGATGTAGTTGTTGATCAAACCCGGTAAATACAAACAGTTTTCAGAAGATTTCAAGGCTACTATCTTAACTGTCAACTTTAGGCCCCGTTGAATACAGTAACATAAAATTGCCACAAGAGAGAGTTAAATCGTGCACGACTACAGGGACCAGACCATAATACACCTGACTTTAATTCCCTTGAAATACCTCCCTCGCTTTTATACCCGTAAAGCACCTACAAGAATCTCAAGATTTCTGCGCGAAGAACAGGATTATCTCCTCCTGCTCACAAAAACAACGCCCGGAGCACTTAATTCATTTCGAAAACTATGGTCAGTGATTACGGGGTTTACACGGTCAGCGAGTTAGGAGCAGAAACAGTTGCCGGGCGAGAGAGACTCGGAGCCCCATCAAAGCAATCAGTCGGCCCAGCCGCATCAGTCGACCGGTCGGAGTTTTTATCCCATCGTGCTTGGCCGCGTCCATCGGACATCTTATGGGGGAGGGAGCGAAGGAGGCACTCAGCCGAAAAGTCCGGAGGATCGGGGAGAAGGGGTTTACTTAGAGAGGAAGGGGTATAAAATGAAATCTACGCTCGCTGGAGCAAACTTAATGCGCGGAGATGGACTCGAGCTAAGGAAAGAAATGGATGAAGAGTAGAAAAATGCTTCACAGAGTGAGTGATGTCGAGGGAGAGGATTATTAATATACAAATGACAATAGACGAGGTTGGATTATAAGGGGGGGGGGGGGGGGTTATATTGCTTCCACATGCTTGGAAAAATGCTGCAAAGACGATTGTCCTGTCGACTTCTGATGTAATGATTCATTCATCAAGTCCCAGGAAAATCAAAACAATGTTGACAGTAGCCGTAAATTGGGATTTAGTGGTTTAAGGTAGCTCAAGTTTTAGAAACGAAATGAAAACATGATCCGGGCCCGCGTAAAAATTAAGAGGGTTATTGGCAATTAGCATATCTGGGCGTATAGGCCTAGGCCGGCGAGTGAAATACACTTTAGGTTCTCGGAGCCTTGCTTTCTCTTAACTTAAACTCATCCCAACAATAAACTTGGATACAAAAATAGTCAATAAGAATGAGCATAAACAGAATTCGAATTCCAACTCCTTCGATATACAAACCATTTATATATAGATTAGGCTTATACTAGCTGCTGTGAGAGATCGACAGAAGTCAATTTTATACTTTAATGTATACTGATACAGCAACGTGTCTTTACTATAATGTTTGATGTAAATTACTACTCCCCTATATTACCTCGAAAACAAACAACTATAACATTTTGAGTATCACTTTTATTTCGACACATCTTTTTTCCCAACACCTTATTAAATTGTCTAATAAATTGTCTGTTAAATTGGCAACATTCATGACGCAAACTGCGAATTGGCTGCCAACAGACTGTAAGACGTATAGGCTAAATATACTCTAAGCAAGGAACGAGAACACAAGTATTTGATGAGATTAGGGACTTTATTACTGAGCTGTCTCCCGTCAGCGATGGAGCCTTAAGTCTGCGAAGACTCAGATGAGACAACTCACAAATTTAAGGGGAAAGCTTTCCAATGTCTTCACTTTTATTACTAAGATTTCCCAGAGCGGAAAGTAGCCTCGCCGGGATGGCCCAACTGTACGGCGTCACAGCCCGTCGATTTAAGCTGTATACACGGAGGGCCGGGGATTGGCAAAAAAAGATCCCTGGAGAATCTTGCCAAGTTCAAGCCCGTCGCCAATTATTAATGAACCTCCCCCTCCCGTGTGTATAAGAACCCCTTCATGTTTAATTACACCCCTCATCTCAGCTGAAGACGAGTGGGGGCCGATGCTTTATGGCAGGCGATGAAGTCCAGTCAACTATTAAGACATTAAAGGGCAGCAATATAGAGAAGTCACGCTATAGGAGTTAAGTCACGGTTATGATACAACGTGAGGACCTTGGAACTTCATCTATAGGCGCTTTCAATATAAGCCATTCTCGCCTATCTTCAACTAGTACTTTTTGGTTTAAAACAAAATCCACTTCGATTATTTTATTTCCAGGAAATCTAAACAGTTTTTTTTTCATTCAGCTATCATTTTGATCTGGGTACTTTGGTAACATTCAGTACAAATTTCATCGATATTCAGCCAAAAAAACACCACCAACACAATGTTTAGGTTATTGACTTGCAGTTATTGCGAGCTCGATTCTTAAAAGTAAACCCAAATCTACACACTAATATTGTCATGGTGAACAACATTTAAAAGTGTAATTCAGAAACCGTTCATGATTTGTATTACACATAACATTTGAACAATATCGCAAGAGTTTGAATGAACCACGGTTATTGATAATGGGAGCGCTCCAAGTTACCCATTTAGTTAAAATTAGTCGCACATTTTGGACAGCTGACCAATAGTACAAGAACCTGTGAACAGAAGGTTGTGGCGAAATTGTCTTCAACTCTACACCTCCTTTGTCATCAGGTGCCGAAACTGACCTGTGTTGAAATTACTTTTTTCCTCTTCTATACAGCAACTGCGCTGCATGAATGGTTCTATAGCAGTATATGGCCATAAATAAACAGTACCAGTACGACCCTTTAAAGCGTAAAGCGAGCGCAGGTGGCAGATGACACCGGGGAGAGATAGATAGGGGAGGGGAGCAAGGGAGACTCATCTCGCCCCGTGAATCTTCAAGGTCGGCGAGGCGTCACCCTCCCAACCATTTCCATCCGCTGAAGCTGAAGAATGGTTATCCGAGGTTGTTAAGTCGTGGTATCAGAGGTGCCAAAAGAATGGTATAAAATAACCGACGACTGTTGCATTCTAAAAAAGAAAGGGTTCGTCTCAGCTCAGGGTACAATGGAAATCGTGGACGTGAAAGCACAGCCTTAGGATGACAAACGGTCCACAACGAGTTGAAAGTGCACACGTCTTCAGGTTTGAAAAAATGATAACAGGACAACAAATCCTCGTCTTCAAAGAGTGGACAACAGGGTGTCAGGTCCTCGGTTTTTAGGCTGGACAACATAGAGAATGACTAGTCCACGGTTTGAACAAATGAACATGACAACAGGTCCTCGGTTTTTAGACTGGACAACATAGAGGATGACTAGTCCACGGTTTGAAAACAAATGAACATGACAACAGGTCCCTGGTTTTACATAATGAATGAGAGGGGACAACAGATCCTCGTCTTTGAAGGATGGACAACAGGGTGTCAGGTCCTCGGTTTCAAAGAGCTTACAAGAGGATAACAAGCTTTGAAATTAGTAGGACCGAAGTATGCACTATACTGCATACATCAACAAGGACAACACGAAGTTTCTTGGTTCTTGGTAGATTAATCCCTTTTGCAGTTGTAGACAACTATACTGGGATGTGCAGGAGCACAGCCAGAAACACCGGGGCAAACCCCTTCTCTTAGCGATAAGTGTTACTGGGTTCTTTTACGTGCATTATAATGATTATTATACAATACACGGGACCTACGGCTTTACGTCCCATCCGAAAGACGAAGCAATAGTGGTTTTAGTGCCTTGCTTAAGGACACAGGTGTCGAGACCGAGAAAACCGGGTTCTTAACTGCTCGGCCACAACACTCCACAACACTCAAATTAGGACAAGTTAGAAAAGATCGAATAATTTAAAAACACCGAGACTTGTTATTAGTTGGAATTGCACCAATTAAGACCTAAGTAACCGTGGAAATTCTTATAAAACAACGGGTTTGTATTAGAGACACTTGTTGTATAAGTATCATACGATACCGTCCAGGATGAGACCAAATCAAATTGTTTAAGAGAAAGCCAGAGGGTATTACGGAGCAAAAACCGTCGCTTGGGTACTCAATTCCAAATTGCCAATTCTTTATTTTGGCACTTCTTTCTCGCTTGATTGTACAATCAAGGAAATGAATGTGAGCGAAGGGAATAACAACCGCCAAGATCCTTGCGATCTGCTAGCTGACACACATCCATCATCAGCTGGAAAAAAGGGTGTGGATTACTCACGGTCTTAGCAAAGCGAACTTGACGCACCGTCCGGTCCCAGGCGCCACGGTACATTAAAACATAAAACTCTCTGGGACTAGTAAACACAAAATATATGGTTGAACCTGGACGACTTGATGGCGTAATTGCCGTTCGTGTGATGCCCCCAGAAAAGCAGGAAACTCTGAATGGACAGATTTCAGTGTTGCGAATTATAGCCGTCAGAATGAAGCTTGGACGGGCCCGTTGGGACCTGTGCAGCGTGGCTCGGGTCCTCGGTTTGTCAGCCTAGCTGCAGTCTCTACCTTGGCGTTGTCCCAGTGTTCCTCGGTGCAGCGCATAACCGCCACCTTCTCCCGATATCCCGTCTCAGGAAACCCTGCTGCTAGGATGATGTCTCAGAGAGGAAATACGGGCTGACAGACGTCAGTTAAGAGGCGATGGAGGACTCAAGGACACTGGCCAAGAAAGAGAGTGGGTGCCAAGACTCAGCCTTGACTCTACTATCCCCGATATCTACTTCCCTACTTCTCGCCCGTTACTCCCGTCTCTATTCATTTAAGCTACGATGATTTATTCCTGGAGTGTGTCCTGTCATCTTTTTTTTCTCTTTCTTCTCGAAGGTCATGATGTAAGACCGCCGGTTGCACATCTCCTTTTGATTAGGGCGAATTAAGGGCTGAGGTTTCGCTAAGGAGTGGCAAGTCGCTTTTCGTTTTTTGTGCCTGCACTTTTTTTGTCGTCAGTTCTGCAGCTATTCATCAACAGTGTTTGTCTTCAAGTACGTCTTGTCAATATTTTTGTATCAATGTCAGGGTCTTAAAAGCCCTGTTTCTCCCAAAACCTTTTTAGTAATTAGGGTTGAAGACTCCTTTTAGCTACTACGTGGACATCTATGCACTCAGAAAAGAAATTTATAATTGGGGGAAACTGCAAGATTGGATATGGTATTATCTTACTACAGAAACAAGCTGCTATATTGAGTTTGTTTGTTCACTTCGTTTGCAACTAAACATCAAAAGTAAATTGAACTGTATCACTCAGTGTGTTTTAAGGAAAGGATTCATTGGTTAACATTTCGAGGTAAACACACATTCCTATCAAGTGAAACATTCAAATATAAATTATGGACTATTTATTGTGCGAGATCCACGCACTTTAGCATCACTATACATTATGGAGACTTGGTTTATGGGTTCAGAGTAGCGCCTTGAACAATGCCATTTGAAAAAATTGGGAGACCGACAAATTAGCTCAGTTGTTACAGCATCTATTCTACTAACGTGCAGGTTAAAATCTAGCTACAGTCAACTATCAACCTTTAATAGCAGTATTTTATGTCATAACCTCACGAGTTGTAACAGTTACTATGTCGGTCATAGCTGTTTACTTTTTTGAAATCTGTTTTTGACATTTTTGTACAAGTCTGGCTGCCCATGCAGTTCTGTTTTCGGTCGAGGAGTGACAAGCCAATAGGATATTTCCTCATCTTGCACTTTTCCAGACTAATCAGGATAGTCGAAATATGTCCGACTTTTTTGGAGGGAACTCTCCGCTAGGGGTTTCCGTTCACACAATTTTGACATTAATTTTTTGGGTGTAGTCGGGCCGCACAGTGAATCACCGGGGTCTAAAAATGGAAAAAAGAAACTGGCTGAGCGATATATAGGAAAAAAGTGCATTGACAGGGTTTTGGTCAATGGTTTTAAAAGTCAGCCTACAAAACAGGATACAATGAGGACTAAATAAGGAGCCACATGTGAGCATTTATACTGGTCTATATTGAGGGAAAAGTTTACCACCGTGTTCCGTCTGGCTTTCATGCTTTCTGCAGGGGATCTTCCACTAATCAATGATTTTCCCCATGCGATAGAGCATCTGCTACCTTTGACTGCATGGTTGCCTATCTGCTCGTTTTTTCTGGTTGTACACAGCCTAATTAAGTAGGTTTTGACCCTTTCGTCTAGAATTGCGTTTTCTTAGAGACTGTATAAACAAATTATGAGATGAACATGTAGAATATAGAGGCAAAAACATATTTTTCCAATATCACTATACGAAATTATTGATTTCCTGCTGACCCATTCCTTCAAAATATGGTCAGTAAACGATCTCGAATATTTAATTGTGGCAACATTGTTTTGAATGAAGCAGCACTTTATTTTTCTTCTTTTCTTTGAGGACCTGACAGTTTGTGTGTGTAGGCTTTTGACAGACAGCCAGTCAATCAAAACTTTGTTTTCAGTTTGTTTTTCATTTTGTCCTGGGCTCATGTCAGTCTGAGTTTATCTGAAGATTGTTCATTAGACGGGTCCCTCTCAAGACGAACACATACACACACACAAATCCCTCGTATATCTGATGAGCTGTCGAGCTGTCAAACTGTCAATCCATCAAGCCAAATCCCGCGGGAACTGAACGCTTGCACGAGACCATGCGATACTTCCGCCGAGTTAATTCGTTACACTTAGGAGGATGAGATGCCAGAATGTAGTTATTGATACATTGCGCGGGTCGAATGGACGTGGTTTCCGGGACTCGCTTCAATCTGTCACGGCAACTTTAAAACAGGTTGCGGGAGCCGTGCCAAAAATCCGTCGCCCTCCGCTCCGCTCCACCAGTCTAACACAACAATATATCACCGAGGAGAGGGCAATTAAAAAGCCAAGTTGGGCTGAACTTGGCAGTTTCAGTGGTCAATAATGAGGGGGGCATTATAGTTAATGACAGTAATTATACTGATGAGCTATAAGGCTTGGATATACAGGCTGGGTGATTAAGGGTAATAACGCTCGGAATAGATTAGCCACTGTGGCTAATGAGTAGTGCGTGCTTGGGTTGTGTATTGCCTTGTGAAGCGGTGGACTTTTGATATAAATTGAGTGCGATTGGTGTGCATATCACCCACTGATCATTCCCGTCATATCTCACTTTGTCTTTGATCACACACAAAAGCCGCAAACGGCTGTTTCTTGAATGATTCCACCTAGCGTTCATCCATTTGAGGAAGAAAAAACAAAGAGAATAAGGAAGGTAAGCAAGCATTACTAGGGAATAATTGTTTTGTGCATGAAACAATCTAGCTTCTGTGATTGGTATCATTCATTTATTGCAAGTAAACCATTGTTTACCTTTTAAAACGCCCCTTTAACAAGCCAATACAGCACGGTCTATACCAAAACTTAAATAGAGCCTATATGCTATAGTGTCCATACGACCAAACATACGTCCCAACACACTACTTGCAACAAGGCCAAAACAATATCGGTATACAATTTCCTGTATCAGACTCGGTATTCCAACTAATACAGATCCATTTGTTGTGGCGCACTGCAATGGCAGATATTCGAACACGTATCTTCAGGCCAACACCTGTGTATCTTTAAACCACATCTTTCAATAATTCTAAACTCGGGCGGATCGCAGTGACACGGCGGCGGCTGCTGTGGCTACACAGTCGAGTCACACGCACAATGTACTCGGACACGCCCGAAAGGCAATGTCGCAAGTCTCCTTTGTCAAGGACCGTCAAGGATATATGGCGAACAAAGGGGTCGTGCGTCCAAGATGGCCGACCACCACATCACCACGGCCAAGAATCGCCAACTGAACCATTTATACAAAAGGTCAGCGACTTCTGGTCTCTTGACTGATAATTTGTGCACTAACGAATAATAAATGAAGACAATTAACTGAGAATGTCAATGGCGGACTATCCAGAGTGGATAAGGCTATAACAAGTCGAGAGTCTTAAAGTTACGACAGCTACAATACAAGCCATTCAAGCATCCACCATACACTGCATGTGTAAACATTATTACTGTAATTAATTGGAATTGACTCCAAGGATTACCAAAAGCACAATGGGCTCTGTATAGCTTACACAAAGACACGTGTAGAGAAAAGAAAATGAAACAATGACAGTTTTTAAGAGAAGGGAAGAAAATCTGCAATACCTTTCGAGAAAATTTATTGCTTCTCATTTGGTTTCATGGCCACACAATCGACGTCATATCTAACACCACCGAAAATCGTGAAAACCGCGAAAAAAAAAATGACCAAAGCGGTCGAATAGTGGCCACGAATGCAGGACTTTATGCAATAGTTGGTGGCTTTACGTCGGGTACATTGTGAACAACACAATAAGTTACAGTTGACAGTGCAAAGCTCGGGTGGTATGTTTTGAATTGTTGACGTTCAGTTTGTGGTTCATGTTGAACAGGCCTTTTACAAGCTCCCCTTAAACCCGCGAGGTATGACAGCCATTCGCTGTGACGACTTAAGACCTAAACCCCGAGTCTTCAACTTACATCAATGTCATGTAATTGCTTCAAAGTTGTCAGAGTTTCAAGCCACTTATAATAAGAAATTTAACAGGAAAAAAGCCGGGAAGTTTGGATTAGGAAAATATTAACCGGGTTTGTGGAGACATCAAGACTTCATGGTATTCCATCCGTGCTCAGAGAAACACCCAAGTACATGTAGCTGTTTTTACGGAAAGTACCCGATCTTGAATTTGAACTCATGGCAAATAACTGGAATTATATAAACTCACATGCATGGCAATTGACTCGTTTTAGAAATCTGATTACCTTTTAAAAAGTTACCTGTAAATATTCGCTCGTACACTGCGAGAACATTTATTCGTAAACATAAGAGCGGTGCTCTTCAGCTTAAAATACTGTACTCGTATACCTAAACCAAGAGCTTTCATTCATACATGTATTATGATAATTGTAGACTCATTGCTGTTTCCTATAGGAAAAACTTATGGAAAAAAGGCAAAGTAATCGTAGTCCGGCAGATTAAAGCTATCGTCAAAGGCAGTGTATTCGTATCTTACTCAATAAAACGATGTACTGGTACTCAACCTCAGTAGAGCATGCAACGTGAAAACCTCTTTAAGATTCATCAGGTTAACCATCTAGCCAAGTTAAGACGGCCTAGTCATCATCATCATCATCGCGGTCTATCGGGTGGATGAGCCCAGATAGCACGTCCGAGCCGCACCGCCAGGTCTCCATCGGCCATTAGTATTCCGCACCGGTCGTTACCGATGATAGAAAAACTCATTTGGAGTGGCCGTCGTGATTTTTTGATGTCTTGTGATCTCGCCGGGTTGTCGATCCCGTCGGGACGTGCTCGCGACACCCCCGTGGTGGAGAAAGAGAGAGTCTGCTGTCGGCTTGAGATGCTTGGCAGATGAGGTGGGAGGCAGAGTGGAGATTCTTGATTAGTCCGGGATCGCTCATGTATATCACTCTTGTCGATTAGATGCTGAACCTAAACAAAAATTAAGTCAGGGATCCCTCCTATATTGATTAGCCTCACTGATTGACGGTTTAAGCTTTGGATTGTTGATAGTTCAATGGTCGCTCCTGTCTATAATACGATTCGATTTATGGTTGAAGATTTGAATGTTTACGGCCAGGAACCTCTCCAAAATTGATAACTTTTGTTATGGGTATACGGTGTTGAAAGTTTGGATTGTTCATAAGTCAGGGATCACTCCTATGAATCAGCCTTATTGGTTGGCTGTCAGGTTTTGGATTATTGACACTCGAGGATCGCTCCTATGAATCACTCGTATTGATTGGTAATCGAAGCTTTGGGCATATTTTGTCGTCAGGCATTGCTCCTTTTGATTGGCAGATGAAGCTTTGGCAGATGAAGCTTGGCAGATGAAGCTCAGTGGAACCAGTGCCTGTTCCCACAGAGGTGAAGTGGTTTGAACTTGAGCTGTCATCAGTCATCGGGCTCAACTTTTAACATTTTAAGATGGAGCCTTGTCACTTACCAGCAATATTTGACAAGTCTTGGAAGCGATTTTTTCCCCGTACCACTAACGCGTCAGATTTGCCGTTTTCTGGAACATGAGAAGCAGATTATTATTAATAATCCTTTCTGGTAATGAAAACAAGGATCCATCGGCAATTAGGCTCGCAAGCCTGAAGAAACATGAAGAGAGAAGACAATTAGAAGAAGGTACAGTTTCACTTTTAGAGGTAGGGTGAAAACCCTAAAGGAAAATCCTAGGGGAAAACCTTGGCAGGAACTGTAAACCCGATACACATTATTGGCCCAGGCGGGATTCGAACCTGTGTCTTAGCGGTGGAAGGCGAGGAAAGAACAGCTGCGCCAAGCTGACTCGCCAGATTATTGGGTCAGTCAAAGCACGCACCAGTCTACTCCTCGACATGAATCGCACTCCACAACTCATTAACTTGGATGTATAACAAAGTGATAGAGAAACAGAAAGTCGAAACTGCGGACTGTTTACAGAAAGATACAATAGATCAAAGGACTGAAAATACATGTCAAAAATCACAAAGTGATTGGTTGCCAATCTTCGCATCCAATGTTCACACGTACGTGTACAGCAGCTCCCCGATTCTCCAAATCAATCCGTACACATGTCTGGTACCCTGAGTCTCTTGTCAACACTACGCTGATTACTCATGCTGAGTGATCTCTGACACTAACAAACCGCCCTCTCACGGTAACCGACAAAGTGAGAAAACTTTCGACTGCTTGTCACATCAGCTCTCGACACGTCAACACTTGTTTCAAGTGTCAACACTCAGAGGGGTCTAGTTTCTTCAGAGGATCTTGGCAAGTTCAGAGGCGCAGTTTTTTTCTGATGTCGAGATGGCGATCTCTTCTCAGCGGCAGAAGTATACGACTCTAGCTTTGAATACTTTTGTTGCATTTTAATACCAACAGATGTGGAGAAAGAATACATGTACGTGTACATGATATACATTTCCCTAAATTATGCCAGAATAATATTTTGCATGTGCCTTGGAATCATTTCCATCAATGCCACTTCTAAATTTACAAGCCTCTTTTACAACTTTGCCACAATGGTTTTTTTTAGGTAATGCTAATGCCATTTTGTGAAGGGATGGGAAAAACAGCCGAAATATGAAGTTTAATATTGCACAATATCACCTTCAATTCACTCTCCTTCACAAAAATGCGAAAGGCTAATTTGATAAGACCTGTCGGCGTCTTGCTTTGACCGTAATTGACGCGTATAATGGCCCACCAAAATCACATCTTGCGATTCGATTCCGGCCCACGGCAACTTAATCAAGCATTCTTTTCCCTCTCTAAAAAATATTTAAATTCTCGCCAGGATTTCACAAATTCCCGATGGGATTCTGCACAGCAATTTCACCTTCTCAGTTTCCGGACATAGGAAGTATTTAAAGGAGAACCAGAGAGATGAGGCTTCAAGGGAAGACAAGAAAAAAGGCAGCTTTTAGAAGGTTGGCCTTCCGCGTTTGAATCTTCCTCCCCATGGAGAGTTATAACAGACAGCGGAACACAACAGACACAAAAAGGCCGGTCCTGCCAGCAATCTAACCCGGCGTGGCCCGCTAATGCAAAATAAGGGCCACGGTCCCCTGTACTCCATCATCGGTTGAGCGGCGGTCGCCTCTGATCCTGCCCAGGCGTGTTTAGCTTTTCTCCCTCAGTCTCTCACTCTCTCCGATCCGATTCCCCAAGCTCGGGCCTTTTTTTTTTTGCACAGACAGCTGGGAAGTGTATTAAGGCATTTTAACCGAGTCTGACATACGATGTATCATTGTACCATGTAATAAATATGAGCATAATTTGACTCCAGGGGTTACCATCCATCAAGACGAGTCAGTCGTCGGCGCGCTCTCTGTATGGTCGGCGTCACGCACGGCTGGAGCAATTACAGGCTATCGACGACAGCGCGCATGCGCGTTTCAATTCACCGCCATTAGTTTCGCCGGGATGCACAATGATATGATATGTACAGGTCTCACAACCAAAACAAAAAATACATCGGCTGAAGTTTTGATTTGGGGCGGGGTCGGTAGAGTACCGAGTTGTTTGAGGGCGCCTGAAAACCTTTTTTTAAACTAATTTTAATTATTGAAATGAATGTGCAGTTTGCATTTATTATTAGGCGTACTTGTTTGTTTTTAATGTTTACATTGTACTGCGCTTTGAGATACTTGGTATGAAAAGCGGTGTTTGTTTCACATAAACACTATTATTTTACTTAATGGGCACTTTGGGAGACAAATTAGCGAAAGTTTTGAGTCACTAGGGAGACAGTGGCACCTAGGAAGACATTTCAATGTCTCCCTAAGTGTCTAGCTACCCCACAAAACGATATTTGGGAGTTATTTTTGCTCGGAGAAGACAGATTTGGGTCTAAATAGCATAAATCTCGAAGATCATAGAAAAAAGGGTTAGGGTAAAAAAGTTAGGGCAGTATCCATTTTCTGCACGACTCTATAGAATAGTCTCCCAAAGTACCCATTTGGGCGTTTTATTATTATTATTATTTTTTTTTATTATTATTGCATTCGATCAGCCAATCTAATTTGCATGGATTTTTCTTTGCAAATTTCGATACCGTAGGGCCTATATAGGCCTCCATGATGACAAGTATATACACAAATTGTAAAAATGTACATGTACATGTGGATCATTACGATAGAAATACGGAATATACGTCATTCTAAGCACGGTATACAATAACTTAATTATTGATATTTCTGCGAAATACGTTAGTTTTTTTGGTGGTTAGCATTAACGGAAATAGCTACTGTGGCTGGTGAGTGTTGATTTGTGAGACTATTTTGTAAAACTATTTGACAACGTTGGGCGAGTCAAGTGAAAAAATGAGGCATGGCCATGATGACCTTGGACCTCGGCGGCGGTAACGCACAGATTTAAAAGCGGGCTATAGCGATCCCGCGACCCGCCCATTTCCGTCTGGTTTTCTCGCTGGATGTGAACGTGTACGCGGCCCCGATCGTTATAGAGGAAGTCATTCCTCATTCTGGAGGCCATTGCCAAACAAATTTATCCCCGAGGATATCGGCGGCGCCACTCGTGGTTTCGTTTTGCATTCTTTCCGTTTTACCGGTCTTTAGGTTTTTCCTCATGTTTTGTTTAAACGATAAGCCGGAAAGCCCGATCTATTCACAATAAAATTTAGGCCTTTAACTCGTATGAAAAATAAGACTACAATCTCAAATAATATTTCTCACAGTCGTAGAACAGATGTGAGGTATTTACTATTTATCATTCTTTGTATTCATCAATATTCATACTTCACTCATAATTATGTAAATTCGGGAAGCCCGAGCTCAAGTTTACAATATCAGTAATGAAAATGTATCAATAACATGTTAAACAGAACTTGTTCAATACTATTACGTGGGTGGTTTTACACCATACAATGTCGATAGTAAGTCTCTCTCATTATACGGCAAGATAGCCCATACCAGTTAAATTTTGTTTAACCAATTCTTGATAGGAAATTGTTTAAAGTTATTTAGGCAAGACAAATTTTTGACTTGATAAATATACATTCTCTGATTATCGGACATAAATTATGAAAATGAAATTACAAATAGACCTCTCTCAAAACAGGTATAAAGTGGCGCCATTTTTTTCCCATTTTTTTTCTGGTTAAAATATGGCGGCAGTCAAGAAAACTGACACTGTAACGGTGACAATAATCTTTGACTTATCGGCGGGTCTTGAAAGGAAGACAGGTTATGACTGCTGGTCTCCAAATAAAAACATAAATATGTAGTGAATGCAAAGCATTGCTGTGTGTTTTGTGATATGGCACTGAGGTGCGAATGTTGTGTGAACGCAGTGCGCGTGTGATCCGTGCAGTCACGTACTGTCGCCGGCTTCCCGCCAAAATTCTCACCGCGTTTTTGATGGGGAGAAAAGAGATCGTCTGCCGAGGTGGCGATTTTCTCACAGCGTAAGAAAAACGGACAGAACGTGAGCTGTTTTGGAGAAAAAATTCTAAAATTAGGAGATAATGAAGAGTTGGTTGTTCTGAGCCTGGGTTTGTGATTTAATGTAACCAGCCGAGCGTCTATCAGTTTTATCCTTGAATGTATAAATTATGCAAATGAAACGGTGTGTCAAAATAGATGATGTATAAATATTTATCACGTGGTAATATACTACTTGGTAATTCTACAGGGACACGTAGGCTCAATCAAATGCCAACTCAGCGATAACCCTGTTGTCAAATATTCAAGTTTTCTAACTTTGATTGTAAGGGGAAATGTTTGAGGGGAAAATATCATGACAAAACAAAACTGAACTCAAACGTATATGCCAAAAGAAATTATACATTTATTTTAATTTGCATTTTTCAAAAAATGACATCTGAGCTGTAACATACCAAGGCTAAAATCAAAATTGTGAACAAAAATCACTCTGAAACGTCCAAAAAATGTGCCAGAGCCACAACTGCAAAATCTTTTGTGGCTGAATTTAGCCTACAGGCATACAATTCCTGAACAGAACAGATATCTCGCCTTTTGAGCTCTTCCCAAACCGGTAATTTTCAAGGTCGTGTGGAACTTCCCTTTCCCAGTCACTGGACAATGCCCCGTCATTCATCTCCGCGCGCTTTAATTTCCGACGGCGCGGCACAGGCCGCCGTACAAACAGAAAGCCGCCGTTACAAACCATAAATCAATGCAAATAATTACAAGCAGAAGTTTGTTTTTTGTTGGCAGGAAGGACGTTGGGTGAATCAAATGAAAGGGCGAAAAATCAATGCGAAGCCTTGCTAGCTTGTCGTTCGCGATATTGTGTGGTGTTATTATTGCGGTGTTTAGTCAAATTGAAGGGTTCGTCTGCGCGCAGCTCCGACTTTTATTATTGCTTTGGAAACAGTATGAGAAGAGAAGAAATCCATCAGAAAAGTATCGGGCAAGGAAAACAGTTTGTTGCTGCATAGTGAGTGGTTTTTGCATTAAAATGCTCGTATATGCCTACTCTTTCAGCACTTGTTAACTTCTATTTCCTTTTATCTTCAAGAACATGTGCTCTCACTGTGATAGAACAGTAAAACAACGCTGTTGCGCCCGCCGCAAACGACACGATTATAGACACAGCTCCCTAACTCGGCTCAGTCGTCTTGGCAAACTGTTTTTTTTCCTTATTTCTCACCCACAGGCTTTCCTGGGGAGCCAATCAGCGATCGCAGAACTGCGATTATCAACACGCACCACGCGCACGTACAAACTTCCTTTGTGAAGCAGCGATAATTAGATATGCAACGCAGGCCAGCGCGACCGCTGAATGGGTAGTTGACTGCATGAAGACGCTGTGCATATTCAAGTGGTTGAATTTGCATGAAATGGTCACTTCCCATTATAAGCAGTTTGCAAAGACCCCTGTGCGAATTAAGGAGCTGGACTAGTCGTGTCGTTAGCGGGCGAACTGTCGGGTACAGTGGTCTTCGGCAAACTGACTACGCTGTTGGCCGCGTCCGAATGTCTTGTCTATGGATATTGTCTATAAGGGTTTGCCATAAAACTACATTTGAGCAGGCTGGCAATATAGACTCAGCCGTAGCTAAGGAAGCACGTTTCGGACACGGCCTTGCAGCGAGCTAAGGAAACACACACAAATAATGACGGGATAATGACGTCATCGAAAGGGCACCCTCAAGAAGCACAAAGAAAACAGTATATTTTGTAGGGGAAAAAACCTAAAACATCTAGGAATAATGTGTAAGTTATTTGGACATGAACATTATCTTTAAAAGTTCAAGTTAATAAGCAGCTGGTATGCTAATCATGTGCCATTCAACTGTTGCCGATCGAGTCACATATTGCTATCATCAGTGCACACAAAGTACCTTGTAAAAACTAACATTAACAGTGCATGCCCATCACTCCAAATTGAAGTACTGCTCGTTGGAGATACAGCGCTTGTACTTTTTCGAGGGTCACTTTCAGAGACGCTATAGTGAGATTTCCCAATCCGTAAATGCAATAGGCAGGTGGGTAGGATATTGTCATTAATTTCTTCTCGTTTAGGCAAAATTGCTCAGTGAGTGATGAACATGGGTTTCGTCGTTTGGGGGCTTTTGTCTCAAAGTGCGAGGGGAAATGGGGGGAAGTTAAATACTCCTTGCGCTCTAATGTCAGCCATTGAAGATTCAGAAGCTTTCCAGTTTTAGCAAATATAATTTTTACGAATTAACGGACATCGTAAAAAAAATGCTGGATTGTTTCCCTATACACAGTCAATGGTACGACAATATTTGATGCAGTATCCCCGATGACTACCATAATATGTATACAATAACCAAAACCACATGTTCATTATATCTGTTAATGCATCTAGTGGGTCGAATTTAGTCTATTATCGGATAAACCAATAGTAGTGCCCGATTCACAAGTATTAACATGGAGTGAGTTAGTCAGTCTTTGAGATAGCAAATAAGTACATGTGACTTATAGCAGAGTTATACAGTGATTAATTACTACAATCAGGTCGTTTTTTGCTAAACCCGCTTCGGGTCATTTGACCCAAATTGGATCGTGTACCGACCCACAACGATTCACGGTGACACGCAATGAATTGTCTTGACCCACACAAAACTGACTGATTTTGGAACTTATTTCCAAACTTTGTGGGGTTTTGTTTCGTAAAGAGGACCAAAACTAAACTTCGGAACCACCTCAATGCTACACCTACAGCCAACACAAATTACGACCTGGAATAAATTGCGTAGATCACCCGGATGGAATGAAATGGCGACGGCCGACCGGTCAGACAAACGATTATCCACAAAATTACCCCACTGAAAAATTACCAGCCTCGTAACTCCTCTCATAAAATGTCTTGTCTTGTTAACCTTGAAAGAGTAATAACGTTTTTTACCTTAGAAAATAAAAGCTGGTTATGCTCCGTCAATCGCTAGTCCAATATAGAGCCTCCTTAAATCCCATTAACGTGTTTAACTGGATACTACGGTCGTTTACGCACACAAGAGACCGCATGTCCTTGAGAGAAAGTATAATATTAAGCAATCAAGGGGGAGTTTGGGGAATCCTTTAAATTACTCGGAGAAAACCACCGGACCTTAAAACGGTTCCCCTTGAATTAATAATACTCATCAACCGTCTGCACACTACTTACCTTATTGACTAAGAATATCTGGAGAATGATACATTATGTCTATGCTAGGAAAGAAATTAGCGGGAATAACTTAATCAGTGCACGGTTCGTCTCACGCGCTGTCTGCTTTTGTATAAAGCTATACCCCGTATATAAGTTAACCAGCCTATTCCCAATCGGCCCGAAGATAAACAAAAAATGGCTGAGTAAAAATAAAATGATGCGTTTAATTAGCGTGTATAATGGCAAACGTGTGCACACATACGCGCAGAAACCTTGGCGACGGGGTTGGCTTCGTTTGCCGTATTAAAGGCGGGCAACACTAAAATCTAGGTTTCATTCGATTTCAGTCATCATTCTTTATTCAGCAACCTTGGACCGTTAAACGACATAATTACCGTCATCGGTTGCAAATTTGAGACGCCAATCCTTAACCTGTACCTCCTGAAAGTGTTTTAAGTCGAAAAGCAACACTATTCGGAATACTGCGATGCATACCGATAATATTTGATAATTACCAAAATCGAAATGAAGTATTCGATACTTCCCGAGTATAAAGTAATCAGCTCCATGGCGTAATCGACACGTCGGCAGCCGCACTCCCACCACTCGAAGTCGAATTCAACTGACGATTTTCCCGAGAAAGAAACTGAGAGCAATTAATATGCAACCTAAGGCTACGACAGAAAGTTCACATACAAAATATTGATAAATAGGGAGAACTTTCTTGTTGACGACGTCAACCGGGCGATGATGACCCAAATTTAAAAGAACCGAACTATCTTGGATCGAGACTACGCCTCAAAGCGTAGTCTTGTTGATGTTGCAGCTTTGAATTTATTAGACCTGCATGCAGCTAAGTGAATAATTTCTGGAAGGAATTTGACACAAATGCCTCAGATAAAAGTACGATTGGAAACCATCCCAATGGTTGTATTGGACAGGTCACGTCAATGAGGTGAGGTCTAACCTTGTGGGGAATAAGAGACAAGTCTAAGTTAGGTGTAGAAGAAAGAAAACAATAATCATTGGAACGACCTCTTGAGGGCGGAACTAGACCCAGTGGTCTGGCTTCAAGGCGCTGGTCGTGTTCACCGTGTTATTGTGAATATGGATTTTCAGCCGGGTAATCTGAGATGTCCGGATACAAGCACAATGCGCAAGGGGTGGGGGGGGGGGGGGGGGGGGGCTTGAAACATGCTAGAGAGTAAAGGAAATTACATGTGCTTTCTAAATCTTCAGTCAGACCGTCAGACTGACAGATAAGACCACCGACAACAATAATTTTCTGGTTAAGATAACGTTTACAAAAGAACTTTAAATTTGATTTCCCAAATTTGTTGTGTTGATCTGAACCCCTCCCTTTAATTAGTAGATTGTAACTTCCACAGTTGTAGATACTCGTGAGCTGAGCACGATAAAGCGGCAAACCACATCAGGAACACTTCCCACCCGACCCGCCCATGTGTGGACAGTTCCCTGTCATCGCGTCGTACCTATAGCATAGCAGGTCATCAGCCACAGTAATTCATTATTGTAGCTTTTTTCTCTCATAAATTAGTGTTGAAAAGTTAAGGGAGAAGGATTTGCCTAGTCGACTACCCCCAGGGAAATTAAGCGTCAGATGAGATAAATGTCCTTGATTTGAGAGGCTGGAAGGCGATGATGAGTAAGCATCTTCCTATATGCATTGTGTGCCGTTGTGTTGTTTATCCACAGGGAGTTCAACGGACAACAGAAGATAAGTGATGAAGGCTGTCGTGGCCCTTGGTATCGAACCTCACAGCCTGTGTCATATCTGTTCCTTGCTCTATGGTCCTATGAGCCCGAGTTTACGGGGCTGACTTAAAAGTATTGTCAAACAAAAATCAGCTGAGAACTAATGACAAGCAATGTAGACTACATGACATGTTGGCCGGTAACTTTAGAGTGTACTATTACTAAAGTAAAAACACCTGATACTGATAGAACTTGCTTGGTTTGGATGTAGAATATAATGCGCACGCGTAAGTTTTTAGGTAATAAGGAGACAGTGGCACTTAGGGAGACATTTCAGTGTCTCCCAAGTGTCTAGCTACCCTAAAAAACAATATTTGGGAGTTATTTTTGTCCTAGAACGACATATTTTGGTCTAAATAGCATAAATCTCGAAGATCTTAGAGAAAAGGGATAGGGTAAACAAGTTAGGACTGTTTTAAGTTTGTGTACATCTCTATGGGATTGTCTCCCTAAGTGACTATTTGGAGGTAAATAAATTATTATTAATTATTATTATAGATGTTATTGGTTTATTTCAACATTAATTGGTTGTTGGAATATACGGCATGGCAACCAGTTAGTTGAATTGCATTACACATTTGTACATAAAAATATTAAAAAAATAAAAATTAAATAATAATATACTTGAAGAAAGCCTTTTATGTCGCCTTTGTTTACTTCGCCATTGGCCGCCGCCGATCTTGAAACCAGATCATGTGACTTGAAGTACATGTAGTTGCTCGATATACCATTGAGCACAACAAATAACTGCCATATTGTTCGGAATCAGCACGGTGCAAAGTGTACCAGGTCTAATTGCATATGCAGGCTATCTCGACCAAAGTCGGCACAACGCCTTTATTCACACCAAGTAATGTTCACGCGATGTGACAGACCAGTGGACCCCAACCCCTGACCGACATTGCTCGGCCGAGCACAGCCTCCCTCCACGCCTTGGAGGCTTGGATCGACACCGCGGCGGCTTTTGTGACGGTGAACCGGACCACAGCGCCCGAGCAATACTTCTACTTCAAAAGACATAAATCATCCCAAATATCCGGCGGACGTCAGCGACATCCGCCGGTCCCGGCTTTGATGCTGGGCCGGCGATCGAGTCGATAGCCGGGCTGTTGTGATAAAGCTAGACGGGGGTGGTTGGGGACTACTTACTCAGCGTTCGATATATTTGACACGTTTAGCCAAGCGGGCTCAACAACTAAATAACTCTGCAATATTATTACCGTTTCGAAACAAGAAAAGCCACAATACAAATCTAGACCACGAGTACTATATAAACCCGTGTATGGCAGCCTGTTTATGGGACATGAACAGTTTTATGTGAGAGTTGTACAACCCAACGTCTCTTTGTTTGGAAGTAGGCCTATAAAGGACACCCTTCAGTGTTCTCAGTAAAATTTCACGATAAACACACACATGGGGCTCAATGAATTTACAACTCAATAAACACCCTTTGCGAAATAGGTCAAATTGTGCTTGTTTAAATATTTACAACTTTAGAGTGTGTGGCGCACAGACATTTTCCCACAGTCTGCTGTGAATGCAGCCAGGTGTTGTGTTAAAGGCAAATAGTAACCAACGCATTATCTGCGGCGAAGCTACAGTTAATGTTAACATAACTATTGTTAAAATAGGTGGTTCACTTGAAATGCGCATATAAAAATCAAGATGGCGGCTGCTCCTTCAGTCTTACATGCGTCTGTAATGACGTCATTGACATGAACTACACGTACTAACTCTGGCTGTTTTGTAATTATGGATCGGTCATGTTCGGCCTTTTTTTTTTAAATGCCAGCAGCGCCGATCAAAACCTTTCATTTACGCCCCAGCAGTTCATGCAGCCTTGAACCAGGGCACTGGGGAAACCGTTGATCTAAGCGGACAACTTATTGCTTCCAAGCTGTCAAATCATATTTCATCACCTACTCGTTTCTTGATTAAATCTTTTGAGCAGGGGCGGATTAAACTGGGTGCCGCGTGCAATATAGCGCACCCCGTCATCACACCGAAGCATTAATGCAGGCGCTTAATTTAGCTGCTACCGCAACTGCCAATGTACAGGCTTCACTGCTATTCGTTGTACTCGTATAGTATAGGGCTTTGGTGAGATGCCACTATAGTTTGACAACAAATGTGATTAATAACACCAAACAGCGAAATTAAGGTTGTAACAGCAACATAACAACAAGTTACACAACACAAACAAAGAAGCCCCTGCAGTCTCAACTAATTTTCCCGGCGTTGCACAACATAATTTGCCAATACAGCAATTACTCTACTTAACAAAATATAAACTTGACACTTTTTTTGTAATAACACCGTCATTATTTCAGATATCTATAACAAGTAAAGATAACTATACTTGCAATAAATAATGCACACGGCGAAATTAGTACAAATAATGTATTAGTTATAACACTTATTATATATAGGCCTATATCGTGTTCGCCAGTACCAAATCAAATTCGCGAAAGTAATCCAGTTCGATAAGAGAATCTCATTATCAGGTCGAGTTCCGATAACTCAAAGGGAAAACAGTAAAAACACCGCTCTAATGCATACACCACCTGGATTTTAACTCTAAAAAATGAGCAGCGCTCTCTCTCTATCTGGGCGAACTTGAAGTGGCTCGACCTACAGGTCGATATTTCCTATCTAAAACGACGCCATGATATCGTGCAAATAGAAAGCGGTATACCAGACTGTGCTGGCGATTTTAAGAGATCCTATTGGTCAACTCTGTGCACGTGACGGACCTCCTCCGTTTGACGCATGGTCTCTAGCTAGCTCTGCAAACGTTCTAGAAGTGGCCTGTCTGT
Source organism: Crossaster papposus (assembly GCA_037893245.1). Lineage (NCBI taxonomy): Eukaryota > Metazoa > Echinodermata > Asteroidea > Velatida > Solasteridae > Crossaster > Crossaster papposus. The sequence continues at coordinate 77,231 of JBAIAA010000379.1, read as the reverse complement.
CGTCACTATTCTATGGGCCTACGTGTATGTTTTTCTGTTAGAACTAGTCAGAAAACCTACGCTGCATGCACTTTGTCGCTGTACGAGATAATAAACTGTCAGTGGTCGCATCATGTTAATACCACGTGATTGATGAAAGGATTTGCGTTACTTTCAACTTCATAATCATGACTCAGGCTTTCTGTCAAAATGTTTTTTCTAAAATGATAGATTAACTCCCCTGGTACTTTTGTTATATACTTAAAACGAACACTAATCATACGTTATCTAGGGCAGGGTATAAACCCAGCTTTTAGCTCTGCCAATCCCCGTCTATATACTTCATTGACAACCACGCTGCAGTGGGCTCCGATTCCCGTGAGATTTCAATTTCACGACCAAAAGCTCCTTGTGGGATGCGTTTAAGCGTCGAGTCAATTTCTAATACGTTTTCTATTGTGAGTTCTATGTTAGGTATTGCGAAAGTTTTCACAATTATTTTGCGCAACAAAACAACCAACACAACCGCTCGGCTCGAACCAAACCGCGGCTTACCGCAAAGAGCATAATAATGTTTGACGTATATAAATACATGAGACTTGATGACTTTTACAACAACTGTTTGGTTTGGTTCAACACTTATAAACACTATCAGTTAAGTCAAATATATGTGAAACACAAACCACTGGAGCGAGGATAAGTGTCACTTTAGACCGAATGCATAATATCGCAATACAAGTCTTTAGTTTCAATTTAATTTACTATATCACCACGCAGAGTATACAAGAACTATCGACTAATCACTCGCAGTAAAAAGTGTACACATGTATAGGCCTATAGGTACGTTTATAGAGTGAACCGACTTCAGTATTTAGCCAATCAAAAATATTTACTACCGAATTATTAAGAAATATCTTACTCATTTAAAAGTAAATGTTGATTCTAGGCATCCAGCAAAAGGATTGCGTTAGTATCCTGTAATTATTCCAAAAAAAAAAAATTATAATGAAAAATTCGCGACGGCGATCGCGAAAAAACAAAGATAACATAAGAATAATTACTGCTCGACGCCGGTTGAAAAAAACCCGCTGTTTTTCGTGCTTTTCTCGGCATCCATGATTGTAAAACTTCGGACAGCTCAGTTAAACGATATTTACTATACAATACAACCCCCTAAATCTACTCATTCATGATAATTCAAGCAATGACCACTGGTGTATACTACCTTTAACCAAACATAATACTAGAAAACAATGTATGTTTCTATCAAACCAATTGTGTCTCCAGTTTGGGCTTTTATGTGACTTCTAATTGCCTTCTCAGCATGGGAACAAAATGGGTATTAAAAGTTGGTTGCACAAAGAAGAAGGTTGAGTCACCGTAACAACATGAACTTCGTTTTGCAATCAGCAGCCAGTGGCTTATGAAGGAATAATAATCAATGCAATTTCATATTTCAACGCCACCAAATTTCGATTTCGGGCTAATACGATGTCTACCGTTAGAAGTCTACCAAACTCAAACCTGTACCAAACCACAGAATTGGTCTATTCGTCACGCTAAGCCCGCTGACAGAGTTTCCAAAAGGCTTAGCGACGAGGACAAAAATGGATGACAAATGGCGCTTTATTTGACAAGTTCACAATGACGGTTAAGGTTTGTTATGGGACAGGATAAGTCCGGAAGTGTCAAACACAATGAAGGCCACGTCAGATATAAATGAACATGGCGCCGCCATAATGGCGACCAAACACATGATTTACGTTACGCGGCTCTTTAATTTGTAGGCCTAATCCTTATTTTTTTTTAAATTCCCTCAGCTGCCCAAACGCCTGCAAACAATGGGAAAATAATAATTACCTCCCACCTTGATACTGAACCAATTCACCATTATTTGCGGCGATAAAAAAGGAAAAGATATAAATCATTTATGAAAAATGATGTGTGAATCAAAATATGAACAGATTGAACTCCTGTTCAGTGCTGGTGTTGTAAGAGTTTGGCAGTGTGATAGATATAGGGGGTTATTGCTGATCCCGGATAGGTGCAACTTTAATACAGCCACCATTGTACCTACAGTTACTGACTCTTTGACTAACTGGCACTTGTATACATCAGACTGACTTAAACCTCAACCTATAGTTTGATTTAGATGACTACCTATTACTTAGATAAATTTGGTCGTGGACACCTTTTCTTATATACTATAGCCTTTCTTGAAAATGTACATACCAATCCGGCTACGGTGATGCCACGCCCACACGCACACTGTACGCCTTCTTAAAGACAAACCCCTTTCTCTTTCATACCTCTGTCCCGATTACGTACTCATTTGTTTATTAGCGAATAAAAAAAAAGAGATACCCATACTAAAATTTGTGGGTGGATCTGCAAAAGAAAGAATATATATTTGGCGTCGTTACTATAGGTTTTTACGTAGCTTTTTAAGCCAAAGCATGCAGCATCTTTTGTTCAATCCAACTTTAAGCTGATGGGTAGTATGCTTTGGTGCCCCTTGTAGTTCACAGGGTTAAAATACCCAAATGTACGACACGTGTCCGTGTACCTGTTTGCATACCTTTTGGCGGGTGTTTCCCTTTGACCCTGTTTCACAGAGATTTACGAATAACTTCCGTCCGTTTCAGCTCCAAGTTCTTCCTTGAGGTCACAATTCCCAATTAAGGGATATTGTTTGACCCCCGTTTGGATTTGTGTTCTTCCTCTGGGTCAAACCGACCATTTGTGTTTGTGCCTATACTTTCATGGGGACCCAAGTGCCCAATTTGGGTGGGGTGTTTGGTGCACTCCATTTTGATTTGTGTACGTTTTCATTGTCTGAATCAAATGGACGACCACATGTATTCCCAACTTCTCCCGTTCAGCCACTTCTTATAAAAGCTTCAAGGTATACACAACATTTGCAAAAATCAAAAACCAAAACTACAAATTTGTTAATGAAATATTTGCAACTCTAAGTGAATAACAATAGTCTGTGAAATCATGGTACCTGGTCATTTTTGAGAAAAGTTTTTTTGAAACATTTTCATGATGACGGGTCGACCATCGTTTGAAAACAATCTGACTCCTTCAAATCGTTTGCAATCGCTTACACATCCTCGAACGGTTCAAGCTATGCAGCTAGTCTCGTTCTCTAGCCGGGCCTTTCAAATAAGTATGACATCTCTTAATAATTCGGTAGTAATATTTTTTTTCGATATCTGCAAATAGTGCACCCTACCTTTAAATCCCCAAAACGTAATAACGTCATACATATTCCTACTTAATTTAATGTAAATACCATTTTTTTGTTATTGCTTCATGAGTTACGGTGGCTGTCGGGGTTATAGATTATGAAATGTGGCGGTTCGTTATACAGATGTTTACAATAAGACATGGCGACCGGTGCATGCAGAGGAACCGGTTGCGTGACTTGGCGGCAAATAATGCCAGTGCCAATGCGGGACACGGTTGGCATAATTCAATATTACAAGCCATCCGAGGCGATGAGTGACGATTGCGGATAACGATGGCGACAATGAAGTTATGGTTTTCATTCCGTGTGTAAGAGTGGCTGTAACTATAAACATGCAGTGTCATGTCTTCGCCATGCGCCTCTATAATCGCACACTTCAGAAACGGGAGGTGTAAAAAGTACTCTGTCATTGCGTTCACGTATACAGGTTATACTTTACACCTTATAGAAACTGGAACAAAGGGTTATCTGAGGTAACAATAGCTCTGAACATTTGAGCCTTAGTCCTCGGTAGTTTTCGTGTACGAATTCATAGGAACATAAGAAGGGAACTATTCAGGTCCTTGATATCAAATTCAGACTGGACTTTGTGTTGATTAGTTGCTCGGTTTTACATGTTACCCTTAACGACTTGAGACTTGGAAAAAAGGGTTACCTGAGGAAAAAAATTCTCAAGGAACTAAGCCAAAGTCCTCGGTAGGTTTCTTGCACACAAATTAAGGAAGCATTGATAAAATGGCCTTACAATAATAGAACAACAAAAATGAAATACACGTATATACAGGTCCGCGGTATTGTATAGAACCAAATTTTTAGTCATGAAAAACAGTCCAAACACAAGAAACAAAAAAATCAAACAATATGTGTCCTCGGTAGTTTACTGAGACTAAACTGTGGACCAGAAGGGTGAAGATGTGAACACCACTCACGTCGGTGTTCAACACATAGGTGGAGGGGATATAAGAGGGAGACTTTGACCGTTAAACCCATCCACATCTGCTTCATTAATAATCTTTTCCCACAATCTACGTTTGCTCATCAGCCATGATGAATTGCGACAGGTTCGGTTTTTCATTTGCCGCCAACATTTCCCACAAGTGCACCTTTTTCTTCTTCTCCTCTAACCCATGCCGTCTATTATCATCGCTGAGTATGTCAGGAGAGTTATAAAATATCTTCATTTCCATTTTAAAGAGTGCCCACAAATCATGAAACTGTCAGTGTGTCTCCGAACAGACAATACTTCTGGCGCCTGCATGGATGACTACAGTACCGGTCGAATTAAGGGTTCCGAGAGCCTTAACAGTACTCCTATAAAGTCAGAAACTTTCAGAATCCAATATCAAATTTCTAGTGTTTGCGCCTTAATTGCTTGAATTTAAACATTTTCTCCGATTCCTCAGAATTTGTCCGTCTCTTATTTCGTCAGCTATGTATGTAGGCGAAGCAATAATGTAAACTGCACGTACGCATTTTGTAGTTTGGTATAATGTGTGCTGATCACATAATTTACGGGTGAATAAGAATGGGGAGTTATTTGAAAATGTGCCCAAATGGTAATTTGCCCAAACAAACACCACTGACAACATAAGGCCGTTTATATTTTTGAGTAATGGGACAGCATTGTTCCCTTTAACACCGAATCTGGATTAATATTCACCCGATATCCACAGCACTCCACTGAAAAATGCTATGATTGACGAGCTCATTGTGGGGGCAAAATGGGACAGTAATAACTAACGTGGCACCGAATGGCTGTTAATAACCCGGTGGAGTTATAGAAGACTGAGAATGGGGTAATGATATTGTCGATTAGCCCGAATCCGAGAGAGAGAGAGGGGAGGAAAGCTATGATTAATGACCGTGTACGTGTTACACATTTATAACAAAATCTCGCGGTATTAATGACCGGATATTGCACTTCATCATTCTACATAATGCATGAGGGCGGCGGGGACCAGACCATAGTAATGACGAAAATGATAAGTTTGACAACAAAGGTGGCGATGGGTATGTCGAAGATGACGACGACAGTGATGTCCATGACGACATCGACAGTGGCAATGACATGGACAGTTCTACCAATGCAAACAAGATGGCAATGATAACGATGTCAGTGTTGGAGCTGCGATCATGGTGATGACGTCAACAGCGATATTTATAAAATATTAAAAAACGAGGACAAATTTACGAGACCTCAAGTTTAATGTGGTGGCATGCAATGCTCCTAACGAGATTTGTCCTACATTCGTGATTCCATTCGGAGTCCACATCTCAACCATAATATCAGGCCATACAGCTCAACACTAATATGATACAGTGCACAATATAAAACACTAGTACAAGTTCAATAGGCCCTTAGAGTTCTCTCACCAGAAAATAACTGCATGTTCAGCGAAATGTTTGCCTTAGAAAAATTCAAATGAGAACCAGTCAGAAGTAATTATAAAGTAATTACACAACACGCTTATAAGCTGGTAACCTGTGCCGTTACAAAATAAAGCACAGAAAGAAGTTCCGTCCATTTAATAACCATATTTTGGCAATAGGATTAATTTGATGGCATTGCGTGAAATAATATACCAACAACTGGATGAAACATATTTTTCTTTATTAAATGTTTGCAATATGAAATTCAGCAACTACTACTAGAAACATGGACCACCGCAGACAACCAATACAAACCAGTTAAGACCCGCGAATTCATAATTATTTGGACAGGTATAGGCTGGTTTCCGAGAGTAAGTTAATGATAAATGGGGTAATTGGTCAAGCACTCAGACACGTCATTTCTCTGACAGGCAAGAACCAGGTAATGTTATTACACGTTTGGATGCCTTACAGTGAAATTAGGCTTGTCAAAATATGAACACAGACTTTGTCAATGGCATTTTAAATGACAATGTTGCTGTCATTTTTATAAAAATGTACTTTCGGTGACATCAGTAAGATAACTACAAAATGATGTTTGCTTGATCGAAGTTAAAGTTATCACAAATCATTTGTATTATTGGAGGTAAACAAATAAGAACATTAACATGACTCAGTCCTCAACTGTATGGTTTTTTTTGTTCGTTGTTGTTAGCGATTAAACTATATACTAGTACCCGGTCATCTTTTCTATGGCATTTTCAAAGATCAAGCGAAACTTCGGTTTGATGGTCGCTTGTGTATTACTGAGAATTTTGTCAATAACAAGGGTATTTTTTTGTATAGAATTCGTTCGTGGACTAATTCGTTAAGATCTTAGCTGTGTGGGACAAAACCAGTAGTGGTAACTGTATCATTGCGCCCTAATCAGCCAATGAGTTCTCGTCATTACCGTCCAACCGCCAAAAAGTCCCCCTTGTCTTCGGGCCTCACGACCCGCATCCATCACCCGGTCCGCGATGGATGGAAGGCCCACGGTCCCGGCCCGATGTCTTACGGGTGATGAGGAGTACCCTACTTAGTCAATTTGTACACTCGTCCGCAAACAAGCGGACGCTCCATCGCTAAACGAGGAGGAAAAGGGAGGAAGGAAGAGCAAGATGAAGTATCATTGAGATGGACAGTGCTTAAAGGAAACTGCCCAAATCAAGAGGCTGTTGAGGAAACAGAGAGAGAGTAGGAGACAGGAAGGTTGATAGGGATACATGGATCCTCAGTGTGTGTGTATACACATTGCATACCATCCTGCGATGATGACCACTGTTGAAAGTATGATCGATTACTTGGCTTCGACTCTCACAAACCTTAAACCGAAGTTGAAATGAAAGCCTTATTTGAGATGAAGAGATAGAAGTTCCACAGTGAGTATATAAAGGGATAGGGTTGGATGAGTGGTGCATGACATAAAGGGTAACGAGAAACACGCCAATTAATACCAGCAAAATAATCGGGCGAGGCGCGTACCGACCTTGCTATTTCTCATTATTTATCATAAAAGAAAACCAACCCGATTGATCGCAAACCATCTGTAAGTCGAGACTCATACGAACATGAAAAGTCTACCCCGTCTGCTTGCTGTCACGCGCCGCCGCCATGAGTAACGGATGTACGGAGCTTGTGCGCATATTTCATGCTTTCACATCGAGTCATTAAATACAACCCCAGTTGGCGGGAAACAAAAAGTTACTAAACCTGTGAGCATGCAGGAGTTGCCAGTGTAAATATTCATTAGCTAGAAGCGCGCGTGTGAAGCAACCTTGATGAATTTTTTTTTTTCATGATTCATTGCCGATGGCATCATTTTAATAAGCAATTTGATCAAACGACGTCATTATCTGGTTACAGGCTATTCAGTAACTTTACTGCGACCTAAAATGAACGATGTAAAGCAATAATTTTTTTAATAAGTTCAACATAATAAACTTACTTCACTATATAATGTTGTTTATGCCACCGAAATGGTGTCTTTAGAGCGCCCTCTTTCGTTCCAAAATACACCCTATTGACTCGGTTGCTAAGAGGCTTAGGAGGGGAAGATGCGAGCAGGAAGCCAGTGTGGCATCTGCCCTTTAAGGAGGAGGATGGGAAGGCAAGGGAAGAAGCATGAGAGGCTGTTGTAGCATTGCGAGCAGCCATCCATCTTACCTCGCGCCATTAACTTCGTCCATCACGCGTCTCGCACGATAAGCGCGGCGCCGCCAACCCATCCAATCTCCCGCCAAAACCTATCCTTCATGCGCGCCACGCGTCGCTTTTCTTTCTTTTTTGTTGGTAAGGGGGGGGGGGGGGAGAGGCTATATCATGATGAATACGACCGGTCTAGCAGTTAAAGAGAACGGGGGGGGGGGGGGTGAAGATAGCTCCGCCATAACTCGTCGGCTTTACGGTATAAAGGGCGCCAAAATTGGCGGGAGAAAGCGCGGGAAATTAGTTCTGTTCGCCTCACCTCGCTGGGATCTAAAGTTTAGCGTTGCATACTAAGACAGTGTGGAAGATTTGTGATCCACGATATTGATCCACAAACGCTGAGGCAGATGCAGACATCATACTACAAACACAAGTAACACAGTATCTGCTAACATGTTTGGTATTTCCAATGGATGCTTACCAATAATATGATTCTCATCATATAAACAGTATATTCTAAATGGTTACACATTAACTCATTTTACCTCAAGTGTCTCAAAGGAAAAACTGGTACTGAACACTAGCAGAAAACAAAAACAAAAAAACAAAGCGTGCTTTTGTACACTCAGCCTGAGTAAAATTGAGAGTAAAAGATACTAAAATAATATAATAACTATACTGGACCAAATCGGGATTTCTTGATATCCTTTTCCTTATAGAAGGGTTATCCATCCATTAATTGGTATAGGTAGTTGTTGCTTTTGGTGTTGGAGGTGTATTTGTCCGGTTTGTTTGGGGGCCACCCTGATGTATATCTCTGCAGCCTATAGTTACAAATTAAAATTACCACTAAATTACCTGTACATTTAAGCAAACAAATAACGTTTGATACCAAGAACGGCCAATAATACAGAAATCTTATATGCAAGAAACAAGAATTAATGTTGGGGTGGAGGGGGGGGGGGGGGGGGGGATTCGAAAGGGGGATATTTTTGTCGTCAATTCCACCGCTCCTGCTAATAGATCTGGCTAAATGACTCTGTTGGCTGTGATACATGGCTTCCTGTGTCTAAGACGCTCTTTATTAAGTAGCTGTCGAACTGAGAAAGAAAGGGGAAAGTAAAAAAAGAAAGCGTGAAGCGAAGAGAAGGAAGAGAAATCGGGACGGAGCGCGCGGAGCGGCATGCTTTCATGCCGCGTATACTCACTCTGTAAACGACCGAGACAACACAGAGACACACGCAGAACCAGCAAAGTGAGCGATTAATCTTAATGCCTATAAGTAACGTCGGGACACTTTGTTAGTTGCTGATGGTGCGGTCCTGGTTCCCGACTCGCTCCTTTTCTCTTTATACGCACTTGTGTTCAGTAGTGGGCCGCGGGCGAGTGGCAGGCGCTAATGGCAGTCTGGTTTTCCGACCGGACATTCTGTTGCGATACCAATCCATCTTGCTGGGGAGGTCGTTAGTACGTGGAAAAACAAGACACACGCTAAAGAAAACTGTTCAGGTATAACACACTTCAGTTCGAAGTATACAGACTATTTTATGGTATATCCAAATACCCGCTTAACTTTAAAAAAAAAAAAAATTGCGAATATTTCAACAATCACATTTTATTGTTTGGTTGTAGACACGTCTTGCATAGACTTTCCTTCCAAAAACGAGCCAATAAGGTAACCTGCATGTGCAAATCATGTTAGGCGTTGGCGTTAATCCTCCAAATGAAAGACCAATACACGATCGACACCACCCATATTTTTAATTTCTCAGCGATAACAACTGCCTGAAGTAATTAAATATCACACGTTGACAACTTAAAGAATGACAGACGAGATCCTCTTCGTTAGCTTGCATCTCTGTCCTATAATCCAATGTTTCCTCTTCAATAACACATTTATTTTGTTGGTATTTGCTCCATTTCCCCCGATTCTATAAAAAGTGGTTCGAACTTTGTCCCTGCCACAATGCATTACATATCGATAATACATGTACTGTTGCAATTTACATTGCAAAGTTCAAGTTCTGCGTTTTGACATATTTTGGTGCATGCTCGATCTGAATGTGTGATACTTCGACCAAGTCCCAATATGTGTATGCAAAGCCATTGGGAATTCTAACAAGTAGTAATAAGGGCTAACACGCATGTCATTCTATACATGGCCTCTTTTTCCGGCCGTCTATCTGGACATTGCGGTTCGTGCTGCTATAAAAAAAAATAGGTCGGCATACGTCACTAAATTTCGTCTCGTCCAATGACATCGCTTTGAAAATAAACTCGCACCGAAAGAAATGCGCGTTGCATCTAGTAATTGACAATGTGAATGATGATGAACTTTTGGGGTTATGAGGTTGAACTGCACTTCTCCCTACTCGAGCCGGCGATGATAGAAACACGGGAAATTGTTGTCTTTGCGAACAGAGGATAAAAGATGGCGGAGAAATTGGGACTGACAGATGGGAAGAAGATTGACATGCTTGACGAATGATAAAAAAGATTCAACCTTGAGAGGCTAGGAAGAGAAATCTATATACATGTACTATGTCTCGGCAGTCGAGCTATCATCACTATTTCATAAACACAGGGTTATGCCAGAACTATTAAATAATACCAGTGGGGATATTGCCACAAACTGGTATTCTATGCGACAAATTATGTCGGCGTTTGATATTCTTGTTTACTGCAAGTAAAGGGACACAATCATATAGTCTGTGTAACAATTAGAACATCGTTGGGCAACCCTTTTGATGAAACTAGACAGTTCTTAATTGGTTCAATTACTACGAATTGGCGCTGCCCACACTGTACATCTCAAGGTCAGTTGGGAGTTAAACGACGATGCATATAACCATGATAACCAACAGCCATTTAATTTGGTATAATGCACCGTACCACGAGTATCGGAAATTTGCCCTGCCCGACAATATGTAACGGTATATACATGTACAGTACATGCTGGAGCTTTTGTGTATACAGTGTCCCTTTAACTTACAACAATGAACGATGTATATTACAACGACATTGTAATTTGTATCGTTATATCCCTACATGTCAGTCAAACGACGTCATCATCAGTCGCGCACTGGCGTCCGAATGGCGCGCTTTCCTTGTTTTATGGCGGAAAATTAAGCAGCCAAAAGTAGCTATCTACCATCATGTTTTAGTTAATGGCCTTCACGCGTTATTAATCTTCACCGAGAGCATATTCCGATCATTTCTTGTTACCGCCAATGGTGGATTATGAGGCAGTGGCAAGAATATAGTGTATAATCTTCTCTAACAGCTTTTTTTTTGTAATTTCCAGGAGAAGTTGCCTGTAGGACCCAGCACAAAAAAGCAACAACAGAAAGATAAGTTTTAAGAGACTGACATTAATCATCGAGGAATTAACTACAGACATTACTTTCAGAGCGCTTATAATCATCAGAAACTTACAACAAGCAATGATGTATACATAATACATTGTATACTGCATTAGTTCTTTCGACAGTATCTGGTCTTGTCGAACAAGTTCTGTTCCAGTGTGTTTATCCGCCTTTACTCTATAGCGTAATATTAATTATCTTTCCAAAAGATAATCTCTATAAAAAAAATTCTAACGTCTGTTGTGTAATATGGAAGCACTTGATTATATAAAAAAATCATTTCTATAGACACATTTGTTCGCTCTCATCCCTTTCGGCGTAGAATCCATTTTTGACGGAATTGTCTTTGTGTTGCTGGAATATACACGCATGAGTTCACCTTTTGTGCATTCATTGTTACTGAATTAAAGTAAAAAACAAAAAGGTGCCCTCCGAGATGGCCTCTATGGATGGAGTCTATTCTAAAATAAGCCGTGAGCTCATCGCAGGTCAATTTTAAAGGTACTGTATTAAACACACCTGTATATAACATTTTAAAGCATTAACAACTAATTTGTTGGCTGTCATTATTGGCACCATTACATTAGAATCACCCATCACAGTCATGTTCAACCAATAACAATACGGACACAAACCCTGGCTGGTATATGCCTATATAGCTCCGGCACTTTGGAAATCAAATTACGGGCAGTAGGACAGGTAGTTAATAATAGGGAATATAGCCCAGAAATAACCTCCGTGATTTAAGACCGACTTCTAGGCGGGATCTGCGTAATTAGTACGGGGAATTTTACACACTGCCTCTGAATCCAGCCTGGTCATAACTCACTCCTGCTGTATAAAGGTCAGTCAGCTTTTTTTCTTTTCATCTCCATTAAAATTAACGGCTTCTTGATTTCACAAGTTTCCATGAACTGAACGCTTAATATTCATTCTTGCAACTTGACTTGTACTGCTGATGGGGCATGTACATGTACATGATGGGGCATGTACATGTACATGATGGGGCATGTACATGTACATGATGGGGCATGTACATGTACATGATGGGGCATGTACATGTACATGATGGGGCATGTACATGTACATGATGGGGCATGTACATGTACATGATGGGGCATGTACATGTACATGATGGGGCATGTACATGTACATGATGGGGCATGTACATGGTGGGGCATGTACATGTACATGGTGGGGCATGTACATGTACATGGTGGGGCATGTACATGTACATGATGGGGCATGCGTTTGTGTGTACATGTACACCTGCATTTTAACAAGCAGTGTCCTGGTACGCCTCGATATATATATACACACACACACATCTAAGAGAAGTGGCTACATAGACTCATGGGTGATCAAGCCATTACCCAGCCAAAGCCAGTAATTCGGACACGGCCATTTCCTGCCGTTCTTCGGCGTGCACAATTATTCGGTAACAGATTTGTAAGAACACCGGTAATAATGGGTGTGGCACGTGGAAACAGAACATCTACCCACCCACTCACCCATCCCATCAATCAAACAACCATTCGACCCCCCCCCCCCCCCCCCCCCCCACCTTCAAAATCAATTTATTTGATATCATATTCTTGAACGAACTTTATTGCAGGTCTCTTTAGTTTTAGTACAGTCAATACACCTGTAGCCTAAATTACTCCGATTTAAGGGCGTGGTATTATTAGGACGACATCAACGTTATGTTCGAGAAGATGTCTCGGGTTATTGGCCGCGCGGAAGGACTCTAAAAAGTCTAACATTTTGTTTCCGCTCTTTAAAGAAACCCTTGTCTCATGCGCGCATCGGTTTCTCTGCCAAGCGGCAACCGTGACAAACGAGCCTCTATAAAACTGTCAGGGCTCCTGGTTTTACTCATTATGACATCGGATAGGCTGTGCTCTGCGATTAATTGGCGCGAGAAAGAAAAATGACGCGGGAAAAAAGGATGAACAATAAATTGTCGCAAAAACAAAACAAAATGGCGGGGAAAACATTGGCGTGAGCAATTAAATCTGCCAAACATGTTGGAAAATTGTGGTGCATAATGTTCAATATTTTGGGGCTGACTCATTTGTGTTCAATAATTCAAAAATTTGAATAGGAAGGGAGTTTCTGAGATACCAAACGCAGGGAATATGGCTTAATTATGGACTGACAGGGAGGCGGAAGTACGAAGATGACGGAGTGGCATTTCACACACACGCATATCACATCCTGCGCGCGCACCATACGGGACTGATAAGGTAGAGGAAATTAATGTAACACCATGCAGGTTAGGAGGTTTACCAAAAAACAAGTGCGTAGTTTCCAATGGCTGGTGACGACTTGAACAATTTTCTACAAAGATACGTATCACTTTGGGGGCTGCAGTTTGCAGTAGTGGTAAGCAAAGGAAATAATAAAGATCAAATCTGTTTCGTTTGAGTATTTACTGTGACCATTGTTTGGCATAACCTTTCTTTGTAGGTCATAATTTATCTCGTATATGATCGAATATAACTAAATCCAACCGTTAATAACTTTTAGCATAAATTCGCGAAGAAATTCCAAAGACAATATTCATGATAATTGTTCCATTTGAGCAGGCCTCCAAATACCCTGGACGACGATATCGTTCCTGAATATAAACAAAAATCGTTCCATATTTCCGTAACTTGCATGACTTTAAAACAACATGAGGAACAAAATTATACTGGACTCAACTGTTAGTATTTTCTAAATGAAAAGGGAGTGTCTGCCAATATGTTTCTAAGCTTTAGTCCATCAAGCTATGCTATCGAAGAAAAACTAACCTGGCTTCCTCGTTTGATTCAATTACCAATTTCCAAACTCCCAGGTATTAAAATCTCGAGAAAAAAAGACAAAGTGGACAACTATTTTTTGAGGCAAACCAAGCCATACATTAATAGCACAGGACAAGATGCAGCCATCCATACACCATAAATTGAATTATCTATTTCTCAACCACCTAAATATTTGAACTTGTGACGCATTAACTATTCCTTTCAGCCAGTTGGCGATCTATCAGTGAAACTGGAGACGAGAGAAAAAAAAATCTAATCAGTGAATAATTTTCCAAATATTATTTTAGCTCAATCAACCCTAAATCTAGGAATCTTGACAAAGATGGATCCGGATTTAGCGTGTGGACAGCGAGCCCTGTGATTGGTCCGCGTGTTGCGTGGATGCCTGTCTGAGTCCTTAGGGAAGGCTTGGTAGGGTCGTCGGGCGCTCTGCATGTAGACGGGGTAAAATACAAAATCAAAGTGCGTATTTTACGCATCGCTTGATATCGCAAACATCACTCCTCGATTCTGAAGGAGGACGTGAAGATGGAGAGAAAAATAGAGAGATGGGAGAAGGGGGAAAGATGATGTCCACGGGCCATGGAGATCTTGGCTCGGGCCGGATACTCCTGATTTGCAGGCGATAGCGTGTTTGGGTAAACAACAGTCGCGGTCTGCTGCGAGGCGACAAAGCATTTAGAAGGTTGAGGAAGATGGATGGAGGTGACGGGAGGAAGTGCATTGCCGATAGCTCATTCGGGTCGTCTAGGGCTTTACGGAGTGGGAGGGGGAGGGGGGGGGGGGAGATGATAGGGGTCGGGGACAAGGGGGCACGTACGAACTTCACACAGTTGGGATGAGATGGTCAGGGGTATAGTAGGCAGGCGCAGAGCGGGGCGGTGCGCGGAAAAGTAGCTCGCGTAATGATGATGATGAAGCAAAACATTGAAAGGGGGTATAAAATAAACTGAGAAGTGGAATGAGCGAGTGCCTTGCAGCAAGATATACGAAGGAACAGATGATGAATATTGCACTTACAGATGACGAGTAGTGAACTTAGCGAGATGTTGAGAGAATAGGGACTTGATGGGAAATGGGGGAAATAAATAGGTATAGGCATTTGAAGAAGAATGGTAGAAAATTGGAAGAATCACAAAGCCCGCGATAATATACCAAACAGTTGGTATAATTTAGTACGGTAGATAGGTGATGGGATTGTGCTTTTTTTGTTGCGATGCCCCTATATCCAAATATCTTTCTCATGATCTCATGACCTAATGACATACTCTGCCTGAGTGCCGAATTTCATGCTTGTATCATCAAAGGCATAATTCCCGTAGATGTTCCTATATATTTGCTCCACTAGCTAAAAATTGCAATTCCAGCAATTCAGAACGAGTTTCCTTTTATCAACTACAAGTGACAAACCTTTCACAAGGAAAGTTCTGAATAGTTTTTACTTATGTATAGGGGTTGATCTGAATAAAGAACTCCATGCATGGTCGAGGAAATAGACCAAGCACATGACATGGCATTATTGGACAGGTAACGCGAGTACGTAGACGTAGAATGTCCCCCTCCCTGACAAGCACGAGGTTACTAAAAAGCTCGTTAATTGGCAGACTACATGTATTAGTAGAATTAGCGTCAGTTCAGTTCCCGTAAACAAGCAGTCTATTGGCCAGACGCCAAGGAGAGAGTGACGTTTATAATGATAATGCCTGTCACTCCATACGTTCTGGGAGACGGGTTTGGTTCAAGCGCCACAGCTAAACCGTCACTTTATTCCCCTATTTCCCATCCGGCAGCGGGTTTAACTACGTTAACGTCAATTGCCTGTCTGGTTTGCCCAGTTGTGTTAATATGCACGCGTCACCGATCTTGTCTGATTACCGCATTTACCTGTCAATTAACAACCAAATAAACTTTTAAAGGGATGTTGGCAGACACAGAACCAACCCGTAGGCCTATTTCTCTGAAATGGTACACAAAGAGCACAGCTTAACAGGAATAGCAATGTTAAAGTCACGATAATTGTGGTGGGCACACAAAAATATCCCTAAATGTAGAATGTATCTGTTGCTGGATATATATCTTACAAAGAAGCATTGATTAATAACATCATCGTAAATTTACACTCAAGGAAAATAATCGTATAACACTGGTGAGTTCTTCGAAAGTGTACTCTGAACAGATTCCTGGAAAAGCGATCACTCTCGATCTCCTACCGACCACTGAATCTCTATCTCACTAAAGACATGACATCAAGGCGTCAAGGAAGGGTATGTTAATCATGGCTGAAAAAAAGAGCGGAAGGCATTGAAGAAAGGACGGGAAACCGTATCATAATCACCAGCAGGATGCAAAATGGTTTGGAGGGAAGACGGTTTAGAAAACCTGTCTACAATTGCTGATACCACTGGTGCCAACAAATAACAATAAGCCAGAACCAGGTGCTATGTTCAGACAATTAAAACATCAAGCACCCTTTTCTATATACACGAGAACACCAAAAAAGGACGTTTAATGCAGTGCACAGTCACTAGTAAAGGACAGAAAAAAGGAATATTATTCTGACATGATTAGATCACCTCTAAAGTGTTCCTTGTTGCCTTACCCATCACCCATCATACACAATGTCAATGATACGTCAATGTTGCAGCTTTTCATACAAGAGCAAGGTCAATCTCAAGAATAGCAATGGCAAACTGGGGAAAAAACCTGACGTCGTCTACGGATTATGTGTAATCCACTTCAAGTCCAAAAAGATGCCAGACGATACTTGGCGAGACGGTGGGCGCATCGCGCAGCTCAATTACTCGTGAAGAAACTGAAGTGACACTCAAGGATACGGATGGAGAACCCCTGACACCTGAAGGGGGTACTGTGAGGTTGGGGAGGGGTAGGAAAAGGAAACGGTAGAGCACTAGCGATAGGGAAAGAATGATGGAGGCATGAAAGATAAGATGACCTCCGATTATGTAAGTTCAAACGGTTAAATCAAGTAGAAGTGAGTGAGATGATAGGTGTATGATTTGAAAAGCAATAAAGGATTGGATGGGAAACATAGGTAAGTTATGTTGAAAAGCAGAGGGTAGACGAAGGCGAAGTTTAGAATCTCCGAGACTTTGGGACATTGACATAGAACTTGTAAGTGACAGTACTTATTAGGATAAAAGGTCAGAAGGTCAGAAGTATAGGCCCGAGTGGAATAATAGAAACCAGAGTTGACAACCGGCGTGTATAGGTAGGTTGGTTCTGAAATGCAAAGGATTTTAAGATGAATCCGAGACGAAAGTAAACACACCACTCGAGGTACATGTATTGTAGAGAGGACGAACAAGGGTGGGTGTTGAAGGAGTGCAGAGATTTGAGTTGGAGAGGCAGGCAAGATGCCTCTCAAGAGGCAGACAAGAAGGATGTCGAAAAGAATAGACAGAAATGATGTCAAGAACTGCATGTGTGGTGCGTTTTGGGTTGTTATCACACTCGTGCAATGTACAGCTATCAGAATCGAGTGACTGACTGCCTGACTCACTGGCTGACTGTGAACGATACTGTTGGCATCTGCTGCTTTACCATGGGCAAACATGTATTAGTCTCATATCGTGCTGGGTACATGTATGAAGCACCCCAACCATCCTAAAAAAAAAATAAAAAAAATTCCTGAGAAACAACATCCTGCAAGCACAATGACCACCACAAAGGAGGCGGGGTTGGGGTCCCTCCGTTCCATCATATGCTGCTCTTAGTAACCGACACAACAGAGAACAGTGGCACGGTTACACACCTAATTGTGATTTAATGCCGCGGGCAAATGACAAGTCACAATAATCAATCACTCACTGACTGACCCGGATGTCCGGGGTCGGAGCACTACTGCACCCACGTGACGGCAGGTAAAGGTGTCGAAGGCCGCTTGACGACTATTTTATGTCAGGATTGAGTGGGGGGAAAACCCCAACTGTTAACTTTCAAAACATAAATTGTTGCATGCGAATTAATCAGTATTACGTGGGTTCCGAGAACTGCTTGGTTCTGTGCAGACTTATGTACGGAAATAAAGGCCAAAAATGTATCACATAAAACCCTGTGTTTCTTTTTGTATGGGGTGTAAATTAGGCAAATTTGAATTAAATAAATCACAAAATCTTCGCAGATCATAGAATTGTATCCTCTGAGTCGTGTCACTCAGTTGGCAAGGACCCGTCCGCAACTACCCGTATATGTCAGCTCGTAGTTGCCCTCTTTCCAATTCACCGACTCTAGTACTAGACAGACTGGCGCCTTTGGAGGCCATTGCTAGCACTAAAATCCAGCCAATTTCCATACCACCTCCCCTATTCCAGTGCGGTAATTAACAAACCAGAGGTCCTAAACAGTATGGTGGCCAAGCTATATAAAATATTAACTTTTAGATCATCATGCATCGTTAATGGAGGATGGAAGCGCGCGCGCTGCGGTCGAGTCACTTGAGTGGTCCAAAGAGGGCGGCACGAGTGACGAAGAGTTTGTAACGAATACGCCGATTGGTTCGTATCAGAAATGGTATTTTGCATAATCGCAGACAAGCCTTTCTCGTTAAGAATTGGATTTATAGCTAAGACAAGTTTATCAAAGTTAGCAATTGGTTGGGTTTTTTTTTTGGTTTTTTAAATTAATATTTTTAAGCTGGTTGGTCGCCGAATTTCGGGAACGAGCTGCCGAACGCGAACGCGAATACGTTCCGTGTATGTCGACTTTATAGTAAAAATATACAAAATTTAAATTTCTTTGGTTTGCTCTGTTCGAACAGACAAGTAAAGTCGCACCTAGATTTATTTTGTTCACCCAACAGTAGGCTATACAGCTGCCAGAAAAAGATGCAGCCATGCATTCATCTGTGACGTGAACACGAAACAAAATTCAATCTCATTTCCACCTCTTTTTAGGTTTGCTGGCTATTTTCCTTTTCCGAGACAGATCGTTTTTTTGAGCAAGACAGGTGCCACTCAAAACAGCGGTACATGCCCCAGTTTACTGTTAAACTTGTCTTTCTTTTTCAGGAGAGAGATACGAGGGCGATCATGAGTCCAGATGATCGTATCAGAAACGCTTGGCCACAATGCGAGAAGGCCGGGAAGCAATTACCATAATTACGGATTAAGAGTTGGGAAATTGAGAAGACTGTCCTTCCGTGATTGAAAAGATTAGGTGTTGGGGGGGGGTTCGCTCCACTGGACAAACTGGAATTTTGGCCATTGATTGAAGGAAACGGGTTGTTGTGATACGGGGAACCTGTAGTAACTCCCACCAGGCTGACAACCTCAACTGCTAAACAGAGAGAATTGCGGTTGCTACGCACGCAACCCAGTGTTGTGGATCAAGGAAGCTGCATACATCATATGGCAATCCTCTACCAAAGATGTTCAATAATATACAAACTAGTCCTAGAATATTATCTTAGGACCACTCAGTTCAGGCAGTAAGTTGGATCATTTTGCTTTTTAGTGGATATTTACATCAAAAGAGCGGTTTGGTTTTGTTGGTGTGGGTTTGACTAAAACACAGCCAACATATTCGGGAGAAAATTGGTATGGCCAAAAGATCATAACACGTAATACGTTATTTTCCCTACATCTATAGCAAAGTAAGGGTCTTCATTCGTTCCGTAACATCATCGAGAAGGCATACACATTATTGTGGGGTATTCTCCTTGCAGATGCCCAACAGTAGAACAAAAAGCACATTGAAATCTATGAATATCTTACTCTTAGACTATAGTGAATCTGTCGTTATGTATACATAGCATGCATTAATTCTCGGACTATGCCCTACAACAAATTGCCTGCATATACAGGTCTGTGCTTTAAACGCGTGTTTCGTTCTGATAATGCGTTAAATACAGAAACCCAAGATGGAAGGTACTGTATGGTACAACACAGGAAACTCCATGCATGATACCGAAACTACAGCACCGCGTTTGCGAAGCAACAAAACAACATCCATGTCGATCCAAAACATCGAAAAGTAATACGTAGAACGTGCGAATTATGCAGAGAAAGTGTAGCAGTGGGCTGCGTTAACAACAAAAAACTAAGACAAGGCATGCAGACGACCACCATTATGGATGGGTTGGAAGGATGTGCCAATCTCCCGACCGATCTATCAATCGTTTCAGCCTGTCGCTACTGTTAAAAGCAAACAAATTGAATTAATTTATCGAGGCCTGCAGCGTGGATAGAGGAGGATGGAAAAAAAACGAGCTATAGCATTAGACCCATCATTTACTTTGGCGCTGACAAGTGTCTTTTTGTACGGGAAATTGCTGCTTTTTACCCGAAATTGCCTGCTTTTAACTGGGGATTCGTGTAGGGTGTACGCGGCTATCCGTCACAATCATACTTGATTTCTCTAATGAAGTTGATGGGCTCATGCGTCAGTGTTTGCGCGCTGACAGCGTGGGCGCCTAGCCTTGTGGAGAGTACACAAAGCCAATGTTACCTTTAAAGGTCGGTGGCCATTATTTGAGAGAAGATATACTGGATTCTATTCCATTACAAAAATCAGAGCTTAAAAAAGGCACAGAATTAACTATTCTAGTTTGCACAGTTTAGATTAAATACTTTAAGGTAAAAACAGAACAAATTCAGTGAAATCTCAAATGCATTTTATGGGACTTGGTCAATTTCACTCTTAAATGTTGGGTTTCAGAACGTGGTACTGGTAGTGAATCTTCCAAGCAGGGTGGATTTTCAATTTTTTGAAATAATGGAGTATTATGTTAACATTCAGTCCGTACATTTCCAACACCATACAAAATATATAAATAAGATAATCTAGAAAAATAATGAGACTTTATAAGAAATAAATAAGGTATAAATGAGATAATCTGGAATAATAATGGGACTTACCACGCATTTTGTCCCCAACGAACAACTTTTCTTGGTGCCACTTGCACTGCACCCGTGTCTGGTAAGGTAACATCAGGTTTTTTTTCATCTGCCAAAAGGCAATAATAATGAATGCATTTTGATTGTTGTCTTGGATACAAATATATCACTGCGTGCAAGATTTAGACAAAAGATAACAAGCTGCCACATTATTCCAAATTTTAATAAAAATGTGTAAAAATTCAACAAAATATCAGCTTCAAAGAACACTTCATTCAGTAATTGCACAAGTTTTTCATTTTTCTTTTTTAGTTTCCTGTGTTGATAAGTTTAAATCTATCCACTGAGGTTTAGGACCATGTGGGCTTCGCACGGACTTCGTATATAATTATAAGCATGGGTGTTATTTCTGCTATTGTATCAAATCTGCTTAGGATTTAGCTATAGCAATATAACACTACAGTGTGCATAATATTTAGAAAGAAATATCAAATGACAAGCCATTTTTAAATATTGACACGAGGTTTCTGAACACCTTTCAAAAGTGCTGTTTAGAAAATCGTAAGGGAATTCAAAAACACAGAAGATTTATACCCATTATCCTTTTTGAGGTATAGATGACAAAATAGGCGGGAACAGTTTGGTTTAGGTAAATACAAACAACTTTACCCGAATCAAACAGCGCCCTCCTATTGTGTCAGTCATACCCACTGATCTCTACAAACTGGATAGGCCGAGCGGCTCTGCACGTGAAGCCATTGGCGGCCATATTGGGATATTCAAAACATTGCAGGCGTACACACGTTTGTATAGCGCACGACCGAGAAAACTCATTTAATATCACAGGAAACGAAGTTAACGTCGCAAAAACGATCCAGTTTGATTAGGAAAATTAAGTTAAACATAATAACACCCAATAATGAGATGTATACGCCAAGTTTGAATATTAAAAAGCCCTATTTTCGGGAAACTGATACGAGACCAACATTTTGTTTTAACATTTCCAACATCATAACCTAATGCACAAACTATAGGAAAATGAAAAACGAGGTTTTTTGAATCAAGGAAATTCTTAAATTTTGGGGTTTAATTTTATATCCAGACACTAAAAAGTGCCAGTTTTATAATAAAATAAATTAGAAAATTTCAGTGCGCGCACGTGCGATCACTGCATTGTATTGAATATCCCAACATGGCCGCCGGTGACTTCACGGCTCGCTATCCCATCAATGGACAATCGACCTATCCAGTTTGTAGAGATCAGTGGTCATACCTCAAAAAGGCTAATAAGGGCACATGAACAGTCGGGCATAATTCCAAATAGCATCTCATTGTTCATTATTCATGAAGACGTCATTCGTCGAAACAGCGCGCTTAGAAATCACATTTTTTTTTACTCCAGTCAAAAGGTCACTTTTGCTGTCACTGATTGGTAGAATGGTACCCTGTGACAGGATCATGAATATGTAATAGAAGACCATATTTAGAGTTACACCGGACTAAAGTTTAGATTTATGAATTCTGCTATATGTTAATAAACAACATCCTCAATTTGCATGCAGCTAAACAGTATTCTTGTGTTATCTGCAAAATCCTAGTGCAGGGGGCTGTTAAATGTGAGTTGTCATTTTTAGTGCAAGCAACTTTTCCTGCCTTAAATTGAGATGTACCCGTTTTTTTCTCCTTCACACCACTTCACGTACTTTATTACTTTACCCGGACTTCACCTATCAACTGGAGTTATAATTATGCATTTAAATGATCACCAGATTCAAAGTGAAAGGAGGGAAGAGTGAGTCGGCAATCCACTGTGAAAGGGTAAAGTTAAACAGACCTCCCAAAACTTGGACGCCGTTTTTCATCTCCGAAGAATTTTGGTTGACAAACCTTTTTGAGATAATCTTTTGAACGGATATAATTATGAGTGGCCTGTACAGTTGCAGGATTTTTACGTAAGCCAACCTCAACGACAAATTAACCAAATTAGATTAAGGAATTATATTATCTTGACATTGAGCACACTCCCAACACAGTGAGATAATTATAACGTGTGGAAAATAGCGTGAACTCTGTTGAAACTATCGATTAAAATGTTTCCTTTCTCAGAGGCACAATTCGTCACCGTCACCAACCACCACACCACGAAGTAAATACTTAATGTCACGTGAATTTTGCATCGTTCGAAGCTGGCTTTAGTGGTTAACCGTGGACTAAACTGCCAAAACAACCTTTATTATATCAGAAAAATGTAGGGTGACAAATTAATAACATTTTTGTAGCTGTCAAAATTAACTTGCGAAAACTTTATCGTCCTTCCTACTTATTAATACCGAGGTTAACCAATGAGGTTTTCCATGCGTGCGGATATAGATTAAAGAACATCCTTCCTTAATTTCCCCTGAACGATTTTTTTTTAAGAAGATGGGTCAATCAATGGAATGGTAGTCCCCCAAAAATAGGCCAGTATAGGGGGCCTAATTGGAGCTTTTCTGTAAACAAATACGAGCAAACAAAATAACAGAGCGAGTCCTGGACTAGTCTTTAACGTGCAGCCGTTTTTCAGTCTTTCAGCTCACCGCTGTGTTTATTCTTCTGGCCGCTGCACTGAGATGATCTGATAGAGGCTAAATCGGGGCCAGCTAGGGCACGTGCTTCTTTATGTGGGCGGACGGTTTTATACGCATTTAGGTTAATATTTTTTTTCTGAATTTATTTTCCGAAGATTAATCATCATCGCTGTCTTGCCGGGGACGTTTATCGGCGTATTATGTTTACGAGTTTGTGTCAGTTTTTTAAGATGAAATTAATCATTCCTGTTTTGTATGATGCGGCTCTCACGAAATCGGATTTTAATGGCTTTCTCACGCGAGAGCAGCAGAGACTTAGGCCTAAAAGAAATTTAAAGGAGACGGTATATGCTTTATGCATTTTATTTTTAAGACACGACTTTCTTTGGATCCATTATGTTGTTGACATCAGAGGCGTATATCTAAGTAAAATGGCCCTCTAAAGGGCTTCACCCCCCCCCCCCCCCACAAGCGTTCATTTGCACATAAGAAACTCCAAAACTGGTGGTTGGGGCTAGTCACCATCACCCTGCCCCACAATCGACAAATACTGTGGCATCCTTCCCAAGAAAAATCCTGAAATGCCCGAGTTCGTTCTACTCTTGTTTACAAATGAGATTCCCTCGCGGGCAACACCAGAGTCGGTCAAGTCTTGCCAACCAGTGAGTTGTAACTCCATTTTTACTGCGTCATTTTATAGATACCGTTTTTCTGCCACCATGAAATAATCAAAATCTATTGCAGACAGGTGTAAGCGGTAAGTCTTTCCGTGGAGCAGACAAAGGTGTCAATGATATATATCACATTATCAGTTCTCTTCAGAGGTCAAATTTTGCCGCCTTGCGATGATGAAAAATGCCAAGCAATGCGCAGAATGAGTGATATACGATCACAGAGTTAACGCGTTGTCTGAACTCTACTCTGTTCTACATAATTAATACAGAGCGCCCAAAAGACCTTTGTGGCATTCAACCTCAGTTGAGCATTCGGGTTCATTATTGTGGTCTTCGAAAAAGATACACCATGATAACAGGTACCTACAACCAAATGGGTGACATAGCCTGTACATTTGCTACTTTGAAACGGGCACCAGCGATGTAGCTGTAGCGTACAAAGTTGTTGTTTTTTACAGCGCCAGCCAATGGCTAAAATCATAATTACCCAAGTATTACCCATGTCATATACCACAGCTCGAGATCAGTGTAACCTGGCCTCTATATCCATTTTACTTCCCAAGAAAATCACCGTTGTGGTGTTTCCTGTACATTGCACACCACACAAATCACGACGCAATACAGAACAAAGGAAGGAAACTTCATCGTAGAACCAACTACCAATAAAGTCTAAACAACATAAATAATGCATGGCCTGCCGAATAAATCAAACTTCAAATGTGTCACTGAATTAAAAACAATGACACCAATGACTATAGGCGTACATTTTCAGACTGACTTCTTTCTACTCAATCAATGGTATAACATTAAACAAATACGAGTCTTTTGAAAGTCCAAAATTGCATTCTATATATTGTACCAAACAAATCGGCTGTGATTATCGGCACGAGTGAGATTCAGAATGCGAGTCGACCCGCGTCAAGTTTAGGCCGCACAAACTGAAGCTGACACGGCGCGGTTGTCTTGCACTCTGGGGTTCATCAACGGCAATGAAATTATGTCCCTCTGACGGCAAACAACGTGTCACTTCGTGTTGGTTAAGCCTGGACGGATCTGACGGGGGACTATAAAAAGCGGGGGAGCTGGAATACACGGGAAAGAAAGGAGCTAGGATCCATGGGAGAGTGGGAGCTGTCAAACACAATCAAGTAAGGGGAGGCTTGGTTCGGGAGCTTGAGAGAGCCAGAGAGGGGGGTCATTATGTACCGATGATGAGGTTGGCGGTTGTGGGTGAGAGACGAGAAAGCGCTGGGGAAATGAGATGGGTCCGAGACTTTAATATTCCCGACTGTCACAGCCTGTGGAGCATTTTGTGTCGATCTGACAACTCCTGTTATCAAAACGAAGATGTTAAATTGGCTGTCGGCAACTTTTTTTACCATAAGTTTCTGGGTTCTCAATTCGGTTTTCTCGAATGTGAGAAGTTACAGAGTGCAGAAGACGAACGAATGAGGTCCCATTATGTGAACAATTTATACTCATCTCAAGATCTCAGGATCTCAATTTGATTTTGAAAATTTTGAAATTGCCTAACTAGTATTGTGAACCCCTGTGATTCAATCTTTCCATCGTCGCACTCAGTATTATGCGACGGTGCGTGTAACCTACAATTATGCTTGTGTTCTTGGGCACGACATTTTACTTAAATATACCTACGCACGATTGTATTAAATAACGTCTCGTGAGAGAGAGTAGAGACTAGATTGCTGAAGAAATGCTAAAGAACTGGTCCGGTGATGAACTGGTGATAATAAAAAGTGGAGCGCGGTGGTATGGTGGGTGTATTTGAACCCTGACACGACCTGAACAAAACTGTGCTTGTGTTCTTGGGCAAGAAACCGTGCTACAAGTACAATGTCCAACAAGAAGTATAATTGGTATTCCCGTGTGAAGAAAAAACTGCGCCGACTTCAAGCAGGTCTCCCTGTCTGATGAACGGGGGTATCATTATTGTGAAGCGCTTCGAGACTTTGGTATGAAAGACCATAATTATGAGCACCACGGTATTGTTAACGAGACTTGAATCTAATGAATGGGGTCAGCTGACAGCCAAGATTTGCGGCGCGTCAGATCAAGACAGAATCGGCCGATTTTGTTTTGTTCTATCTCAAAACCTCGGCCGCTCCAGATTGCCAACTTTTATTATCCGTCAAATTAGCAGCGGGAGAAATTTATGGCGATTCCCAGCGCTGAGAAAAAAACCGGAGGTTGTCGTGTGCGTATATAGTCGAGTTTCCCCCCTAGATTAAATTATCAGGGTCTGTTTGTTGGGCCCCGCTGGTTTGCTAAAAGCCGTTCGGGAAAACAGGCAATTGTGGTTTGTTATCACTCTTGAGTACGCGGCGGGAATGGATGGATACTGCAACTAATTTTGATACCTCCAAGTGATATTAATTTGAGTATTCTATCCGAGTTATAGTGGGTCCGACAGAAGCACAAGACACATAGAGACTGCGTGTATGCTTCGATTTGAATGTCTCTGCGGAAAACAAACACACTGACTAGAAATGGGCTAAATAATAAATCGCCTGCATGATCACATTTCCAAATCAATGTTTCAGTGTTTGTGAAATGACTATTTCAAATCTGCAGCTTAAATATCTATGAAAGGTGTGCAGGAGTTCGGTATGCTGGACTGAGTGGAGCTAAGTATCAAGAGCCCCTCGTATATGGTAACCTGACCGTGTTTCGCTCCGGCCCGACCTGTCATTTCCCCCGGGTTTGATTTGAGAGCGATGTATACAGATGGCGAGAAAATGACAGCTCCGGAGCGCGGCAGCCGTCGTTAAGCGATGCCCACTCGCGCGTCCGCGTGATAAGCCCAGACAGGTGCGGCGCGCTCGGCCGGTGCCAAGCTCACGCATGCGCAAGGTGTAAATTAAGACGCGCCGTGGCAGACGATCAGTGGCCCGAAAAGGCGCGAAATGTGGTGATAGTGCGTGCATACTGACGATATATTAGCACAGTACGCACTTGCAGAAACGGGGGAAGTTTGAGTTTAAAAGATGATGAGCAGACTTACATGTCTTTCTTTATTTTCCTCCTTTAACACAATGTTCAAAACTAAACGATGTTTTGTCTAATAACTTCACAGTAGTACGACCCAAAACAACTTGATTCAGCATTGTAGGCGTAAACGACACCTCGCAGGTAAACATCCCATCCACGGTACATTTTGCTCCTTTAATAATTCGTGTTCTTAACGCAGCTGACTCGCCCATGATTGACTGCACGTGTGCCAAGTCCAAACAGAAGTGTTTCACCGTGGTTTCACGCACGGGTACAAGGTAACCGAGTGAGCTACGCGAAGCGTCAACTTTATATTAAATACTAAATTAAAATGTTACACTTCGTCGCGTGCATAGTTTTGACAACGCAGCCGTTTTACCGTTCAGCCGTGAAGAAACGACACCTTACAACACGCCGACGCCTTTTCACCTTTACAAAAAGTACACCCTACATGATCATAATGCATGGACTATGTTTTAAACAGACAGAGGTCGACATGATGGCGACTTGTACGAACGTGTTATCTAGCCGTGCGAGGTAAAAACGTCCAGTCGTAGGCCTCCCCATAGTATCAGTAAAGCGAAAAGACAGTGAAGAGAAACTGCAGTTAAAAACAACACGCCATGCACGCAGCTCGTGTGCAGTCCAACTCACTTTCCAACGCTTGGTGGCAGCAAACACCTTTCCTCTTACATTACTCACGTGATTACGAGTACCTCGAGTTTCATACGGTATAACGGCGCTATGTAACATAACAGTACACATAGCGGCATACAATGTATCTTGCAGCACATGGTGTACTTTCCCTGCTTGATTTGAAAACATGTTTATCATGCAGCTCCGCATCCCATAAAACTTTAATGACTAACCAACTCAAGAATGCCGCACATTAGACACATTTCATCAGTTCTTAATGGAATTGGCTGTCATTTTCCGAGCGCATATGGCAGCCATCTTGACTCATTCGACAACATACTATACAATGTCCTTCCAAGGCGAACAAAATAATAATAAAAAGCCGCGGTGTTCACGGACCATGGTTGAATGATGCAGAAAATACCAGCTTGCGACAGATGTAGACCGGCCAGGGTTGGGAGGTAACACCACCGTGTGGGGCCCAGGGTGTGACGCGGCCTGAGCCGGCAGCTCGCCTCCGCGAGGAACCATGGAGGGCTCCCTTCAAGCGAGAAATTAAATCAATGAATCTTCGGGTTGGCTGGCTCACACACACGAAGGTGTATATGTATGTACATGTACATACATGTACACTGCAGAGACAGACTGTGAACCTGGTAGGGTGCATCATAGAGAAAGGAAAGCTGACGAGTGAGAGGGGAATTGGAAGAAAACCGAGTTACGGTGAAGAGACGCGAAGAAACATTGGTGTCAAGTTACATTAACGACACGCAGCCTCGGTCAAGAGGGTATGGATGAACAAATACAAAGAAGCAATCGGCTTACAGACATTTCAATGTGAATTGAGAAAGAGGAATATTTTCGAGGGTATTTTATTAAAATGTATGATTTTTAATTGACGTCTCCACACACGCTCACGGGGTCTTTACGCGAAGTACTCTGGAACTTGGAAGCCAGACTGTTATCTTTACCGCCACAGCTGCAGGGTTATAATGCTCTGTGCATATTAAGAGAGTCCGCGGTCAGACATGTCAACACTGCCTGGCGGGCGAATCAACAACGCCACACCGCGCCGTCTTCTCGCGGCATCTCGCCCCCTAATCAAAGAGCGGCGGACACGCTGAAACGACCCCTCAATCATCGCAACCCCGTAATATCTTTTCCGGGCCGGTTGAAAGATATCTGGCTACCGCCAACTGAAAGATTTATTTGGCAGCGCTGGCGCGGCGCGCTCGGGCTGGATTGATTTCGCGCGGGTGAGGGAGATGGAGGATAAACAGTTAAGCTCGCACTAAATCATTTCTTTTCTTTTCTGGCGGGGATTGTCCTGTAGAAAGTTGATTCCTTCGGGTAGGCACAGAAGGTCAAGCTTCTGTCTGAACTAGACTTGATTCAAGTCCGTGCAGTGTCGGATAAGCTATTTGCCGTCTGCGAACCGTGTTATCTTTGTATTGGATGCTACCGTTGTTGCAAGTGAAGAGCAACGGAAACCTAATATGGCATGAAATCTTGACTCACCCAGGGTTAATGTGGGCCTATAGTCTACGCATTTTTTGACAGCGTTCTAATTACTTAGCTGCGGCTTGAAATTACACAAAGTATCGGCTGCAGCCACTTCCTGTAGACGTACGTGTGTGTATATACATATCAAGCCGTAGCCTGCTAATACGGACGCGTCGACGCGGTCTTAGTTTGCCGCGTTTGTACACGTGTGGTCGTTTTTAGTCACCTTATAATTAGGATTACCAGGAGTCGAAGGTTGAACGTCGGTTGGCCACAGCTGAGTGGCAAGGTTAAGTTCGACGTACACTAACCGAGTCATAGATTTCGAGGAAAAAAAGGCGTGCCTTCGGCACTGTGCCCAATTAGACCTCCAGGACTTGTTGAAAACACCTTTCTTGGTTTACAATATGCATTATGATTTCCAAGAGTCAGTTGGTTAGATACACGTGAATAGCATGGTTGGGGTACAACATGTGATTAAAAATGATAAAAACAGAATCATCAACGAAAACTAGGCTCGTCGTAAAAGGAAATGCTATAGCTTTGCCTACAGTACCATAACCCCACTCAAATTCACTAAAACGTCACACGTTTAATGGCAGCCTAGATTGTGATTTCGTAAAAGTGCGGTCGCTCTCATGCTCTCATGTTAAAGATGGCAGTGTTATGTCTGAACACCAAGCGTTGGGTCCAATATCCGACACGTTTGGAAGTTTATTACACTGTAAATGCAATTTTATCCAAATACAATTCCACAGGTCCGGCCATAATACAACCCAATTTTACAACCTTACTCGCACCATAAAAGAATATGGCCCCGTAATGAAATATTGACGCCGTAAATTACAGCAGTGTGAAGGGTCGATATTGGTGTAGGCTAGGCATAGAGCTAGCTATATGGCTTTATGCTACTTCAGGTTGGCACATCCGAACATATCTTGATGTGCACCATTAATTTTAGGCAATTAATGTGGGTGGTCTGCTGTAAATTCAAATGTGAATGTAAGTTCTGTTCTACCTCTATAGTTCGAAAAACCTCAACATTGTACAATGTACATGTACATGTAATACATTTAAGCAAACGAGTATGAGCATTGCTGGCACAAGAAGGTATAGATATATCGTGCAGATCGGGTACTTGACGTGAACGGGGCCAAATTGGCCTTTGCGTAACGTTCACGTCCACAAGCCATTCGAGAACGGATACTGCAAATTCAAAAGATCACCAAAGAATATGTTAGGTTGTGAATTAGCTAGCGAAACCAAGACCTAAGATAAAATATTGTGTTTTATTCGACAAATATATATATTGAATAGCGTGTCTATTTACTTTTTCCTTTACAGCGCATATAGAGCGCCCGACTGCAGTCAGTTGGCCAGTTGTGAGCAGTTTCGGTTTTTAAATGTCAGCCTAATACAACAATCTGATAAAAATTCAGACGACCGCTATTTATTCCAAACACATTGTTTATGCTATGTGTGAAACATTGTTTCAACCACAGCAAGACACTACTAAAAAAAAAGTAAGTAGGTACACGAGGTTTCCTTTGTACGTGACATGTCAGGGCATTCTCCTTCACAGCCGTTATAAATTGCAAAATATGGGGGGGGGGGACATATATCTTATCGGTGAATGTCGTTTCCGCGAACATTAAGCATTAAATCTGCACGGCGAGTCGTAAAGATGTTAGGCCCCGGTCGCCGACGGTATGAAATAAAATTTATATGTTCTGGTCACTGTGGCGCCATCATAAATCGTATAATAATGTTCATTCACTGCAGGAAAAGGAAAAAAAATACCGAGCAGAGCGGTGAATAGTTGTATCACTACTGACTGCTGGGAGCCAGAGGGGGAAATATGAAGAGGGGTGCGAGAGTTGAAACAGCACACCATGAGGGGTTTTGTGGCCTGAAATTGTTTGCAGTAAGAATGACAAATCTTCCTGCGCTTGGTGGAAAAATTGGCATCCGGTCGACAACTGCATCTCGTAAATTATCATTAATTAAACATCGGCTCCGCGCCTCAAAGGCCATAAAACAAATATTGTTTTGTGTGGACCGCGACAAAGGCTTGCCGCTTATCCCGTAGAGCCTAATTTGAATATCCTCTCGATATGGACCCCCCAAAAAAGCGCCAGAAATATGCTAATACTAAAAAAGTAATAGGTACAAGCTGCGGTCATTAGTCAAGTCCCGGTTTAGTTTTTTCGCTTTGCGTAATGGCGAAGAAGGTTGACGTGGCACATGATGAATGAACGGTTAAGTACCCGAGGGATGATTGAAAACACCACGCACCAATAATTCATCCATCATTTATCATCCCGATGGCCCTGTCGTTTGGCGGGAAATATTCTACTTGTATATGATGAACCTGATCATGTTGGTGAAGATGACATTGATGTGGTGCCGGCGGCGTTTCAACAACGGGTCAAAGGTCACAAAAACACGTCAATTGGTTTGTTCTCTGTCGATACGATATCGCCGAGACACAAGTGGCGAATACATAAATGGATACTAACAAAAGTGCGCAGATAAGGCCAATATCGTGTTGTTGGAAATCTGCGGTTAAAGAAACAAAAGGCTACGAGTTACCTTCCAATAAATAATGCATAACGTAAAACGATTCGATTGAGCAAAATCCAAAGATTCTGAAACGAAAGCTAATCTACTAAATTTATACTAAGCCAAACCTATCAAAGGGAAAAAACAACGTTACTAAAATCTTTTTAAACTAGTTTATTGCTCCATGCTTCATCACAACTGTAGGCATATAGTAAGATGTTAAATTCCAGTTCAACGGTGATATTGCAATGTACATGTATTAATAGTGAGACACCCCACAACATCTATACAATAATCATATTCTATCCAATACCCACAGTGTAATTTGTGATATCTGTATACACTGATGACAAAGTAGTCTTAATGTGTTAGAAGTCGCCATAAAACCACGATTAGACGGATGCTCCAGGCTTATTGCTCAGATATTATAATTTATGAGGGTCCTTTCCCAATCTTTCTGCTTGATGTTTTCTTGTTTTGCCTAACTACGTGGACCCATTTGGTGGACGGACAAAAACTACATGTAAATCGATATCGCACGACCCTTGCAATATTCAAAGAGCACTAATGACCCCCTAAATGGGCCCATCATATCGCAGGCCTGCCATATCAATGCATTATGAATTGCGGTTAATAATGATAAATTGGCCCAGCGGATTGCACGCTGATACGCTCTCGTATTTCACAATCAGATAAAGCTCGCTAGGAGACCCCCAAAGTCTCTAACTAATCGTTTGTTTGCGTGCTGCCGGTCTGCGAAGACTAGCGGGCCTATATTTCTTAATTATGTGATGCAATAAGGGGCAATTAACCGATTGGGAAATATTTTGTTCTAGGCTACTGTAGAACAAGACTAGATTTGCCTTGTTTAAGAAGAGCTGGGGCCAATTTCATAAAACATTTAAGCAACAAAATTTGCTTAGCACAAAAATGTCTTGCTCCGTAAAAACAGTTTACCAGCCAAAACTCCATGTACTTTTCATGTTAAGCACAAACCAGCTGAATACCAGTAAAAAAACAATAAACATCACCTGAAAATGTGGTTTGTAACCCTGTTTTTGCCAAAGAAGAATTTTCATGCTAAGCACATTTTTGTGCTTACATGTTTTATGAAATTGGCCCCTGGACTATCCCTCTATTGCTAAACTTACAAGTCTCAGTTCAGCACATTTAGGCCGAATTAGGTCCAAATTACTTGGCTGCGGTTGACAAACCAGTTTTCTCGGCTTCGCCTCGGGAACTAGTTTGTCAACTTCTAATACCTGGGAGCTATATCGACTACCTACCCTCAAACCATGTTATATTTGTATACTGTTTTGTTTTTCCGAGCTAACACCATATTTTCTTCCCAAGACAAAACAAAACTAAGGTTACTTGAATCGGTCTGTCTGCCTCCCCCAAGTCTCACAGAAGTTGTCCCCCAAAAAACTCAATAATTATTCCAACAAGATTCTCCAAAGTTTTGTTTTGTTTCCAGTTATGAACATAATAGAATAAATAACGCAACATTCCAATTCAAAGCACTTCAAATCCACACATGATGAAGAACTATGGTAATGGTAATGAAAGAAAGAGCAAAAGCCTTTGTCTTACGGTACTTGTACGGTGCTAGAGAAGGGCGCCCTCAAACAAAACAATTGCCTTCAGAATAATGAGCTCCAATACTTTGGCAGTCTACGCACAAAATTGTACCACGCAAAAAGATAAAAATACAAGGCCAACCGAACCATTGGAATAAGAATGGGCGGGGCTTAGGGTAAACATGGAGCAGAAAAAGAGGTCGAGTGAAGTAAAGACATTTAAATAGGACAGTCACAGACACATTATTAGTGCTGCAACAACTTATTAAAAACAATCTTGCTGTATCTAGAAAAACAACACCAAAACACGCGAGTGGTGCGCTACAAACTCAAAGCATATCAAGGCATGCCAGCAATGTACAGTTTGAAAACATAATTCGTGTCGTTTTCAATTAGCAGGAAACTAATATGGACAACAGACGTACACACATCGGTGATCTCAGTAACAAAATAATCATATTCGGCTACGCCGAAATGCTCATTCAGGACATCGAACTAATTCAAGACTTGCGCGTGTGTGTTCGTCATCCACGAATAACGTCAAGGAATTCGTCTCTTTTTTAACAACGGTGACAATAATATTGGTGCATGGGACCGGGGAGACAAATAAAATGCCAACACCGTTCCGCTTCCTCGAGCTGACTGGCGTAAACAAGTATGAATTTCATTCCAAAACTGAATTAAAAAAAAATATCAAGCCAAAAGGGCAACAAAAGAGAGGAAATGAGCAGTGTGTGTGAGCTTATGTCCTGGGGCCAATTTCATAGAGCTGCTAAGCACAACAATTTGCTTAGCATGACAATTTGTCCTTGGCAAAAACAACATTACAGAACAAATTTTCACCTGATCTTTATTGTTTTGGATTGATAATCAGCTGGTTTGTTTGCTTAGCATGAAAAACACGTACAATTTTGGCTGGTAACCTGTTTTTAATGAGCAATACTTTTTTGTGCTAAGGCTTAGCAGCTCTATGAAATTGGCCCCTGGAAAAAAGAACGGACACTGCCTGAGGGCTTGTCCGAGTTTGAGGTCATTGTGGAACAAAAGAAGGCATAATTTTTGTGCAAAAAACCTTGGAAAAGTAATTGATGGCTGTCGAATTGTTACTCATAAATTTATTTTTCAAGCTTTGTCGGAAGTTTTGGCAGCCTGAAGGTTTGCGAGTAAAATTTTGAGTTTCTCTTCTATTCCCCAGTTACAGTTTCAGTGGTGCTAAGGAGTAAGGTGCCTAGTAAATTTGGTATTCAAACGTAACAACGCAAGCTTTTAAAGGTAGTATACACCATTGGTCATTGCTTGAATTACCATGAATGAGTAGATTTGGGGGCTTGTATTTATAGTAAATATCGTTTAACTGAGCTGTCCGAAGTTTTAGAATCATGGATGCCGAGAAAAGCACGAAAAACATCGGGTTTTTTTCAACCGGCATCGAGCAGTTATTCTTATGTTATTTTTGTTTTTTCGCGCTCGCCGTCCGGCGATCGCGAATTTTTCATTATAAAATTCTATTTTTCTGAAGAATTACAGGATATCTAGCGCAATCATTTTGCTGGATGCCCAGAATCAACATTTACTTTCAGATGAGTAAGATATTTCTTAATAATTCGGTAGTAAATATTTTCGATATCTGCAAATGGTGTATACTACCTTTAAATCGTAAAGGTTGTGGTCAGATGAAACATACCTCCATTGGGGAGAACAAGTAAGGAACAGGGGCCGATTTACGGAGCTGCTAAGCACAAACATTTGCTTTGCAAAGACAACATTTTCAAGTGATGTATATTGTTTGTGATCGATAGTCAGCTTTTGAAAAACACATGGAATTTGAGCTGGTAACATGTTTTTACTGAGCAATTTTTTGTGCTTTGCAGCTCCATGAAATTAGCCCCTGGTCGCTCGATCGCAGCAACCTATCAACATCGACACCTCTCTCGACTCAAGAAGCTCAACATTATAACTTATACAATCCAACTTAGCAATTCAAGTGCTTCCTCCCTAATGCTAATACACACACAACCAGGCAACAACAAATGTAATGCTTTGATCATACAAGATCCAGCCAACGGTCATTATTCAAACCTCGGTGTCAGCTTCGAGTTAATAACTGGTCGCGTTTTATAGTAATAATGAGGCACTCTCTCTAGGATACAAACTGCATATCTGAAAAGTGGAACAGCAGCAACAACCGCACCAAACCCACTTTTAACAAAACGACCATTGTCTGGAGAAAAAAACCGCTTCCGGACTTTTTAACAAGTTTCCACAAAGTATCAAAGCGTAAAAAACAAGCAAGTGGAACTGGGCATTAATTGATTGTGGTAGAAGAGATCTGGTTGTTGTAATGCGGTCTCACACAACTCGGCCGCTTTGGATGTTTTTTTTCTTCTCAACATAAATGCCAATCGGTTTAATTTATAAGTGTTTCATAATGCTTCAAAGGGAACGCTGGTTTGCCGTGGCGCCAGTGTTTTGCACGAGGGTCACGGCCCAGTCTCTCTCAAAACGCTGGGACCTGGTAAAAATATCGGGAGAATTGGGGCTGGCACGGTCATAAAACTGTATAGGAAATTTACTCTGGTAGGCCGTAAATATCACTAAAAAGCCGGCACATAAATTACGATCCGTTGAAAACAAAAGTTGACGGGGTTATTAAACTCGGAGTCACAGTCGGCTTTTGTGTTGGGGGGGGGGGGAGAATTGTAATTAGTTTTCGACCATGGAGGCTGTGAAGATCGACATGTTTTGGGTGAAAGTTGTTCATAACAGCCCGACGTGTACTTGGCAGTATTTATTCTAAGAGTGAGCATTTCATTTAGCTGGTCCGCACACCGTGGCCAATTTAAAGCTAGCTGTGTGTATGTGGATGACCACTGAAATGCAAGATTCGACACCAGAAACTCCTTGAAAACAGAATCTCAAACCGTGAACTCGAAAAGTACAGAGAACGACTTTTTGGGTTGTAAACAACCCAAATAAACACCGCGCGTGTGATACTACAGAGCTCTGTTGATACTGATGCTGTACATAAACTTATAGTCTAAAATATGACTTACGACTGCTGTACATGCGACAGACGTGTAACTACAAAACATCATTAAACTTAACCAAAGTCGACTACTAGCAGCCAAAGTAAACTACATTGTGATATGTTGTAATGAATGGATTTGTATGCCAACGTGTTGATTTGGGGTTGGGGGGGGGGGGGGGGGGGGTAACCACATTCATATTTCATATTTCAAGTTTATTTGTGAATCAAAAAGTCTGACTGACTATACACGTACAGGCTATATAATTATACGTAATCGCATTGAGGTGGTTTGCCAAAACTTGTAATTTCATTTCTTTATACAGGTTCTCCCGTGATTGATGTGGGTTGTCAGATTAAATTACACCGCGGGACTCGAGGCTCGATCGACGGTACAAAAAGCAAGTCGGTGCCTCGC
Source organism: Crossaster papposus (assembly GCA_037893245.1). Lineage (NCBI taxonomy): Eukaryota > Metazoa > Echinodermata > Asteroidea > Velatida > Solasteridae > Crossaster > Crossaster papposus. The sequence continues at coordinate 40,442 of JBAIAA010000379.1, read as the reverse complement.
TCGGCGATTGGTAAAAAAAATTATGAAAAATTGACATGTCCACACGTTTGGGAACTGAACCACAACAACAACCGACGTAAACAAGTCGCTGGGAATTGAAGGCACTAGTTCAACGGATGCATTTAGCGAGCCGATCAACTCAATCATAAAAGTACATCGACTTTTGCCTCCAATTTTCCCCGTTTTTCCACCCTCAGGCGACGAGTTTTTGTGTACATGTCTCGTTCATGAAAGAAGAAAAAAAAAGATGATGCATGGCCGTGACACCAAAAAAGATGGGGTGAATTTTAGTGAAAGTACGCCGTGCTATTGTCAGGTTCACTTAAACGCCTCTTTCATAATGACGCTCCCTTCCTCTGTAAGTACACCCCCCCCCCCCGGTTTAACCGAAAGGTTACGCTTGGCTAATTTGAGACAGACCGACGCTTGTACAAATTGTAATTAAACCAAGAAGTACTCCAAGGGTGTAACCAGAAGGTCGACTAGATAATTAGCAGGTTTTGTGTGCTAGATCCCTGCCGCTCTATACCAGCAAGTATGCATTTTGTTCTTCATGAAGGTTTGCTACATTGTTACCGTCCTGCCCAAACGCACACAATCACCAGTCGCAAACAAAAGCATTTTTTCGATGCGCCGAAATGGGGCATAGATTGCTTTTGATTGTAACAGACCGTTTGCCAATGTAAAGCCAAAATGCTATACTTATGTTAATGACTTGTACTTTTGTAGGTCCAACTGTTATATTCGATATACTGTAATATCATTACAATGTCTTTAATTATAGTCGGTGTAAACATGAACATGCACTTTGTTACGGCAGACTCGTGTGTGATTTCAAGCCGTTGCAAAGTAATTTGGAATATGTATTCGAATAGTAAGAACAGTGTTAAAAAGACAACATAAGGTACTGTCATACCATGGAGCTCTTCATAGCTCCATGGTCATACTGCGTTTATTCTCGGGCCGAAAATTGTTAATTTATTCCACAGCAAAGCACCATTAATTCTAACCCTTACATCAAAACACATTACAGAAAGTCTGGAAATGAGAATACATGTATTCTCAGACATATCTTTTAGGATTCCCAATTGGGACCGATTCACATCGGCTTTTCAACACGACAACCGCGTCTGCATTTTGAATAAGCGGCACACACACACACACCCACACCGCGCTCACTCACAAACGCGGCGAGGAATTGGGAATGATTTATCGCGGTGTTATGGCCGATTGGCGCAGCTAACTTATTGAAAGATGAGAGACCGAGCGAGTTCTGTGGTGATGACTCCAGAGTCCCAAGCAATCGGCCAGACATCTGGAGGGGAAAAAAACACCGCCCATCTATCATCCGTCTCTCTCTTGATATATTTTTCCTCCATCATCATCGGGATAAATGTATTTCGGCTTCGGCTTTCAGGTATGGGAAAAAAAGAAAAATGAGCCCCGAGTGACGATTAATAATGCATGTAGTCTAGGAGAGTGGGGCCAAAGAAATCAATCGCGAATGCGATGCGAGGTCCATACGGGATGTTTTGTTTGGGGATACATGTACAAAATGTACATTGTACATCTTGGATTAATAACAAGATGAAAGGAAGCGCTGTTACTGTTTTACATGAGGGCAAACAGATTTTGTTCCTTGCTCTTTAGCCCTTTTCGAATCTCTGGCTTTGTCTTCGTCTCAAGGCGATTTTAGGCTCCCAACTGCGGGAAATCATCGGCCACGTTGTGGTACATGCTTCAGAAACACTCAACCAGTTAAAATGAACCGAAAGGTCGAATATTTTCATTGGGCTTGCTTCTTAGCTTTTCGGAATATAGGAATCGGTTTCAGTCGAAGCACAAGTTAACAAAAAAAACGAGATACAATGGACATTAATGGCACCAACACTAGCTTAACTTGTTTTACACGGCTTTATTTACATTATGTGATTGTTTTAGCCGATGTTTCTATTCGCTGCCTTGTAGATGCAAATAAACAAATAAGGGCAAAATAATGTAAAGGTCTCCCCAAGACAATTCTACAGGATGTCTCCACAATGAATTGTGTGTACAATGTCTATGGAGGAACAGGAACAAAAAACAATTTTTGTAGATCCATTGTACATTGTACATTTTGGAAATTGTGCATTTAACAGTGTGATCCAATCTGCTGTCCTTCCTCCAGAAATTTAAACAGAAATTTAATTGTACATGTACCACCAAAAGTAAATTTTGTAAAATGACCTTTTAATTTTTTTTATTGTGCCGTTTTTGTCCAGGATTGTGAAGAACTTGGTGAGAACTGGTAACGGGGATAGATGACAGTGAGAAACAAATGTACGACTCATTCCCAGAACATGCAAAACCAATCAAAAACTTAGCTGCAGGACAAGGCAGTGTTTACCCACAAGTGAATGGATTAGAGTTATTTTTAGTAGAGGGCGCTCTTCAACATATGTGGTTGAGGGTTTTATAGGCTACATGTACAATTGAGTACATGTATATATGTACATGTACATGTACGTTTATGCTGAATTGCCAGACACCCATAGGACACATGTATTCATAAAATACATGTTTTTCTTTCCATCAATTTTAAATATCCCATTGGCTGCTGTCAGCAAATGATAGCCTCCTTGACCCATCAGTTTTCATCCTTCTAAGTCTTCCCCATCAAGATTTGTTTCACATCTCACTGACTGCTTCTGAGCAAGTTGAACGGTTTGCCTTTCTTGTCATTTTCTCTCATCTCCTCCCATTGGCTGGAGTGCTATTGGCTGGAGTGCTATTGGCTGAAGTCATCAGATGATCTTTCTATAAACCAATCAGCTTTGCAGATCATTTTTGTTCTGTCGCCTCCTATTGGCTGGAGTAGATAAGTTCATCTCACTCTAAGCCAATCAGCTTCTGGGCAGGTGTATATTTCCAGTCAGTCTGAGCCAAATAATCCACTTTCTTCTTCAGGTCTTCCAAGCGCTGCTGGTGTAATTCTGGTGAAATTAGAAAGTACAAAAAAACATTTAAATGAAGAAAAACAAGTTCAGGTTTGTGGTCTAATTTAAATGTGTTTTGGGGGCAATTAGAATGATACAATTACCAAGGTTTTATATTTTTTGCTGTACAACAAAAACAATTAGGCCTACATTAACACGTAATGAGCACTTAACTTTAACAACGTAGTACTTATTTAAAATAAATGTAATAGTAATATACTCAATACAATATTGATTGGCTGAGACGTTCAATATATATTGACTCATACATAGCATGCCTAAACTAAACCTGCACTATTTCCCATGAAATAAACATGAAATCCTTGATTGTGCAGACCTCCGATTAACAGAGATTTAACCAAGCGTATTGTTTTACACATGCAAGTCTTCATTTTAAGCCCTATTCTGTCTGATGCTTACCCTAAGCCTGCTTGTGTTGACTAACTTGACTTGTTGTGTGCTGAAGGAATCATGTCAATGACTGAAGCACTGGAACTGTCTCTAGTAAACCCTCTATAGGCCTAGATGCCTTTCTGGGTGGGAACTAGAAGTAGAAATCTATAATTTTGCCCAATGCGTCTTCTGTCCGATTCGCTACAGTACATGCTTTGAAACAAGCAACGATCTTGCATGACGTGTGCTATTGTAAGCCTAATTTGAAACATTTTCTTGCTTATACTCGTATGAAATAATCTTGATACTTGTACATGACATCCTAGGAAGAGTCTGTTCTGGTCAAATTTAGATCTCTTACAAGTTTGTTTTGAGCTACACTTTTGTTTACACATGCCATTTATACTAAATATTTGTACAATATTACATACACATGGGAAACCACTAAAAAAATACAAACCCACATTATGCACAGACTAACTTAGATATTACTTGGCAAGGATTCATCTTAACAACACAATTTTGAACTCCGCTTCGGAAAGAATTCCAAACACTGACCTCACTATTTTTTCCTTGCAGTGATCTATCAAGTATCAGCCATCAATAAGTGATACTGTTCATTTCCCTCAGAATGGATTTCATTCAAAGGGAAATGAGCTCAGGAGGGAGTACAATAAATTTGAGCAAAACTCAATATTGTGCTCAACAACAACATGTCCTGAAAAGTCAAATTTGGCAGAGAAAATATTGATATTTAGAAATGAATTTTTCAGAGCAGTGTTATAGGGGTTGTGCACAGGGTGTCAAGTGATGTCCAGGTATGGAATTCTTTCCAAAGCTTCATTTTATGCGTGAAGTAGCAGTACAATTAACAGTTGAGCATATTAATGACGTTACTAGTAATACAAGTACTAACCTTTTTGCACATTCCTCATGCAAACTTCAGTGTCATGTTCAACTTGGAGCCTGGTGAGTAGGGGCCAATCTGATGATGGAATCAAACGTTAATGTTTCATTAAATGTTTTAATAGTAGGGGGGACAATACAAATTTTAATATTGCTTTTAGGAAGTTATTTGGGACTATTTCTTGAAGGGCTTGGTGAGTAGATTGCAAATCTCTTTCAACTTTCAAAATCGGTCAAAGCGTTGCCAAGTTATGGTCCGATAAACTTTTCAGATTGCGCTTTTTCCTAGACAACAAACGTATTAAGCAACAGTAATTAAAAAGTGTTTTTTGAACCATCTCATTTATTCTATTTACATCTTTCAAGCATTTCAAATCATCTTTTCTAGTATGTATGTTGCTCATATTTTTCATATAAGTCTTTCTTTTTCAGATGATACATTTCATGAGATCTGCAAATTCTCATGTTGTTACTCGTTGTCTAGTGGGTCTGCACGGTGTGTATGACAGCCCTATTAATAGGTTTTAAAAAGGTCAGCCCTAAAAGTTAAAGGTAGGATACACCATTTGCAGATAATAACATTTTTTTACTACTGAAATATAAAGAAATATCTTATATATTTGAAAGTAGATAATGATTCTAGGCATCCAGTAAAATGATTGCGCTAGATTATCCCTGTCCAGAAAATTGTTCAGAAAAATTGAATTTTAAATATAAAAAAAAATCACGATGGCCGTTCAGCGATTACAAAAAAAACCAATAACAACTGCCAGACTGCTCATGCTCTATGCACAATCTCCACATAGCTTCAGTTGAGGTGTACTTAGTTATGTGTCAAGGATAGGAAACGTTTGCATACCAATGTGTCATGTGTGCAGACCCTTGTTGTATACTATACTGTATAATAGGGCACTCAGCGGCTGTGTGTTCCATGTTTTGCTGCTTTATAGCTCATTGGGGATTGGTAAACCCACTGCAGGATTTTGCAGGATTCAGGCAATGGTTACCAGGAACAAATATTATTGGAGGATTTTGCAGTCTTGATTCATAAGGTTACATCATAGTCCATGGAGAAGAAAAAACAACTCCATGTCTATGGTTACATCATGCCGGAATTCCTCCATTAACACTTTGGAATTGATTAACCCTAACCCTCCCAAATCCTCCAAATTCCTCATTGCAAAATGCAGGATTTTGCAGGATTGAGGTCACTTGGAGTTTGATGCATTGCAGGATTTTGCAGGATTGAGGTTACTTGGGGTTTTACCCCTGCAGGAATATGGAGGATTCAGGTTATCAGGCTGAATGTGACACACAAGGATTTTGCAGGATTGAGGTCACTTGGAGTTTGATACATCGCAGGATTTTGCAGGATTGAGGTTACTTGGGTTTTTACTGACTGCAGCCAGGGCAAGACTGCAGGATTTTGCAGGATACAGGCTGTATGGTCACCAGTGACCAATATTGGAGGATTTTGCAGGATTCAGGTTACTTGGAGTTTTAACAATTTAGGAATTGGAGGATTTTGCAGGATTCAGGTTATGTGTAAGTAAAAATGGGTAGGGAGTTAGGGTTAAAGAGTTTCAAAGGACACGACAAAAACAAAATATTTAACAAACTTATAGGACGTACCCCTATAATAGTTATTAAGAGTGTAATATTTAACCGACTCTCGTCAACTATAACGTCACTCGTCATAATAATTGTAATCAGTGTGACCATGCCGTTTTTCCCGTCTTAACAAAAGTGGCGGGAAATCGAAGTGCGCACTGCTGCGCAGACGTTTCACCAAAGCATTTCATTTTGAAGGCTGATTCCTCACAATAATGCTTGACTTTTCTTGTAAGAAACACGGTTTTCTACCAGCCATTTACCTGGTTGGTCCTGTTGGCTTCCTTCCAGGGCAGTTGGGGAACGAAAAAGTGCTTTTCTCGGATTTTCAAACTCTGTTTTCCTCGACGCGTTCGCCATTTTGTATTTTTTTTCAAATAGTTTGATGCCCGATTTGAGTCGTTAATGCTATCGGAATTTCTACAAGTAGTCTAGTTCCCAGACCAAACATGTTCATCACGAGAGGGCGGGCTGTAACATTACCGGGGGTGCGTTCCACTTACGCGAACTGTTTGCGCGAACGTTCGCCAACGTTTTGAGTTGGCGTTAGTTGAAGTGGAACGATATTTTAAAAACTACGTTTTCAAAATGGCGGCGCCCAGTGAAAGTGACATCGTTTGGTTTGCTGCTTTTTGTCCAACTCATTATTTTTCTTTAAAAGATCCCTGTGAATGCTCAAAACAATCCACCGTTTATAACGAAAAGTATAAAACGTAAATAAAAACCGTGAAAAGAACCCTGCCGTCTGCTAACCGCTTCGCCATCATTAAAATACGTCACTGGCCAACAGCGAACAACTCGAAAAGTCGTTCGCCGTTTTCGCTAACGTTTGCCAACATATTTGGCACACATTGCGTTCCACTCACGCGAACAACGCTAACGTTGGCCAACGTTGGCAACGTTCGCTGGAGTGGAACGCACCCCGGGCGTCTGCTGGAGGCATTTAAATGCAATAACACGTGTTTGAAGCCCAACCTCGACGAACAACAACAACAACAACAACAACATCATCGTTTCGTAAATTACGTTATGGGGACACTTCATAGGGTTCGTGTGCTCAATGAAATATCTCTAAACTCAAACTCAGAAAATGCTATTGACCTAAAATTGTCAACAGCATGCACCCTGTTAATTTGTTGTCTTTTATAATACTAGTACTAGGCTCTAGACCCCTTCACTGGAGACCCAACATGCTATGGGGACCGGAAAATTTCCCCATTATTTTTTCCAAACAAAAGAACGTGTCCCCACAACTAAGTGTATGCTAGAACACCTCCACCACAAAGCCAAAATATAGTTAATCCTTCAAGATAGAAGGACAGTGGTACAAAGAAATCCCGATTTAGTCTAGTAATTTTAGCTCCAGACCATGCATGTTGGTTTTGTTCAAAGGACCGATTTACTGGACCCAGATTTATCATTTATTTGCCATTTTGACATAATCTGGCGATACTATATAAGTATAAGCATCGACCAGATCATGTTAAAAAAGCGATAACTAGGGTCCAGTAACTCGGACTAGTTAATTGGTATCATTTTCTCAAAAAGACTCGTCTGTTAAGGGCACGGTATCAATTTAGCCTCAACATTTTTGTAATGTGTTTAGATTCAGGCGAGCTGAAAAATAAAGTCATAGACGGTCTCTATGTATGACTGCGTGATGAATTGGTAAGTTACATGTATCTATTAATTATTTCTCATAAATGTTTCATGTGTTGGTCAATTTTGTTTTGGTATTTGTTTTCATTTTCATTTCAGAAGAATATTTTTTTTTTAAATGTAAATGTTGCATTTTAATTGCAATTGCATTACAATTGCCTGAGGCAAGTTATAATTATTTCACATGTATATATTTTTTTTAAATGCAGATTTTGCTTACTGAGCTGTACCAGGATTTCCTTTTTACATTTTTCAATTGCCCGTTAAATCTCCATTTGCATAAAGTTTATGAAATGAAGTAAACTGTAGCCAATGTTAATTACAAAACTTAATTAGACTTGATATGTGCTGGTATAGGTGCTGAAATGAAATACGCAGTCAAATAAGTTGTATTGTGGAAACGAAAACGTGTTGATAAACACACACAAAAACAGTTCAATGTGAATTGGTAAGAATTGGCGATTTTAAGACAGAAAAGAAACAAACTAAAGATGAATGAAAACCATTGATTTGTATGTCAATGATTAATCTACTATGTACGAAACCTTTGATCAACCTACTTTTAGTCAATAAATTGAGTTGAAAATACGCGTAGTAATTTATCCGAAAACTAACAACATTTTGTGCTGTGTCCATGTCTCAATTTTTTAAAAGAAAACTTCAAATTAGTAGGAGCATAACATACAATACCAATGTCGAATATTTAAACTGCAAGGTTTGTTGATATAACAGTAAAGAGAGGGGGGGGGGTCGTTTTGGTTATAGGGGTACATGTATTTTGTGTGGTTTATTTTCTCTTTGTAAATTTTAGATAATTCTATACAATTTGCGAACCAGTGTTTGTGCAAAATGCAGGCAGACATTTCTAATTGCAGTTTTAACAACCTTTCTAACAGAAACCTTAAAAAAATTAAATTAAACAAAAAACTAGGATGAAGTTACCACAACTAAAAAATTAGGTACCTGCAAAAAAGTGGATACAAATTACAATAACAATACTGAATTTACTGCCTGCACAAATTGTTAGACCAATTAGAAGAAAAAAAAGAAAATGAGATATAATCAACTAGTGTGGACGAGTGATTGACTAGTAGTTATCGATATTATCGATATCAGGCCAGCAACGGAAAAACAATAATGTGTTGGAAAATGTACGATTTATTACCTAATTAATGCAAAATGTTACTTAAATTTAATTGCCAATTGCATTTTGTTCACCAAACCCTGTGGCGAATGGTCATCTGGTTTTGTGTGACAACCATTAACTAATCATCGATATCATATCGATTTTTGTTTGCCTCACTATCCAGCCTGAACATCACTCAGCGCCTATTATGATCCATTCCCCGCCGCATGTGAAGTGTTTGTCCACTGTCCCGAGGAAATGTAAGACGTTGTACGTGGGCCATACACGTGTCATTTCTCTCCGGGATGTAAACGGAGAAAGGTCGGCATTTTCAGGAGACAGAATTTTTTTCTTCTCCAGTGTGCATACATATGCATGCACTCTGTTAGTGGGTAAGTTCATCTTCGATGTGACATATGTCTTCAAATTTGTTATAATATTTTAACCAAGCAAATTGAAAAGTATGTCTTAATTAATTAAGCAGTGTGCAAGACATACGAATCAGTTGTCTTTTTTAATTAGTACTAACACTAACAGTGCTGAATTCATTATTTTTAATAGAAATTTTTGCACGCTCTAGAGGGTCAATGTTTAGAACCAAACTGAAAATATAAAAACATATTGACAAGATTTCTATTAGGAGTAATAAACATCAATATATTTCAATTTTATTATTAATATGAAATTTACTTCTTTACTCCCAATTCGACCACTATGTAAAATTATTACAGATTTGACTGGTTTCTTTTAAACCTATGGCTAATATTTAGCAGAACAAAGCATATGGAAAACTTGTGGGTTTTAAATTTAAATTTTGTATTAATGTTTGATTTTCTGAGTTGTAATTCCATAATAAATGTCATTACAAGTTTTGCGCTGCATATTTGCCAAAGATAAACTAAATTAATTTTTGTTTAAAGAAAATTGGTGTTAATATTTTTTAGTGCAAATCATGAAGTAGCCTTTAAAATTCTTTGTTAGATTTTAGACGTACACGAACGAGACTCGAACCCAAGAGCTCGTACTTATAAGATAGTTGCACTCTCTTCGAAATCTCATTGTTAAACTTTTAGACAATTTTATTTTGTTTTTCTTATGAATTACAGATTTCTGAACTGAGTTCCTAGGCTGCCAAATTTAACCAGCATACTTCAACGATATGACTAAAGGAAACAACTTCGAGAAGAAGGTGACGAGTAACCAAGGCAACGGAAGTCAAACCAAGATGGCCACCGCTCAGCCGAGCCGCATGAAACGGCTGTTGGGCTTTGAGCTGGCCGATATCAACACCTGGGGGCGCTTTGTAAGCTTTATGAACCAACCGAGGGATGCGTCCTCACTCGGCGTGCTCAGAATCATATTTGGTGGGTAGACTCGCGTTTTCTAGAATTATTTTATATTTTTTTATATTTTAAGTTAGGTTACTTTGAAAAGCTCATTAAAATTTAGAACAATTGTTTAGAAAGAACGTTGCATCCTGATGTAACTTTCTTCATCAATAAATGCAAAAATGTTGAAAAAGACATGAATTTGGGACTGAGGAACAATTCCATTTTTGTTAGAAAATGCTCTAAAAATGCACTCAACTCTCTCTAGATGCTGTACAAAACCAAATAATTGGTGGCAGGATATGACAAAATTGGACAAGTGAATTGAACAAGTACATGAATTTTGCGAATGAAATTATGTTGTTCAATCAATCATGCTCTTATCACTAATTTGCTCCAAACTCAATTTTTGTATTAAAAGGATCAATTTGTGGCGTGGTCGCTTTACCTAGGTAGAACGTGATTGTTACACTTTTCTGTGAGCACTAAAATGATAACCAATGTAAAATTCAACCCAGAAAAATATAACAAATACTCATTTTGTTTTTTTTGTCTACCATTGTAGCCATCCTGATGTTGGTGGACATTCCCCAGGAGCGAGGCATGGCCAAGATTGACTCCCGCTTTGGTAATCCCATCCACTGCCACTTCCCTCTCTTCAACTTCCTCGAGCCCCTACCCGTCGACTGGATGTACGTGGTCTACTTGGTTATGCTTGTTGGTGAGTCTGTCCCGAATTGGAACAGTTAAAACCTAAAACCCATCACTATAGTGCAAATAATAAGAGTGATTTTGTATCTGTCTTAGTTTGTCGGTGTCTGTCGTACATTCATCACAAGCCATCTGGGCCTGTTGCAGAATGTACTGTTGCCTACTGTTGCAAGGAATACCTTTGTTATTGTTTACCCTCTTGTAATTGTGACTGGACTTGTGATAGACTTGTGATGGACTTGTGATGGACTTGTGATGAACTTGTGATGAACTTGTGATGAACTTGTGATGGACTTGTGATGGACTTGGGATGGACTTGGGATGGACTTGGGATGGACTTGGGATGGACTTGGGATGGACTTGGGATGGACTTGGGATGGACTTGGGATGGACTTGTGATGGACTTGTGATGGACTTAAAAAGGACTTAAAAATGCTTTTGTCTCGGATTTGCAAATGAGCACATTTTAACCAGTTCGTGCCAGGATTATTTTGACCGGGCCTAGGTGCGGGATTGTTTTTCAAAAACCTCGGTCTGAGACTGGTTCAGGCCGGCATCTGTAGGTAGCATACCCTGATATTTCCAACCTTGCTCGCTGCGAGCCGGTCACTGACAGATATTTCCGGCCTTGTTTGTGATGTGCTTATCTGTAATCCGTTTTGATTTCCGGAATTTGTGTGTGTGTGTATACACGTCCTCCGTATATGGATGAGACACGATTTATTGACATCAAATATTTAATCGAGGTCTTGGTTACATTTCTGCAGGTGCTGTTGGCGTCCTCCTGGGTGCCTTCTATCGTCTCAGCTGTGCCCTGTTCATCATCCCTTACTGGTACATCTTCTTCCTTGACAAGACGTCTTGGAACAACCACTCCTACTTGTACGGCCTCCTCAGCTTTCAGTTGCTCTTCCTGGATGCAAATAGATTCTGGTGAGTTAGAAACTAAAGACAAAATAGTGTGTCGGAGTAGTTGCTCAAAAATTCGAAGTCCAAAGTTCGACCTTTTTTCCTTGACCATGCTCATCTGGCAAACTTTGTATATCAACCTTAAACCCGAACGTGAATTTTTTTTTCATTTTTTTTTTTTCCATCTCAGGTCAGTCGACGGTTGGAGAAATCCCAAATTGAGGAACACACACGTCCCACTATGGAATTACGCACTCCTCAGAACTCAGGTGAGACGTGAACCGTAACCCATCCAGACACTAGGGACGTAGACAAGTAGGCAACCTTGCAGCAAGCTTGCAGGCTCATTTGCAACCTTGCAGCAAGCTTGCTGCAAGCTTGCAGGAAGTATGCAAGCTTGCTGCATGCTTGCAAGCTTGCTGCAAGCTAGTAATATGCTTGCAGAAATAAATGTAAGCTTACGCAAGCTTGCTGCAAGCTTGCAGGAAGTATGCAAGCTTGCTGCATGCTTGCAAGCTTGCTGCAAGCTAGTAATATGCTTGCAGAAATAAATGTAAGCTTTTCGAAGCTTGTCGCAAGCTTGTTAAGATTGCCGCAAGCTCTTTGCAAGCTTGCGGCAAGCTTGCGGCAAGCTAGTTTTTCTGTAAGGGGGTCCAATCCATTACAAATCTTCACAAGTCGGTCACAAACTCTTCAATTAAATTGCGACCCTATATAAAACAAAAATCGTGACTCACAATTTGAAACGATTGAAACGAAGTAAAAAAAAATTAAAAACAAAAAAGATGATTGCAGTGGGGTTCGAACCTTCGACCTCCGAATTGCCGTTCCGTTGTTCTTTCCATTTTGTCAATGTTCAAGCACTTTTTCATAATTTTTTTTAACAATTAAAAAATGTCTTGCCCACAAATTGAGAGTATTTACAAACGATTACTTTTGTTGTGTGTGTGTTTTCCAGATATTTTTCGTCTACTTCCTGGCCGGGATAAAGAAGATTGATGCAGATTGGCTGTTTGGATACTCCATGGGCACGATGTCCCATCATTGGGTCTTCGATCCTTTCAAGTAAATTTTTCAATATCTGAGATTGATTCCAGTTGTCTTTTCTTTTCTTCAAAATGTACGTTAAATAGCAATTTTTATGTTAAAAACTCTATGAGGATTCTCGGTGAGTTATATACATGGTTGGAAAGCCCACTACGCCAGTTTTCATTTGGTATATAATAGAGCTCCATAGCCCATTCCGTTCTGGAAATATGACATGTTTGCATATTAGTTCAAAATACACAACTGAGAAACAGGCTTTGAAATAGTTGGCTCTGCTGTAGAACTCCCCACTAAAGACGTCTGAATAGAAATCAGAAGGTCATGGGTTCAAATCTCACCCGCGTCATTTTTTTCTTTCTAATGCTTGTAAAATTATAATGGCAATTGAATTTTAAGGTGCATGATAGATTTCTGTTTGTTTTTTCAAGGATAATTCTGACCGACCAACAGATTGATCTGTTCATCGTCCACATTGGCGGCTTCTTCTTGGATCTTACCGTCGGATTCTTTCTCTTCTTCGACAAGACGCGACCCTACGCCTTTTTCTTCTGTGGCAACTTTCACGTGATGAACTCGCAGATCTTCAATATCGGTAGGACATATATCTCATTTTAACGGTTCTGGTTCTGGTTGTGGATCATTTCTTGCCTTCTAACATTCTTGATTCCGTCGCTCTCATTTGGCAGGGATGTTTCCCTATGCCATGGTGGCTACCATGCCGGTGTTCTGCTACGCCGACTGGCCACGTTCCATCCTCCGCCGTCTTCCAACGTTCTTGAGCAAGAAGCTGACGTCTTCCCCTGAAGACCAGCAGAGAAGCGACCACTGTGTGTATGCAGAGGAAACCACCTCCAAGGTAGGTTGTATGATTTTAAAAATTGACATGGAAAAAAAAACAATTGCGTGGGCCAACAAATATTGAGCACAATCAATTTCGAGCTGAGAATGCAGTTTTTGCAGTGTACGTACTAGTGTGGCCTCATGGTTACACCGTCCAACTCGCAGGCAGTAGGTTATCTGATAAGAACTTGGTTTTTGTGTTCTTGGGCAAGACACTTTACTGCAATTAACCAAGTAGAGATAAATGGGTAGTACAAGACAAGTTTGTAAATGTCGTGTAATGATGTCGAAATAAAATCTGAGACTTAAAATTATTTTGTACTATTGCAATTGAATTTTTCTGGATGTGAGGTAAGGTTATATTTTTGTTAACAGAAATAATTCAACAATTATTAATTAGGATTTAGAATTTTGGTTAAAAAGAAAAGAAGAAAAGAGAGAAAATTGGGCAAATGAACTGATAAAGTAAGTTTACCTCGCTAACGAAAAGGTAAAGCTAAAATGCATAAAGTTTATTTGTTGAATTCCTTTTCCAAAAAGGAAACTTCCAGTGGCGACAAAACCAAAGAAGCCGCAGAGAAAAAGCCCAAGACCAAAGAGTCTCCTGACCAAAGACTTGGAGGTCGCCGCACCCATCACCACCTCGCTAGCTGCTTCTTTGTTCTCTACATCGCTACCCAGCTCTTTCTGCCTTTCTCTCACTTCGTAACAAAGGTAGGAAAGTCCAATTGAAAAAGTCCTCGCAAGTCCTTGCAGGTTCTTGGAGGTCCTCGCAAGTCTTCGCAAGCCCTCGCAAGCCCTCGTAAGTCTTCGCAAGTCCTTGCAAGTCTTCGCAAGAATCGCAAGTCTTCGCAAGCCCTCGCAAGTCTTCGCAAGCCCTCGCAAGTCTTCGCAAGCCCTCGCAAGCCCTCGCAAGTCCTCGCAAGCCCTCGCAAGTCCTTGCGAGTCCTCGCAAGTCTAAACAGAATAAGCCAGTTCGGTTTTCTAGCTGCGCACGTTTAATATATTGTCATGCATATTTCTATAAATGTTCTGGTAGTCAATATGTATTGGTTATTGTCATTCTTTTAGGGGTACAATAGTTGGACCCAAGGTCTCTATGGCTACTCCTGGGACATGATGGTACACAACTGGCACACCCAACACGTCAAGGTGCACTTTGTGGATGTGAAGACTGGAGCGGAAGGCTACCTGGCATCTGACGTAAATATACATGCAGTATTAGTCTTCTTTACCAGCGTTCCCTGGCAGCGCAATGTTTACTGTGCAGTCTGTCTGCATTTGATAAAGCAGGCAAGGGCTGGAAATAAAGGCTATTTTATCAACCAGGATGAAAATTCAGTGAGCCACTTCGCAGTCTGTTTTCAGTACCTTCTGTGTTCCTCTATGTTTTTATGATTATCTTCTTTTCAGACTTGAGGGAAGATTAATCATCACGTGATGTAGTCTTTTTCAAAGCGCTGTTGTGCAGTTACAATTGCTGTTTGCATTGGTTGTTGTTTACTGTTTAGTATTTTTCCCACCTGGGTATTATTTCGTCTTAGATGTAGTCTTTTTTCAAAGTGCTGTTGTGCAGTTTTCAATTGCTGTTTGCATTTGTTGTTATTTACTAATAATATTTGTTTGTTCACCTGGGTAGTATTTCACGCCTGAGTCGGGTCGTTGGATTGGCCACGGTGACATGATCAAACAGTTCGCTACCTGCGTCAGCAAAAGGCTGAAGGGCCACGGATACGAAGAGCCTGCCATCTATCTAGACATCTGGAAATCAATGAATGGCCGATTTTCACAAAGGTATTTTATCACCGAGCAGTTATCATTGAGAAATGTACGATCCTCTCAAAATTAACAAAATTTGAAGAAAAATAAATTATTGGTCTTGTTTCTTGACTTATTTTCTAGGATGTGGGACCCACGTGTGGACATTGTCACAGCCCCCTGGTCGCCGTTTGAAAACGTGGCATGGCACCTGCCTCTACTGACTGAGCTCTCTAATTGGAGGGATAAAGTCGAGGAGGTGGAGAAGGAACTGGAGAAGAACGAAATTGACGTGGCATTTGTGGCGGATTTCCCAGGTAGAGTCTAGAAATTGACTCCCTTTCCAAGTTGTGTTAAACACAAAAGTTTTCTAAGCTGGAAAAATACTCGCTTAATAGCAGAAACGGGTTACCGGCCAAAAAGGCATGCAATGTGTAAGGCTTGTGGCTGGTTCTCAGCTGATTTGTGCTGATCACTTATATGTGCTTAGCGCCTTTTTGTTATGCCTAACAGGTCAATGAGCTTTGCAAGCAGCCCAAAGCATTTTTGTCAGACAAGCCCGGCCGATTTTTCATATTAAACGTTGATCAATGAAAATAGGAGAATGATCCAATTTTGTTTTTGGACTCTTGCAACTGATGCAGGGCTGTACCTTGAGAACTATGTGAGCGAAGACTTTGCCAACACCACTCTGGAGGTGCTTAAAGGGGAGGTCTTGGTTGAGTTAGTTGATGACCAGAAGAACGTGACGCTCGCAGAAGGAGACAAAATGCAGGTAAGATGAGGAGGCTTGTTGTTTTGGGGCTGGATCTGAATATGGGCCAGGCTATAGTCCTCTGGCTGACTGGTTGGTTAACTGGGTGGTTAAATTGCTGGCTTGCTGGCTTGCTGGCTTCTTGGCTGGCCTGCAGGTTGGTTAAATGGCTTGCTAGTGGCTCGCTGGCTGGCTGGCTGGTTGGCTCGCTGGCTGGCTGGTGTGCTGGCTGGCTCAATGGCTGGCTGGCTCAATGGCTGGCTGGCTGGCTCAATGGCTGGCTGGCTTGCTGGCTTGCTGGCTCGCTGGCTGGCTCGATGGCTGGCTCGATGGCTGGCTCGCTTGCTGACTCGCTGGCTGGCTCGCTGGCTGGCTCGCTGGCTGGCTCGCTGGCTGGCTCGCTGGCTGGCTCGCTGGCTGGCTCGATGGCTGGCTCGCTGGCTGGCTCGATGGCTGGCTTGCTGGCTCGATGGCTGGCTTGCTGGCTGGCGTTCTGGCTGGCGTTCTGGCTGGCTCACTGGTTGGCTGGCTGGCATGTTGGCTGGCTAGTTGGTTAATTTGCTGGCTGGCTGGGTAAATGAATGACTGACTGACTTACAGGCTGGCTGGCAGATTGGCTGATTGTTTAAATGGCTGGCTGGCTGGCTGGCTGGCTGGCTGGTTGGCTGGTTAAATGGCTGGCTGGCTGGCTAGCTGGTTAAGAAATGCTGCATGCCCTGACTGTAATAAGTGCACATAGCTGTAACCAAATGATTCCAACACAGCCTATTAGGCTACAGTCACACATAATGTCTCAAGAGCTTTCACTTTTCTGAGCCCGATTCTAATATTTGTCTTTAATTCCATTTCAGGTCCCTGCCGGTCAATTTCACAACGTCCACACCATCTCCCCAATCCCGTCCTGCTACATGTACACCTTTGTCAACGACACGGCCGTCAAGTTTGGCCAAAATGTGGACAAGTTCCTGGACGATTACTTCATCGACAAGAACCGGACCGTGGCCTCTGACGAAAACTTTATACCAGGTCGGTAGAACTTGCGAGCTCGTCTGACAACTATCTAAGAGCTTGTCTGAGAATAGTTGACCTATTGCGGGAGAATCACAGCTTGTGAAATATTGTCCAATTACAATCCTGGGACAAACAAATATCAACTACTTAAGATATTCAGGGTCAGGGAGTTAACAGGTTTTCAAATATTCCTAGTTTTTCCTTATTTTTTTAATTTTTGTTTGTGTCACCTTGATTCTACTTGTTCTACTTTTTGCGTAAAATTCCTATATTCTACAATTTTCCTACTATATTCCTATATCCTGAAAGCCCACAAAAGACCTAATTTTATCCAGAATTTGTCCTCCTAAGTTCTACTTTTGTCCTGCTTTTTTAAAAGTTTATTTTGATCCTTTTTTTCAAATTGTTTATCTGGGTATGCTTGATAGTCTAAGATTCTTGTTAATCGTGATCCTTTTCAAATTAATGTTACTGATCCTCAGACGATTTGGGGTTGAACATGTCCGACCCCATGGTCTCGCTGGTGGTGGAGCACCTTGAGAAAGCCAACAAGAAACTTCAGAAGAAGAACATGACCATGTTTCAGAAGACACAGCGATTCTTCCGGTCCAAAGCCTCCATCTTGCAGAACACGTAAGCAGAAACCATTAAGTGAATGTTTGCTTGGGTTTTTTAATAATAATAATTGTCATGCTAATCATAGCGCTTTCCATTGTATCAATTATCTCAAAGCGCTTTACAATTATTACCCCGTTCATCAGGCCCTGGACCACGAGCCGTTTATATTGGCGCTTAATTAGCCTCAATCCTCACAGGTACCCATTTATACTCCTGGGTGGAGAGAGGCAATTGTAGTTAAGTGTCTTGCCCAAGGGCACAAACACCATGTTCCTGGCAGGGTTGGAACCCACGCACCATTGTACGTGTGTCATTTTCGACACATTGGGTAAAAAAAAGGATGCACGCGAGAACAAGAAACAAATTTGTATTTGGCCTTTAAAAATATTTGTTTAACCAGTTCGCGCCGGGATTATTTTAACATCACTGAGCCGAGGGGCGGGATTATTTATTTAACGAAACTTGATCTGAAGCAGGTTCAGGCTAATAGTGCCGGGAAGCACACCCACGCATTTCCGGCCTTGCTCGCTGCTGACAGACATTTCCGGCCTTGCTCGTGGCGTGTTTATGCGTCATGCGTTTTGAATCTGGGGAAAACTTTGCGTTTATATATGTCATCCGGCGCGAACTGGTTAAAAGCCAAGAAATTGTGAAACTTTTTTGTTTGCATTTCCTATTATTGTTTAATTTTGTTTTCTCCTTACTTAGTTTCATGAAAACCACCCAAGCACTAGGACACATTTTTCTGGGCATGGACTCAGTGGTGACACCGATACCGCCACCCGAACAAGATGAGGAACCGGTGAAAGAACCCCCACATCAGCCCTCTCACCCTGACGATGAACAAGATGAGGAACCGGTGAAAGAACCTCCACATCAACCCCCACACCCTGACGATGAACTATGAACCCTCTAGTGACCTATGACCCCAAGCACCTAGGTCACATCCTCTATACTAGGAATGGATTCGGTGGTCACCATATACAAATCCAACTCAAATGCATTACCACTATTAAAAAACAATTTATTTATGTATTTATTTATTTCAACATCCGCAACAGCGCTATAGCGCCAATTACAGAGTGGATAAGTGAGAGAAGACAATGTGAAGAAGTTACAGTTTTAGAGGTGGGAGAAAACCTCAGAAGTATACTTTGGGCGAAACCTACGGACTCAGGCAGGGAATGTAAACCCAATCCACATTATTGGCCCAGGCGGGACTCGAACCCGGGTCATAGCGGTGGAAGGCGAGGAAAGAACCGCTGCGCCAACCTGTCTGAATACTTGCCGGGACGCATGGATGTAACAATTTCTTCCAGTCACAATGTAATTGAAACATTGTAAGTGCCTGTGAGTTTGAAATGAACAAAAAAAACTTGTATTAAGAATCAGTGAAATGTTAGTGATTTTGTTGAACCAGTTAACGTCGGATTCCGTGTCTCCATGCAAAGTTTCTTCGGAATTCTTAAACTAGGATACACCATTTGCTGTAATCGAAAAATGTTTACTACCAAATTATTAACAAATATTTTACTTATTTAAATTTTAGAAGAAAACAAATGGCGATCGCCAAAAATAATTTAAAAAACAAGAACTACTGCCGGACACTAGCCAGTTTTCTAGCTTTTTTCTCAGATTCACGATTGTGAAACTTCGGACAGATCAGTTAAATGATATTTACTATAAAATATACAACCCCAAATCCACCTATTCATGATAATTCAATCTATACCAATGGTGTATCCTACATTTAAGCATTTATTTATCGAACAATTTGTCATTTGTGTGAATTTGATTTTCAGTAGCAAAAAAATGTGCTAAATTGTTAAATTAATATTTATTGTTATTGTTATTCGTACTTTTATCGCCATGAATGTGGTAAAACTTGCCCATTAGTGTCACAATTAATGTTATCATGCCTTGATGATTAAGAAATGTATATTTTGTGGTCTTAATAGTTCGCGACTTTTATGCTTTGCTTGTCAGTGTAGTTTCATAGTTAGGCATAACAAAACAAAAATGTTATGTTGGCGTAACCGTGACGGGCCCCTAAAAAATAGGGTAGGTAGGTAGGGATTTTTTTTAATTTTTTTTTGTTTGTTCTCCCAGCAATGAAAATGATATGTTTTCTAATTGTTTAAGCCGGTAGTGATACACGATAGCGTGTCTAGGTTCAATATTTTCACAATCCACACACACAACAATGAGAAACGGTCAGAAATGGTTTCAAACGTATTTATAACTAGATTTATATAGATTTTAATCATTAAATTTCGTCCCTTGGAAAAAAAAATATCTAGGGTCGGCTGTATTTTTAGGGTCGGTCGGGTTACGCCAACATAACATTTTTTTTTTTATGCCTTAGATAGACATACATAATGCTGTAGTGTCAGTAGATTTACTTGAAGTGCAATATAAGATGTTTTTTTTTTAAATATTATACAAGTTACTTGTAAAGATGAAATGTTTCTGTTAGGTGGATAAATCACAGTCGCAAAGTTGACTTGTCTTGCCTATTTTTGTCACAACACAATTGTAGTTTTGGGGTGACTATTTTGATCAAGTTTTTGGTAAATTTTAAAAGCTGTTTTTGTTCGTGTGGAGAATTTCATCGATTTCGTCAGTCGATTTTGGGTCTAAAAAAATATAAAAAATACTTCAGCTACCTTGCTACATATTAGTGAACATTAATTTTCATTTATTTTATGTGAGAAGTTGTCCAAGTTTTACAATACACACACAAAAAAGGTGCCCATAATAAGTGCCCATATGGGCATGTGCCCAGGCTTAAAGGTAGTACATGTATACACCATTTATTTGCAGATATCGAAAATATTTACTACCGAATTATTAAGAAATATCTTACTCATCTGAAAGTAAATGTTGATTCTGGGCCTCCAGCAAAATGATTGCGCTAGATATCCTGTAATTCTTCCGAAAAATATAATTTTATAATGAAAAATTTGCGATCGTCGGACGGCGAGCGCGAAAAAAACAAAGATAACATAAGAATAACTGCTCGACGCCAGTTGAAAAAAACTGTTTTTCATGCTTTTCTCGGCATCCATGATTCTAAAACTTCGGACAGCTCAGTTAAACGATATTTACTATAAATACAACCCCCCAAATCTACTCATTCATGATAATTCAAGCAATGACCAATGGTGTATACTACCTTTAACACGCATAAAGCTCACACATATATCTGTATGGGGCATGCTGGCAAAGGCTTCATACGGATACACGAATACACGGATAAACGGCTACCCGATCGATTTTCTGCTCTTGCTTTTTGACATAGCGCCCTCTGTTGGTAAATTAAAGCGCTGTACCCGGTCTAATTTATACCGTGTACGTATCGTGTGCGTACGTACAACGTACGCACGTGTGGTGTACTGTGGTACTTGTGGATGTGTACGAGTCGGACGTATGTTTTCGTGTTTTTGCCGGCCGCCGATCGAGCAGTAATTAACTAGGCACTTTACTGCCGGATTTCGTCCGAGAAAAGATAGAAAAGAGGATTACAGAGACGTTATTTGGTAAGTAGGCCTATTCCCTGAACTGTTGTTTTCCTCGGTATTGATTTTAATTTACGAAGTGGGCCCCGGTTTTATTTCAAGTCCAAATCTATAAATATTACTGCATCCATTTCGTGAAATGTGTAGACTCGATTGTTTTTCGAATGTTGACTTGGGGTCTAAGTCAAATTAAATAAATGAGTTTTACTTTTAAGTTCTAGCCGGGCCCCAGTTTAACATTAGTGTACAAAAGATATATGTGAAGTCTTCTGTTCTGAACAGTACAAATAAAATAAGGACTTGGGACAGAAAATTCATTTGGGGAATGACCCCCGAAGACCTGAGCCCGGAGAATTTTAGGACAAGAATGTTGGGACTTGACGCCGTTTTCTTTTATTCATTATTAGGGCCTATCTCAATTAAAAGTCATGAATCGGTGCAAAACATTTCCAATTTTCTTAGAAAATATTGAAGTATTGTCGGGATATTTTACTACATTCTTATGAATTTCGTGTAGGCCTAGACAAACCTTATTATGGAAGCTGTTGTATATGTACAAACAAAGTAAAGAAGTGAAAAATAGTGGGCCCTCATAATTTTTATATATTTAGTTTAGGCAGGATCACGTCAGCGGTCATTAGTGGTGTGCTCGTGGAAGCTCAGTCTTTATAGTTGGACGCAGAAGTTGTTTTCTAAAAAATCCATAACTTACCTTCTGGTTACCCTATAGGGTTGCATTGACGTCATGCGCGCTACGCGCCCATACGCGCTAATCGCACATGCAACTGGGCCGAGCAGCCATTATTGAGGTCAAACAAAGTGCAGACGGTACATTACCGTGATTACGCAAAGACCTCATTGGGGGCGCTGTTGTGAAGTGCGACGTGCGTGCATGGAGGAATAAGAGCAGCTTATTCCTCCATGGCGCGTGTGACGTCATATGCATGAACTTTATTGAGGTCATTGATCCCTTAGGTTGTTTTTTCCTGAGCTCTTTCAAATAATGTAACATTTAGAGAATTTACAACAACTTAAATTTGTCATGATCCTGTCCATTTATACTATAGCCTTGTATTTTGATTCAAATTTGCCGAAATTTAGTTTTTCTTGGAAATTAGAGGGAACCTTTTAAGTACAAATGCATTAAAATAACCAATTTTGAAGATCTCTACTGGTGTTATGTCTGTTTCTTTCGGTAAACCTCCCCCCCAAAAAAAAACAAAAAAAAAGAAACCCACGAAATTGAAAATCTGTAATGAAAGATGGCATTAAGCTAAGCCGGACACGATTGCAGTATTTAGCAGTCCATCAGCAGTCGTGGTCTCTCGGTACTTGCCTTGCTCATGTATGATCTGCCGACTCTCGCGGGAATTGTAATCAGGCGGTGAGAATTTGAAGAGAAGAGATGTACCGGCAGATGGGGATTTAGGCTCACATGCAGCTCGCTAATGAGTTGCGCTTCCTAAGGCCGGTTCCACTGTAGTCTGTGTAGAAGACTAATGAATTTTTATTTTTTTCTAGAAAGGAGTTTGTTTTTTAATTTGCTTTTCTGCGAGTGTTATTTTTATTTATTTTTATTTATGGTATCACTATCAGCGAATTTTGTTTGCATAGTCTTAATTTATACTACAAAAAGTTGATTCTATTTAGGAAAATGTTTTGCATTGAAGGGTTATATAAATGTCTAAATATTTATTTTCTTATGAAGACTCTAATTTCATTGACATTGTATAATTGCAACTCCCAAACTACCACTGTCCAAACGTTATTGTTAACAGTTACCGACTATATAGAGTTATTACACCCCCAAATTTGTTGTTTACTTTCGGAATCGATTACGAATGGAATACAGTTACCAGAAGGAATCGGAATCGATACCACAATTGCTGGATTTGCCCAAGCCAATTGCTTATTAGAAATATGATAAGACTAATGGATTACAAATTTAGAGAGCGCGGCTTTTCAGGAAAATCGTGGTCTTAAATATGAAGGAAATGCAGTATTTTAAGACATATTTATGGGGCCGTAGCCTGTAGGGTTAAACGACCTGGCACAAACGGTACGGAACTGTGCCTTTAATTTCTGAAAATGAATACCTCAGCTTTGCCATTAGTGTCATATCCAAAATACTATTCAAATTATACGGCCCTTCTTCATATTACACACCCAAATGTAATCCATACTGGATTCATGATGAGGCAATTGAGCTCAAACGCAGGCGAATAAATAATACCGTCGGTTCGGTGTATCAAGTTTGTCGCAAAGTAGAAATAGCCAGCCGCAATTGTGAAACAACCGGTAGTAACCTGCAAAGCACCTACATTACATGTCTGATCAGAAATATTAAAGGTAGAAATAGGATACACCATTCGTAATTGTTTGAATTATCATGAGTGGGTGGTTTTTGGGGGGTTGTATTTTATAGTACATTATTGTTTAACTGACCTGTTTGAAGTTTTACAATCATAGATGCTGAGAAAAGCTAGAAAAACGGCGTTTGTTTTCAATCGGTGTCAGACAGTGATTCTTATTTTGTTCTCGGTGTTTATGCGATCGCCGTCCGGCGATCGTAAATTTGTTTTTATAAAATTATATTTTTCGGAACAATTACAGGATATCTAGGGTAATATTTTTGCTGGATGCCTACAATCATTATTTACTTTCAAATAAGTAAGATATCTCCTATTATTTTGGTAGTAATTTTGTTTTGATGTCTGCAAATGGTGTATCCTACCTTTAATACTCTGGGGGTGATAAATATGATAATTGCAGCTTTATAGAGAGCGACGCTAGTCACGTAACCGGCAGTAAACCGCAAGGCACCTACAGTACATGTCTGATCAGAAATATTAACACTCTGGAGGTGAGAAATCTGGTAATTGCAGCTTTATAAAGAGCGACGCTAGTCACGTTTATACCGGCAGTAACCTGCAAGGCATCTACAGTAAACCGCAAAGGACCTAGAGTATATGTCTGATCAGAAATATTAACAATCTGGAGGTGAGAATTCTGGTAATTGCAGCTTTATAAAGAGCGACGCTAGTCACGTTTATACCGGCAGTAACCTGCAAGGCACCTAGAGTGAACCGCAAAGGACCTACATGTACAGTACATGTCTGATCAGAAATATTAACATTCTGGAGCTGACAAATCTGGTAATTGCAGCTTTATAGAGAGCGACGCTAGTCACGTAACCGGCAGTAACCCGCAAGGCACCTACAGTAACCCGCAAAGGACCTAGAGTACATGTCTGATCAGAAATATTTAACACTCTGGGGGTGACAAATAAGGCACGAGATTTGTAAATATGTTGGAGTTTGGGGGAATGCACAGGCATTCATTCAGGCTTGTCACAGCTCAGTTCCTGGTCAACAGTACAGTGTTGTAGATGGTTTCAGCTCTATTGTCGAGTACGGCGAAGAGGCGCGAGAATACTTCGTGCGAAGTATGGAGGGAATCGGAGTAACAAATCACGAAGACTAAAATGAGTCACTGTTCAGACAAATTCTCTTTGCGAAATCTGAGTCTAACGCAACGGTCCAACGTTAAACTTTATTCATCTGCTCCCAACACATAATAACCATCTTTTCTCCTCAACCGCCAAAAACCAACTACTTTTCCCTTCATTCGAACACAAAGGTAAACCTGAAGCATCATTCAAATTATTTTCAATAATATTATTTTAGAATGGCTAACGCATGAACGCACGTGCGCACTCATGTACGCGCGGACGCAACTGTTCATGGCACATTTATATAGTTAACTTTCACATCATTACAGTGTGATGTGTACACCCAAAGCCTAACATATTTACAAGCCACGTGCCTTTCTGCCCTAAAACCTCGCCTAATTCACAGAACTAAAACATGTACCGGTACATTAACATTTAAGGAGACACCAAATTTACAAATTATAAGAGAATTCTAAAGTATGCAAAAAGCTACAGTGAAAATTAGAATTCGGTATTAACTGAAAATGCTCCTCTGAAAATTAATGGGAATGCTCAAACGTGCTCAAACAGCCAGTTTCTGATTACTCTCAAATGGAGGGTCAGGGGTTCTATTGGGGTGAGTGTGTACTCGATTGCTAATACTGGTACCATTTGTATAAATGCCTACATGTACCGGTACAGGACATTGACAAGAAATAAAAACATTTGCTATTGATTTACGGCAGCAAAGTAGTAGACAGATAATGGCCCTTATCAGCACAGGATACACACAAACCATAAAAATACAAAAACAATACTTGCTTCCTAAATAAACAAACCCTTGTATGTGTGAATTGTTTCTGCTTGGCCTTAAAGGTAGGATACACCATTTGCAGATATCGAAAACTGTTGCTACCAAATTATTAAGAAATATGTGACCTGTCACAACAAAATGAGAGTAAAGTCGCACAATGTGATTCAGACTAGATATGGCTATCCAAAGTCAAAATATGAAGGGGTGGTCAATTTTAAGATTTTGCGTTATTTGGAAAGCCCAAGTCCTCCTCTACATATTCCCATTTTTTTGGGTGAGATCAGATGATCGAAAACCTCTTAAATTACGTGATTTTGCGTTGTTAGTCCATTAGTGGTCTAATTAACACGGTAATTAAATATGCAAATCAGGTCCTCGTAAGTATCCCACGTTTTAGAAATTGTAGTATTTTGTTGTTTATACAATAGTTTGTATGTGTGGAAAATTTCAAGAAGAAATAATAATTAGAACATAGCCGTTGCTATGCTCAACCAAACCTTACTTGTCCTGTTTTGTAATCTTTTGCGTGTTTTTGTTTAAGATGTTTGAAGTAAGTTTTCTCACAAACATGTTTTGTGAAACCCATGACTTTCTAGAGTGCTGTAAAAAGTATTTATCACAAAACCCCAAGTGTTGTATACCATTGGAAAGCTCTCTTTCTCAAGAATTTGAAAATACCAATATCTTAATTTTCAATAGTTCCGACTTTACTCTCATTTTGTGGTGACAGGTCACATATATCTTACTTATTTGAAAGTAAATAATGATTCTAGGAATCCAGCAAAATGATCGCGCTAGATAGCCTGTAATTGTTTCAAAATTTTTTAGAAAAAAATCACAATTGCTAGATGGCGATTGCTAAAAAAACAACAACAAAAAATTGGCTGACGCCGGTTAAAAATGAATGTTTTTGTTTGGTAATTTTCTTGGCATTCATGATTGTAAAACTTTGGACAGGTCAGTATATATTTACAATAAAATACAACCCCTTCAAATCCACCTATTCCTGATGTACATGTATCTTACCTTTAATGTTTTCCACAAACTAGGCTAAAGATGTCGTAACAGAGGCCACAGTTGAACAATGTACAACCGACCTCCATACCCCCCCCCCCCCCCCCCCCCCAAACTCTCCTAAATTTAATAAGGAAAGGGAAGTCCAGATGGACTTCCATGTGTCGACCACCCGTTTCCTGTTAAAAAGTTCACAGGCACATTGTTTGTAAAGTAGATGTAATTCTGAACAAAATTCAGTTACAAAATTTTGTATCAAATGTCTATAGGCCTACCGGTACATGTGTGCCCTCTTGTTTCTAAATTCGGTCCCCTTTGGAGACCTGAACAGAATGAGAACAATGGAAGTAGAAAGGTCTCCACAGTGTAATTTCTATAGATAAATAGGTCTCCACAAGAAATTTCACAAAATGGATTGTTGGATTTTACTTCAATTAGTAAAAAAACTAGGGTTAGGATGTGGGTTAGGGTTAGTGTTTGGGTTAGGGTATAATAGGGTACATATTGGGTCAAAATATCACCCCAGGAAATGAATTGTGGTTGAAATAGCATTTTGAAAAACGTGCTCGACTTGCTAACCATTTTGTACACGAGAACAAAGAGATGTCTTCACAAGGATACAAATGTGCAGATGTGTGTAATAAAATGTTCCTGGCCTATGTACAAGCATTGTGTTTTACATAAATCTGGTTCTAGGAGGTGACATCAAAAGTCGCATAATTCGAAGGCGATCTGAAATGCGACGACGCTTCTTTCGCGTCTGTATCCCCTTGTCTTCTCTCATTGCTCTGTACATGTCGGGGAGGCCATTTAATTAATTTAGGGTTCAAAGCGTGACATTTGTCCCATCTCTGCTACCTCGGGACATGTTTAGCTTCAATGCCACTCAAGTATAATTATAAACCCAAACCTGCTCGGCCCTCCGGCTAAGAAACCTCCTCAATCTTTCAAAATCTTTCAATTACCACCACGTAACAATTTAATTCAGACTCGATCCTCCAAAAATCGCCCAAAACTACCCAGAGGATTTTTGAGAATTGAGGAGGGTTAGGGTTCAAGGCAAATATTTAAAAACATAAACAAAGGAAAAAAACAACAAAACGACCACATTATTATGAAAAACCTTTGTTTAATGTACATGTATGTATTGTACAATAGTAGTTTGAAACATCCTCTGAAATTATGGCAACAAGATGTGTAATTGTATGCAAATTCATGCAAATTTCTGCACCGCATGTCATAACATTCTGGACATTTCTGTCCTGCACATGTCTTCAAACTTTCAGATACATTTCATCTATCGTTGAGAATCAAATTATTTGATGTCTTCATCTTGAAACATCCCATGCTGGTTCTTCCACCCCCCCCCCCCCTTCCCCTGGGGAAGTTGATACTTGGTCATAATTGAAATCGCCCCGGGGGATACATTTCAGAAGTGATGAAGCGAAGCAAATTCCTTCAAAACTCTCAACACGTCCATTCTGAAGGAGGTCTTTTCCGTAATTGTTCTTCTCCTGAATAGTACCGTAAATAAATCATTCTTGCAATTTTGGCTGTCCTGCAAATTCTTCCCTTTTTTGAGAAAAAAAGCATTTATAGAACCAGAGGCCAACATTCAGGTGAATCATCAACAAAAGACAAATTTATTTAAATGTTTAAGTGTGTCTTCCGCATTCGTACCATTAATCTCCATGACAACAGAAATGTTCCTTTCAAACGGTGGCTGCTATATTTTTTTCTATATTGTTAATGTCTGTCATATAGTCTGGAGCATTTGTTTAATTGGAATCTCGCAGATATACTTTATAAACTAACAGTAGAGGGCGCTATGTAAACACCTGAGAGAGTGCCGTGTTAGTGGGATCATCCTTGACTAATTGTTGGTGCTTATATAGCGCTTTATACCCCTACAGTGAAATGTTTCAAAACTCTTTACAATTATTATCCCTGTTCACCAGGAACTAGACTATTTCTGCAGCAGCTCAAGATCAGCGCATGTGGTCTCTACCTTCACAGGTACCCATTACTCCTGGGTGGAGAGAGGCAATTGTAGCAAAGTGTCTTGCTTGAGAACACAAGCACCATGTTCCCTGCCAGGGTTCGAACCCACATACCATCGAACCCACGTACCATCGAACACCGTAACCACTGGACCACAGACTAGACTGTGTTTGCAAGGCACGAAGCATACAAATTTGTTTGTTTGTTCTGAGTTTGCGCAAACAATCATGTACGCGTAGCCAGTACACTTTTTCGTGCTCAGCGCCTTAGAGAAAAAAAAATGCCCTAAAAAAAAAAAAAAAAAAAAAAAACAGAAAAGAAGATGGGACAACTTAATTATCTTGTGACTCTCATGATATATAGAGCAGGTTGCTATGGATATTGGACGTCGTAAATCTGGCGTAAATAGTGCTCCGCTCCCCCAGGGTAGCAATTATTGGATAGTTCCCCAGAAAACTGCCTCAAGCTGAATTGAAATTTGCATATTTTATGCCCTTGAAATTGTAAAAACCTTGGTAATTGGTCTTGCAACAAAATTTAGGACCTATGATATTATTTTGGGCCCAAAGGAAATTCATCTCTTATTAAAGTTGTTTTTATAGTTAATACATGTACTGTATAATTTTTGATAATGCATTTTTCAATTTTGATTGGAAAAATGCTCCGATTCCAATGATTTGATATTTTTAGTCGACAAAGCCACCATTTCTCTACATTAAATTTCTTCTCTCACGCCACTTTAACAAAAACAACGCAGTTATCCGCTAATTTTAACAATTATCAAGTTCTCAACCATCCAATTTCTTTGTTCGGAGCATCGCGAGTGTGCGACAGCTATTAAATTTCCAATCAATACAGAAAAGTCTCCGTCCATGCGTCATGAATATGCATGAGTCTCACCCGCTAACAAGTGGAGTCTTCCATTATTGCCGAATGACCAATGAAGGAGTGATGTCCACAAATTAAAGATAACAAATTATAAAAATTTCTGCTACATGTATATTAAAACAAAATCAAATTCCATCAACACAATAATAAATGTTGTTCCGTAATACCATTTAAAAAGTCTCTAAATGTTACCAGCAGGCCGAGACAACATGAATGTTTCCCCTGCCAACAAGTGGTTGAATCCATAATTATAATTTAGTCGCCGTGGTAAACAGACTGCCTCCGTGGCGACTGAATTACAAGCGGAGTTCTCTTTTTCTCTCTGCGCTGATTGGAGGCACCATTTTCTTTGTCTTCTCATCGCAGGAAGAGTCGATCGTATCTAGGTTTTTTCTCCCCGTGAATCCGGCCCAGGCATCCTTGGAAGACCATTAATTCGTGTGCATTCCAGATGGTGTTTAGAACAAGCCTTGTTTCCTGAATACCCGGTATATATTCAGTTCGAGGAGAATCGTTTAGATTGGTTTTTGGACGGA
This sequence comes from Crossaster papposus, assembly GCA_037893245.1. Lineage (NCBI taxonomy): Eukaryota > Metazoa > Echinodermata > Asteroidea > Velatida > Solasteridae > Crossaster > Crossaster papposus. Next base: position 10,595 of record JBAIAA010000379.1, on the reverse strand, counting down.
TATACATACGAACCAACAAGGTATTTTTTCTCTCCACACGTGCCGATGCAGAGATAGCAACGTTTGACGACATCATTTTGTGTTTTATAGATGACCAGTGAGTAACATGGTTTTATTGTCTTTCTATATTTGTCTAACAAGGTTATCGATTCCGTACGTATGTATAATTACATGTAGCTCCTTATTGGAAAATAACCTAATTATATTCCATTATGACCGTGGTACACAATTGGATTGTGATTCTTTTGAAAATTACCGATAACATGCGATTCTATTTTAACTTTCATAATACATGTACACGCAGGTTGCATCAATTTTTTTGGAAGGATGTTCAAGTTTAGCATGATGAATTTTGTTTAAAAATGTGCAAATTTGCAAAATGTAACATGTTTAAAACCAAATTATCTGTGCAATTTGATACATTGTGTTAATGATACTAACAGACCAAGTTTTGGCATTTGGGCAATTTTGTACATTTATGTACAATGTACATGTACGTACAATGTACATGTACATACCGGTACGTTTATTAATATCCTACCAGTATGCCTTGAGACAGTGACTGCACATGACCTTAATTAACTGAAAAGATGAGCATTGAAGCATTAATTTATGTGGCTTTCCCCAGGCTTTCACAAGGCTTTGTCGGCAAGATATTGTAATTACAATTCTGTAAGTACATGTACATGCAGTAACAAAACTGACAGGTGTACCAACCCCTTTTTGGGGGAGAATAAAATGGAAACAAAGTTGAGGGTACATGTACGTCATCTTTTCTTGATTGATGTACCAGTACATGTATAATGTACCGTACATGTACATGTACTGTAAAATGTTATGGACTAGACAAGGAACCAAATTAGAAACCATTTTGGGGTACCGTCACTTGCCGCGCGCATGCTGTTCTTGAAGACGACATGCGTTTTTATTTCGGTTGTACATGTACCCCAAGAAATTCAGAGTGTGTGTGTGTACTACCTGAACGCGTTACATATTTAGCCTCTTCCCTCTAATGCAAAACAAAATTAAGGCTTTTCTTTTTAATTTTTTTTTTATTGACATACAAAAAACAATGATCAACAGCAACAGCTAAAAGAGTCACTTTACAAAATATACTAAATTAAAAGATAAAACAACTACAGGTCCATACAACGTGATAAGTTAAAACGGTCAAGATAAAAATGTTTTATTTGTATTAAACAAATATATAAAATTAACAAAAATGTGAAAGTTCATAGAATATTGTCGACCACTTTGTCCGCTAGTACAAATCTAATGTACTGTACATTGCACCCTAAAGGTTTTTTTGTTTAGTATCGATCGAAATGTACAAACAGTGCGATGAACATGGCATAGTTGTTCCAACATGCGATTGCCCTGTATATTTTGGCCCATTTGACATATTTACATGTCTCTAAAAACCTATGGCGTTATAATAAAACTCTACCTTGTTAATTGTTATAATAAAATTCTACCTTGTTATAATAAAATTCTACCTTTTTATAATAGAACTCTACCTCGTTATAATAAAATTCTAACTCGTTATAATAAAACTCTACCTGGTTATATTAAAACTCTACCTTCAATAAGGTGGATCCGGATGGCTAAGCAAATTATATGAACAAGACAAATCCCAAACCATTTTTAGGTTTATAATTATAATTATTTTGCCAAAGGAAATTCATACCAATTGCACTCGTATATATGTCTAAATACATTTATGCTCTGCAAGCTTTGTAATTGTACTCGGAATTTTGAATCTCTAAAAAAATACCATTTTATTATTTGTTTATTTTGTATTCATGCATGTATTGCAGAACAGCTGTCTTTCAGTTGTGCGGGCACATTTTGTCAGTCCATAAATTACATGCAGTGGTCAAATTGTATGTGTTCCTATTACAAGCAAGTGTTTTTTGGGTTAACCAGCTCGATTATTATGACATTGACTGGACCCAGGCACGGGATTGTTTTTCATGATCCTCGATCCGAGACGGGTTCAGCCCGGCATCTGCGGGTAGCACACTCTTGTATTTCTGGCCTCGCTTGCTGCACGAGCCAGTCGCGGACAGATATTTTTCCGGCCTTGCTCGTGAAGTGTTTATCCGTTATCCGCTTTGAATTTCAGAACAAAATTGTGTGGCTTTGAATTACCTAGGCTGTGTAGTGTAGGTATGGATCTGGTGTGGAAAATAGGCTGTACCTGTACATGTGGATAGTCTAACAAAGGTGTGCATATCTCTCTCCCCCCCCCCCCCCCCCCCCCCAGAAAAAGAAAAACAATCCTGAGTCTGAAATTACCAGTACATGTATATTCAATATTGAAAAACCACTCGTGACAAGAACACGTTTCACGCTATACTCTAAAGAATTCATCTTGACCTTTAAAGGACAAAAAAAAAATCATATTTCATCGCTCTCACAGTCTCACGTATTAGTGCTGATCTTAATTATTTAGGATTTGTCCAGCGCTGACCTGTGCCCTAGGGTTTTTTCCTTGCTTTTCTTTTCTTTTCTTTTCTTCTCTTTTCCTTTTCTTTTTCTTTTGTTAAGGTGGCGTGAAACCTCTGAATTTTAATGTTTGGCAGGTTTGTTTTTTTCGCATCGTTCGTGTGATAGTACGTGGGTGATTATTGCGTGGCATTATTGATACTATAGTATCCACAGTGTATGTGTACATGTACATGTACTTGTAGAAATATTAATAAGACTCTTAATGAAAAAATTTGCTGCCGGATTCTTAAAGAAATATCGTACTTATTTGAAAGTAAATAATGCGCATCCAGCAAAATGATTGCGCAATATAACTCTTTATCTTGATTGATAACAATTTATCTTGATTGTAAAACTTCAAACAGGTCAGTTAAACAATATTTACAGTACTATAAAATACAACCCGGCCCCCAAATCCACCCATTCCTGATAATTCAAGCAATTACCAATGGTGTATCCTACCTTTAAATTCTTCAAAACGGCAAATGAGCATAGCCCTGCATGTACATGTACATGCACATTAATGCCTTCAATTCGGGCGCCCCTCACCCCCCTTCCCCCCCCCCCCCCTTCACAAATTCTGGATCAGCCACTGGTTACAGCCAATCTATCAACCTGTTTCCTTACATCAGCAAGCAAGATGACCACCTATCACTATCCACACAAACAGAGTCTGCGCAACATGATTAATGTTCCCCCCCCCCCAAGCCTTGCAACAGACATGCCATGAATTAAAATGAGCTTTCTAGTGTTAGCTTAATATTCTATCAGCTTACTAAAGCCGTGTTCGCACTGGAATTTTTGGGGGGAAGGTTTAACTGAGACGATGGTAAAATAAATAATGGTCGAATGTTACCACTGTCCGCACTTTGACTTTCGACACGGGAACATGTGTTCCTGAGGGTGGTGCTATGTTCTTTCAAGGGTGGTGCTATGCTCTTTCGAGGGTGGTGCTATTGCTGCGTTCCAATCGCGTCGTGTTTATCGTGTTCAGGAGTTCACGAGTCATATAATGGCTTTCTAATCACCTGGTAACTCGTGTTCACCAGTGGTGAACTCGAGGTGGATTTTTTTTCTCTATGTTCACGACTTCATAAACGAATGAAATACTCGCGCATGCGTATTGGTTCACGTACGAGTTCTTGCGCGATAAAGAATGTCCTTACCGCACGACTAACTCGACTGCGCTTTGGTGAGCAGCGTTTGGAATGGAACCTACTCGTACCCGTAAACATGGAGTAATTCACGATGAACACGATAAACACGACGCGATTGGAACGCAGCATATGTTCCCCGAGGGAGTTAAAAATGTTTGCTTTTTCGTTTTTTTCGGGAAAGTTATGTACATTAGTTTGATTTCCTTTCAACCAGATGTTTGAACAAAAATTGAAGTAAACAATCCAGAACATGACATTTTGGGGGTTTTCGGGCCGTAATGCCCCTTTGAAATTTTGAATACGCATCACAGCTCTCGAGTGCTGCACTGATTGTGAATCCGGCAAGCACTCGGCAGATCTCTGGCCAATTTCTAGACAAAGACCGTATAAGACATTCCTGGCATCTGCCTGTTCAAAGCACATCAAGTTGTTAGAGATTTCTGCGCCGAAATATCGCAGCGATCGCGAAACTAGCAAACACTCAATGTGGTAATCGAACCCAAACCCCATTACGCTTGCAACTAGAACGAACCTTGTGACAGTGCCATCCTCAACGGAAATCTATACTTGTAGTCGTGGCGATCCATGAAGGAAGAAAAACAAATCAGGTTTTTAGATGGTAAAAAATTAAGATTAAGGAAACATTTCGGCAACGCAGGCATGACCGTGTAATTCGGACCTTTGGACTACCGGTAATCTAAAAAAAGATTTGTGTCATCGAACACCGAGTGTATAGTTAATGTGTGACTTGAGGTTTTTGCAACTTGAAGATTTATTTATTTATTTTGTTCAAGGTAAAATCTTTCTTTAGAAAGTGCAGTGCTAGCTTTTCCCCAAAAAAATAAATTGATACAGTGGAACACCGCTATACCGAACATTCGGCTATACCGAGCACCATCCTTGGCTCTCGGTTTATATACAAAACATACCGAACACCGGTTTTAAAAAAAAAGTCAACCGATTAACAAAATCCACCGTCCTTGGCTCCCGATATGTTTGAACAAAAAAATATAACGGTTGCAGTTTTCTAAAAAGTGCAGCATACCACGTACATGTATGTACCGGTACATGTACCGCCGTTTACCATTTCGCTACTTAAAACGGTATGAAAATAGAGGTGCATGTGACAGTTGTATTCGAGTTCCTGCAAGTCTTCTCACAAGTCCAGTCACAAGTCCTTTCATAAAGCCAGTCGCAAGTAACTGGTTGAACAATGACAAAGAAATGCTCTCGTTAACAGTTCATTTTAATAGCTAGTGACTTGACTTGAGACTGAAGGACTTGCGATGGACTTGCAGGGACTCGCAGGGACTCGCAGGGACTCGCAGGGACTCAAATACAACTCTGGCATGTGATAGTTAAAAAGATGGGAAATGTCAATTTAGAAGTGTCAGAGCATGGGTCCGTGGCCAGATCAGGCCTCGGGTGTTTTTTAACTCGGGACCCAGTGTACATGTACGTGGCCTGATTACATTGCCGCTCGGGTACAACGTCGGTTGAATCGGTTTCAACGGAAGCTTGCATTAGTAGAATCACTCGGGAAGAAGAGACCCTTTCAGGAAATTTCTCAATGTTTGTCAGAGTAGAGTATTCTGAACTGGATTTCAAAAGTACAATGCAAAAAAAAGATGCAAACGGTGTTGCTGTATGCGAGCGACAAATATCTCAGCTTTCGTACTCACACTTTGGGGATTAACAACCGACGACTCCACCCGCGTCAACAGTGTCTAGAATTGCATCTAAATATAAATCGTCACTGTAACCGATTCCTGCGGGGTTTTTTTGCAACCCCCACTTTTTGCTCTTTTTATCTGTTTTCTTCAAACAGATCGTTTTTTTTCATGGATGTTTTATTATTTTGTTCTCTGGTTCAAAGTTACCCTACACTCGAATCCAGTGCGCTCGGTGTCATTGCTAGGAGACCGTTATTGATTCACACTCTGTGACTATGTTGCCCAGACGGCGCGCTTTGGTTCAACTCGCAATAAAAGGTAGGATACACCATTGGTAATTGCTTGAATTATCATGAATGGGTAGATTTGGAGGAATGTATATAGTAAATTATGTTTAACTGACCTGTCCGAAGTTTTACAATCATGGATGCCGAGAAAAGCACGAAAAACAGCGTTTGTTTTCCACCGGCGTCAAGCCGTTATTCTTATGTTATCTTTGTTTTTTCGCGATCACCGTCCGGCGATCGCAACATTTTTATTTATAAAATTATATTTTTCGGAGTAATTACAGGATATCTAGCGCAATCATTTTGCTGGATGCCTACAATCAAATTTACTTTCAAATGAGTAAGATATTTCCTAATAATTCGGTAGTAAATATTTTCGATACCTGCAAATGGTGTATACTACCTTTAACTCGCAAAGAGATTCTATCATGAAGATAGCCCCCCCCCCCCCCTCCCATGTGGCTAGAGTTGTTCACACCTCTGGCGTAGACAGCAGCTGGGTAGGGTGTTAGCGAACACCTCTGGGGCGATTTAAGATTGACCCTCTGTTGTCGTACATTGTGCTGGTGTCAAGAGATCATGAGTTGCCCATTTGAATTATGTACGTGAATGAATGCGTTGCTTATTAATTTGTCTTCTTTTGTAATTTAATCATTCTGCCATAAGCAACGAAGACATAATCACCTCATTTTTTTTATATATTCTCTCATTCTTCCTTCGTATGATGATGAGCAGCTTAACGTGTTACTGCATACATCGGTTTGATGACATTAGTGGAAACAGGGTGGACCGCGTGAAGGTTGTCATCTCCCACCCCGATCTCTCATGAATAACTTGGACAGTTCACCCATTCCTACTGATATTTTCAATTGTATCATAAATTAACATTTTACAACAATTAGGCCCTAGCTTCCCTAACAATCCTTAATCAATTTTAAAAAAATTGTTCACACACCCTCCGGACTTACATGTAGGGTAAGTACCTTTTTTTCATACGTGTACAATTTTGGTGCTTCAACCTTCGCTTCCAAATTCAGATCAACTCATTTTTTTAATTAAATCTCAATTTATGGTATATATATATGTAGTGAATTCATTTGTAATACATACCCTGTTCTCTATTCACTTCATTGCTGATCCCAGGCTTACGATGATTGATTGGCAGTCTCAAATTTCATTTCAATAAGAAAGTCTGAAATGGAGTGATTGATTAAATTGGTGACTTGATCTTCTGTCATGTCACTGAAATTCTAAATCCCTTTTACATTCTTTCCAGGGTAGTCAATGATCATGTTTGTGGGACCCGAATCAAGGGACCTGAATCGAGTTTTCTAGTCTTGCCTTGTTGAATCCACACCGCCTGTCTCCAATGTAGTCGATGTAGTCTCGCCAGTTCACGTGCACTTTTGTCTGCGAGTGTCTTGGTACCAAACACCGACTAGTCTAGTCACAGACTCCCGTGTTTGAATATTATAAAGCCAGGATCTGCGTGTTAAATTTGAATAACATCTGGTACACTGACTTGCTCAACATGTTCGGCACATTTTAACTTTAAATTCTCCAGACTAAAGACACTGTTGTGCTAGATCGCGTGATTCGGGGCAACCTCTTGCATACCGGTAGTTACGTAAGAGACACTCGGCACCAATACATTGTTCACAATGGGTGCCTAACATGTTGAGCAAGTCAGTGTACCAGATGTTATTCAAATTTAACACGCAAACTGTTATTTGCGTGCTCGATTGAACAGAAGTTGAGGTCGACAAATTAAATTTTTTATAATAGTCATAAATTCACAGTATTTTCAATACGTTGTAAATTGGAATGCTTTATTTTCTTTCAAAATTCTTGTTTATTGCCCTCAACCGGATGGGCCCGGTCATGATGCAAAAAAAATGAACAAAATAATATGACGATAGACACGTTGTACGGTAGCTCCTGTACGCGGTGTCCAGATACCTGTATGGTGTATTTTCGTAAAATCTCTCACGATTTTGAGGTCAACTTACAGAGGCTCATGCATGCAAGACTATAGCACTAATAAGCTACATGTAGGATGCTAGCAAGCAGATCATACCGGTACGTTACATGTAAATACATGTACATAAATTTTAAAACAAACAACAAAATTCCGGCTTTTTTAATAGCTTGTGGATTGAATGTTTCTAGACAACGTAGTATGTAGTTATTTCTCTGCTACATTCAAATCGATCTTAATATTGCAAAACGGGTCAGTAAATTTAGGTTGTACCAGTACCTATCCACAGGAACAGATGGTATATTGGTGTAAGCATAATCTCATTTGCATACTGTATCACTATTTGCCATTTAATTATTCATTATTTCTCTAACAGTGCAGCATTTGTTCAGCTGTCCATATGTGGAAATAAAAATAAAATTATCAAAATTTGTTTTTGGACAAGAAGCCTTCAACTAGAAGCTTTTAACGCCATGGCTCTGCCTATAAAAGGCTCGTGAAAAAATATCATTAAGTGGTTTTGAACTTGTATCCATGTGTTACCCTAAGGTTTGAAAGAGTGTACCCAAAAATACATACATGTGACCTGTTTTGCAACGAAATTCACAATGTACTCGTTCGTGTAAGTCATTTCAGGATAGATTGTACCATTTTGAGGTTTTGGGTTTTTCTGACTCACGAACTATTAATCTACAATCTCCCCAAATTTGAACATAATCCGTCATCCAGAAGTGTTTTTTGTTGATTTTGTGAAATAATTGTGTATAGAAATAATACGCTTTTCTGAACTTCAATTCTGTTTATAAATCTCTAATTAGGTTGTCAGGGTTTTATCACTAAATCCTTCCACCAGGGGAGATAGGGTAAGGGTACATATGTAAATGATACATAATTTTCAAAGCCGAGTAAGCCAAAGCACCGTAAGCCCACTGACTACATATGTAGATCATATTCCTGTATTAATGACATTTTCTTACTTATGTACTTGTGAACATCATGTCTTTAAAAAAAATTTCACGCTCCTGTGAAAATAGAATCCAAATCAATTTGATGTGTTTGCTGCATGGTTTCAGGTTGCGCGGCCGTAATTAACATGGCGTCACCGAAATGCCAGTTGTGCTTAGAGTGAGGCCTGGCATGTTGATATCACCACATTGTAACGAGAGCACGTACCTTGGCTTACATACATGTAGTCTCTTTTGCAATGAACAGAAGTACTGCTGTACAAAGTACACACTCTGAATTTTAATGTTGGATTCGTTTGTCTTTGTTTATTTGTCTTTGTTTATTGTTCGTTTATTGTTGTTTATTGTTGTTTGTTGTTGAACATATGTGACCCGCTCCATCGTAATCAGGAATAAGTCGCTGGGGCCGTTTTACGCAATCGGTCGTTGAAATGAACGCATGGGTGAAAATGGTGACCAAGTCGTTTTTCTGAACATTGTATTTTTAGGAAGTGTAGTTATCACAGATTATTGTCATTAATGTCTTGTATGTAAAAACGATCACTAAAGATGAACATGAAGAGTTTTTGTGTGCGCTGTCCGAATGATTTTAGTCAATTTTATTTATTTCAATGCTGTTATTCTCGGAATGTGGATTCGGAAAATAAATATACACCTGCCATCTTCATCAGACCATAACTCGTTAACCTAACAAGATACACACTTGTGATGGGTATCATTAGAAAGCTTATAAAATTCCCTTTCTCACCATGTGCATAACTCAAAAAGTCATTTCGAGACTTATTCCTGATTTCGATGGAGCGGGTCACATATGTACATGCTGTTTCACTTACAAACCTCAGCTTTTAATTATGCGAACAGCCTTGTGCTTTTTCATTTTTCTTTTATTAACCTTAATTTAATTAATTTTGATCTCATTATATCTATTGGTATGTATAGAGATGGCCAACTCAATGTCAACTGAATTGGAATGATGTCATTGTATTTTAGGTATCAGCAACTGCCTTGAGCAGTGGTCACCAGTGTAGCTGACTGGTGCCCATCTTTCTCAGCTTCGTCTTTGGCTCCACCACCGACTTTCAAATCACCGAAAAGAAAATGGAAATAGAAGCAAATGGAAATATTTATACTTTTGGGTACATATCGTCGCCGTTTTCACGAAGAGGCGAATTTAGCTTTTCACTGTCTGAACTTTCGAGAAAATCGTGTGTAAAGTTGGTCCTTTTTTTTTAAAGCAGTTTGAAACATAAAGATGCAATATGCAAGATTAAGGTGCCATGGAAAAGTGGAGATTCCAATCTTCTTTAAAACATAGCAAACTCTAAGAAGAATTGTGAAAATGTCAATGCTTTTTAAGATTAAAACAATTTTGTTTTTATCTTTTATAAGCAACCAATTAATCGGTATTTACAATGCTTGTCAGAATATTTGCAAAAGAACCGGAAATGTAGGTTTCTTTGTCAGTAATTTCCCCACTCGCGTACACTTACACGCATGTAAATTCTTAAAAAGAACCCCCGGAAATTAAAAGACTATGTTCAATACTGGAGCTACAATTCTGGAGTATTGAGGTAATGACCATTGATCCAGTTCTGAGGGTCGATATTTGCCAAGATTCTGCGAGCTTCGTGTTTTTTCGTGGACATGCGCTGAAATTCTTTTCAAGCGCATTGCATTGAATATGCAGTGAATTTTGTTCAATTGTCATTAAGGGGAGTGTACATCGTTTACTTTTGCTTTAATTTTCAGAAATGGATGGATTCGGGGGGTTAGTATGTTTTAGCAAATATTTCTACACTGACAAAAACAATGCCCGATGCTGGTTGAAAATAAACGCAGATTTTCTTGCTTTTTTCTTATTATTTATGATTGTAAAACTACAGACTGGTTAGTTAAAATGATATTTACTATAAAATACAACCCCCTAAATCCACCTATTCCTGATAATTCAAGCAATTACCAATGGTGTATCCTACCTTATACAAAAGCCAGTCTAAATCTGCATGTACACTGTAGGTAATGTTCAAATATAACAAAATGAAATT